>CAMRHE010000011.1:0-1200000 GCA_947044405.1 Leptodactylus fallax | reverse complement strand
TCACATAAAAAAGCAATATTGCAGAATAGAGCGGCTATAGATTATTTACTGCTTAAACATGGTTATGGGTGCAACACTTTTGCGGGAATGTGCTGTTTTAATTTGTCTGACCATTCAGAAGATGTGCATGATACGTTGAAACAGTTGCAGGAAATGGTAACACATATTAAACAAGATGTCAACCAAGGATGGTGGGACTGGCTGTTAGCTTTCCTACCTGACTTGGGATACCTTCGACAAATCGTAGGTATAATCCTTTGTGTAATCATTTTTATGATATTAGGATGTTGTTGTATCCAATGTATTCCTTCGCTATGCAATCTCATGAGGGACAATACTCAGTATGTAAGGTAGGATCATTATTTTTAACATTTTCAATGGAGAATCCATCACAGATGGCACACAGATAGTGTGAATGTATTCATTGAATACTGATTAAAAATAAAGTCCTAAAATGGGGGAATTGTAAGGGTTAAAACATAACTTGCACTATATTCTATACAGAAAGCACAAGAGGGTGGAATGTTCTGTAAACAAGACTGCATAGTTGATAAGGACAGACTTGGAGTCTGGGGGAGATATCAACAGTTCTGCCGATTTCAGCAGAACTGGTAGTCTTGGGAGGACATTTAGATAAGGTGAAAAGGAAAACATCTGGGTGATGGGTAAATGAACAAATTTGTGTGATAACGGAACTGGAAAGACCATATATGTATATTGATCACATGACTGTTATGTAATTGAGCTTGCTTTTAAAACTGTTGCGTTATTGAACTACGTAATAAATTTTTTCAATTTTCCCATTGTGGGGCTATTAAAGGACTATTATTATTATTATTATATTAAAAGTAGAAACTGTTCATACACGGTACCTGTGTACGTCTTGTTTCCCGAGCGCTCGAAACTGATTATCTATTTAATTAGGCTTACGGTGACATCCATCCCGGGGGGGGGGGGTTAACACACAAGAGGCAAAAAAGGGGGGAAAAAGGGGGGGGGGAAACAGGGGGGGGGAGGGGGGGGCCCCCCCCACCCAAGGCTCACAGCACCCCTAAAAAATTTTGGGGATTTGGGGGTTTTGGGGCAACCTTTTGCTAAAGCGGGTGGATGGGGCTGAAACCTGTACCTTCAGTTGTGGCAGGCAAAATGCCCTTATCCAAGCGGTACTGAAGTAAATTCTGAATCATTCTCGTAGAAGGATTCGAACTATTCACTTCCCGTCTGGAGAACCACTCCTTGAAGACAATACCTATCCTTAGGTATCTTTTATTGGTGGATTCTGCTCTTGCGCAGAAAAAAGGTCTTCAGAACGACTTCTGACAGTCCACTAGGGACTGAGCAATCTTCAGGCTGTCAGCTTGAATCTCCTCAGATCCTGGCACTTCTGAGTTCCTTGGGAAACCAAGTTCTGGATTGGGGGAAGCCTCTAATAGATCCCTCGACTCATGAGCATGAGTTGGGAACACCAAGCTCTTTTTGGTTATCACAGAGGCTTGGTCCTGTCTGACTTTCATAAATACCCTTGGTATCATGGAATGTGGAGGGAAGATGTATGCCAGCCTGAACCTTCAAGGGATGGACAGGGCATCCACTGCCAAGGGATAGTCCTCCTGATGCAGTGAGCAGAACGTCTCTACCTTGGCATTGAGTCTGGTCACCATAAGGTCTACTACTGGAAGATCCCACTTCAGGGTGATCTGGTGGAACACTCTTGATTGAGAGAACATTCTTCTGATACGGTAAGACCCCGACTCAACTGATCAGCTACTATGTTCAAGGAGCCCTTGATGTGAACTGCAGAGAGATGGGTCAGATCTTTATCTGCCTAGGTGAAAATCAGACCTGCCTGTTTATTACAGTCACCATGTTGAAGGACCGGATCTTGACAGCTCTTCCTCTGAGAAGAGGAGAAGAATGGAGGAGTGCCAGGTAAACTGCTCTGAGTTCCCTCCAGATGGATGATGTCATCCTTTCTAGCCTGCTCCAGACTCCTTGTACGGTTTTCTCGTACAGATGGGCTCCTCATCCTGAAAAGCTTTGCATCGATCAACAGGGTCCAAAGAGGTTGGACCGTGGACATCCGACTTTCAGGTGTATCACCAATTGAGAGAAAGACATGTTCTGAGAGAAAGTCTGATCCTCTTGTCAAGACTCAGAGGGCTATGATTTCAGACCCCTTGTACTTCCGACTGGAGGGGACGCATATGCCATAAAGTCCAAGGGACTGAATTGGCTAAGGCTGACATGAGGCCAGGACTCTCATAATTGTTCTGATGAACATCCCACGCGTCTTGAGAAGATATTATTATTTATTATGGCAACCTGTATAGCGCCATCATATTCTGCAGCGCCTTCACAGACATTGACAGATATAGGGCACTGTCCCATATAGGACTTACAATCTACATTCCCTATCAGTATGTCTTAGGAGTGTGGGAGGAATCCAGAGACCCCCGGAGGAAACCCACGCAAACTTAGGGAGTGTGAAAGATCCTCAGTGCGCCAACACCGCTTTGGCTCACACCTGAGTCTTCTTTCATATAAAACCACACTCACCGCCAGTGAGTGTCAGGTTCACAAGATAAATACAAGACAAGCTTTCTAAATTTTATATATTTATTAACCCCTAAATGGGTTGGTATTAACATCTAACACATGCAGTTCAGAACAGATATGCAGATATATACAAGCGTTAACAGTTACTAGTTACAAGATACAGTGCAATGAAATAAAAGGGACTAAAATTGAAATAATTACTTTACCACACATCTCCTTGATGTGGCTCTGTAGTCCAACACTCACACATGCTCTGTCATGTGTGAATAACCCAGTGGAGGCTTCTTGGCATGTGGCATTAACTCCCAGCATGTGGCATCACAGTATATTCCAGCCTGCATGCTCTCATCACAGTCTCTCAGTAAACTCTTGTAGTCTCAGCCCAATCTCCTCCCATTGCCTCTTGCCTCATCTTTTATACCCTTTATGCCACCTCCCAGAATGAGGTCACCGGCGGCAGCAAGTCTGATTGAATAATGCACTCAAGTCCAGATTTTTTGTATAGAGCTGAGACCAAGTGGAATGATACAATGTTATCAACCAGGTCTGATCTATCAGTGCAGACTGGACAATGCATGTTTTTGTTTGTTCACTCAGGGCTGTGTAGGAATACAATGGAGCCCTGCTGGGATGGATACAAAGCCCTATTGTTCCAGTGTTGCTACTACTGCCAATATACACCTAGGCTTATAGCTGCGCACATTATGAACAAATGCAGGTAAGAAGGGAGATACTATACCCAGAGATCAAAATACATCTCTGAGTTATAGCCATATTTAAGCACAATCATCACAGGGAGAAAATACAGTCTCCTTGCAGATGGTGTCCTTGGCAGGATACGAAACCAAGGCTGCAGTGCTAACCACTGAGCCACCGTATCGGAAGTGCTCTGATTATCTTTTCTCTCCTTATTGGAGTTAAAGAAATTTCTAGGCGGACAGAGTCAGACTGAACCTTCTTCCGTGTGGATGGAATCACCTCTGACTTCTCCCGGTTATTAGCCTGGATGCTGGAAAAAAGACACAGGTGTCTGCAGGTGCTGGAGCAGGATGGTTTCTGACTAGGCTTTTATTAGCCAGTCATCCAAATATGCCACTATGAACAGACCTTGAAGTCTGAGTGCGGTTGTTACTGGAGCCATCACCTAGGTAAAGGTGTGGGGAGCCGAGGAAATGCCAAAGGGCAGGGCCGCAAACTGGAAATGTCATCTGTGGGAGGCAATTGAAACAGCAATTCTCCGATACCTTCCGTGAGGAGGATAACTGGAACTTGTAAGTACAACCTTTAGGTCGAGAGTAACAAGAACATTGCTTTGGAGCAAGGATGTGACCAACTTCCAGGTGTCCCTTTGGAAACTCTCTTCCTTATGAAGAGACATAGATATATTAGGACTATAACATATATTGGTAGCGGGAAGTCTGGAGAGTAGACCCCAAACCTTCTTCTGAGGGAGGACCTTTCCCAAGGCCCCTCTGCCCAGGTATTCCAGAATGGAATTTTCCAGTATAACTTGCTCCAGTGCAGGAAGAGAACGGGTTGCGAGAATCTGTCTTGTAGCAGGGCAAAGAATTCGTCCACATAACCCCACTGTACTTATCTGCAAGACCAAAGTTCTTGGATCTTCTCCTGCGAGAAGGAGAAAAAAAAATGGGAGAGACATCCCCCAACAGGAGTACTTGCCGCCACAGGAGGCAAAAAGTTGGCGTCACAGCCAGGCTTCTTTCTGTCCCCTTCCTTGGGGAACTTACGTCCAGCCCCTCTTGGCTGATATCTAGCACGCTTCTGATATTGGAATGTAGATTGAGGCGGCTGCGCTGATAATTTCTACCCTGGCTAGAAGGTCCTGCTTTCCCTTTAAAGGACTGCGGCAGGCACTTATCCTTTTACTCACAAGACCTTCCATGATGTCGTCCAGGCCTCTGCTAAAATGGTAGGGTAGGGAGCATATGTTATACTTGGACGCATTGTCCGCTCCCTGAGGTTTCAACCATAATGGCCTTCTAGCAGCTGTAGAGAAGGCCCTAGATTTGGCAGGCATCTTGATCTGGTATACGGAAACTTCTGTTAGATACTCTCTTATTCGCTACCTCATTGGAGGCGATGTCCACAGAAGCCTGAGCAGAGGCCGAGGATTACACCTTCCTAAAGGTACACTCCAAGCGACTATGTATAGAGATCTGGAGATTGCCTGTCAAAGCTTTATCCAGTGTCGCGTCCACTTGGAAGGCCCTTGGCCCCCTATAGGTAGAACTAGATGCTTCCCCAAGTTCAACATCACGGTCGCTGACCAGATGGACTTCAGCAGCCTAGACATCCTTACCGAGAGGCCTGCTGGGATTTAGCGAAGTGTCTTCATCACATGAGTAAATCACATTGAGTATGTGAAATTCCTCTTCTCATGGAACTGACTGAGGATGTCTTTCAGTACGAAGCTTCTTGAGAAATCAAGTTCTGGATTTCTATCCTGCTCCTTGACCCACACAATTATGTCACGAATGGACGAATCCTCAGATGGGGTCCCACGGCATTGGCGAAAGCAAGTGTAATTGTACCATCAGGCAGAGGGATGTCGCACTCTGTATAAGCTAAATGTTTCAGCTTAGAGGACCTTTCCCGCTGCCACTGAAAGCAGTCAGAACAATTTCAAACAAAAATATACAGCCTATCAGAGAGACAAACTTAAGAAGAAGGTTTAAATAGGTAGGGAGAAAACCATACTTACCCATAAAACTTATATACACAACTTTTTAAGAGACTCTTAACAACGGTGTCTTTAATAAGATTAAAAAAAAACCTTTCTCTCCCTCTGTTTGGCAATCAGCCTGATGGTGGGTTGCATACAAGTCTGTATATGGTTGAGCTGGGGCATACAAGAGTCTCTGCTGTGATAGATAGGGATTCTAAGAGAGTCAGCTGTTTGTGCAATGGTAGCTGTCTGTAGTCCCATCTGGATTTAGAAGATTCAGAGGAGCCTCTTCAGAGGTTTCCATTGATTTTGGGAACATGTTGGGTCGTGTAGGTGGTCCTGGCAAAGTGATCTATGGCATGTTTCAATTCATATATACAATGTCCATCTAACATTAGGGACTCATTAAATTGTCCTGGGGGCATTCAGATGCAACTGCAAAGAACAGTTTATGTGGGCATGGTAAATATTGCCTATACTGGTGAAAGTGGTATAAGTCAGTAGCTTATGAGGATATAGACTAACCTACTGTAGGAATTGTGTACATGTGAGAAGAAGAATTGCCAGAGTCAATTAGAGGGTTTTAGGTCAGAGTGAAGACCCTGCAGAATATGAGGTTATCTTGGGAGAAAAATTTAAGGTCCGAGAGAGTTTTGAGGAGAAATGGAACTTGGTTAGTGTTTGGGTCATGGAGATTGGTGATTGTTAAAATGTTATTGGTAATTTCGCATTTGAGGAAGATATATCTAGTATTTGGATCCATTTGAGTGCCAGTGACTTTGTGGGGGAGAATTTTATGTATAAAGATTGCTACATCTTTCATTTTCCCTTCCGTGTTGCTGCTATGAAACCATGAAGGGTAATAGTGGTTTTAAAAGACTGGGATGTGGTCAGCATGGAAATGGGTCTCCTGGAGACATAGTATAAGGGCTTTATGTTTGTGGGAAGAATAAAAAATTTGTGAATGTTTTTCTGTCATATTAAAGGGATTGTCCAGGTGCATGGGTGGCACTGTGATGGCCCGCCACAGCTGGACTTTTCCTTCTATGCTATAGTGTTCCCTGCCATCACCCCCCAATGATGCATTTCCCATTGTTGTTATTGTGCCACTCATTGCTGGTTTCTCTGTTGCAAGCGTCGACAGCCCTCTACCCTAGCTGTTCCTCAGCAACTTCTCCACGACTGGGTGGCCTGCCTGCCTCCTACAGTCTTATTTGATGCCTTTGTCTTAGCTTTGGTTCCTTTTGTTCTTACTTGCAAAAACCTCAATAAAAACTGATTAAACATAAAAGGAATAGTCCAGGAAATATATTTTTTTTTTCCTGGAGGCCAGCGAAGGTGAAAAAAAATAAAAACCATACTCACCTGTCCCGGAGCTTCGGTGTCCCAGGCTGCTGTGCAGTCCCATGGCGCCCCAGAGGCTTCCTTAGCAACCTAATGAAAGGACCCGGGACATCAAAGGTGACGTATGTGAGTGACATCCTGTTTCCTTTCCATAGGCTGTTAAGGTCACTGATTGGCCTCAATGGCCATGTGCAGCGAGGATTTCCGCAGGAACAAGCCCCATGGAGCCACGGGACCACACAGCGGTGGGGGACACCAGAGCACTAGGGACAGGTGAATATATTTGTTGTTTGTTTTTTTTCACCTTCCCTAGCCTCCAGGAAAAAAAACTGTATTTCCTGGAAAACAAGAATGATATTTTCAGTTCAGACATGTATTGAAGAGAGAATGCCAACATTAAGGGTGTGGGTGCCAAAGAAAAATTGAATGTAACAATGTAATCAGTAGGTATAAAAAGCAAATAGGAGGGAAGAGGAAGAAAGTGTGAGAAAAGTGAGTGTTAATTAAAGAGGACCTTTCATGTCCTCATGTCCTCATGGATGTGCAATATTATATACTGCAAGAAAGATGGCAGTGAGCTGAATTCAGTATATTGTCAGCTTTCCGGGTATGTGCCATGATGCTGGAGATATTGGGACTGTTAATTTTGGCACAAATATCTCCCCACTGTCAGAAGGGTGGGCCTTATAGCCTAGCGTCATTGCTGGGATGTGTGGAATGCCCCCCCCCCCCCCCGACAGTACAAGTCTAAGGAAGAGTACTGTCAGGGGGGTGTTGCTCACAGCCCAGTGATGACAGAGGGGAGATAGCGGGCTCATACCAGGAAAGTTGACTTGAAAGGTCCTCTTTAAAAGGAAAAGTCAAAGAAGATTGTCATATAATTACTAAGAGGAGTATGGCAGTTTAGCTTGATCAACACCTTTGGCGATATACCACTTTTATGGAGGATATAAAGACGCTATCTATAAGTGAGTGAATGTCTGTAAAATGCCAAATCTCATGCGATATGAGGTGTTAACAAGCCTATGCAACATAAAAACTATAAGTAAGCAGTAAGTGGGGGTTTGTTGTAAGGTGTTCGAGGTAGAGGAGTGCAGCAGTTTCTCTTGTGGTGTGGCCAGTGCCATCACTGGAGCACATGTGTCAGAGGCCCTTGTCTCCACAGGCCTTGTAGAGGAGGGTGAGGCCAGACCTGGGGGCGCTCAGGTTCGGGTAAGTCAGCTAGAGTTGGACTGTGTGGGACTAACTCAGACACTTGAGCTGTGAAGTTATGTCCCTTTAAGGAAGCAGGAAGGCCGTGCTGAGACTACAGAAATAGTGAAGACATCATGTCCAAGTGCAGTTGGAGCAGATGGAAAAAGTTGAAAATGGAGCTTTCCGAAGAGACCTTTGAAGAACTTTTCACTCAAATTTTCCCCATGTGGAGTGGGATATTTCCACTGTTTGCTGAGGCCTGCAGCGGAGCTCATTCTATGTGAGTCCAGTAGCCAGCACCTCAAGCCACGCCCCTGGTTTCCATTTTTTTTACATAATCACCGAGGAGGATGATCAAGGGGTATACATGCAGAGACATGCCAGAGTCACCTAACAGCACCTTAGACTCTGGGTCAGTAAATACGGCACAGATGACACACAGATTGGTATCTGTGTGTCATACATAGCTTTCACTCAAATGAATTGACAGAGCTGCAATTACGGACAGGTGTAGGACCTGCTCCATAATTTGCAGCTCTTCAATTCAGATTTCTGGATTCTCTGGGAGCTCCTGACATCCTCTGCATTTGTTTACATCTACATCTTCCTGTTGTGTGCCTTTCCTACAAATCCCATGATTCCTTGGGCTGCACTCAGAGCTGACTCACTCCCCCTCTCTTTCTCATTCACTCCCCCCTCCGTTTCCCTAATTAGCCTGCCCACTACACCCTCAGCTGCCATTTTTAGACTCCTAGTTCTCACTCACTCAATAACTTTCTCCTTCGGCTGTAATATTGTAATCATTTCCGTATATCATCCTCACAGTCACACAGAGAAAGCTTCAGGACTCCTTCTTCATGCTTTTTTGGAATTTGGTATATGTATATATATATATATATATATATATATATATATATATAATTGGTATGTATATATACACACACACATACATACATACATACATACATACATAAACATCTCTCTCTCTAAATATATATATATCATCAGTGTCGGACTGGGATGTCTAGGGCCCACCAGTGGAATTGTTTCTAGGGGCCCACCATCAGGACCCCTGCAGATCAGCGGTACCGAGACAGGGCGGCTAAAGGTAACAACATGTCGGGAGCCATGTAGGGGTGCACCGCTAATGAGGCAAAGTGAGGCGGCCGCCTCAGGCGGCACTGTCCATCACTGTCTGGGGGGTGGCATTTTTTACATTCTATTTACAGTAAACCAGCGCAGGACAGGCCGCTTAGCGGGGCCTGTCCTGGGCTGGCTTACGAGATCTCCGCATCTCAGTGCAGGCGGTGATACAATGACGTCATCGCACCTACTACGCTGAGACCCGGATGCGGGTGAAGAAGAGGAGGCGGCGGCTCCATCAAAGCATAGCAGGTAGGTTTGGATAATTTTTTTGAGCGACCCAGGGCCAGGCCTGAAAAGGCCCTCAGCCACACCTATGGGGCGTAACTCCAGAAGGAGTAGAGACAGCAGCAGAGCTGTTGTGGCGACCTGCAGGAAGTAGGGAGTGTGGAACCAGCCAAGGACAGACAGGCAGTCTGTGCCGAGAGGACTGGGTTCCAAAAGAGGACTTTTGGCTCGAGCGGAGCATGAGTCAGGCTGCTTGTTGCCCCAGAGGATAGATAGGGGTCAAGCAGTGAGTTAGTGCCCTAACTGTGGCCCAGGCTGTTTTTGTTTTGTTTTGTTCCACCTTTAAAGCTGAAATAAAGCCATTTACTTTACACTAACACCGTCTGAATGCTGCTACTCCGGCGCCCGGCACCACCAACACCGTTGTCGGGCCCAGGAGTCTGCCGCCTTTGAGGCTAATTCCCCCCAAATTATCACAATATATATAAATAGGCCGTTACCTACTGGAGTAACCCCAGCAGGTAACGGCCTATTTATTTACTGATCCCCGCTCCTGCTGTGGTTGCCTCCGCTTCCCCTTCTGCTATCAGACGCAGAAGGGGTGAGCAGAAGCGACTGTGTCTTTTAGACCCCCAGAGTATAATAATAGTTCATGGGTGGGTTACTATGGAGCAGAATACTGTGTGCAGGGGCCACTGTGGAGCATAATATCAGTGCAGGGGCCGCTGCAGGGCATAATACTGTGTGCAGGGGCCATTATGGAGCATAATACCGTGTGCAGGGGCCACTATGGAGCATAATACTGAGTGCAGGGGCAACTATGATGCATAATACCGAGTGCAGGGGCCACTATGGAGCATAATACTGAGTGCAGGGGCCACTATGGAGCATAATACCGTGTGCAGGGGCCACTGTGGGGCATAATACCGAGTGCAGGGGCCACTATGGGGCATAATACCAAGTGTAGGGGCCACTATGGAGCATTATACCATGTGCAGGGGCCACTATGGAGCATAATACCGTGTGCAGGGGCCACTATGGAGCATGAACTGAACCCCCACAGTCCCTGCTAACTTGCCTATCTGTCCTAGGCGACAGCAGCAACTGGTTGACAGGCCCTACCTAATATACTATGGAGCATAAAACTGAGTGCAGGGGCCACTATGGAGCATAATACCGTGTGCAGGGGACACTATGGGGCATAATACTGAGTGCAGGGGCCACTATGGGGCATAATACTGAGTGTAGGGGCCACTATGGAGCATAATACCATGTGCAGGGGCCACTATGGAGCATAATACCGTGTGCAGGGGCCACTGTGGAGCATAAAACTGAGTGCAGGGGCCACTATGGAGCATAATACCATGTTCAGGGGCCACTATGGAGCATAATGCCATGTGCAGGGACCACTATGGAGCATAATACCGTGTGCAGGGGCTGCTGCGGGGCACAATACCATGTGCAGGGGCTGCTGCGGGGCATAATACCGTGTAATACTGTGTGCAGGGGCTGCTGTGGGCCATAATACCATGTAATACTGTATTAAAAAAAAAACACCATAGTCTGGTTCTGCTGCTCCAATGTTTTCTTCTGTCGGAAATCCCCACCGCACATGACCACTGAGGTCGCTGACACAGGACATCACAGTGCTGTGGGGAAGAAAACACCAGAGCAGCAGGACTGAAACACGCCGGGAGACACAGGAGCACCTTTCCCAGCCTCATATTAAAAAAGTGGTTATCCTGGACAACCCCTTTAAGGTGGCACTTGGGCTTTATTAAAGGGTCTTTCCAGCTCATTTTTATTGATGTTCTATCCTTAGGATCAGTGGACCCCTCCTCTGATCAGCTGTATGAAGGAGCTATGGCGCCTATTTATATCACACGCTGTCTGTTTATAGTGACCCTGTGATGTAATTACAGCCTTGTCACATGGACGTGTATAGGATGAGGCTGTAGTTACATTACATGGCCACTATGAGATGAATGACACTATGTAAACAGAGAAGGGGTCACGGTGCTTACACAGGTACCATGGTTCATTCAAACAGCTGATCAGTAGGGGTCCTGGGTTTTTGAGCCCCACTGATTAGTTTATTAATGACATGGAAGACCTTTTAATTTGTTAACACCTGGGGCATTATTAATAAGGGGCACTATTAATACAGGGTACACATGGACATTATTAATATAAAGATGCACTTGGGAGTATTATTCATTATGGGGGTTATATCATATATTTTATAATTGGGGTAGCAGCAGGATGGGTGTGCAGGTGAGGACAATGCGGGTCGGATGCCTGGAAAAGTAAGGAGCCAAAAATGTCTGTGTTACAAACTTTACAGAGACAAGTTACAGCTGGAAGAAGTGGTCATGGCGGTCCAAAGGGAAGAGAAGGGAAATGTGAAGGATTAGTCAGAGACGTCACCTGTAAGTCACAAAATGTTACTGCTCTGTTTTCACCTAAATGATAGACGATAAATACCTGATTGATGGGGGTCTGTCTGCTAAGACCCCCACTGAGCCTGAGAATTGGGTTTTTTTCCCCCCACTGGGTGGGAATTCAGCCTGACCGCAGCCATATATATAGGTGTGTCACTTGGTGTGTGGACGAACCCGCGTTGCTCTCATTCACTTTGATGGGAGTGCCGAAGATACCTGAAGTCCAGTACTCAGCTATCTGCGGCGCTCCTATTATACAGAATGGGGCCACGTGGGCTCGTCCATCCACCAAGCAGAACATGTGTGAAGTTATTGTCATTGTTAATGCTGTGTTGTTGATATCCGATACTGAAGTAATGCAGTAAGAAGAATTCTTAAAAACTGTTTTATAAGTTTGTGTTTGTTTATTGTACTACAATAACAGCATGTGACGCTAACAGCATGTAAACGCAATTTTATATATATTTTTTTTTTGGGGGGGGGACGTCTTTCGATAGTCCGTCTCAGGCAGTAAAGAGGCTAGGTTCACCACTGGAGCCATGCTGCTCACCTGCCATAACATGTGCACCACTGCCCTACCTAAACCTACTGCTACGCCCTGTATGGCAAGTGAACAGCGTGGCTCCTACAATTATTACCATTACCTGTAGATCATCATTACATTGCAGATGTAATATTGCTGGCCTATCCTAAGCACAGGCCATCAATATTAGAAAGATGGATAATTACTTTGAAGAGGATGTCTAGGAATTGGCGCAACCCAAGTCCCGGGCGGGAGGTGTAAAATAAAAAATAAATAAAAAAGCTTACTCACCTGTCCCCAGCGCTCCATTGTCCGCTGCCAGTGTCCATTCAGTCTCGTGCCAGCGCCTTCCTGCTGGGAGTCCTGCACCTCATGGGACCGCTAAGACCAATTAGGGACAGGATTTCCAGAAATGAGGTGCCACCATGAGACCGAACAGACACAGGCAGGGGACAATGGGGTGCTGGGGACAGATGAGTATACTTTTTTTTTGAATTTTTTTTATTTTTACACCTCTCTGGCGGCCGCCACAGTGGTTGTTCCAGTTAATAGACAACCTCTGTTAAGGGATTGTCTGGGCCAAATTTTTTTATAGCCACTTCACTGGTCTCCCCATACAGTGGCCTCTTCACTAGTCCCCCATACTGTATGGCGAACAGTGATGGGGCCATTATATTGTGTGGGAGAAGTGATGGGGGCTAACATCCTGTGTGATGCATATTAAAGGGATTGTCCAGGGTTAATCTTTTTTATGGCCTATGGATAGGCCATATATACCTGATCATTAGGGGGCTGACACACGGCACCATCAGCTGTACAGCGTCACTTCCGGCACCCGTTCTGTACACAACACAGGACCGGAAGCAGAAAGCTCCATCCGCTGTATAGTTGCCCGGTGCCATCACTGCAGCTCAGCTCCCGCTGACTTCAATAAGTGCTGATATGCAATGAAGGTGCCCGGATAATATACAGTGGAAAGAGCTTTCTGCTTCTTGCCCCATATTGTGTACAGGACAGGTGACAGAAGTGGCGCCGTACAGCTGATCGATCTAGGGTTGGCAACCAACAGATCAGGTATCTATGGCCTATCCTGAGGATAAACCAAAACAAATTATGCCTGGACAACCCCTTTAATATACCCCCCAATGCGCCACACTTTAAAGAGGTTGTCCAGTATAATTTTTTTCTTTTTATAATTAGTCTGGGGGAGGTGAACCCCTCCCCCCAAAAAAACAAAAACATAATAAATATGCTTACCTATCCCTGGTCTTCCGGTGTCAACAGATCACAGCACAGTCTGGTCCTGCAGCTCCACAATCTTCTTTTGCCGGAAGTCCTCACTGGCTGTGACGTCCCAGGTCCCTTCCTTAAGGCTGCTGATTGGCCTCAGGGTTCACGTGATGTCACAGGTCACGTGCAGGGGGTACTTGCGCTGGAAAAAACAGAGCTGCAGGCTAAACCACGCTGGGAGACACTGGGGACAGGAGAGAAAGTTCTGTTTTTTTTGTTTGTTTGTTTTTTTCACCTGTGTAATAAAAAAAAAAAAAAAAAAATGTTATCCTGCACAACCCCTTTAATGTCCCCCAGGCTATTAGCCTCCATTAGTTATCATTTTGCCAATGCAAATGCATTGGAAGAGGCGTAAGTAAGGTCTTGTGGGCCTGGTGCAAACTTTTGTCCAGGGCCCCCTACCCCCTCCCTAGAGAGAATTCTTGATAGTGACGGTTACGGGTGCTGCAGTGATATCTCAGATACTTGAAAGTGATACAGCTTTAGTACCTACAACTGCAGTTATCAAGAATACGGTGAGTGAGCAGCGCAGCGGCCAGCATGTAAACAATACTGGGACAGTATTATAGACTCCGAAGTGGCCCCCACACAGCATTATATGCTCCGCAGTGGCCCCCATACAGCATTACATGATCCGCAGTGGAACCCACACAGCATTATATGCTCCGCAGTGGCCCCCACACAGCATTATATGCCCTGCAGTGGCCCCCACACAGCATTATATGCCAACAGTGACCCCCCACACAGCATTATATGCCAACAGTGACCCCACACAGCATTATATGCCAACAGTGACCCCCACACAGCATTATATGGCAACAGTGGCTCCCACGCAGCATTATATGCCCACAGTGGCCCCCACACATGATTATACACTCATAGTGGCCCCCACACAGTATTATATGTCCACAGTAGCCTCCACACAGTATTATATGCCCACAGTGGCCCCCACACAGTATTATATGCCCACAGTGGCCCACACACAGTATTATATGCCCACAGTGGCCCACACAGTATAGTATGCCCTGATCGGGCCCCTGATTGTCCCAATTGGACCCCTGACCTTTGCATTGGCAAAATGAGGACTAAATATAGTCGGGGCTCAGGGCCCACCGGGGGATTCACCGGTTCCCCAGTGGGCCAGTCCAACCCTGTATATCATGGGCCTAGGGCCCATTAGAGGAACTTGTTGTGGGGGCCACCCACAGCTTCCTGCTAATCACTTACACCATGGCTCCCCACTGAAATCTTATATTTTCCCAGTATCACCATTCCCTATACTAATGTGCAGGTCCCAATAACTCCATGGCTGGTTCATGCACAGTATTGTATGGGGAATGATACAGCCATAGAGCACTGCACATATGTGCAAGATTAAAGTGAGAGAGCTGTGATGCAGACATAGCACACAGGGCTGCCAGCAGGAATTTTGAGCTCCCCCCACAGTATAATGCTCCACATGGTATACAATGTTCCACAGTGCCCTCCGCAGTATGATATGCTGCACAGTGGCCCCCACACAGTATAATATGCACCACAGTGGTCCTTGCCCAGTATAATATGCTCCACAGTGGTCCTCGCACAGTAAATTTGCACCACAGTGACCCCCACACAATATAATATGCTCCACAGTTGCCCCTGCACAGTATAATATGGATTGCACATGCACAGTCCATGTTATACTTAGCTACATGCCAGCATGTTTCCCCCGCTGGCCATCCACTCTATTTCACATGCATGGGCAGCTGGCACATGGAGGTGCCGGCCGGCATTACCTTGTACCTCGCCAGCCGGCACCTCTTTGTAACGTGTGCTGGCTGACTATGTATGCGCAGTACAGTGTGCGGCCGGCATCACCTTGTACTTCGCATACTGGCATTCCACTATGCCAGCACGCGTACTAAAGGAAGCATTTTCTGCGCCGGGTTCCAGAAGTGTTGTCGAAGCGGCTTCCGGAATTGACATTTAGGCTGGAAGACTGGAAGCAAGCGCAATAGGAGAGTATAGTTGAGGGATGTACCAGCCGCCCACTGCACTGCGCATGCTGGCATTTCATCATGTGTGGGCGGTTGGCACACGCAATGAAGAGGAAGTGGTCTTCCAGCGGTGACATCCCGAGTCTGGATCTTCCAGGAAGAAATGGTAAGTATAATGGGGATGGGGCAAGTCCTTTCCACGGAAATCCAAGAAGTGGGTATGGGGCCTTCACATAGCCACCAACATCGGACAAAAACCACAAACATTTCACAATACAAGTAAATTATAAAGTTGGGTGTGGGGCACAGGGCCCATGTATTTAAATATCTATTAATCCTGGACAACCCCTTTAACTCTCATAGAGTATTAGTCCAGAGGTTATACTTACACCTCATGACCAGATTACATCACCATTACGTACTGAGATTTTATGGGGCTCCCACTCAGGTGCATGGCACTCCGCTGTACCTCTATTTGCTACCACTTCTATGGAATTTATCATGACATTCTGTATATGCAGAGCTTTTCTCCCCTAGAAGCACTGTAGGCCATGCAGCTCTATTTGTGAGACTATGTGGGCTCTATTCACTGTCATACAGACGTTGAGCACATGGCTCTACCATGTACATTACCCTGAAATCAAGTTTTTGATTTATGTACCAGCATAGACTAGTGAAACACTGTAAGAAAGATAAAGCCGTGCTAATGTTATTCAACAGTAGGCTTGTCATAGCTCATTAAAATAAATAGAAAATAGTCTAATCCCTGCTGGCTCATGGTACCGCTCTGCTGTGATCACACCACAGGAACATTCTTTTCTAAGTTATGGCTTTTGATTTTACATAAAATAGTGACTTTGAGTAAAACAATGCATTATAGCTCAAACAATTGTTAATAAATGAAACAGAATTTAAAAAAAGAAAATAAAATGAAATAACAAGGGAAATGACTGATTTGGGTGCAAATAATAGTATCTTTAGGATTTGTTCTGTTCATGTGTTATGTTTAAAATAACGTACAGGGTTGTATTTATTTATGGTAAATATACAATACACTCTGGGAGGAACATTGTCTTACACGGTATTAAAAAAAAAGTGCCAATTTCTAAAACAATGATCATGTGCTATAATTTTCTGAAAGTGTAATTCCCATTTTCTCTATTCCTTGGAAGGTTAAACCCGTGGTGTCTCCCCCATGATGATCCCACATATGTTGACTGATTTATGTTGCCTATGTGATCGAGAATTCTTCTTCTAAACTCTCTGTTTGTTTTGCCAATATAGTTAAGGGGACATGGGCATGTGGCCATGTAGATAACACCTCGTGTCTGGCAGCTAATAAATTCCCTGCTAGAATATACTTGGCCAGTTGTTACACTTCTGAAGGTGGAACTCTCTGTAACATATTGGCATGCCCTACATCCTCCACACAGATATGTACGAGTATACCTATCCCTGCTCAGCCAGGTACCATCCGATGTTCTGGGAGGAAGGTGGCTGTGCACTAAGCGATCGCCAATCTTTCTTTCTCTCCTGAAGGTAAGTGCTGGTGTAGCAGAGACAAGTCCTTTTAGGTCTGGGTCAAGATTTAAAATATCCCAAAAGGTGTGAAGGATGTCCCTAATTTGTTGGTGTTGAGAATCAAAGTTTCTAATTAATCGTAATTGTTTTATGTCATTCTCCCGTATTCTGGGAGTTAACAGATCGGATTGTTTCTGGGAGGCTGCAAAAGAACAGGCTCTTTGTAGTACATCCCTTGGGTATCCACATTTCTTGAATCTATTGGCCAGATCCCTGGCCTGACATTCAAAAGTGGATTGATCAGAACAATTCCTGCAAATTCGCAGGAATTGACCCTTGGGTATACCCATCCTCAGAGGCAATGGATGGCATCTTTCCCATCTGAGGAGGTTATTAGTGGCTGCATCCTTACAATATGTCAAAGTGGAGATGGTACCATCACCATTGATGATGATTTCCAAGTCATCTTCCTATTGTCGATGTTGGCAGTAAATTTCATGTTGATGGTATTATCATTGATAAGTCTGACAAACTCCCATCAACAGTGCTGGTCCAAAAGATCAGGACATCGTCGATATATCTAATCCAAAGAGCTATCGACGATGTTCAGTCCTCCATGGTGTCACAAAAAACAAATTGGCGTTCCCACCAACCTAAAAAAAGGTTTCCAAAGGTCAATGTGGCGAGACTCCCCATAGTGGTTCTGATCCGTTGAAGATAATACCACCCATTAAAGAGTAAGAAGTTCCTTTTCAAGATAAACCTAAGTAATTCAATTACAAACTGACTGTGGGTCCGTAAATACATTCCTCTTGTGTCCAGAAATATCTCTATAGCCTCCAAACCCTCTGTGTGGGGAATTGACCTATAGAGAGCTTCAACATCTAAGCTGGCAATAAACATATTTTGAGGAAAATGTGTTTCGTTGAGTGACCCAAGAACATCCATTGTGTCCCGGGCGTAGGAGGGCAAGGTGACGACAAAAGGTCGAAGAATAGTGTCAACATATGTGCTTATACCTTCTGAAATGCCCCCTATGCCCGAGACAATTGGTCTTCCTTTCAAAGGGTTACAGCCTTTATGTACTTTAGGAAAGCAATAGAATGTCGGGATTTGAGGGGATCTTTGTTTCAGGAATAGATATTCTTTTCTATTAATATGAGACAAGCGATTTAAAGATCTTAAAGAAAAAAAATGTAAAAGTTTTTAAACATATTAAAAAAATGTAAAAATATAAAAATATGGTCTACAAACATATAAAAATATTTCCCCCATATGGTGTCTTGCCTATTTGTCCTGCAGCAGCACAGAAGGGACCTAGCTAGCTACTTAAGGGAAGGGGGGGGGAGATCATCACTTGGAAACCGTATTAAGTGCACCTGTGCCAAAGGCTGGACCCTTAGAGTGGATGACTCAGTGATAATGTATGATGAAGATAGAGGAAGAGCTCCAGGAAGCAGCATTACAAATATCCAGAATAGATACTTGTGTATTGTCTGCCCATGAAGCTGCTGTGGAACATGAAGAATGTGCCCACGGTGCGGCTGGTAAAAAGAGATCTGCTAATCTATAAACCTCCAGAATAGTAGATTTATATAATAGTAATAGAAGATTTATATAATATAGATTTATATAATGATGTATAATATTAATAGTAGATTTACCACACTCACCCCAGTCCCATAGATCCGCTGCCTTGGGATAACCTTAGACTCTGACCTATCCTTCAAGCCTCATATTCAAACCCTCAACACCTCCTGCCACCTCCAACTCAAGAACATCCATCGAATCCTCACCCCTGAAACTACAAAGATGCTAGTCCACGCCCTCATAATCTCCCGCCTAGACTACTATAACACCCTTCTCCATGGCCTCCCAGCAAATACTCTTGCCCCCCTCCAGTCCACCTTAAACTGTGCTGCTCGCTTAATACACCTCTCCCCTTGTTCTTCATCAGCAGCTCCCCTCTGACAATCCCTTCACTGGCTACCCGTCGCCCAGCAAATAGAGTTCAAATTACTAACACTAACATACAAAGCCATCCACAACCTGTCCCCTCCCTATATCTTTGACCTAATCTCCTGCTATATCCCCACACGTAACCTCTGATCCTCCAAAGACTTCCTATTCCGCTCTGCTCTTATCCGCTCTTATCCGCTCTTCACACAACCGTCTCCAAGACTTCTTCCCTGCATCCCCCATACTCTGGAACTCATTACCAAGACACATAAGACTGTCCCCCACAGTCACAGGCTTCAAGAAGGCCCTGAAGACTGAAGTCTCTATCCCTCTTCCTTTATAGATTGTAAGCCCATGCAGGCAGGTCCCTCTATCCCACTGTGCCAGTTGGTCACTGTTAGTATTATATTTGTTTTGTATATATTGTGTACCGTATGTAAACCCTCAAATGTAAAGCACCATGGAATTAATGGTGCTATATACAGTGCCTTGCGAAAGTATTCGGCCCCCTTGAACTTTTCAACCTTTTGCCACATTTCAGGCTTCAAACATAAGGATATAAAATTTTAATTTTTTGGTGAAGAATCAACAATAAATGGGACATAATCGTGAAGTGGAACGAAATTTATTGGTTATTTTAAACTTTTGTAAAAAATAAAAAACTGAAAAGTGGGGCGTGCCAAATTATTCGGCCCCCTTAAGTTAATACTTTGTAGCGCCACCTTTTGCTGCGATTACAGCTGCAAGTCGCTTGGGGTATGTCTCTATCAGTTTTGCACATCGAGAGACTGAAATTCTTGCCCATTGTTCCTTGGAAAACAGCTCGAGCTCAGTGAGGTTGGATGGAGAGCGTTTGTGAACAGCAGTTTTCAGCTCTTTCCACAGATTCTCGATTGGATTCAGGTCTGGACTTTGACTTGGCCATTCTAACACCTGGATACGTTTATTTGTGAACCATTCCATTATAGATTTTGCTTTATGTTTGGGATCATTGTCTTGTTGGAAGATAAATCTCCGTCCCAGTCTCAGGTCTTTTGCAGACTCCAACGGGTTTTCTTCCAGAATGGTCCTGTATTTCGCTCCATCCATCTTCCCATCAATTTTAACCATCTTCCCTGTCCGTGCTGAAGAAAAGCAGGCCCAAACCATGATGCTGCCACCACCATGTTTGACAGTGGGGATGGTGTGTTTAGGGTGATGAGCTGTGTTGCTTTTACGCCAAGCATATCGTTTTGCATTGTGGCCAAAATGTTCGATTTTGGTTTCATCTGACCAGAGCACCTTCTTCCACATGTTTGGTGTGTCTCCCAGGTGGCTTGTGGCAAACTTTAAACGAGACTTTTTATGGATAGCTTTGAGAAATGGCTTTCTTCTTGCCACTCTTCCATAAAGGCCAGATTTGTGCAGTGTACGACTGATTGTTGACCTATGGACAGACTCTCCCACCTCAGCTCTAGATCTCTGCAGTTCATCCGGATTGATCATGGGCCTCTTGGCTGCATCTCTGATCAGTCTTCTCCTTGTTTGAGATGAAAGTTTAGAGGGACGGCCGGGTCTTGGTAGATTTGCAGTGGTCTGATACTCCTTCCATTTCAATATGATCGTTTGCACAGTGCTCCTTGGGATGTTTAAAGTTTGGGAAATCTTTTTGTATCCAAATCCGGCTTTAAACTTCTCCACAACAGTATCACGGACCTGCCTGGTGTGTTCCTTGGTCTTCATGATGCTCTCTGCGCTTTAAACAGAACCCTGAGACTATCACAGAGCAGGTGCTTTTATACGGAGACTTGATTACACACAGGTGGATTATATTTATCATCATCAGCCATTTAGGACAACATTGGATCATTCAGAGATCCTCACTGAATTTCTGGAGTGAGTTTGCTGCACTGAAAGTAAAGGGGCCGAATAATATTGCATGCCCCACTTTTCAGTTTTTTATTTTTTACAAAAGTTTAAAATAACCAATAAATTTCGTTCCACTTCACAATTGTGTCCCACTTGTTATTGATTCTTCACCAAAAAATTTAAATTTTATATCCTTATGTTTGAAGCCTGAAATGTGGCAAAAGGTTGAAAAGTTCAAGGGGGCCAAATATTTTCGCAAGGCACTGTAAATAAACAATAATAATAATAATAATGATTTGATCCACCTGGTCAAGGTGTCTTTAGAGGATTTAATCCCCTTCCTAGCGCCTGAAAAGAGTACAAATAAATTGTCCTGTTTTCTAAAATCTTTGGTTCTATCCAGGTAGGTCAGAAAGGCTCTTTTAACATCTAAGTTGTGGAAACGTATCTGTTCTTCCATCACAGAATGAGGATAGAAAACTGGTATGAAGGATTCTTTATTAATATTTTGAAAAACAGGAACTTAAAGTATGAAACTTGGTAAAGTTCTCAGGAGGACTCCATTGGGCAAGAACCTTAATTATGGGCTTCTTGAGGATAAGGCGTCTAACTCTCCCAGATATAATGGCCCGCTACTAGAAACAAACACTTTACAAGATAGCCATTTTAGGTCTATCTCCTGGATAGGTTCGAACAGATGGGATGTCAGAGCATTGAGAACAACAGATAAGTCCTAAACAGGCACAGGAGGTTTTATTTCTGGTCTCAGATTTTTAATTGCTTTGAAAAATTTTGACACTAAAGGATCACCAGAGAATTTGCCATCAGTCATGGCATTAATGGCTGTCATATGTACTTTGAAAATATAAATTTTAAGGCCTTTTTGAAAACCATCTTGTAAGAATTGTAGAACATTGGAAATTTCTACTTAATGAAATTCTGAATTGCTGAGCCAGGAAGATAATTTAGACCAAATTTTATAAGTCTTATTTTTAGAGTTGTTACAGGCTGCCAATAGAGTATTAATTACTGATGTAGATAACCCTATATTCTTCAGTCTGACCCTTCACAAACCAAGCTGAACGATGGAGTTTGCTAAACTATGTATGGAACAGGCCTTTCTGGATTAACAGATCTGGATACTGAGGAAGAAGCCAATGTTCGTTGTTTGAAATTTAAAATAATAGAGGAAACCAAGCCCTCCTGGGCCAGAATGGTGCAACTATTATCACTGATGGACCTCCCAGCAAGATCTTCTGCAGGAGTCTCTGAATAATCTGGACTGGAGGCAAGATGTAAAGAAATCTGTGTCTGCAGCTCATGGAGAATGCACCCACTGTGTATGGGTGATTTTGTGGATTAAAAGAACAAAACATTGGTAGTTTCGCATAATTTCTGGTTGCCATCAAGTCTATCTGTGGCATTCCCCATCTTTCTGTTAGGAGATGGAAAAATTTGGGATTTAGTTCCAACTCCGATGGTCTGAGTGTCATCCGGCTCAGAAGATCCGCTCTGATATTCAGAGATCCTTTTATATTCAGAGCTCATAAGTCCAAATTTGAAGAACGTAGCCTGTCCAATTTTCCCCATAGTACTTGTGCTCAAGAAGTTTGCTGATGAGCACCCCAACCGCTCAGGGAGGCATCTGTGGTTAAGATGTGGTTTCTAATTCCTTGAACTAGAAACATTTTCCCTTCTACAAGTTGTGTAGATTGAGCCACCATTTCAAGTCTTCTCTTATAGTTTGATATAGATTTATTTTTGTACGCATCCTCTTCATATCTCCATTCCTATGAGAGAGCATATTGTGCTGAAGACTCTGGCTGTGTGCCATAGTCCAAGGTACTGCATCTATCGAGGCTACTAACTAACCCAAGGTCTTCATGATTAAACAAATTGTAGAAAGTGGGGATTTGATTAAAACTTTTACTGCAGCTTGGATTTTTTTTAAATTTTCCCTTGAGGAAAAAAAGGAGTCGCAAGTATGTGTCTATTATGAAACCTAGAAAGGATTTTGAAGTTTCTGTTAGTAAGTGGGATTTTTCCCAGTTTATCTGGAATCCAAGTTCTCAAGAAAGAGTGATGACTACTTGAAGGTGACCTTGCAGAAGGGATGCAAATGGAGCGACTATCAGCCAATCGTCGAGATACGGAAATACTTGAATTGCTTTCAACCATAGAGCTGCTACCACGACTACTGCCACTTTGGTGAAAACCCTGGGAGAAAAAGTTAGGCCAAAAGGGAGTGCTTTGAATTGGTAGTGACTGATTGATCCTAAATGATTGACCGCTATTCTCCAGTTTCCTTGAAACTGGATGGATTGATATGTGATTGAATTGTTTCCATACTGAAGTGAGTTTTCTTCACATATCGATTCATGGATCTGAGATCTATGAGCCATCTCCAGGAACCGCTGACCTTTAGAAATGGAAAAATTCCTGAATAAATCCCATAACACATTCTTCCTCTTTTGGTACTTTTTCTATGGCATTCTTTGCCAGGAAGACAGAGGTTCTGAATTTTTTATACCGCAATCAATTCTAGAGATGAGTTAAGTATTCAAAAATTCGATTCGGCAACTTCGCCAAATTTCTCAATATGATTCTATTCGATCCAAATTAAATTGCGGTGAATCATTTAACAAAAACAGCTATTTATTGGCTGCAGAGAACCGGGGTGGGCGCCAAAATGGCGGAACCCTTGGATTCTGCGGTCATGTGGGATCCAAGGTGTTCAAACCCCCGGCTTTGGTTATGAGCAGGGTGTTAGCTGTCAGTTAGTCAGCTGCTCCATAACTGATCGGGGGGATTTAACACCTTGGATACAGCGGTCAAACATTTCGTTTGCGCTCATGAAGGGGTTTAAAAGGATGTGACATCACAGGGCTGGTTACTGATTGGCTGTACACATGGCATTGTGGGTGATCCCGCGTTCCCAGAGTTCCTTGTCCCATGTACAGCAGCGATTTTGAACTAAATGCGAATCGTTACCACAAAGTGTGAAGAAATTCGGATTCGATGCAAATCGAATAATTCTAGAAATTCAGATCGAATTCCACTTCTGCAGCACTTCGATTCGCTCATCTCTAATCAATTTATTTATTATTTCCTCTCTTCAGGAACAATTTGTATCGTCTCTGATAATGGAAATGAGGCTTAAAGTTTCTATTGGTCTATGGAAAGACCAGGGCTCTTGCCTTTTTATTAGCTTCTAAAAGCTGATCCAATTTTTTTCCAAAAAGTCTCCCAGATTCAAAAGGAAATGAACATAAATTATACTTTTAAGTAGCTTCTTCTGTCCAAGTCTTCAGCCATATGGCTCATCTTGCCACATTGATGACTGCTAGATTTTTTGCAGCAATTCTTAATGTATCTAAGGGAAAGTCAGAAGCAAAGTTTGCAGCCAATTTAAGAGAATAAAGTTGCTCCATTAATTCTTCCTTGGGAACACCATCTTGGATGTGTCTTCCCAACTGACTTAATCTTAATGCTGTAGACACAGGAACTGCTGCCATGGTGGATTTAGATAAGCCTGCCAATGAGACATATGATTTTTTTCAAAAAAAAAAAATCAGCTCTGTGATTCATTAGACCCTTAAGAAGATATGAATCATCTGCTGGAAAAAAAAGATTTTTTTAGAGAGGTTCACCACTGCTGGATCAACTTTAGCTTGCTCTTACCAAGCTTAACATTTCCCAGAATCTAATTTGTACACAGTTTTAAATCTGGAACCTGGCTCAAATCTAGCCTGGAAATTTCCACTCCATTTCCATTATGGATTACAAGACCAGATGCCCAGGAATTACTGTAGCCTTTCTTTTGGAGAAATAAAACAAACTCTCCCTGTCCCAAGAGGACGAGACAGTTTGTTCTAATTCCATTATCTTTTTTAACATTTTTAATTAACTTATCAGTATTTTCTTTTTTAAACAATTATCTTCAGAAATTACCATGTCTGAATTGGATTACAATCTCTGAAGCTCTCCCTCAGAAGAGTTAGAAGAATTAAACAAATGAGAAAAATCCTGCTTGAATTTTTTGGATTTCTTTTTGCTAGACATACACTATTTCAACCAAGAAAAAAAGTTTTTAGCCTCCTTATCAGTCATCTGTTCATTCTCAGGAACATGGGTGCAGATACTGCAGATATTGGAAAGAAAATCCTCTGGAAGGTGTTGAGACAACTAACGTATTGTTCACTTTTAGAAGATGCATGAGGAATGGTAGGAGAGGCTTGACTCTGAGTACAGATGATACATACATCAGACACATGATCATCAGACAACAACTGCTGACACTCTATACAAGTTCTATGCTTCCTCTTATAGAGCTTTTTACCACTGGACATCAGCAAGTATGAAAAAAGACTCTGTCAGTACATTGTACAAGCAGTAATTGACACAAGGAAGCCCCAGAAGGGCACAATACCTTAGTACTCTGAGGGTTCGGCTTTGTCAGGCACTTTGTGGCGGCTCTCATTAACAGGAAACTTTAAATGTCAATCCTGTTGTGGCAGCTATGTGGGGCCCTGGCCTAAAAATAACCCCCCCCCCCCCTCCGTGGGCCACTTAAAAGATACAAATAAAAACACAGAGATAGTGAAGAGGGAGGGATCTTATACCATTAATTATGCTAAACTGTCTCATTGCTACGTAGGTGGGCCAGTCCTAGGAGGAATTAAAGGCGGGGATGAAGACCCTTCTGTGCCGCTGCAGTACGAGTAGGAAATAAAAAAGTTACAGGTGTCAGAATATGACGACTCCAAGAATTTTTTAATTTTTTTTTTTTTGTAAGGTTTTGCATTTTTTTTAAGGGGTTTAAACTTAAAAAAACTAAATAGATTTTGTATCCCTGAAATCGTACCGAACCATAGAAAACAGGTGACATGTCATTTTGGCTGCACAGAGAATGCTATAAAAATAAAAGCCCGGTGGAAAGTAGCTCATACGCAGTTTTTCTCCAATTCCACCCCATTCAGAATTTTTTTCCAGCTTCCCAGTACATCATACGGAGTATTAAATGGTACCATTACAAAGCACAATTTGTCCCACAAATATTAAGCCCTCACAATGCTCTGTAAACAAAAATAAAAAAGTTATGGCTATTGGAAATTCAAAAAATACCTGTGGCGGGAAGGAGTTATATAACGCTATTATGGAAATAAATAAATATGCTTATAACAAGTTTAAGTATGGGCATTGGTAGCAGACATCATCCCTATCACATTTTAATTAAATAATTAATCCAGTGGACTAGTGTACATACAGTGGGGAAAAAAAGTATTTAGTCAGCCACCAATTGTGCAAGTTCTCCCACTTAAAAAGATGAGGCCTGCCTGTAATTGACATCATAGATAGACCTCAACTATGAGAGACAAAATGAGAAAACAAATCCAGAAAATCACATTGTCTGATTTTTAAAGAATTTATTTGCAAATTATGGTGGAAAATAAGTATTTAGTCAATAACAAAAGTTCATCTCAGTACTTTGTTATATATCCTTTGTTGGCAATGACAGAGGTCAAACGTTTTATGTAAGTCTTCACAAGGTTGGCACACATTGTTGCTGGTATGTTGGCCCATTCCTCCATGCAGATCTCCTCTAGAGCTGTAATGTTTTGGGGCTGTCGCTGGGCAACACGGATTTTCAACTCCCTCCAAAGGTTTTCTATGGGGTTAAGATCTGGAGACTGGCTAGGCCACTCCAGGACCTTGAAATGCTTCTTACGAAGCCATTCCTTCATTGTCCTGGTGGTGTGCTTGGGATCATTGTCATGCTGAAAGACCCAGCCACGTTTCATCTTCAATGCCCTTGCTGATGGAAGGAGGTTTGCACTCAAAATTTCACGATACATGGCCCCATTCATTCTTTCATGTACACGAATCAGTCGTCCTGGTCCCTTTGCAGAGAAACAGCCTAAAAAACATGATGTTGCCACCCCCATACTTCACAGTAGGTATGGTGTTCTTTGGATGCAACTCAGCATTCACTCTCCTCCAAACACGACGAGTTGAGTTTCTACGAAACAGTTTTACTTTGGCTTCATCTGACCAAATGACATTCTCCCAATACTCTTCTGGAACATCCAAATGCTCTCTAGCAAACTTCAGAAGGGCACTGGCTTAAGCAGGGTGACACGTCTGGCACTGCAAGATCTGAGTCCCTGGCGGCGTAGTGTGTTACTGATGGTAGCCTTTGTTAACTTAGTCCCAGCTTTCTGCAGGTCATTCACTAGGTCCCACCGTGTGGTTCTGGGATTTTTGCTCACTGTTCTTGTGATCATTTTGACCTCACGGGGTGAGATCTTGCGTGGAACCCCTGATCGAGGGAGATTATCAGTGGTCTTGTATGTCTTCCATTTTCTAATTATTGCTCCCACAGTTGATTTCTTCACACCAAGCTGCTTGCCTATTGCAGATTCAGTCTTCCCAGCCTGGTGCAGGTCTACAATTTTGTTTCTGGTGTCCTTCCACAGCTCTTTGGTCTTCACCATGGTGGAGTTTGGAGTGTGACTGTTTGAGATTGTGGACAGGTGTCTTTTATACTGATAACAATTTCAAACAGGTTCCATTACTACAGATAATGAGTGGAGGACAGAGGAGCCTCTTAAAGAAGAAGTTACAGGTCTGTGAGAGCCAGAAATCTTGCTTGTTTGTAGGTGACCAAATACTTATTTTCCACCATAATTTGCAAATAAATTCTTAAAAAATCAGACAATGTGATTTTCTAGATATGTTTTCTCATTTTGTCTCTCATAGTTGAGGTCTACCTATGATGTCAATTACAGGCCTCTCTCATCTTTTTAAGTGGGAAAACTTGCACAATTGGTGGCTGACTAAATACTTTTTTTTCCCCACCGTATATGGAATGGTAAATTGCTCAATTCTTATGGATTAATAGCAGGTTGTTTGTCCATTTTAATGCCATTTTCTGCAAACAGAACTTTCACATACAACAATCTTGCTATGAGTCCCTTTTATCTTTGATTATATTTTTGTCTCATAAATGTAATCTAAAAGTCAGTAGGATACCTCTAAGTCCTGGTGAGTATGTAGAAACCGCTCTACCATAATTTAGCCTTCTTTCCAATCCAAAATTTTTAGATTTTCCGGTAGCAGCACCACCATTAAATGAAGCGGGATGTTGGTCTTGATCAAAAGAGTATTCATTCTGATTTCTGGGTACTGTAATATAAATAAAACAGTCATTCCCCACTTTGTTTGATAACTAGTCTAGATAAACTAGATTGTGTGTCTCTTTGGAAATTATGTTTTACAATGCTAATGTCTATGTGCAGTGATCTCCAACCGCAGGAATATAGTGTAAGTCAAACATCTCGAAGTTTATAGTAATATATTTGGTTATGGAACCAATTGTAGTCATCCAATTGTACATGAAGCCATATTACTGATTGTATAAATAGTGCACAAAACCTCCATTGATCATTTCTTTGGCAGTTTTCACAAACTTAGAATTAAAAATTACAATGTCCCCCCCGCCCAAAAAAAAAAAAAAAAAAAAGATCTATTATGACCTTATGGGGTACACAATGTACAGGTATAAAAAAATAAAAGGCAAAAATATTAAGGCAAAAAATATAAATAAATAAAAAAAATAAACACCACATACACATATATCATCTCCTACATAAAAATCTCTGTAATGGAAGGGGTAGCTATTTTAAAAATGTTTTTGTAGTAGTACTGTGCTATTTAAAAAAACTATGAAAGCAATATGAAAAACAGGCACATTTTCTTCCCCTTTTTTCTACATTCATCCAGATATTATAAATATATATAAAAGTATTCATACCCCTTGAACTTTTTCACATTTTGTCACCTTACAACCACAAACTTAAAGGGGTATTCCCACGAACATAACCATTTTTAACTTGGTAGATAATTAAAAGTTAAACATTTTTGCAAATATAAGTAATTAAACATTTTGTTGAATTTTAAAGATTTTCTCTAAATATCTTATGGTCACAGGTTGTTGTCTTGATCGGTTGCCAGTGGATATGACCATGAATGCAGGACCTTTCTAAAGTCAGAAAATCAGCTATGATTTCCTTATTGTGGTCGGAATATCTTCTGATACATGTAGTGTCCCTGCCTGTAACTCAGCTAAAATAGGACAATCATGGCTGGGTTCCAGACAAGTCCCAAACCATAGAAAGTTTCTGCATTTGTGGTCGTATCCATTGTTAACCAATCAAGACAACAGACTGTCACCACTAACGTAGTTAGAGAAAATCTTTAAAACTCTGCAGAATTTTTAACTACTTATATTTACAGAAATGTTTAACTTTTAATTATCTACAAATATAGATATGATTACGTTCATGGGAATACCCCTTTTAAATGTATTTTATTGAGATTTTAAGTGATAGACCAACACAAAGTAGCACATAATTGTGAAGTGGAACGAAAATGATACATGGTTTTCAAAATTTTAATCAAATAAAAATCTGAAAAGTGTGATGTGCAAAAGTATTCAGCCCCCTGTACTCTGATACCCCTAAATAAAATCCAGTGCAATCAATTGCCTTCAGAAGACACTTAATTAGTTAATAGAGTCCAGCTGTGTGTAATTTAGTCTCAGTATAAATACACCTGTTCTGTGAAGGCTTCAGTGGTTTGTTAGAGAACACTAGTGAACAAACAGCATCATGAAGACCAAGGAACTCACCAGACAGGTCAGAGATAAAGTTGTGGAGAAGTTTAAAGCGGAGTTAGCTTATAAAAACATATCCCAAGCTTTGAGCATCCCAAGGAGCACTGTTCAATCCATCATCCAAAAATGGAAAAAGTATTCTTCAACTGCAAACCTACCAAGACATGGCCGTTCACATAAACTCACAGATCGAGCAAGGAGAACACTGGTCAGAGAAGCAGCCAAGAGGCCCATGGTCACTCTGG
This sequence comes from Leptodactylus fallax, assembly GCA_947044405.1. Lineage (NCBI taxonomy): Eukaryota > Metazoa > Chordata > Amphibia > Anura > Leptodactylidae > Leptodactylus > Leptodactylus fallax. The sequence continues at coordinate 1,170,372 of CAMRHE010000011.1, read as the reverse complement.
AGGAGCTGCAGAAATCCACAGCTCAGGTGGGAGAATCTGTCCACAGGACAACTATAAGTTGTGCACCTCACAAATCTGGCCTTTATGAAAGAGTGGTAAGAAGAAAACCATTATTGAAAGACCGACATAAGATGTGCCGTTTGCAGTTTGCCACAAGCCATATAGGAGTCACAGCAAACATGTGGACGAAGGTACTCTGGTCAGATGAGACTAAAGTTGAACTTTTTGGCCTAAACGCAAAGCGCTATGTGTGGCGGAAAAGTAACACTGCTCATCATCCTAAACACACCATCCCCACTGTCAAACATGGTAGTAGCAGCATCATGCTGTGGGGAGGCTTTTCTTCAACAGTGACAGGGAAGCTGGTCAGAATTGATGGGAAGATGGATTGAGCTAAATACAGGGCAATCCTGGAAGAAAACTTGTTGGAGGCTGCAAAAGACCTGAGATTGGGAAAGAGATTCACCTTGCAGGAATACAATGACCCTAAACATACAGCCAGAGCTACAGTGGAATGGTTTAGATCAAAGAATATTCATGTGTTAGAATGGCCCAGTCAAAGTCCAGACCTAAATTCCATAGAGCATCTGTGACAAGACATGAAAATTGCTATTCACAGACACTGTCCATACGATCTGCCTGAGTTTGAGCCTTTTTGCAAAGAATGGGCAAAAATCTCAGTCTCTAGATGTGCAAGGGTGGTAGAGACATACTCAAAAGACTTGCAGCTGGAATTGCAGCGAAAGGTGACTCCACAAAGTATTGATATAGGAGGGCTCAGTACTTTTGCACGTCACACTTTTCAGATTTTTATTTAATTAAAATTTTGAAAACCATGTATCATTTTCATTCCACTTCACAATTATGTGCTACTTTGTGTTGGTCTATCACTTAAAATCTCAATAAAATACATTTAAGCTTGTGGTTGTAAGGGGGAGTTCACACTACTGTTACTAATGTCTATTGCTGTCTTCCGTCATAGGATGACAGCAACATACATTAGCCCTGCATGCACTACTTTATCTTATGTTACAAAAGTAAACAAACATGAAGGAAGCTAGTGTCCGTCATGTTGTTTACATTAGTGTCAATGGGATCGGACACAGAATCAGTCTGTCACCATTCTCTGTGACAGCTAATGTCCGTTGCTGTCATCCTATGACAGGAGACAGCAACGGATTAGTAACGGTAGTGTGAACTCCCCCTAAGGCAACAAAATGTGAAAAAGTTCATGGGGTATGAGTACTTTTGCAAGGCACTAAATATTTACATAAAGCCCTATGCTTTCACCGAAAAATAACATGAATAACACAAACGAAAAAAAAAATGTTATAGAATTCAAAACCATACGTGCCAAAAAACAAAAATGTCCTGATCATGAAGTAGTTAACCTATGGTGACATTGCAAAGTTATATATAGGGTTCCTATAACAATATTTTATCTAATGAAAATGTACATAGTTCTGAGAAGTACACTGAAAATTATTTTTTCATGCTTACCAGGTGCTGAAAATGCTCTTTTCAAATGGACTGAAACACCCTGTGCCATGGAGTAAGCAGAAGGCAGACGTACAGAGATCACTGTGTGAGGAACATTTAGCGACCAAAGCAAACTAGAAACAAAAAAAAGTAAATTCACCGACCTCTAGCAAAAGATGCTAAAGTAACATCTTACTTTTAGATTGTAATTAAGAAAATGCATGTCCTTGCACTGCAAATTCTGGTTGAAAGGACTAGCTGAGAAAAGCACAACAGCAGAAAGCACATAATAAACAATTTGTATTGCTGTCATTAGGGAGACGTTAAGGTCTCATAATTAGCTGAGAAAAGAATATGGTATGAATTTTCTGCAACTATTGAAAAGTTATAAAATGGCCCATGAAAGCCCTATGAAAAGTATATGTGAACATTCTACTTCATCAGAAGTACTCTCAGTAGAGAGTAAGGCCGGGAACGCACACGTCGTATATGCAGTACTTTTTCGCTGCAGTCCACTACATGTGGCCTTAGCCTAAGACATTGTATGTGGAAAACAAAGGAATATTTGTATGTCTGTTTGTCCAAGAACAGATACTTTAACTTACTTATAAGCTGTTTCTGTCAAGGCATATTCTGAATACCATTGTACTGCTATATCCCATAAATCTTTTCAATGTTTTGTTTGTGACTTAGGTTTTACATTTGGTTTTACAATAATAAGAAACCTACTCCAACCAATAACATTTTCTATAATTCTTCTCAAGGTTGAGTGGGAACATGTACAGAAAGCTACCAAGTGATGTTCCTTTTTGCACTGCACTAACTCACATGTTTTGGACTCTGCTTCTTGCAGAATACTAATCCACAAAGGTTGTCCAGAATTTAGGATCAGGATAAATCATCAATACCAAATTGACTGAGGTCTGACTCTGAGAAATATCTGTCATGGACGCTACACAGTGTACAGAGCTGTAACAGTTGCTGTAACAGAGCTGTATCAGTACTGGTACATAGTGGCTCCAGAAAACAGCAAATAATTTATGCTACACTTTGCAAGCTATTTTATATATAATTTACTGCTCATAAAACATGGCTATACAGCAGGGCTGTTGGAGAGTTGGAACTAATTTTGGGTGGAGTCAGAAAAAAGTTACTGACTCCAACTTTAAAATAAAATTATCAATTGTATTTAATTGTGCAATTTGTAATATTGTATATTAAATCAGATGCATAGTTTTTGCATATTTATTTTCATAGAAATTCAGTCACTGTTTTTTTCATAAATTAGAGTATTTTTACTGCTTCTGACTGGCCATGGCTGTTAGCCATTTATGAAGGAGTTAGATTTGGAGCAGGAGTCATAGTCCATAATCCCATGCTAGTCATTTATAAGAACTTTTTACCCAATAATATAATATTGCTTGTTTTTCCTGATGGTGTGGTGAGTGATATTTGCATTTGATGCTAGCTAGTTGTAACGTCTCTGCATGTTCGGGTCTCTGCGCCACCTTCCCCTCGCACGCTGTGGTGAAGGAGGTGTGTTCAGTTTGGTTCCTTGCGTAGGTTTCTTGTTGCTCAGTCTGAACACTTTCCTAGACAATGTAATGGATTTCCAGCCACACCCGTGTTCTGAGCATTTCTCTCTGGACCGCATATAGTTAATCTCAGTCTTGCCTGTGTGATTGACAGCCTGTCTACCAATCCAGTCTGGGGCTTGCCCAGACTTTCTATAAACAGGCTGTCAGCCCTCACATGGTCGCTGGTTATTGCTTTGTGCATTCTGGCTATTATTCCTTGCTGTTTTGTTGCTTGTATTCGTATTCCTGACCCCTGGCCTTGACTTTTGACTATTCTCTTGGATTTTGATTCTTTACTTCATTGCTTGTCTGTTACCGAACCCTTGGCTTTCTGACCTCCCTTTTTGTCGTTTGTTCTGTCTGTGTTCTGTGTTGTCACTTACTCAGTATAGGGCTCGTCTTCAGGTTGTCCTTTTACCGTTTAGGGTAACTGAGGAAATAGGAAGGGACAGTGGCTGGGGTGAGATTAGGGCTCACTTGTCTCTGTCCTTCCTCCCAGACCCCTGCAGTAGTGTAGGGTATTGCTACGTCTGGCAAGACCCTAACACTAGTCTTTTCTTAAGTGTAATAGCTTCTAAATTATTAAAAAAATAAACTACAATATTAAAGATAGCTGTTAGAACAACCCTAAAAACACACTGACGGTGATTTATAAAGCAAAATGCACCAGAATTCTGGCATATTTTGCACTAAAAAACTGTCTAGCATGTCTAGAATACGATGATTTGCAAATCCTTTTCAACCTATATTCAATTGAATACACTACAAAGACAAGATATTTAGTGCTCAAACGGTTAAACTTTATTTGTTTTTTGCAAATATTCACTCATTTTGAATTTGATGCCTGCAACAAGTTCCAAAAAAGCTGGGACGGGGCAACAAAAGACTGGGACAGGGGCATGTTTACCACTGTGTTACATCACCTTTCCTTTTAACAACACTCGATATGCTTTTGGAAACTGAGGACACGAATTGTTGAAGTTTTGTAGGTGGAATTCTTTCCCATTCTTGCTTGATGTACAACTTCAGTTGTTCAACAGTCCGGGGTCTCCATTGTCGTATTTTGTACTTCATAATGCGCCACACATTTTCAGTGGAGAAAAGACTGGACTGCAGGCAGGTCAGTCTTGTACCCGCACTCTTTTACTACAAAGCCACGCTGTTGTAACACCTGCAGAAAGTGGCTTGGCATTGTCTTGCTGAAATAAGCAGGGAGTCCTTGAAAAAGATGTCGCTTGGATGGCAGTCTATGTTACTCCAAAACCTGTATGTACTTTTCAGCATTAATGGTGCCTTCACAGATGTACAAGTTACTCCATGCCCACTAACACCCCCCCCATACCATCAGAGATGCTGGCTTTTGAACTTTGCGCTGATAACAATCCGGACAGTCCTTTTCCTCTTTGGCCCAGAGGTCACGACGTCCATGATTTCCAAAAACAATGTGAAATGTGGACTGAACAGACCACAGGACATTTTTCCACTTTGCGTCAGTCCATCTCAGATGAGCTCGGGCCCAGAGAAGCCGGCGGTGTTTCTGGGTGTTGTTGATATATGGCTTTTGCTTTGCATGGTAGAGTTTTAACTTGCACTTGTAGATGAACTGCATTCACTGACAATGGTTTTCTGAAGTGTTCCTGAGCCCATGTGGTAATATCCGTTACAGAATGATGTTGGTTTTTAATGCAGTGCCACCTGAGGGATCCAAGGTCACGGGCATTCAATGTTGGTTTTTGGCCTTGCCGCTTACTTGCAGAGATTTGTCCAGATTCTCTGAATCTTTTGATGATATTATGGACTGTAGATGATAAAATCCCTAAATTCCTTGCAATTGTTGTTCTTAAACGGTTGGACTATTTGCTCACGCATTTGTTCACAAAGTGGTGAACCTCGCCTCATCCTTGCTTGTGAACGACTGAGCCTTTCGGGGATGTTACCTTTATACCCAATCATGACACTCACCTGTTTCCAGTTAACCTGTTTACCTCTGGAATGCTCCAAACAAGTGTTTTTTGAGCATTCCTAAACTTTCCCAGTCTTTTGTTGCCCCTGTCCCAGTCCCAGCTTTTTTGGAACATGTTGCAGGCATCAAATTGAAAATGAGTGAATATTTGCAAAAAACAATAAAGTTTATCCATTTGAACATTACATATCTTGTCTTTGTAGTGTATTCAGTTGGATTTGTAAATCATTGTATTCTGGTTTTATTTGTTTTACACAACGTCCCAACTTAATTGGAATTGGGGTTGTACAAAAATATACATCTCTATCACAGCTCTTCAAATTTACAGTCAGTTAGTAATATCTGTGCTTGTGCTTCTCCGCTATGCATCCATCATTCCTTCCAGTGCAGCACTGCCCAAAGCTGTCTTTTTAAAGTTGCTATGCCTATCAGTCAAACTCTGGCTTGGTCTACTCAGCCAGTAAGAGCTTTGAGACACAGAGCCAATCATAGTGCTGTCCCACGATCCAATGTTGAGGCCGGGTAGTTAAACCTGGCTCTGCTACTGATTCCATGCCTGTGATTTGTTTTAAGTATCTTGACTGCCAGTGCTTCTGAGATCATTTTCAGTACCTTTCCCTGCTTTCTGCTTCCCTGGTTTACTGATTTTGGTTTGCTCTCCTGGTTATCTCTTCTCTTGCTAATTTGGCTTTATCTGTGAGCTCATGGACTTATAGTGGCCTGGACCTCTGGTATTCTCCTACTATTGTTTTGGCTATTCCCATACTCGCCAATCTCGACTTGTGTATTACTTTCTCTGCCAGCACTAGGGTTTCTGGTATGGTCCTTAGCCTGAAAGTGCACCTCTTTTCTGTCACCTTGTTCTGGGGTTGCTTATTTACTTGATTTCTGCTAGTACTGTCAGTTACCTGTTGCATATTAGGAAATTGCTCAAAGAGAAGCTTTTACCACCTCTGCCAAATCCAAGTATTTAATATGCACCAATCCACTGATTCTGGCACAAATGGAATTTTTTTCTCTAGTCCCCACCATTCCTGAGCCTCACATGCTATTTCAGCTCTGTACTGTCAGGGGGGCGGTGTCAGGTAGGAATAAAAAAAAGGGGTTGTGATTGTGAGTTCTGACTTTGGCTGCCTCTAATTGGAGCTCTGAATTACATCCCCTTTCTTGCTCCTGCCTGGCACTACCCACATGACAGTACAGAGCCAAAGTAGATTGTAAGGCACCAAAACTAACAGTATTTAATGCTCTGGAGTGGTGGGAACGAGAAAAAAATTACAACTGTGCTGAAATCAATTGAGGGGCACCTATTAACAGATAAGAGCTGGAGCTAGTGGCGGTTATTGTCTATACTAATTTAACAGCACTTGTATGGGTAATATGAGGCAGAAGTAGTCAATGAAATCAAGATAAGAAAGATATGGTGATGATAAATTTAAGTGCAGGAAGAAGATATGGGGACCAACGGTGTTAAGGAAGCAAAAGAACAAGGAAACTGGATATGTGCAGAAAAAAGAAACTAGATATGAATTAAGCACAATTGAAACAGAAGCATAAGCCATCTAAATTACCTACTCTTAGTTATGTCCAGACACAGAATCCAAACTCCTGCGTGACGCTTTCTCTTTAACAACATAGTCTAGCAGCCAGTTGTAGATACAGTGAAAACACCTGATCTCCTGGATGTAGTTCTCTGGACTGTTGTGACCTTCATAAAAACTAGGGTGTTTTGTACTTGTCTATTTACAGTAGTTTCCCATGAATGGAGCAGTGGTGCACATATACCTCCTGCTGCACCATTCAGCCTGGAGTGGAAAACACCAAAGTTCTCACATGTGTTATTTAGTAGTCCTATGCTACAAGGATTGCATTTATTTGGAATGCTTCAGTAGAAAAAATAAAATGAAAAGAAATATGGCATCTGCGCTTTAGAGGGGCCGCAATATGCTACCATTAGTAATGGGTTCAATCTCTCTGAAACTGTTCATTCATAAATCGTGTCAGAAAATATTAAATTTCTATATTAGTGAAAAATGGCTGAGCAGAAGTGTCCTGAGCCTCATGGCACGCACTTAGCAGAAAAAAATGATGATAAATAATGTGTAGTTATACTGTATGATATTTGTAGCCCCGTTGCTAAGCACCACATGCAGTTAAAGTCATTCGAGAGCTCAGCACTGAGGTAAAACACCAAATGAATAGCTCCTTAAAGAATCCTAATAACCAGTGATGCTGGGAATGTAGATGCTGATGTGAAGATGGATGTTACGAGAACTATTCACCGGATGAAATACTGCAAGGCTTTGTTAAGTATAATGATAGCACTGAGATATGCGGCTGCATTTATATGAAGCAGCTAACAGAGTATAACTAAAAGATTTCTGGATAGCACTTGTGAAATCAGCATGCCTGCTTCCCCTATTACAAGAAAACGTACACTTTCCTTCCTGGTACTTCCACTGCACATGAGAGCTGCAAGACCAATGACAAAAAAAGGCAGAATCATTTTTATTTTCTAATAAGTATGACCTAGCAGGCAACCTTCACGGTATGAAAGTTGTTCTGACTGCAGCTGTACAGAAGCAGCCACACAGCAAAAATTATATAGAAAAGATCTGAAATTCATTTGCTGTTTTTATGTGTTTTGATTCATGACAATGCCACAAAATTTACTGAGCTAGTCTGAAGTGGAACAGCAGACTAAACAATTGTGACCTTAGTTCACTTGCTGATGGTGGTAGGTATTGAATGTAAAATACAGTTGGCATGTTTCTTAAAAAATATTCTGAAAAAAATTGGACTAGGGAAAGTGTTAGTACAGAGACAGGATACTTTTAATAACTGAAAATAAAAATCAGATGTCCGAATTAGTATATTAACCTCCAAAGTCCAAATAATCTTTTCTGCTGTTTCTGTAAGGGCTTATCTGAGGGCTTATTTTTTGTGGGATGAGTTGTATTTTTCAATGGACCATTTTTTTTTTTGGGGGGGGGTACCTATAACATATTGATTAACTTTTGTTAATGCCTTCTGTGAATGAATGGAAAAAACAATGATCCGACCACTGATATTTGTGTTGTAAAGTTTGCACCATTTAATGTGCAACATGAATAACTTTTTTTGTGCATTAAAGTAGCACGAAAAATCCAATTGTTTTTATGTCCCTATAACTTTTACATTTAGATTAGCAGTGCCACTATGTACATCCACCCTGCTTACTACCTGCCTCTGTGTCCATACTGGCAGGTAGTGATTAGAGTAAAAGAGGGGTAGTTCTGGTGCCACATTTCCAGGGTACGGTGCACTACTTTTTCACATTCTAATACCAAGTCACATATCCATTAGGATGTGAAAAGGCAGAACAGTGACTAGAACAGGTTAACATGTGCTGTATATTTGTGATTTACTGGTGACCAGTAGTATGTATGTATCTACAGTTCTCCTACAATCCTTGTTACCCAGTGAAATACAGCAACAATGTGTAAACTATTACTGAATATGGTATCGAATTCTTCCTTCTGACTTATCGGTATATCTGAAGCAAGACCCAGGTGACTTGCATGTAAATGGTCTTGATTATATTATTACATATTCTACATTGTATACTGTGTGTTGTTTATATTTACGTATGCATTTTTTTCAATATAGGAAGTGATATAAACTGACGAGCAAAAGGATAACAATGGTCTCTGTTGGGAGTTTCCCTCCCCCATTCCGCTTGAAAAATGCAGAGAGAAAAGTCCTGCAAGCAGAACTTTTCTCTCCGCATTTTTCACGCGGAAACCAAGCGAAAACCCGGCGGACCCCATTAGGGTCCCCAAGTGGACCCCAAGAACAGAAAGCCGAACACTAGTGTGAGTCTAGCTTAACCATTACAGCTTCATACGTGAGTCTACCATCATTTTATAGACAATCATCTTAGCTATCTCATACATAACTTTGACTTGGAACTATTTAGCATATGATTAATTATGTAGATTTTTGTCATGTAACTACATTGTTACTATTTTGCTTCTGGTGGTGTAAAAATCTTTTTCTTCTATACTACAAATTACAACTTCTTCTCACATTCCCTAATAGCTCAGTGTGTTATTAGGTTGATTCCCAAGTGAAAGGTCACTGGTTCAAATCGAGGATCAGCCATGAAGAAGATTTCCCAAGAAAAGAGAAACATCATGAAGCTCATTGATAGCGGTCTCTTGGCCAAGAAAATTGGCAAACTGCATCATGTGAGTGCCTTGACAGTTGGAAGATTACAAAATGAAGTCCACGACAAACGTGGCAAACATGCAGTGGAGGTGGCTTGTATGCTTCATAATAGTGAGATCACAGATGTCCATGCAAGCACCATGCAACCCGCTTTACACACATCTGGAATGGTGGCCCAAAAAAAGGTGAAGAAGCCCCGACTTCAATATCATCATAAAAAGCCTTGGTTCGAGTTTGCAAAAAAGTATGAAAAGTAGACAGTAGAAGATTGGAAACGGGTGATTTAGAGCGAAGGTTCCCAAACTTTTTTTCTCATAGACCACTTTCAAAATTTTACTGGTTTCGGGGGACCCCCTGCTGCTACATTTCTACCATATTCCCAAAACTCGTCAAAAAAAGTGAAGATTAGATCTAACGTAGACCCCCGTCGAGTCTCCCGTGGACCCCTGGGGGTCCACCTGGACCACTTTGGGAATCACTGATTTAGAGTGATGAGACAAAAATCAATAGACTGGGATCTGATGGGTGCAAATGGGTCTGGAAGAAACGAGTGAAAAGGGGGCTAACGGATTGAGAAATTGTCAAGATTGGTGGAAGAAGCCTGATGATATGGGGTTGTTTCACAGTGTTGGATACTTGACCAGGATCAATGGTGGTCTCAAATGTTGAGCTATATGTGAGTATCCTACAAGATGAGTTACTTCGTACACTCGAGTGCTATGGGTATGAAAAGGATGACATAGTGTTCCAGCAGGACAACGACCCAAAGCATATGTCAAGATCAGCGAAGAAATGGTTCACTGACAATGAACTAGATGTGCTGGATTGACCCCCACAGTCCCCAGACCTCAACTCAATCAAACACTTGTGGATAGAGTTGAAGAAAAAGCTCTATTCGACACCCAAGTGAGTCAACCAGTATACACCAACATTGGGAACATGTAGAAACGACCTGGGATCAGATTTCGGTCGAGACATGCTTGAATCTGATCGAGAGCATGCCCAGTAGAATTCAGGCAATGTTGAAGTATGAAAAACTGAAACTCGATATTCTTTGTATTCGGGAATCCCACTTTACCCCCATCTCATTTCCTAAAGACTTCCACTCACGATACACTTTTATAGGCCAAGCCCCGAACCAGTCTGAATCTAGAGGAGTGGCCATCTCTCAGACCTCTGTCCTCCTGCAGGTCAATAGCACGGTTATAGACCCACATGGCCTTTATATCATTCTCCACTGTAGACTGTATGGCCACAGCATATATCTTATTAATTTCTATGCCACTACAGACTCCCCCATTGCTTTTTTTCATGAGCTGTGTCACTTGCTAGGACAGTTGGACTTCTCTAAATTGATATGGTGTGGAGACTTTAATTTCACTGTTAATGCTGCCCTAGACTGGCCCTCCACCTCTGCAGATAAGCTTTCCTCCAAGGCTAAGGGAGAGATCCGCTCTGCCTTACAGGCTTTAAACGTTGCGGACGCATGGTGTGATTTTAATGAACTGAAGAGGATACACATATTTCTCCCTTGTACAGCATCACTATACTAGGATTGACAGGATCCTCTTTTCTACCTCCTTGCTCCCTGACCTCACCTATGCCCGCCATGTCCCTTGTGCCTGTTCAGATCACGACCTGGTTTTGATTGATGATCCAGGGTTCCCTCTGTCCTTATGCATCAAACTGAGAATGCCATGCATTGGACACAGGCACGCTTCTATAGATACGCCAATAAACCTAATAAATTATTAGCTTCTAAATAGAGGGCGCGCCAGAGATTGAACGGCATTAACCAAATACAGGTACCTGATTTCGCTCCTAAACTTAGACATTAAACTATTTTCCTCCATCCTCACCACTTACTTAAATGGCTTCCTACCAGCTCTGATACATTCCGACCAGGTTGGGTTTATCGCTGGTAGACAGGCCTCTGATAATGTCAGAAAACTATGTAATATTATACATTGGACCAACTGCCATCTCCTTGTTGGCTTTAGACATAGAGAAGGCCTTTGATAGTCTTTCCTGGACTTACCTCACTCACATGTTTTGAAATTTATGTTAATCACTGGTCACTTTCAGAGAGCACTTTGTGCTCTCTATTGTGACCCCATCGCATTCTTGAAAATCCCTATGCATTACCCAATACCTATTCGAATTTATTGTGGCACTCGCCAAGGTTGCCCTCTATCCACTGCACTATTCGCCCTCGCGACAGAGCCTTTGGCGATAGCTATTCACTCCTACCCTGATATTAAGGGTGTGCGGATCAGAGGCCATAAATACAATTCTAGCCTTTTGTAGATGACATGCTGTTAACTATTACTAACCCTTTAGTTTCCCTCTCGAACTGGATTAATACTCTTTTCCATTTTACGCAACTGTCAGGCTTTAAGCTCAATACATCTAAATCAGAAATTCTCTATTGTAATGTCCCCCCAGCCACCGCTAAGTTGCTTACCCTAAATTTTGGCTTCCAGTCTAGGGATAAATATTTGCCATACCTAGGTGGTAACCTTTGTAACTCAATAGAAGCCTTTTTTTAAATGGAATTATGCCACACTGATCCCAAAGCTTCTAAGACATCTTTGTGCATGGCATTGCCTCACCCTTTCTTGGAATTGTACGAGTTCACTCGGTTAAGATGGTTACCCTGCCCTGCATTCTCTACATCTTCCGCACCCTCCCAACCCTAGTGACTTCTGCCTGCTTAGCATCCCTTCAGAAAGAAATCTTTGATTTTATTTGGGCTTATAAACAGCCGTGTTATGTATTTTTATAAGAGACTGGATGGTTTATCGGTACCTCACCTTTATAAATACTATGTTGCTGCTAGGCTTTCCAAACTTAGTTTCATTATGGATAGAGCTGATTGCCCACAATGGGTTACATTGCAATGAGCACTGGTAGCCTGACCTCCTTGCAAGCTTTACTTTGGGCTCCGAGGTCAGTAGCCCTCACTATTCCAACTGCAGCAAAGATGACTGATTACATGTTGCAATTGTGGCGGAGAGTTCGTTTTCAGGACAGCTTGCAAATCCTGATTCCGCCTTTAATTGCCCAGTTTTCTAACCCCCTCTTCCCTCCTGATCCTATCCCCTGAGGTGTTTGTTTGGTGGAGACATGCTCGGTTTCGCTGCCTCAATGATTTCCTCTGCTACCAGCAGGTTTTCACCAAAGAATACTTTGCTTCTACTTTCTCCCCACCTCCCTCAGAGGCTTTTCGGACTGCACAGGTTTTCTATTTTCTGCGTTTCTTACTCCACTCAATCCAGAGATCTCCTCTCCTTCTGCCTTCAAACATGCTACCGTCACTCCTATACTTAAGAAACCATCCCTCGACCCATCCTCTCCAGCCAACTATTGCTTCATCTCACTGCTCCCATATGCCTCTAAATTGCTTGAACAACACATCCACTCCGAACTATCCTCCTATCACTCGTCAAACTGACTCTTTGACATACTACAGTCAGACTTCAGTCCCCATTACTCCACAGAAACTGCTGTAACCAAAGTCACTAACGACCTTCTAACTGCCAAAGCCAAGCGTCACTACTCTGTCCTCCTCCTCCTCCTTGACCTCTCCTCTGCCTTTGACACAGTCGACCATTCCATCTTGTTAGAAACTCTCTCATCCCTTGGCATCACAAACCTGGCCCTTTCCTGGATTTCCTCATACCTCAACAACTGCACATTCAGTGTCTCCCACTCGCACACCGCCTCCTCGCCACGCCCTCTTTCTGTAGGTGTCCCCCACGGCTCCATCCTAGGACCACTCAATATTCTCCATCTACACCCTCGGCCTTGGCCAACTCATAGAATCTCATGGTTTTCAATACCATTGCTATGCTGATGACACTCAAATATATCTCTCTGGACCAGACATTACCTCTCTGTTGTACAGAGTTCCAGAGTGTCTAGCAGTCATAGCCTCCTTTCTCTCCTCCCACTTTCTCAAAGTCAACATGGAGAAAATGGAGTTCATCATCTTCGCCCCACCGCGGACAGCCCCTCTACCTGACCCATCTATCAAAGTTAATGGAACCACACTTACCCCAGTCCCACGGGTCCGTTGCCTTGGGATAACCTTGGACCCTATCCTTCAAGTCGGACATCCAAACCCTCAACACCTCCTGCTGCCATCGAATCACCAACATCCATCGAATCCGCTCCTTCCTCACCCCTGAAACTACAAAGATGCTAATCCATGCCCTCATAACCTCCCACTTAGATTACTGTAACACCCTTCTCCATAGCCTCCCAGCAAATACTCTCGCCCTCCTCCAGTCCACCTTAAACTGTGCTGCTCGCTTTATACACCTCTTCCCCCATTCTTCATCAGCTGCTACCCTCTGCCAATCCCTTCACTGGCTACCTGTTGCCAAGTGAATAGAGATCAAAATACTAACGCTGACATACAAAGCCATCCACAACCTGTCTCCGCCATACATCTCTGACCTAATCTCCCGCTACCTGCCCACACATAACCTCCGATCCCTCCAAAGACCTTCTACTCCACTCTGCTCTTATCTGCTCCTCACACAACTGTCTCCAAGATTTCTCCCGTGCATCCCCCATACTCTGGAACTCACTACCAAGACACATAAGACTGTCCCCCACAATCACAAGCTTCAAGAAGGCCCTGAAGACTCACCTATTCAGGAAGGCCTACAACCTCCAATAACAATACTATCACCATACCACCACCTGAACAGTCTCTACCCCCACCTTCTGTCTCTATCCCTCTTTCCTCATAGATTGTAAGCCCTTGCGGGCAGGGCCTTTTATCCCACTGTGACAGTTGCTCACTGTTAGTATTGTATTTGTTTTGTATATATTGTGTACCATATGTAAACCCTCAAATGTACAGCTCCATGGAATTAATGGTGCTATATAAATAAACAATAATAATAATAATACTAGTTTTGAGAGACTCTGTTTAGGGCGGTGGAAAGGGGTTCTCTTTCATTTATATATGGTTGCTTAACGCCCCACCTCCTTATTTTAAGCTTGACTTTATGGCGGCCTGGGAACGTGACCTTGACTCTACTATATTTGGTCCCTCATCGATTGCATAGCTTATACCCTACAGTCTCACCCCTTTGTTTTAGGGGTTGCAATGCCTTGGGCACTACTTTCCATGTTTGGGGGTTATACCCTCATGCCTGTCGCTTTTGGATAGCCATTCATAGAATGACTCAACGACTTTTTGGACAGTCTTTTCCATTGTCGGCCCCCATTTTTCTCTTTAACCTTAAACCTGCCAGCCTCATATATGCCCAATTCAAACTATTCCAATACATCCTGTTGACTGCCCGGATCCACATCGCCTCCAGCTGGACAAAACCATTTCTTTCGTTATCCGATGTTATCTGGTGTTATGCTCCACAAAAAAAATGAATGCCTCTATCACTGATACCTGCCTGCTTTTCAATAAGGTCTGGGCTTCCTGGGTCAACAGGTCTAACATCCAAGGTCTGCCATACTGCCTTAAGCTCTGATTGTCAGGTTGGATTGAGTGTCTTACCTCTCTCAGGTATGATCAACCCCCCCCATCCACCCCTCTACCCATTTTCACTATAGTGCTATACCCATATTTCTCCTATGTTATGTTTTAGGTCTTGAAACCTTTTTCTGCCTTACTTTCTGCTTATGCTGCCTCTAGGTATTTAGCAGTTTTCACATTTTATACTTGTATTGTTTTACATTTTTGTATTTATCCTATGATTGCCTTCTTGCTTGATATGTTTTCTGTCATCGCAATATTTCAATAAATATTTTTTAAACTAAAGCAGTTTGCTATAATATACTGTACTGTACATGGAGTTTTACCAAGTATATTGAACTTAACAGAATCAGTAAACATTGCATGCAGCAAGATTCTTTTTGTATAAGCAATCTAGTTCCCAAATTCAACATTTTTACGTATATAACCTTCCATAGTAGAAATAAGTAACATTTAATTACTTACTTATTGTAGAATGCAGAAATTTCAGGGTTATTAAAGTCCTTTACACCTACAAAATTGATTGAGGAGTAGTTGATTTGAAGGGCCTATAATAATAAATGATAATAAAAAAAATATTAATAATAACAACACTGGATTTAAATATACACATGTATTACCTGCCTAGACCATTTTAGAAAAAATATGAAGGCATTATGATAATATGACAGTATGGTTAGTGTGGTGATTTCATGACAAACAGACTATCCACAAGAAAGCTGAGAAAGGAATGTTCAAATGAGCTTTCCTTGTTGGAAAAAGGGACACTCACTCTAGCACACTTTTTTTTTTCCTTTTGGAAAAGGTGTTCTGGTTTGGCTATAATCCCAGAAAATGTCACTAGGCTCCATAGAAAACCAGGAATTGATCTATAAGGAGCTACCTTCCAAAAGGTGGCACTAGAATGTGTTTTCCTTTTTCCATCAAAGAAAGCTTATTTGAATATACCTTTCCCAGAATTCCTAGTAGAGCATGCATTGTTTGTTAAACTCTACATGTCATAAAAATGGCCAGCAAATGCAGTCTCCCTAGTAAGACATACTACTCATTCTGACACAAGATATTTGATAAATGTAATCAGTAGGGGGCTGACCAATGGGACCCCACTGCTTACTGGAATGGGGGATCCAAGCCCTTTTTTCCAGAGGCATTTAAATGTAGTGGTGGTCATGCATGTGCCCTTCCACTCCTTTAAATGTCTGTAGGACTGACAAAGATAACCAAGTCATTAATATAAATCAATACCTACAAAGTGTATTCTGTAATTAGAAATTTGGCATGCATAATAATTGGTTATCTCCAATTGAAGTGTTTAATCCATTATCATAATAATCATAAATTACCTGTTCTTGATCTTCATTCAGTTGATCTGATTTATTTTCTGTTCTCATGTATGTATTAATGTTGCCCCTTAGTATCAATGAACAGGCATGAGAAGGGTTGATGCGCAGCCCGTAATTGAGATCTTTAATAGCTTCCTCTTCTTTCTGCATTGTGCACCACACCAAAGCTCGGATGCAATAAACATCCTGAACAGTGCAAAATGCAAAAATATTATGAATAATATGGTAAATTAGAGGCTTAATATAATAGAATTCTGTTTGAAATCCATTAAATATATGCTAAAATGAAATTACAGCCATATATCAGGGTGTATGTGCTGTTGATATGGCATATGGGCAATGATTTGTCAGCACTTTTTTTTTAGAACCTATCTGCACCAAATTTTGGAGTGGCCACTTTAAAGGTGGCTTGGTCTCCATATTTCCAATAAACTTATTAAATTGCAAAACATTAATTGTAGAAACTATTTTTCATACAAATAACACTTCACAATTATTTAGATTGTTTAAAACTACCATATTTGTGAGCCTATAACTCTTCAAAATAAAATATCTAAAAAAATAAGCAATGGTGCTGGAATCTAGGTCAAGCTGTTTATTCTTTAGGTCCGTGAGAAGAATTAGTATAACCATTTTGGACCCTGAATTATACTGATCTGTGCCTGGTCTCCCTGATATCAGCAACTCCATTCTGAAATCTTGCCCTTATGTGCACTAGATGTCTTCTATGCATCCCAAATAAATACATTTTTTAAAAGGGTATTCCCATCTTGGCATTTATGGCTATATCCGCATGATA
This sequence comes from Leptodactylus fallax, assembly GCA_947044405.1. Lineage (NCBI taxonomy): Eukaryota > Metazoa > Chordata > Amphibia > Anura > Leptodactylidae > Leptodactylus > Leptodactylus fallax. The sequence goes on along the minus strand of CAMRHE010000011.1, from coordinate 1,153,493 downwards.
TGCAATAAGTGCTTATATATGCAAGTGCTACGTCTTGGGCACACACCAATTTCCTATGACCCCTATTTTGTAGTGGCAGTGAAGGATCTCTCAAAGGATCCATTTGTACTGGAGTATCTGAGAAGAACCACGAATCCCCATTCTCAAGATAGATATGGGTCCCAGATGTGAGACCTGCATCTATAATGCATTTATGGCATATTCTGTGGATATAACATTAATGCCTAGATGGGATTATCTACTTAATGTTCCGTTTTATTAAAGGGGTTGTACCTTTATGGGCACTTATTCCCTGTCTAGTGAATAGGGGATAAGTGTCTAATGGCTGGGGGCACTTGCATGACCGGCTCTCTATTCACTTCTATGGAACTGCATGCACTTCCGAAGATTATGGTCTTGGCAGCCCCATTGAAGTGAATGGAGTGCCGATCATCCAAGCGCACTGGCGCTACTTTCACAGTGAGGCTTTAGAGGGACTTTCGGTCCCCTGTCCTCCTGATCACTGGGGGACCCAATGTTCAGCTCCCAGTGATTAGACACTTACCCCCTGTTCCGTGGATAGGGAATAAGTGTCCATAATGGCACAACCCCTTTAAGCTCTCACAATTTTCTTATATGGCTGTGTGATTTCTGAAAGTACTTACTTTGCTATTACCAGTTGTAGTAACTACATGTTGTATATACTGTAAATGCTCTTATTGTCAGGCCAGAACCCAAAAACCCAGAAATGAAAACCATAGCCAGCCATGTACCAATTTATTATGATGTATTCCTTATTTTCTTCTTTCTTTTTTTTTTTGTTCCTATTAATATACATTTGCACAGATAATTATGACTATAACTATGTTGATAATTAAGGAAAGACATTAGAATAATATTTTTGCATACTCACAGGATTCAACCTATCTAAGACAATAGCTGCGTCAGCGTCTCTCAAGGCCTTGCTTGTTTCACCTCCAATAATAAAAAGCAAGCGTGTTAACAGAAATAGGCCGCACATTACATGATGAGTCACAATACAGTTGAATTTCAGTAGCTGAATAGTTCACTGACAAATCTGATATAACTATTGCTAATAGAATTTTGACTTTCTTGCCCTTTTTTTTTTTTTTTTTTAATTTTTTTTTAAAAAAATTTTTTTTTTATTATTTTTTTTTTTTAATTTTTTTTTTTTTTTTTTTTTTTTAAAGTTGTAATATTTGGGGAAAATTTTTTTTTAATTTTAACTGTTTTTGTGGGGTTCTGTCTTTTTTGGGCCCTGTGTAAAAGTTTTTTTAGGGTGGGCGGAGCCTACTGTGGAGCAAAATGGCCGCATAGTTGTAAAGCTCCAGGCCTGAGTCTCATACAGCGACAGAAATAGCGACTTGCCCGTGGATTACACCTACCCAAACAACAACGGGAAAACTTCATACCGTCAGGGATGCTGAGAAAGAGAAAATCTGCGGTAAAACCGCAGAAAATCTCAGATTTCTACTTCCCCCATGGCGGAGGGGAAGATCACAATGGCGGCGGTTCGCGCTCCAGCGCCGTTTCCGGGGCCTCAACTCCATCTCGGGACCCTCCGGAGGAGCCGCTCACCCTCTCCGCTCAGCGGAGAACGTTTTCAGCGCCGTCGATACCGCAGCTGATGGAGTGCGGGGGTCCGGAGGCGTTGGAGCCTTCTCCCCAGCGGGCCGGGGCGAGCGCGGCTCCGGGGCCTTCTCCTGCGGATGCACCGAGGCCTACAGGCCTAAATAACGCCGAGACACCCCACTCGCCCACCACCAGCCCGGTCAAACAGAAGCCCAGGCTCCAGCATACCGAGTCTTCAGAAGGGGAGGTGAGCAATACCACACAGTATGTACCGCCATCCACTGACTTTTTTGCAGATATTCCAGCAACAGAAAGTTTGCTCACTGAGGCCTCCATGAAAAATATGCTCATGGCCTTCTGTAAATCACTGACAACAGACATGTCCTTAATGGTTAAACCGCTAGATAGAGACCTCCAGGAATTGCAACAACGCACGGTGCATGTGGAATCTAAAATGGCGGAATTTGCTGCATCGCACAATGTTCTTATAGACGCTCACTATGAGGTGGAAAAAGATGTGTCGTTTCTAAAAGCTAAAATAGCAGACCTGGAGGATCGCTCGCGGCGCAACAATTTGAAGTATAGAGGGATTCCAGAGTCAGTACCTGCGAGTAATCTAACAGTTTTCCTCCAAGACCTGATACGCAAGCTAATATCAAATCTCACGACAATGGACTTAACCATTGATAGAGCGCATAGATTCCCAAGGCCTTCACACCTGGATGAAGCCGTACCCAGAGATGTCCTAGCAAAGATCCATTTTTACCGTACTAAAGAGCTGGTGCTGCTGACCTCACGGAAAATTGGCCGTCTACCTGACCCATACCATAAAATATCCATCTATTCCGATCTTTCGGCCGCAACGCTACAATTAAGACGGCAATTCATCCCTATTACTACAGCTCTACGCCAACATAACATCCTATATAAGTGGGGATTCCCGGTCCGAGTGATCGTATCCCGGGACAACCTTACTCATGTTATCAATTCTCCGGAAGATGGCAAGAAGTTGCTAAATAAATGGGACATTCCGATCCTAGACCCGACACCCAAATTACCACCTGCCAAGTGTCTGCTGGATGGCATCAAACGAAAACCCCAAGGCGTCCACTAAAAGGGCTGCACAGCTAGATACTCACCTTACAATGGATTTCGTATGTCCACTGCTGCTGAACTTATCCCCCCAGGATTACAACAGCCGCTGGTCCGCTGTACCACATTTCTTTTCTTTGTTTTGTTTAGGTGGCTTACCCACTGGTTTTATTGTTTCCATAGTTTGTTTTCTCCTCGGTTTTGGCACATGGGGCGGCGTGACTACACAAGGCGGAGACTAATCTGCTTCCGATTGCTACTGGTAACTTCTGATGTGGGTGGTTGTGGTAAAATCTTTGAAGCATTATTGACTGTAAAGTATGGTACTTAAAATTATGTCAATGAATGTCAGAGGCTTGAACTCCCCTCAAAAGAGAGCCAATTTGTGGCGGGAGGCCCGAGCTCAAGGCTGTGACATTCTTGCAGTTCAGGAAACACATCTTTTGGAGGTAGATGCCACTCGCATCAGGCATTCATCATACCCACATATATTTCACGCTCATTGCTCCTCCAAGCGCAGGGGAACACTAATTGGAATCAGAGATTCAGTGGCATTTCAACAGGTGTCCCTTTATGCCGACCCTGGAGGGCGATTTGTCATATTGGTGTGTATCCTTAACAATGTCACATACACATTAGTTTCGGTTTACGCCCCAAACAGAAGACAGGTGTCTTTCTTGGGGAGACTCATGAGAGCAGTGGAGCGAAGAAAGCAGGGATGCCTAGTCTTAATGGGAGACTTTAACATGGCTCCGGACCCAGTGGCGGACACTATTTCTGGCATAGCGACACGTCATCCTTCATTTTCGCAGGCTATATGGCGCCATAACCTATTTGATATATGGCGTATCCTGCATAATACCGAAAAAGATTACACCTACTATTCAACTGCACACTATAGCTATTCACGAATAGATCTATTTTTAATGGAACAAGCTAGTATTCCCCTTGCCGCAAAGTCGGATATTTCACAAATAACATGGTCAGACCATGCAGCAATAACCTTGACTCTCAGAGAAAAATATGAATGCCCTAGAGCGTACATATGGAGGTGTAATGAATTCTTAATGTCACAGCCAAAATATAAAGCAATTTTGGAAAATGATTTGAAGGAATTATTTCGGACCAATGCCCCCTCTGCCCCTAGCCATGACATATTGTGGAATTCCCATAAAGCTTTTATCAGAGGAATGTTTATTCGCCTGGGACACATAGAAAAGAAAACTAGGTTAGCAGAAATTGATCGACTATTACACCAAATAAAATCTATAGAGAACAGTAACAAAAAATCTCCTTCCCCCTCCAATGCAGCAAAGTTGGTGACTCTACGCCATCAACTGACAGCCTGTCTACTACATACATATGAGAAAAACTTGAAAAGGGCAAAAGCGACTTATTATTCTCAATCTAACAAGGCGGGTAGGCTTCTAGCGTCCAAACAAACAAAAACATGCAAGGTCTAAAATCCCGTTTCTTCAGAGTAAAGATGGCACTCACAAAATCTATGATCCTAGTGGCATCGCCAATGCCTTTAAAGCTTTTTATGAAGGTTTATACAATATTAGAGAGGACTCCTCTGTGACACCTCCAACGAAACAAGACATTGCCAATTTTCTTGCAAACACTCAATTACCCACACTCACAGATATACAGCTGGACTCTTTAAACGAGCCCATCTCACCAGCAGAATTGCTGTCAGTGGTCAAGTCGCTGCCACCTCGGAAATCCCCGGGCCCAGATGGCCTTACTAACGAATATTACAAAAAGTTTTCTCCGATCCTGCTAAACCCGCTGCTGTCCTTTTTGACAGCTGTGGTGGACTCTGGCACTATTCTGAGGGAAAATCAGGAGGCCCTGGTGGTGACGTTGCCTAAACCGGGCAAGCCTGCCATCAGCCCCCAAAATTTTCGACCAATATCCCTATTAAACTCAGATTTAAAAATTTACGCCAAAATTATAGCGAATAGAGTGGCAGCTTGTCTTCCGAGCCTAATAAATCACGATCAAGTGGGATTCGTGAAGGGGAGGCAATCATATGACAATACTAGACGCATTTTGAATATTATACACCATATTAATTCTAAAAAGATGGAGGCAGTGATTCTCGCATTAGATGCCGAGAAGGCGTTTGACCGCATTTGCTGGTCGTATGCCTTCTTGGTTCTTAGGAGCATGGGGTTCGCTGGAGCTATCTTAAGAGCAATTGAGGCATTGTACTCTGCGCCATCTGCAAGAGTATTTACTAATGGGGTAGTGTCGGATCCCTTTTTAATAACGAACGGGACTAGACAGGGGTGCCCCCTCTCGCCGTTGATATTTGTTCTCTCGATGGAACCACTGGCCCAGACACTTAGACTGGACCCAGAGATAGGTGGCATTGCTATACGGGACAAAACTCATCTGATATCACTTTATGTAGCCGATATCATTCTTACTTTGTCCAAACCACAAGAATCTATTCCCCGACTTATGGAGATTATTGCCAATTTTGGACACTTATCATTCTATAAATTAAATATGGCCAAGTCACAAGCCCTACCTTTGTATATTCCTCCCTCTTTGCTTCAACCCTTACAATCGCAATATGACTTTGACTGGAGGAAAGATGGCGTTCAATATCTGGGGATACAGGTGACACCCTCCACAGGGGCCCTATTTAGAAATAATTATACACCCATGTTGAAAATACTGCAGGATGAGATGGAGCGAATGTCTAAAATAGACGTGTCTTGGATGGGACGTGTCGCAGCCTTCAAAATGTTATTATTGCCTAGACTCCTGTACCTGTTTCGCACACTGCCGATATCCGTCCCGGTTTCATTTTTCGAAACCATGCAAAGGATGATCTCAAAATACATATGGAATCGAAAGAGACCCAGAGTTAATAAAAGCTTCCTATTTAAACAAAAAGAGGCGGGAGGTTTGGGAGTACCAGTGGTAAGGAATTATTACAAAGCGTCCTTAGTTACACAATGTGCTAGATGGCGATCAGCTGATACCTCGGTTCCATGGATGCACATAGAGCAATCGTTTATATATCCCTTAAAATTGGCGGATGCCCTGTGGGCGCCCTTTTGGAGCATTCCTATGCCTGAGTCCTCATCCCCAGTCATGCAAGCAGCAGTGACCACATGGAAGCTGCTTCATGGGAAAGCAAATCCTACAAGTCATTTTTATGCATCAGAGATGCCTTTGTCACTTCTGGCCTGGGCGATAGAGGACCTGGTAACTTCAGAATGGGAAGCGAAGGGGATTACACAGGTCTCCCACTTACAGTCCGATACCAAGCAATTTTTATCACTTACAGATCTAACACAGAAATTTGGAATTCATAGTGGTGACTTCCTTAAATACTCTCAAATATGGCACTTTATATCTAAAAACCTGATATCGAAAGTACAACACAGTAGCAAGATATTCACCTGGCTGTCGACTAAGATGAGGGGATTACGGTTTCTATATGACAAAATGGATGGAGTGGCGACTTTTACTAGATCTACACCATTCCGTTGTTGGGAGAGAGATTTGGGAAGAGTCATTACTTCGGACGAGTGGGAACAAGCAATCAAACTAAGTCACTCATCCTTAAAATGTAGTACCCACATAGAAACAGCTATGAAAATTACTTTAAGGTGGTACCGAACCCCATCCACTTTACAAATGATATACCCTTCCATGTCTGGGAATTGCTGGAGAGGGTGTGGAGGGAGAGGAACCCTTCTCCATATTTTGGGACAATGCCCCATAATTTGTGGATATTGGAATAGGATTTTTGACATGCTATCAGAAATATTTAATTTCCACCTCCCCTACACCTCACCTTTGGCCATCCTATTAATTGGAATTCCCGAGGAATGGAACAAGCATAAAAAACTCCTATGTAAAATCTTGACTATAGCCAAATTAATGTTGGTACAGAGTTGGAGATCAGTGACCCCTCCGTCTGACTCCACATTGTTGCTAGCTATTAACAATACCTATACCTACGAGAGGGTACTTGCATTGGGAAATGACACATATCATAACTTTGAAAAAGTATGGGACGCGTGGATTAATTCTCGATTTGTTGCATAATGGAAGGCACGGAGTTATATGGCATCTGCTCTTATACATCGCAGTGGACATGGCGGTGTTGGGAATGGAAGTGGGGTAGAACATATGACAGATCGTCTCTGAGGTGTCTCACGCTAACCCTAGGAATGTGCCCACATGTTATTGTTATTGTTTAACGCATATACAATCGTTATCTTTTGTCTCATTGATGTACAATTCAAAAAAACATACCCTGGACAAATGTATATCAGACTTTATATTGCAATGTATGTCAATACTGTGTCTTACATTTATTGTGAAACCCAAATAAAAATTATTGAAACTAAAAATTATTTTTTTTAGTTTTTTTTTAAAAATTTTTTTTGATGAGGAATTTTTTTATCAAGGAATTTTTTAAAGGGGAGGCAGTTTTTTTTATCCCCCACCGGGCATGGGCAAAAAAATAGCATTAGAAACAGCTTCAAGCGCAAACTAAAGACATATCTTTTCAGACAGGCCTATCACAACTCCTAATGTAAACAATTCAGTAGTTAGATTCCTTTCTGTAGTTAGATTCCCTAAAACGTGGGCCCTCAGTCCCATTGTGTGAATTGACTATTTCTTTTGTAATGTATCTTTTATCTGTACTTGAACCCTACAAATTGTACAGTGCTGCGGAATATGTTGGCGCTATATAAATGAAATGTATTATTAATATTATTATTATTATTATTATTAGAAAAGCATGTACAAATCCAGGCTAAGGCTAAGGCCCCACGTACCAAGCCTCAGCAAAAACTCGCTGCGAAAAAGACCACATTGTGTTTTTTTCGCAGCGTTTTTCACAGAAATTCCACAGAGTGGGGCCCCAGCCTAATAAACATTCTGAAATAGACTGAAGTTTTGCACCAGAATGAGACATTATTGTTAACTACTTGTGGGCCCATAATAATTGCAGAAATATAATTAATTAAAGAAATTGCCCTAGGATAAGAATAATGGGGCAAATTTAGTAATACTGTATAAAAGTTAAAACAGTCCAAAGTTAGACTAGACAGTCTTAGGCTGAGGCCCCATGTTGTGGAAAAAATGCTTTTTTTATGCAGTTTCTTGAGCCAAAGTCAAGAGTGGCTTGAGAAGGAATGGGAAATATAAAGGAAATACTTATACTTTTCCCTTCCATTAAATCCATTTCTGGCTTTGGCTCAAAAAAAAACATAGCAACAATCTGCAACAAAAAAGCAGCTTTTTCACAACATGGGGAATTAGCCTTAAAGTGTGCCAGATTTATCATAGTAACTTATGCTGGATGATAAATCTGTCGCATCTCATCAAATCACATTAAATTTCCGGTTAGTTGATTTAGATTATGACAGAAATCTCTTTCTGGGAGAAAGCCACAACAGCCACTTTATTAGTAGAAATGCAGAAAAGGAAGCAGCCTAGGATCTTTTTACTCTGTCCCTCTCTTAACATAAAGATGTTATCCTTGATGAAATTTGAACCCAAAATGTTTTGAAGCAAAAGTAAAGGACACAGAACCACAGTGCTGCCTGCTGTGTTCTTAAAAAGGACCTTTCATGTTCTCATGCACATTCGGTTTTATATAGCGCAAGAAAGCTGTCAGTGCGCAGAATTCAGTACACTGTCGGCTTTCCCAGTATGTGCCCCAGTGGTGGAGATATCGGTGCCGTTAGTTTTGGCACAATATCTCCCCACCGTCAGAAGGGCATGCCTTACAGATCAGCGTCATTGGGGGGGGGGGGGGTCCTCAAAGCCCAGAAAGGACGCTGAGCTATGAGGAACGCCCTTCTGACAGTGGGGAGATATTGGTGTTGAAACTAAAGGTAAAGGCACCGACATCCCACCACTGGGTCACATACCGGGAAAGCCAACAGTGTGCTGAATTCAGCACACTGTCGGCTTTCTAGCGGTATATAAAACAGGCACGTTCATGAGGACATGAAAGGTCCTCTTTAAGTACAATTAGAAAACAATAGGCGGTTGTACATAGTTTTAGCCTTAAACTAGACACAGGATAGTTAATACATGTCGGATCATTGGGGGCTGGGACCATACAGTTATTAGAATGGGCTTTGTCTCCAGTATTAATCATGCATGTTTGATCTGCCACTCCATTCATGCAGGGGACACATACCCCTGTTCTTGTGATCAGTGAGGGGTCCTGAAGTCAGACCTCCACCAATCAGACACTTATATGTAGATAAAATACAGCATGACATATCTATATAACAGATATTTGAGAAGCCACACTGCTAGGGAGGAAATATATTTTATTTTACTGGAAGACTGTTAATAGGAATATATTAAGAAGCTCCAAGAGACTTGCTCCATGGGGTATTATTTAGCAGCTATATTGAGGAATACTAATGTGTTTTTTATGACTACTGCAAACAAAAAATAACAATTTCCCACAGAGCCAATTCTTTTCCATGACTTCATTTGCATAATTATTAAAAGTTGAATTAAAGTAGAACTCTGCATTAATGATGTCCAATAAGTACTTTTGATATAATTGCATGGCCCTGAGCGTGTGCTGTATGAGTCTCTGGAGAACCATTTAGTCTAACAATCAGTCCTAGACATGGAAATTCTTTCAGTTATGACAGTGAAAATAATTGCATAGTGAGCAATTCCATGATGTTATTTTTTGAGCTACATCTTTAAAGTTATATTTACACATGGCACATTTGTTACAGAAATTTCTGTGACTGAAAGTCATTTCTATACATATGAATGGAATTATTTTAAGGGCAAGCACATGGATTTCTGCAAATCCCATTCAAAATAATTGAACCTTTGCAAACATTTCAGCAACACATCTGAGCATTGTGAATATGACCTAAAGTGGATCTGTCAGCGCTGCTTACATTTCACTTTTAATAAATACCTTTTTTCCCCATGAAATTAAGCTGCAGTCACACAACAGTGATAATCGACTGTGTCTTTATTATCGGCTGCATTAAATTCACTGTATGTGAAAGTGGGCTATACACATGACCGATTTTTTGACGGACCGTCAATACTATTTTTACCTGTTTTCACAAGTCCCTCAATACACGGAAATGTATTGAGGTACAAAATGGCTATGAAAATTATTTTAGGGCCGTTTTCTACTATGGTCGTGTGAATGAAGCTCAACTATGCTCTAACTCACCTATTCTTAGAATTCAGTATAGTGTTGTGGCAGTCCACTGCTATTCCTCATGGAAATTTATGAATAAATTGGCAAGTGGGTGTTAACATTCCCATTGTTAAACCCCTCCCCATTATGATGATATTTAATTAGTTAGTTATACATACATACAGTCATGAGTAAAACAAAGTATACCCTTCTATGGTTTTACTTATCAGGACACAATAAAAAAAAATTTGGTCCTTAGAAGGTCCAGTTAAATTAGTTAAATACAACCTCAAATGAACAACAACACATGACAATTAACAAAAACAAATGCAGAAGCAGTGTGCGAAAAATTAAGTACACTTTTACTGTTTCCAAAGGAATTAAAGGGGTAAGTTGCAGCCTGGTGCTGCAAATCATCAGCAAGTGTGTGCACCTCTGTAGAAGCAGATGTTTTGTAAGTTTGCTGGTCTGGAGCATTCAGGCATGTGTTAACACAATGCCAAGGAGAAAAGACATCAGCAATAATCTTAAAGAAGCAATTACTGCTGCCCATCAATCTGGGAAGGGCTGTAAGGCCAACTCCAAAAATTTGAAGTCCATCATTCCACAGTAAGAAAGATTATTAGTTACAAGACTCTACAGACCTTAGTTCGCATGTTAAATGTTCAATTTTATGACAGTACAGTTGGAAAAAGACTGAAATGGCTTGTTTGGAGAAGTTGCCAGGAGAAAGCCTCATCTTTCTAAAAAAAAAAAAACATGGCAGAACAGCTTAAGTTTGCAAAGTTGCGTCTGAACAAAGACAAAATTTTGGTAAAAAAATTGTACTTTGGACAGATGAGACCAAAGTGGAGATATATGGTACATTTGGTGAAAAAACAATCACAGTGCAGGTGCCAAGTAACGAAATGGGGGCAACATAAAACTAGTGGGAAAACTTTTTAAAAATGTAAAAAATAATTTTAGTAGTCATATTCTGACACCCGGGAACTTTTTTATGTACAGAGCTATGTAAGGCATCTTTTTGGCTATAAATTTTTATTTATACCATTTTGGGGTATGTTTGACATTTTGGAAGGCACAATGGCAAAAAAAATGGTGATTTAACTATTTTTTTTTTATCTTTATCGTTACTGTGTTCACAGTATGAGATAAATATTTTTATACACTGATGAGCAAAAGCATAACAATGTTTTGAACTTTTGAATTTTAGGCTCCATATCTCACCATCCACTACAGCTTCGGATGTGAGACTACCATCATTTTATGGACAATCATCTTGGCTATCTTATACATAAATTTGCCTTGCAACTATATAGCATAAGATTAGTTAAGTGTGTTATTAGGTTGATTCCCAAGTGAAAGGTCACTGGTTCAAATCGAGGATCAGCCATGATGAAGATTTCCCAAGAAAAGATAAACGGAATCATTCAGCTCAGCTTAGTGGTCTCTCACCTCAAAAAATTGCCAAACTGATATCATGTTGACTTATAACAGTCTATCAGTTCTGGCATGACAAACACAGTGGGGGTGGCTTGTATGCTTTGTAAAGGTTTGAACACAGATGTCCATGCAAGCACATTGCAACCCGTGTTACAGATGTCTGGAATGATTGCCTGAAAAAAGGTGAAGAAGCCTTGACTTCAATTGTCATAAGAAGTGTTGGCTCGAGTTTGCAAAAAAGTACGAAAAATGGACAGTAGAAGATTGGAAATGGTGATTTGGAGCAATGAGACTAACGTCAATACACTGGGCTCTGATGGGTGCAAATGGGTCTGGAAGAAACAATGGAAATAGGGAATAATGGATCGAGAAATTCAAGGGACTGTCAAGTTTGGCGGAGGAAGCCTGATGATATGGGGTTGTTTTACAGCCAAAGTTGAAAGATACTTGACCAGGATCGATGGTGGTTTCAATGCTGAGTAATATGTGAGTATCCTACAGGACGAGTTACTTTGTACACTTGAGTACTATGGGTATGAAAAGGATGACATAGTGCTCCAGTAGGAGAACGACCCAAAGCATATGTTGAGATTAGCAAAGAAATGGTTCAATGACAATGAAGTAGAGGTGCTGGATAATCCACAGATTTCAAGCCAATCGAACACTTGTTGGTAGAGTTGAAGAAGAAACTTTATTTGTACCCAAGTGAGTCGACCAGTACACACCAACATTGGGAACGTGTAGAAGAGACCTGGGATCAGATTTCGATTGAGACATGCTTGAATCTGATCAAGAGCATGACCTGAAAGATTCAGGCAGTGTTGAAAGCCAAAGGTTTAGACAAAATAATAATTTTTTTTTTTTTTTTTGGAGCAAAACAGTAACAATGCAGTTACATGACAAGAATCTACATAACTAATCATATGCTAAATAATTGCAAGTCAAGTTTATGTATGAGATAGGCAAGATGATTGTCTATAAAATGATGGTAGTCTCACATATCTTTGCTGATTGAGGAATCATCTGCCAGACCCCAATTATTTGCACCTGCTTTAATCTTATACATGGTGCTGCTCTAGCTTCTATTCTGTTATATGTAGATATATATACAGTACAGACCAAAAGTTTGGACACACCTTCTCATTCCAAGAGTTTTCTGTATTTTCACGACTATAAAAATTGTAGATTCACACTGAAGGCATCAAAACTATGAATTAACACATGTGGAATTATATACTTAACAAAAAAGTGTGAAACAACTGAAAATATGTCTTATATTCTAGGTTCTTCAAAGTAGCCACCTTTTGCTTTGATTACTGCTTTGCACACTCTTGGCATTCTCTTGTTGAGCTTCAAGAGGTAGTCACCTGAAATGGTCTTCCAACAGTCTTGAAGTAGTTCCCAGAGATGCTTAGCACTTGTTGGCCCTTTTGCCTTCACTCTGCGGTCCAGCTCACCCCAAACCATCTCAATTGGGTTCAGGTCTGGTGACTGTGGAGGCCAGGTCATCTGGCGTAGCAGCCCATCACTCTCCTTCTTGGTCAAATAGCCCTTACACAGTCTGGAGGTGTGTTTGGGGTCATTTTCCTGTTGAAAAATAAATGATGGTCCAACTAAACGCAAACCGAATGGAATAGCATGCCGCTGCAAGATGTTGTGGTAATCATGCTGGTTCAGTATTCCTTCAATTTTGAATAAATCCCCAACAGTGTCACCAGCAAAGCACCCCTACACCATCACACCTCCTCCTCCATGCTTCACGGTGGGAACCAGGCATGTAGAGTCCATTCGTTCACCTTTTCTGCGTCGCACAAAGACACGGTGGTTGGAACCAAAGATCTCAAATTTGGACTCATCAGACCAAAGCACAGATTTCAACAGGTCTAATGTCCATTCCTTGTGTTCTTTAGCCCAAACAAGTCTATTCTGCTTGTTGCCTGTCCTTAGCAGTGGTTTCCTAGCAGCTATTTTATCATGAAGGCCTGCTGCACACAGTCTCCTCTTAACAGTTGTTGTAGAGATGTGTCTGCTGCTAGAACTCTGTGTGGCATTGACCTGGTCTCTAATCTGAGCTGCTGTTAACCTACGATTTCTGAGGCTGGTGACTCAGATGACCTTATCCTCCGCAGCAGAGGTGACTCTTGGTCTTCCTTTCCTGGGGCGGTCCTCATGTGAGCCAGTTTCTTTGTAGCGCTTGATGGTTTTGGCCACTGCACTTGGGGACACTTTCAAAGTTTTCCCAATTTTTTGGACTGACTGACCTTCATTTCTTAAAGTAATGATGGCCACTCGTTTTTCTTTACTTAGAAGCTTTTTTTTCTTGCCATAATACAAATTCTAACACTCCATTCAGTAGGACTATCAGCTGTGTATCCACCTGACTTCTGAACAATACAACTGATGGTCCCAACCCCATTTATAAGGCAAGAAATCCCACTTATTAAACCTGACAGGGCACACCTGTGAAGTGAAAACCATTTCAGGTGACTACCTCTTGAAGCTCATCAAGAGAATGCCAAGAGTGTGCAAAGCAGTAATCAAAGCAAAAGGTGGCTACTTTGAAGAACCTAGAATATAAGACATATTTTCAGTTGTTTCACACTTTTTTGTTAAGTATATAATTCCACATGTGTTAATTCATAGTTTTGATGCCTTCATTCAGTGTGAATCTACAATTTTTATAGTCATGAAAATACAGAAAACTCTTGGAATGAGAAGGTGTGTCCAAACTTTTGGTCTGTACTATATATATATACGGTATATATATATATATATATATATATATATATATATATACATATACAATACCATTCAAAAGTTTGGGGTCACCCAGACAATTTTGTTTTTTCCATGAAAACTCACACTTTTATTTATCAAATGAGTTGCAAAATGAATAGAAAATATAGTCAAGACATTGACAAGGTTAGAAATAATGATTTTTATTTGAAATAATAATTTTCTCCTTCAAACTTTGCTTTCGTCAAAGAATGCTCCTTTTGCAGCAATTACAGAATTGCAGACCTTTGGCATTCTAGCTGTTAATTTGCTGAGGAAATCTGGAGAAATTTCACCCCATGCTTCCAGAAGCCCCTCCCACAAGTTGAATTGGCTGATGGGCACTTTTTGCGTACCATACGGTCAAGCTGCTCCCACAACAGCTCAATGGGGTTGAGATCTGGTGTCTGCGGTGGCCACTCCATTACAGATAGAATACCAGCTGCCTGCTTCTTCCCTAAATAGTTATTGCATAATTTGGAGGTGTGCTTTGGGTCATTGTCCTGTTGTAGGATGAAATTGACTCCAATCAAGCGCTGTCCACAGGGTATGGCATGGCTTTGCAAAATGGAGTGATAGCCTTCCTTATTCAAAATCCCTTTTACCTTGTACAAATCTCCCACTTTACCAGCACCAAAGCAACCCCAGACCATCACATTACCTCCACCATGCTTGACAGATGGCGTCAGGCACTCTTCCAGCATCTTTTCAGTTGTTCTGCATCTCACAAATGTTCTTCTGTGTGATCCAAACACCTCAAACTTCGATTCGTCTGTCCATAACACTTTTTTCAAATCTTCCTCTGTCCAATGTCTGTGTTCTTTTGCCCATATTAATCTTTTCCTTTTATTAGCCAGTCTCAGATATAGCTTTTTCTTGGCCACTCTGCCCTGAAGGCCAGCATCCCTGAGTCGCCACTTCACTGTAGACGTTGACACTGGCGTTTTGCGGGTACTATTTAATGAAGCTGCCAGTTGAGGACCTGTGAGGCGTCGATTTCTCAAACTAGAGACTCTAATGTACTTGTCTTGTTGCTCAGTTGTGCAGCGGGGCCTCCCACTTCTCTTTCTACTCTGGTTAGAGCCTGTTTGTGCTGTCCTCTGAAAGGAGTAGTACACACCGTTGTAGGAAATCTTCAGTTTCTTGGCAATTTCTCGCATGGAATAGCCTTCATTTCTAAGAACAAGAATAGACTGTCGAGTTTCACATGAAAGTTCTCTTTTTCTGGCCATTTTGAGAGTTTAATCGAACCAACAAATGTAATGCTCCAGATTCTCAACTAGCTCAAAGGAAGGTCAGTTTTATAGCTTCTCTAACCAGTAAAACTGTTTTCAGCTGTGCTAACATACTTGCACAAAGTTTTCAAGGGTTTTTCTAAACATCCATTAGCCTTCTTACACGGTTAGCAAACACAATGTACCATTAGAACACTGGAGTGATGGTTGCTAGAAATGGACCTCTATACACCTATGTAGATATTGCATTAAAAACCAGACGTTTGCAGCTAGAAGTCATTTACCACATTAACAATGTATAGAGTGTATTTCTGATTCATTTAATGTTATCTTCATTGAAAAAAACTGTGCTTTTCTTTCAAAAAATAAGGAAATTTCTAAGTGACCCTATACTACATATATTTTTTTTACCCCCCCCAAGCTTCAATAAAATGTAATAGAACTGTGTTGCAGTTTATGAGAAATTCACCATGTAATTATTGAGGCTCGCCTAACTCCATAGTTATTATTTTATGTATAGGTATACAGAGTTTTTTCTGCCTAGTTCATATTAAATGTGACAGAGAAGAAAATAAATGCCATCAGATAAAATATTAAGGATATACAGTATTCTCCCCTAGAAGCATTGTACAGAGCCATAGGGCCATATACAGTGCCTTGCGAAAGTATTCGGCCCCCTTGAACTTTTCAACCTTTTGCCACATTTCAGGCTTCAAACATAAAGATATAAAATTTTAATTTTTTGGTGAAGAATCAACAACAAGTGGGACACAATTGTGAAGTGGAACGAAATTTATTGGATATTTTAAACTTTTGTAAAAAAATAAAAAACTGAAAAGTGGGGCGTGCCAAATTATTCGGCCCCCTTAAGTTAATACTTTGTAGCGCCACATTTTGCTACGATTACAGCTGCAAGTCGCTTGGGGTATGTCTCTATAAGTTTTGCACATCGAGAGACTGAAATTCTTGCCCATTCTTCCTTGGAAAACAGCTCGAGCTCAGTGAGGTTGGATGGAGAGCATTTGTGAACAGCAGTTTTCAGCTCTTTCCACAGATTCTCGATTGGATTCAGGTCTGGACTTTGACTTGGCCATTCTAACACCTGGATACGGTTATTTGTGAACCATTCCATTGTAGATTTTGCTTTATGTTTGGGATCATTGTCTTGTTGGAAGATAAATCTCCGTCCCAATCTCAGGACTTTTGCAGACTCCAACAGGTTTT
Organism: Leptodactylus fallax; assembly: GCA_947044405.1. NCBI lineage: Eukaryota > Metazoa > Chordata > Amphibia > Anura > Leptodactylidae > Leptodactylus > Leptodactylus fallax. The sequence continues at coordinate 1,136,975 of CAMRHE010000011.1, read as the reverse complement.
CTTCCAGAATGGTCCTGTATTTGGCTCCATCCATCTTCCCATCAATTTTAACCATCTTCCCTGTCCGTGCTGAAGAAAAGCAGGCCCAAACCATGATGCTGCCACCACCATGTTTGACAGTGGAGATGGTGTGTTCAGGGTGATGAGCTGTGTTGCTTTTACGCCAAACATATCGTTTTGCATTGTGGCCAAAAAGTTCGATTTTGGTTTCATCTGATCAGAGCACCTTCTTCCACATGTTTGGTGTATCTCCCAGGTGGCATGTGGCAAACTTTAAACGAGACTTTTTATGGATATCTTTGAGAAATGGCTTTCTTCTTGCCACTCTTCCATAAAGGCCAGATTTGTGCAGTGTACGACTGATTGTTGTCCTATGGACAGACTCTCCCACCTCAGCTGTAGATCTCTGCAGTTCATCCAGAGTGATCATGGGCCTCTTGGCTGCATCTCTGATCAGTCTTCTCCTTGTTTGAGATGAAAGTTTAGAGGGACGGCCGGGTCTTGGTAGATTTGCAGTGGACTGATACTCCTTCCATTTCAATATGATCGCTTGCACAGTGTTCCTTGGGATGTTTAAAGTTTGGGAAATCATTTTGTATCCAAATCCGGCTTTAAACTTCTCCACAACTGTATCACGGACCTGTCTGGTGTGTTCCTTGGTCTTTATGATGCTCTCTGCGCTTTAAACAGAACCCTGAGACTATCACAGAGCAGATGCATTTATACGGAGACTTGATTACACACAGGTGGATTATATTTATCATCATCAGTCATTTAGGACAACATTGGATCATTCAGAGAGCCTTACTGAAATTCTGGAGTGAGTTTGCTGCACTGAAAGTAAAGGGGCTGAATAATATTGCATGGCCCACTTTTCAGTTTTTTATTTTTTACAAAAGTTTAAAATAACCAGTAAATTTCTTTCCACTTCACAATTGTGTCCACTTGTTGTTGATTCTTCACCAAAAAATTAAAATTTTATATCTTTATGTTTGAAGCCTGAAATGTGGCAAAAGGTTGAAAAGTTCAATGGGGCCGAATACTTTCGCAAGGCACTGTAACCTATTTGTCTACAGCTCTTCCATGTGAGTAAGTCCTAAGAAAGCACAGGGGGATATGATATGCAGGAAACCAGTCCACTGTACCCCACATTTTCTATCACAGTTTAAAAAGTGGAAGCAAATAGTTTTCTTTACAACAGGACATCTTTTCATTGGATCTATCATATAATGCATTTATGTCCCTAACACTGCTTAATTTCTTTTTGCATATAAAATTATCATTCATTAGACACAACCCTATAACTAAACAGAAAATTCAGCACAAGACAAATTTCATTACTGTATCGAATGCAATGGTCATAACTAAGAAACATTATATCTTACCACATTTTACAAAGGCATAAGCACGTCGCGTCAGTACGGGAGTATGTAGACAGGTTGCTATAGTACAGCCAACAGCACAGTTTTTCTGCATTAGAACAATTTAACATTTACCATGAGAGTGAACTAGAGCAATTTTACATTTCACCACAACCAACATCACTCATGAGAAATAAACATAAGCTTTGCCTAGTAATGGTCTTATCTGTCTGCAGACATTAGCCTTGTAGTCTTTCATTTATTTCAAATTAAAATACTAATTTTGCCCAGCAGGGATGTATTGGAGCTGGCTAAAGACTAGCACAACTCCTACAGGGCACTGGGAATGTCCAAATATCAATTCATTTTATAATTCCAGTGTGTATTTATAACCTAGACATAGAGCAAGGTATGTTGCTAGCAGCAGCTTTATATGTATTCCTGTGGACATTCTGGATACATACAATATTTAATAACTATCTGATGAATAATAAAGAATAGGCTGTGCTCTATAAAGTTAAAATCTCTTCATTCCTAACAAATCACCAAATGTTTGCAATAATCTTCAAAAAATGTTTCTTATATATCTTATTTTTTTAAAGGGGATATCCACTTTTCTAAAACTGATGAGCAATCTTTAACATATCACAGTGATATCTCATATACCACCAGGCAATAAGAGTTGATCTGCAGGGATTCTGAAAGTCAGACACTTGCCAAACTACAACTGATGGCTGATCTTAAGAACAGGCTATCAGTTTTAGAAAAGTGGATAACTCCTTTAAAGTAGTCATTTTGGAACACTTCCTGTGAGGGCTAATGACTGACAATAATATATAAAATAGACATAAAAGGGGATGTTTTACAAAAATAATCCCTTATGAAAAAGAAGTTAGCTTATAACCCTCGGGAATCAGGGGAAGCCATGTCTGTCATACATGAAATGCATGGACAAGCCAGGTCGCTATGATGTCCATGTTCCTAGCAAGGCATATATACTGAGGTTGTTGCTGGTTTTGTATACTGACATTCATATACAGTGGGGAAAAAAAGAATTTAGTCAGCCACCAATTGTGCAAGTTCTCCAACTTAAAAACATGAGAGAGGCCTGTAATTGTCATCATAGGTAGACCTCAACTATGAAAGACAAAATGAGAAAACATACTATATCTAGAAAATCACATTGTCTGATTTTTTAAGAATGTATTTGCAAATTATAGTGGAAAATAAGTATTTGGTCCCCTACAAACAAGTAAGATTTCTGGCTCTCACAGACCTGTAACTTCTTCTTTAAGAGGCTCCTCTGTCCCCCACTCATTACCTGTAGTAATGGCACCTGTTTGACATTGTTATCAGTATAAAAGACACCTGTCCACAACCTCAAACAGTCACACTCCAAACTCCACTATGGTGAAGACCAAAGAGCTGTGGAAGGACACCAGAAACAAAATTGTAGACTTGCACCAGGCTGGGAATACTGAATCTGCAATAGGCAAGCAGCTTGGTGTGAAGAAATCAACTGTGGGAGTAATAATTAGAAAATAGAAGACATACAAGACCACTGATAATCTCCCTCAATCAGGGGCTCCATGCTAGATCTCTCCCCGTGGGGTCCAAATGATCACAAGAACGGTGAGCAAAAATCCCAGAACCACACGGGGGGACCTGGTGAATCACCTGCAGAAAGCTGGGACTAACTTAACAAAGGCTACCATCAGTAACACACTACGCCACCAGGGACTCAGATCCTGCAGTGCCAGACGTGTCCCCCTGCTTAAGCCAGTACATATCCGGGCCCATCTGAAGTTTGCTAGAGAGCATTTGTGGATGTTCCAGAAGAGTATTGGGAGAATGTCATATGGTCAGATGAAACCAAAGTAGAACTGTTTGGTAGAAACACGACTTGTCATGTTTGGAGGAGAGTGAATGCTGAGTTGCATCCAAAGAACACCATACCTACTGTGAAGCATGGGGGTGGCAACATCATGCTTTGGGGTGGTTTCTCTGCAAAGGGACCAGGATGACTGATCCGTGTACATGAAAGAATGAATGGGGCCATGTATCGTGAGATTTTGAGTGCACACCTCCTTCCATCAGCAAGGGCATTGAAGATGAAACATGGCTGGGTCTTTCAGCATGACAATGATCCCAAGCACACCGCCAGGGCAACCAAGGAGTGGCTTCGTAAGAAGCATTTCAAGGTCCTGGAGTGGCCTAGCCAGTCTCCAGTTCTCAACCCCATAGAAAACCTTTGGAGGGAGTTGAAAGTCCATGTTGACCAGCAACAGCCCCAAAACATCACTGCTCTAGAGGAGATCTGCATGGAGGAATGGGCCAACATACCAGCAACAGTGTGTGCCAACCTTGTGAAGACTTACAGAAAACGTTTGACCTCTGTCATTTGCAACAAAGGATATATGACAAAGTATTGAGATGAACTTTTGTTATTGACCAAATACTTATTTTCCACCATAATTTGCAAATAAATTCTTTAAAAATCAGACAATGTCATTTTCTGGATTTGTTTTCGCGTTTTGTCTCTCATAGTTGAGGTCTACCTATGATGTCAATTACAGGCCTCTCGCATCTTTTTAAGTGGGAGAACTTGCACAATTGGTGGCTGCCGAAATACTTTTTTTTCCCCACTGTATCCTAAAAGGTCATAAAGACATGGGTTATTGTTGTAAAGACAACCCCTTTAAATTCCTATGTGTCACATATTCTTGTCAATAATCTTCACCTTAATCATTCAGATTCAGGGAATTGGTCTTTGTCACTTATTGTCTCTTTTGAGTAAAATGACAATATCTTAAATTATTTTGACATCTGACATCTTATCACTTGTCATGGTCATACATGCTTCTTTTGTGTACTTATTGTTATCAGTTGTGCTGATTATTTGAGACTTTTTCCAGACAGCTGTAATTCTCCAAATTCCCCTGAACACAGTTTGTTTTCACTTGCCCCAAATACCTTACGAATAGATGAGGTGTGTAACGCTTTCGAGTACTGCAGCACAGCTTCCTCATGACAATTTACATTCTGAAATGCAACACCCAAGTGATAGTGTGTTTCATAAAGCTGAAAAATAAAATAGCTCCGTTATGAAAAGGGAATCGCAAAATATGTTGCCAAACAGAGAAAACATATGTGGTAAACAACTTAAGAATATTAATATAATTTTAAGGAAACATTTAGTAGATCATAATGGCATACAATTATAGCGTATCTGTAACCAAGGCTGGGGCATTTTGGTGCCCTAGGCAGATAAAGCAAATTACAACCCCAACCCCCTTTGCGATTGTTAGTGAATATAAGACATTTCCAGGGTAGATGTACAGTCACTACCACAGTTAGGGACAGTTATGCACTTGCAACAGTACAGCATATGCACACATGCAACTAATACAAAATATACACACACATATACACATTCTGGATACATCCAGTATTTTATAATTATCTGATACAGCATATAATAATGAATAGGCTGTACTCTATACAAAACAAATACAGTTAAAGTCTCTTCATTCTTAACAAATCACACATACATATGCAGCATATACACACATACAGTGCTGTGAAAAAGTATTTACCCCCTTACAGATTTCTTTTGTTTTTGCTTTTTCATCATTTACATTTTCCAGATGATCAAACAAATTTCGATATAAGACAAAGATAAGCTGAGTGAATACAAAATGTAGTTTTTCAATGATGATATGATTTATGAAGGGAAAAAAAACTATCCAAACCAATCTGGACCTATGTGAAAATGTAATTGTCCCCTAAACCTAAGCCTTGACGGCTACAACTGTAGCCAGGCATTTGCAATAACTGGCAATGAGTCTTTCACATCTCTGTGGAGGAATATTGACCCATTCATCTTTAATTCAGCCACATTAGGCTGAGGCCCCACGTTGCGGAAACGCAGCTTATTTTGTTGCAGATTTTGTTGCGGTTTTTTGAGCCAAAGCCAGGAGTAGCTGGAGCAGAAGATAGAAGTATAAGAACTTCCTATATTTTTCCCATTCCTTCTGTAGCCACTCTTGGCTTTGGCGCAAAAAAACGCAACAAAATCTGCAACAAAAAAGCTGCGTTTCCACAACGTGGGGCCTCAGCCTTAGAGAGTTTTAGATCATGAACAGCCTGTTTAAGGTCATGCCACAGCATGTCAATCAGATTTAAGTCTGAACCTTGACTAGGCCACTCCAAAACCTTCATTTTGTTTTTTTCCAGCCGTGCAGAGGTGGATTTACCAGTGTGCTTTGGATCATTGTCCTGCTGCAGAGCCCAAGTACACTTGAGGTGAGGTCACGAAGTGATGGCCATACAGGATTTTCTGGTAGAGAGCAAAATTCATGATTCCATCAATTACAGCAAGTTGTCCAGGTCCTGAAGCAGCAAATCAGCCACAGAACATCACACGACCACCACCATGTCTGACTGTTGGTATGATGTTCTTTCCCTGAAATACTGTGTTAGTTTTATGCCAGATGTAACAGGATGCACACCTTCCAAAAAGGTCCACTTTTGTCTCATCAGTCCACAGAATATTTTCCCAAAAGTCTTGGGGTTTATCAAGATTTTTTTTGGCAAATGTGAGATAGACCTTTGCATTCTTTTTGGTCAGCAGTAGATTTTGCCTTGGAACTCGTCCATGTATACTATTTTTGCCCAGTCTCTTTCATATTGTTGAACCATGAACACTGAACTTAACTGCGGCAAATGAGGCCTGCAGTGCTTTAGGTGTTTTTCAGGGTTCTGTTGTGACCTCCTGGATGAGTTGTACATGCTATCTTGGAGTAATTTTGGTAGGTCAGCCACTCCTGGGGAGGTTCCCCACTGTTCCATATTTTCTCCATTTATGGATAATAGCTCTTACTTTGGTTTGCTGGAGTCCCAAAACCTTAGAAATGGCTCTGTAACCTTTTCTCATATGTTCTTGAATTTCTTCAGATCTGGGCATAATCTGTTGCTTTTTGAGATATTTTAGTCTACTTCATGTTCCATTTAAGTAACTTCTTGATTCTACAGGTCAGGCAGTAATCAGGTTGTTTGGGATAGCTTTTTTCCTTTAATAAATGAAATCATTTAAAAACTGTTTAAAAACTCAGGTTATCTTTGTCTGATTCAGATTTGTTTAATAATTTAAATGTGGCAAATGTGTAAAAACAATAGAAATCTGTAAGGGGGCAAATACTTTTTCACAACACTGTATATACAACATACACACATAAATTTATGCACATAATACTTGATTACTTTTTAATTAGGGAGAGACTGAGAAACATACACAGAACATCACCCTGTTAGCCTATAGACATCATTATTGAGGCTCTTAGCAACAGTCAGTGCCCCTCACATGCTCTCTTGCTAGATACTCTGATACAGTTACACAGAAGACTGTTTGTATTATTGCGTGATTGTATTATTGATTGTATAAATTGCCACCACCAGTTGTGGGAGAGCCCATAATGGACGGTGAAGTTCTGACTTCAGTATGATTTCTTGCCATGTGAGCTGTAGTATTGCCCACCGCCAGGACCCCTGCAGATCAGCGGTACAAAGACAGGGCAGCTAAAGGTAATAACATGTCGGGAGCCATGCTGCTCACCCACCATACGATGTGCACCACTGCACTACCTAAACCACTGGTACACCCTGTATGGCAAGTGAACAGCGTGGCTCCTAGAATTGTTACCATTACCTGTAGCTGCACTGTCCTGGAAAAGCTGATCTGCAGAGGTCCTGGCTGTTGTATCCCCGCAAATGTAATATTGATGGCCTATCCCAAGGACAGGCCATCAATATCAGACAGATGGATAAATCCTTTAAAGAAGTTGTCCAGGAATTGGAGCAACCCATGTGGTGGGTGGGATGTGTAAAATAAAAAATAAATAATAAATAAATAAATAAATAAATAAGCATACTCACCTGTCCCCAGTGCTCCGTTATCCGCTGCTAGTGTCCATTCAGTCTCGTGCCGGCGCCTCCTTGCTGGGAGTCCTGCACCTAATGTGACCCAGAAAGGAGGCCGCCATAACACTGAACAGACACAGGCAGGGGACAACAGGATGCTGGGGACAGGTAGGTGTGCTTTTTTAAAAAAAAAAAAAATATTTTTTTTTACACCTCCCTGGCGGATGCCACAGTGGTCTCTCCAATTTATGGACAACCTGTTTAAAGGGGTTGTCTGGGCCAAATTTTTTATGGCCACTTCACTGGTCCCCCCCCCCCATACAGTGTCCTCTTCACTGGTTTCCCATACTGTATGCGGAACAGTGATGGGGCCATTATATTGTTTGGGAGCAGTGATGGGGGTTAACATCCTGTGGGGGGGACATTAAACTGTGTGATGCATATTAAAGGGGTTGTCCAGGGTTAATCTTTTTTATGGCCTATGCTCAGAATAGGACATAAATACCTGATTGCTAGAGGGCTGACACACAGCCCCATCAGCTGTAGGGAGCCACTTACGGCGCCCGTCCTGTACACAACACAGAGCTGGAAGCAGAAAGCTCCATCTGCTGTTTGGTTGCCCGGCGCCTTCACTGCGGCTCAGCTTCTACAGACTTCAATAAATGCTGAGATGCAGTGAAGGTGCATCCTGAGGATAAACCATAACAAATTATACCTGGACAACCCCTTTAATATACCCCCCTAATGCGCCACACTTTAAAGAGGTTGTCCAGTATAATTTTTTTTCCTTTTTATAATTAGTCCGGGGTAGGTGAAACCCCCCCCCCCCCAAAGGAAAAACAAAAACATACTCTCCTGTTCCCGGTGCTCCAGTGTCCTCCCAGCACGGTCTGGTCCAGCAGCTCCGCTGTCTTCTTTTGCCGGAAGTCCTCAATGGATGTGACATCCCAGGTCCCTTCCCTTAGGCCTTTGATTGGCCTCAGGGGTCATGTGACGTCAGAAAACAACAGAGCTGCAGGACCAAACCGCGCTAGAAGACACTGGGGACTGGAGAGAAAGTTTGTTTTGTTTTTACAAAAAGAAAAACTCACACATACAGCCCACTTTCAGGTGATGAAAACCATGGCTAAATCTCCTTTTTGGCTTCCGATGCACGAGTACAAGAGACTCCTCGGTTAGAGTAGACAAGTTAGGAAAAAAAGGGATTTTTCTTGTAGAATCCAGCAACCAGGCAAGCCAGATATAAACTAAAACTTAGCTTTTAATCCATCATTGTAGATAAAAAATGACAGCAAACATGGGATACATGTCAATCCCGTGTTTGCTGTCATTTTTTATCTACAATGATGGATTAAAAACTAAGTTTTAGTTTATATCTGGCTTGCCTGGTTGCTGGATTCTACAAGAAAAATCCCTTATTTTGTTTTTGTTTTTTTTCACCTGCCCCAGCATAATTTAAAAAAAAAAAATTATCCTGCACAACTCCTTTAAAGTCCCACAGGCTATTGGCCTCCATCACTGCCCCCCTCCACAATATAATGCCCCCCTCAATGGTCCCCATACAGTATAGGGGACCAGTGAAGGGGCCACTGTATGGGTGGAATAGTGAAGGGGACACTGGACCCTTCACTGGTCCCCCCTATAACAGTATTGAGTGATTACTTACCTGTCTGCTCCCCGGTCCCGCTCCTTCTTTTCTCCGGGCGCACTGATGTGACGTCATGTGCGCCTGGAGCAGGAAGAAGCAGGAGGCGCCGGAGAGCAGACAGGTAAGTATTGGAGCTTAGCTTGTAGGCCACAGGCTCAATGAGGCCCGTGGCCTACAAGTCTGAGTGGTAGAGCAGGAAGCCAGTGGCTTTCTGCATTACTAGTAGCAGAACCGGGTCGGCGTTGCCACTTCTCCCCGGCTTTGCGATCCGATTCTTAAAACCGGATCGCAAAACCAGGGAGAACCTAGCTGCATCACTTACTTTACCCTGCTCCTGCTTGCGGCCTCTCCTCTTCCCGCTTCAGCCTGGGCCCTGTGTGCCACGATGACGTAATGTGCAGCATACAGTGGGCCCCCTTGCCAAGAACAGGGAGAGGTAAGTGAATAGGTGCTGTTACCGCACCTCCACTGCCTATTTAGAAAAAAGCAGTGGGGGTCCGATAGGGCTACCTATGGGCACAGGGCCCATCAGGGGATTCACCGATACCCCGCTGGGCCGGTCTGACCCTGAATGTGACCAATGGACATAAGGTAACTTGCTGACAAGAAAGCAGACATGTTTTATAATCCTACACAACCCCTTTAATATGCAGCTTTCCCTGTTCCCTTACTATGCCGTACATTTACCTACAATGGCAAGTGTCAGTTGATATACAGTTGCAGGACCTGATATTAGAGTCTACACTGATATGCGGCACTAAACTCCTTAAATGAGTAAATAGTGGTAAATAGTGACCAAGGGACTTAAAGGTGCTCCAGACAGTTAGATGCCCCTCATTGACACAGACCATGATCAGAGGATGCTAATATGTTGTCATGGTGTTTCCACCATAAGTAACCCTTTATAAGGTCCTGCCTAATAGGCTGACTGTCAGTGTTCATGCTGACAGCCATAATACACTACCAACAAAGTCGGCTTCTCACCAGCAAAGAAATACTACTGTTATGGTTCCGTGTTTTGTTTCTGTTGGTTTTTGTTTTACGGGTTTTTCCTTTTCCTGGTTTCTTGGTGTCATGTGAGTTTCTGGGGGATGGGTTTTGTTTGGTTAGCTTTTTAGCTCAGTCTCATCTGTACTTTGAGCGGGTCATCTTCTATTCAACAATCAGCCTGATTCTGTCTCATTGCTTTCCTGAAACCTTGGATCTAGAAACCAGTTCCTGTAGTTATTTGTTGCATGTGAAGTGTTTTTGAAGTGTGAACAGACAGGGTTTCTTTTAAATGTTAGTATTTTTCTCTACTAGACTCAGCTGGCGTCTGTTCCTTCTGATGCCATTTTAGGAAGAAAACATGGCCAGATGTGTTCTTTAGTATTTTCTGTAGTTAGGAGTCTGTTCACACATGATTTTGGTCTGCTACCTGTTTTTGGGTGTGGCTCTCTGCAAATCTCTCAGAGAAGTTGTCTGTGATTGCCTCACAGTCTTTGCTGATTTGAATTCCCTGCTGCAGGTTGTGAGTACGGTCTATTATATGTTTGTTGTTTATTTAAACTTCCCATTTCTCTGCTTGCTTTCTATTGCAGGAGATTTCCGATATAGTTTAAAGCTGTTTAGGTCCCCTGATCGTAACAACTACCATGGAATGCCAAGTACAACACACCAAAACTTTGAAGGGGGCCCCACTCAGCAACAACCACTTTACCAGACAATGGCCCAGCTGTATTGGGACTAGTATATATTAAGCCAGACTAATTAAAGGAAATAATTGCAGTTAATTGGAGTGACACGCAGACGTCTTAACAAAATTTGCCACCTATCACACGGCAGGTAGTACAATGTCAGGTTAACCAGTGCAACACAGCAAATCATTATCTTTTCCCAATAAAATTGTTCCCCCTCCTGCTCGCTAAAGGAGGGCACAATAGGTGATCGCCTACTCTTTGTTCTGGTCCTGTGTAAGATCTTCTAACCAATTCCTACTTTTCAGTTCTGCTACTAAAATTTTGATCATGCTAGCATTAAAGGGGTTTTCCCATCTCCCTCGCTCACCAGTTTACCTGCTTTCTCTTCTTTTTACTTCCTGTATTCTACAACAAGCTGGTGGGTGGGCTTTGACTGTTTGATGGACAGGACACTATGAGGTACCTCAGTAGATACTGTATAGACATTGTCTTTACCATGAAAGGCAATGTCTTTTATTATTATTATTATTAGGGTGTAGTAGTAGTAGTAGTAGTAGTAGTAGTAGTAGTAATCTAATATAAATGCAGATCAGATAATATGCACAGTAAATGTATATTACATTACACAGGATTGGCAGACAACAAAACTTACAAGCTGCCAGGACAGTCAATTGGCTTGCACTAATCTCAACACTTATCTCTGTATTTACATAAAGAAATAACAGGCACTGAGTAAACCCACTGTGGGAACCCTTATCAGCAAAAAGCAATTAGTTGATCTGATTGCCTGGGACCTAACAGCAGGAGATAACACTGCGAGCAAGCACAATCCCTGGGTACTCTGCTCCCCTCCTCCTCCAGAGAGCAGTGAGTCACATCACCTGTCCTGAGAAAAGACTAAGGCCCGGACCTAGGCAACCTTGTGTAAACAATGGGGAGGAATAATCTCACATAGGAGGTAAGCAAAGCAGCATTTCCAAAGCAATGTATTTAGGAAACTATTGAATTTACATAAGCTAGCAGTATAGATAGGATCCATGAGATGGGAATACCCCTTTAATTATATGGTACTTATGTAAAGAGGACTCTGTGCCATACACTTTACACACAGAATGTCACATTTTTATTATAGGCATGCTCCCTGTCTTGCATTACATACCTGTTTGTGAATGTTGTGTACTTTATTTCACAGTCACAATTATTAAGCAAATGATCTCATGATTATTACATTTTATAGTGCCTCATGAAAACGAACTTTAGATGCAATATTATTTCACAAAGATTTGTTTTCTGCGTGGTATGATGTACTTGGCAACAGTCCAATGTTATATAATGATGTAAAACAATAAAAGCGAGTAATTAGGCCGCCAACATCTGAACAGAAAAAAGAAAGTTATGTTTATAATTACCAATTGCTTAAACTGTGGATCCATTTCCCCCTTGTTGTATATTTTAATTGTGTTAAGAATTCTCAGTAGCTTCCGGTAGTGTCCTATTGCCTAAATAGGTACATAAAAAATAGTAATGACACTAGCCTTGTTAGCTATTAGCATGCAAATGGAACTTACATATACAATAATGTCCATGCTAGATGTCCAAAGATTCAGTTCTCTGTCCTCACCTTGGCTTTCACCAAGGACACATGCCTTAGTAGCCCCCCCACATAAATGCACGCACAAAAGTAAACAACCATCACCAAGCTTCAGAATTGTCAATTTTCATGTAACATACATATTACATAGTTTATTTAGCTCTATGTAAAAAAATCTAATATTATCATCACATATTTGCCTAAATTACCAGCAAAGACCCATATTATTAAAGACTGAGTTTCACAATATTAATTTATGATATCCTAGAATGGCATTATAAATGCTTGAGAACATGTTCATGTAAATATCATATATTAATTTGGGTATATTACCAATACATGCCCTAAATGTATTTTATGTAATGTATCATTAGCTTGTCTCACATGTCACAAATGTATTCCTTTTGATTTGTATTTGGAGATATACAGAGGGGGAAAAAAAGTATTTTGTCAGCCACCAATTGTGCAAGTTCTCCCATTTAAAAAGATGAGAGAGGCCTGTAATTGACATCATAGGTAGACCTCAACTATGAAAGACAAAATGAGAAAACAAATCCAGAAAATCACATTGTCTGATTTTTAAAGAATTTATTTGCAAATTATGGTGGAAAATAAGTATTTGGTCAATAACAAAAGTTCATCTCAATACTTTCTTATATATCCTTTGTTGGCAATGACAGAGGTCAAACGTTTTCTGTAAGCCTTCGCAAGGTTGGCACACACTGTTGCTGGTATGTTGGCCCATTCCTCCACGCAGATCTCCTCTATAGCAGTGATGTTTTGGGGCTGTTGCTGGGCAACACGGACTTTCAACTCCCTCCAAAGGTTTTCTATGGGATTGAGAACTGGAGACTGGCTAGGCCACTCCAGGACCTTGAAATGCTTCTTAAGAAGCCACTCCTTTGTTGCCCTGGCGGTGTGCTTGGGATCACTGTCATGCTGAAAGACCCAGCCACGTTTCTGCAGTATCAGTGTCAATTACAGCCCTCTCTCATCTTTTTAAGTGGGAGAACTTGCACAATTGGTGGCTGACTAAATACTTTTTTTTTCCCCACTGTATGTTGTATTAGTTGTGGAAATAAACAATGAAAAATAAGTTATTTTACCTTCTCCCATTGCTTGGCCCTTTCGCTGGATATGGCAGTGTGAAGGCTTAACGCTGCCATTTGTTTCAGAACATTGGATTGTCCCTTGGAGGTCATCTGTAGCCCTAAAAGAATATTATATTAATAAAAATGAAAAGAAAAATGTGTGTTCATATGAAAATAGATATAAATGGAGCATTCATATGAACAGATCATCCAGCCATACACCCAGGCACTGCTGAGCTGTGCACTGAACCACAAATAGAAGATGCAAATAAAATACCACAGTCTCCATAGCAAGTCCAACTGCCTAGCACCTTATGCTAACTTACCATGCTTTGTCATGACTATGACCTATGTAATAATTAATTGTAATAGGAAACAATGCAAATATATTATGTTTGAACTCTGGAGTCAAGCATGACCAGACAAGCAAATCATTGCTAGTTAATGCTTTAGACTGACTGACCAGAGGCTGGATATTTGTTTTGTTATATAATATCAAAGCCAGCAGGTTTGTTGTCAAACAACTCAAGCTCAAGTTTAGTATTCATGAAAGCTACTAGATGTGCCATTTGGGAAACAAAGTATTAATGTGGTGGATAAGGATAATTAGAGATTTGCCCTAAAACACTTTTCCGATTAGCTATTTCTGACATTGAAAGGTAAGATAGGATGTAGTGCTAATAAAAAGCCATGTCCAGTATAACCACATATTGAGGAGAGGGATTTATCAATCTTTTATGCCAATTATCTGGTGTAAAATAGTTGCTTTTTTGTAGTAAGTGGGTGGGCCATCACCTGCATCATATTCTTTATAATTTATGCTACTTTTGTAAGAAACTGGTGTAGATTTTGCTTAGGTACAATCACTCCTGGAAAGATTGCCTAAGTCATGATGAGGGGCAGCCTCAGACCCATATAATGGTCTTCATGAATCCTCCCCATTGTGTTTCTACTGCATACTGTGTATCTTTGGTGTTTACATCATTTTAATGATTTTCAAAACTAGTCAGTCATCTTTTGTTACACCAGAATAACGGCAAGCAATGTAAAGTATAACAGTAATTTAATTCTGAGGATCCTGGAAGTAGCAGATACGGGAGAATATTGATGTTTGTCTACACTAACGACCAGGACTGTCTAAGCACCTGTGATACACATATATCTTATCCTCTCATAATATATAAACCGTTGAGCTTTTGGAAATCGCAGCATGTCAATTATACCTACGGAAACGCCAGCGGTTTCCCTATAGGTATAAGTGAAGAAGAAAGTCTGCAGAGGGACTTTCTGTGAAAAGCGCTGTGGGAAAAAACGCGATGCGTTTCTGCCAAGGTTTTTCCCGCAACGCTTTTTCGCTGCAGCCCACTATGTGGGCCTTAGGCTTAGTTACAAAGCATTATTGTTGAATGTTATTCACCTTTGTGTTTCCAATTAGAGCAACAATTAAATTCTGCCCCATCAGAATATATGTGACATTAGTATAAGGCTGAGTCGCCACAACGCAGATTTTGCTGAGATTTTTTGAGCTAAAGCCAGGAGTGGATTGAGCAGAAGGAAGAACTATAACAGCTTCCTATATATTTCTCATTCCTTTGTAGCCATTATTGGCTTTGGCTCCAAAATGCACTGCAAAATCTGCAAAAAAAAAAAAGTTGTTTTTCTGTAACGCAAGGGGAGTGGACCCACTGTACCACTGGACTTGTTTGGCTTCAGGCCTTGCTTAAGTGATTCCCTGTTTTTTACCCTTTAAAGGGAGTCTGCGAGCAGGAAAATTATCAAACTAATGACAGTATCTTGTAGGGATGCTTCTACACTTTCCAAAGATGCCTTTCATATTATCGATTGCAGCTCCACTGCCATGAAAATCAGGATTTTATTCTTATGCAAATTAGCTAAGAAGGGCTTTAGGGGCGTTTTTTCTTCTGCAATGCAGCATTAGAAGTCCTCTTTGTAACATGTAGAAGCTGCCCTACATGATACGGTCATTAGCCCAATACCGATTTTCCTGCTGACAGAATCCCTTCAACTCTGTTAGGGCAATTGATTTTCTCTACAGGGTACCACCATTTCACTTCCTCCAGAGTAGTCCCATTTCAGGGACTGCTGACACCAACAGATATACCAGTGTTTGGGACTGGCAGGGATGTGATCAGTAGAAAAGGCAAGGTCAGAACAGTCAGAGTTCTTTCTTGGACTATGTTCAGATACTGGTAAAAGGGGCAGAGGTCCAGAAAACACACAAACCAACAAGTGAACACTGTCACAAGGACACAAGGAACCACTGTGGGGAGGTGCCTGAAATAGCTCATAACTGCAGGGGACACTTTACCATGTGCATGTACTGGCCCGTTACGCTACAGTCAGTTTGTGTGTATGTGCCTTACAGGGATGAGCAGAGACTGGAGGCAGGATGCAGCATCCACTGGAAGAATAGTGTAGTGTGATGGGCAGAGCATGGACTTCAGTGCCCATGGCCAGAAGTAAGAGGAGGTACTGATGGCTGTGTCCAGCTGAAACTACGATAATATTTCCAATTGATTTTATCCAATTTAACCCTTCATCAATCTAAGCTTTCTCTTCAACAAACATGGTGATCAATCGGAAATATTATAGGGGCTTCACATTTGGCATGACCCTATCAAAGTGCCACAAATCACATTCAGTTAGGGCCAGGTGATGGGGAAGGTACACATTTGACTTTCTTTTTTTTTTTTTTTTTTTTGCACAGCTGTATTTGCAGTCAGCCTTTTCTCTGTACAGTATATTTAGCTAAAAACAGATTTATAGTCAGCAGAAGAAAATCAACTTTCCAAAACAGGTGTTGTTAAACCTGTGTGTAGCAAAATACACAAGCATATAAAACATGTAGATATATATTGAGGACAGGGCCCCACATGGCATAAATGTTGCGGTTTGGCACTGGCGGAAACGCCGCGGAAAAAATCTCGGCATTTTAGAGTCCCTGCAAAATGGATGAGATTCTAGCGAAATCATTGCAGAAAAATAGGCGCAGCAGAGATGCTGCAATTTCCAAAACTGTCTCACTTTGACAACTATACCTACAGAAACGCAGACTTTCTGTGAAAAGCGGTGTGGGAAAAACTGCGCTGCGTTTTCGCCACGGTTTTTTCCGCAGCACTTTTTTGCTGCGGCCCGCTAAGTGGAGCCTAGGCCTTAAAGATGGGAAAGATGACACAATTGCATCATAAGCACAGAGCTATATATGCTAAATGGATAGATCAACGTCATTGTCTCTCCAGTTTCACCTGCTCCCTTATGAGTGCAGTGCTCATGTGGACACACTGCCTGCTCATTTCTATAATACAGGCACAATAATGGGGCGGTAGAGCACCACTGACACATACAGTGCACCTCCACTATAGAAATGAGCATGCAGTTTTTCTAAATAACTAGTGCTCTGTCTAAGGGCAGGGAGGTCTGGTGGATAGTAACTTGATCAGCAGATGGGGCATCTTGCTACTCAGGGGCCTATTTGGCATTTTTGGGGTCCAAAGCAAAGTTATGTTGGGGACCCTTAAAATACTGCCCCCTTAGTGCCCCCCACACAGCACACTGTTCCCTTATAATCCCTACACATCATATACTGTACCCCCAGTACTCCACACATAGCATACTACACCATGACTGCCCCCAAATAATATAACACTCCCATATGCCGTGTATCCTCTGGATACAGAGGAACTTATCCGGTTACACACCCTGGAGGGTATGCTCAGCCTCATTCATTTGTTAGGATGACCCACAGTGGTAGAAATAGTACAATAGAAAAACAGTTTCCTTGCACATTTCATATTCTGCTTTTCGAAATTGTCACTTATTGTACCTGGGATAAGTTAGAATGTATTTCACTACAGAAAAACAGTTTCAAGGTCTGAAACTTGTAATTGAAGCCAGATCAATAATACAGCAAACAAATACAGGAAATGCTATTGAAAGAAATTGTCTGCTGTACTTAAAGATGCTGCTTTTGCAGAAGATAACAGATTGCATCACATACAAGCTGAAGTGCAAAAGAGGCATCAGAAATTGTTTTTCAATGATTTGTAATATATTGCTCCAGATTGGGCCTACAGAGAACGATATGAGGCTCAGGTGTGAAGCAACAACTCTATATATGAAATGTGAGACTTGACTGAAACCTAATAGAACGAAAAAATGTTATCTAGTTAGCTGTCTTTTCTCTGAGCTTCGAAGCACATTAGAATATCAGTGGAGACTGCTGAAAGTACGAGGATAGATTTCTAAGAAAAATATTGGCAGAAAAATATTTTATTCATGCACTTGTATGAAACCTCAAAGGAAGAAATAATAGTGTGCTGAAACAAAGACTCCAATATTTAAAATATATAGAGATGTGTCAAAACTAGTGCAAACAATAAAATGAAGCAGTTGCCCATAGCAACCAATTTGTGCGCAGCTTTCATAATCTAAAATTGCCCGATTCCCTGTAAGATTCATACAAGAGAAGTCACTGCCTTCCTACTTTTACTTGTTTCAGTGACAGCTCTAAAATACGTACCTATTTGAGAGGACCACCGCCTTATCCAGACTAGATTTCCTGTGCCAGATTTGCTGTTTCACTGTATATTATACATGCTGGCTATGTTCTTTTAGAGCATTAACCCCTGAGTAGACAACTTAGTAATGATTTTTGGTTGACTGGCCTAAAGAAGTTTAATTTTAGTAATGATAGCTGCAATCTGTTCATTTTTGATTTATTGTTAAATGCACAAAAAGTTAAATGATAGGTAATAAAACTAGCAGCAAATGTAGCTGTTGTTTGCCCAACATTTTACGTTTACAACACATGTATGAAGGCATATACTGTGTTTGATAATTGTTTCAGGGGAGAGTCCATCATATGCTCAAACATATCATGAAATATTGCTACATATAAATGGGTTTTGTTGTTCTCCTGCATCACAACTGAATCAATGTATAAGGGATAAACCTTACCTATGCTGTTAAATTATAGTGGAGTGGACAAAGAGGAAGAGGGAGCTAATATATTCAAAGGACACCCACCAAAAAATGTGTCAAAAATTTTTAATACCTTTTTATGGTGAACAATATTTTTGATGGAATATTCCCTTTAAAATCTTACATTTCAACTATATAAAAAATAATGCAGTTTATAAATTCTTTTTCTAAATGATGCATCATTCTTCCGGCTTTCTGGGAAGGAGGGGGAACAGAGGAAACACTGAACAGTTCTATTTACAGATGACATAGACAGGCAGACAGTTCAGTAGTGGACAATACTGGCAGTTACATGTAGATTCATGTGTGGTGCATTAGGTTTAGACCAATGAATGTAATACATCAATGTGCTCAACAAGATAGAGCGAGATCGATGAACTAGATCTCCCCATATCCTACCTGTCTTTATTTGCCTTAAAATTATTGCCTGTGAACTCTATTAAGAAAGAACAATCAATTTTAGCCGACCTGTTGTGAGGCTGCGATATAAGAAACGCATTTTAATGTGTTTACTAACAGACATTCAGATATACTAATGAAATGTGCACTTTCTATATTTAGAAATAAAGATCCTCCTCATAACAGCTACACAATACTGAGAAGTCTGTATGATGTCAAGAGCATCGATTCACCAGCTCTAACCACATTCTTAAAAAGAAATCACCACTTGTGAATGGGAACTTGTGCATACATGAAGGACGCATAAGATGCATAATATGATGTCTTTCCCAGAATGAATGCAATGCATTCCATCTAAATAGATTATCCACACATGACATCAGCTAGCATGACTCAGAATCTAAATACATGTTTTTATGTTGGAAGATCCAAATTAAATAAACTTATTTCACTGTCTAAGGGGAATGGTCTAGTGACGCACAAAACAGAGAATTATTCTAAGATTAATAAACATGTCTTCATTGCTCACTAACTACTTTTACAAATTAGTTTCATGGCGTTACCAGCAAAGGCAGAAATAAGAGGAATTGATACAATCATGGTTGTTCATTAACTTCTTATTAGGAATATTTACTCTTTTAGTGTCCAAAAATCTATAACAAAAACATAGAGTAGAAATAATGTATAGTCAAGAAAATATGTATTACAGTGCAATATACAAATTATCCAATACCACATGATGCATTCACACAGTATACTATAGACTAGAATGAATTACACTTCTAAATATTGCACAACACACATGAAATAGGGTAGTCTTGAATAAAAGGATCTGCACTTCAAATATAATTTTAATGATCTATGTGTATCTAAACTGTATAAACATCTCGAATCATCATGTTAGAAAATTAAATGCCCCATAGAATCACCTTAAAACAATTAAAATGTTGACATTCCATGGAACAACTGTCTGCAATATTGCCACAGCTTTAAAGCAGATATCCTATAGTAGAAATATGTACTGTTTTAATGAATATAAATGCAACAGTGAGCCCTAAAGCTGAAACCCCAACTGTCCCTGGCTAACTTGCCTGATCTGTCCTAGGCAACAGTCAGCAACTGGTCGACAGTCCCTTCTTAATATAAGTGGCAACACAGAACGCGGACAGGACCAACAACAAAAAGGAGGTTAGCTAGCCAAGGGGTCAGTAACAGACGAGCAATGCAGTACAGAATCAAAATCCAAGAGAATAGTCAAAGTCAAACCCAGAGATCAGGAATAGCAATACAGGTAACAAAACAGCAAGGAGCAAAGGCCAGTACGCTAGAAGCAATAGCAAGTCCAATGTGAATGTGAGCAAAGAATAAATAGGAAGGAAGAACCTGCCCCAGACTTGATAGGACGATAGGCTGTCAATCACACAGGCAAGGCTGAGATTAACTATTTGAGGAGCAGATAGAAACAAAGGTGCAGGAGACGGGTGTGGCTGAAAATCAATTACATAGTCTAGGACAGTGTTCAGACTGAGCAACAAGAATCTTAAACAAGGAATCAAACTGGACACTCCTCCTACGCCACCACGTGTGGGCGGAGGGTGGTGCAGAGACCCGAACAGGCAGAGACGTTACAAATGTATTATATGTTTTGTTTAGTGCTCAGCATTGAGTATTTTTTAAGAGAACAAGAGGGAGGCACCATAATTACCCAGGCAACTCTGCATTAAATTTCCAACTAGCACAAAATGTAGTATCCAGTTTAAGAGAAAGTATATTAATAACAATTACAGCTAGCTAACTTTTTAAGAACATTTTCTAGAAGTTTATGTTGCTTTGCCTGGCCGGGCTTGCCAGCTTCCTCTCTCTGCCTGCCTCACTTTTCTTCCTGGTCTTGGGAGGTTTGCTCCAGTCTTTGTGACATGCTCTCAACCAATCACCTGCAGACTATTTAAGGCACCTTGTTTCACAGAAAACTGCCTGCGCAAAGAGCCTCCTAGCTTGCTATTGTGCTGCAAAATTGTTTGCTTGTACCCTGTTTTCCTGTTACCTGACCTCAGATCTGTTCTTCGCACCTCATTCTGTACTGCCTGCCTTACTTCAGCTTGGACTACTGTACTGACTCTGTGCCGCCTGTCTTGACTCCTGCTTGGAATACAATAATGAACCTATACTGCCTGCCCTAACCTTGGACTATAACTAGACTGCTCTTTTGCCTGATCCCTCGGTGCTATACACTGGCATCTCTCGACCCATCTGGGTCTACTGTCTCCCACACTAGGACTACTCTTACAGGTAGTGTCCTGGTAATTCTCTGCAGTGAAGACCAGCTCTGTGGGCAAGTATACAGTTCTGCACTCTAGCCTCTGAACTATCCTTGAATAACAAATCATTGTAACAGCACTCTGGCAAGACCTGGCTGACCGTATAGGCCTGGCATTGCCTCGGGTTGGTAGGAGCGACAACCTTACTCCAGGTTCATACCTGCAACTGCGTTTCCATTCTTCAGGTCTTCTTGGGCACCCTAAAAACAGAAACCCAATCCGCTTAAAAAACGGTTACCTGCAGAAACCCATAGACTACAATGGGGTCCGCTGGGTTTCAGCCCAAAAAATGTGGATAGAAAAGTCCTGCTTGCAGAACTTTCTCTATGCATTTTTCAAGTGGATTCGGGGACGGAACTCCTGAACGGAAGCCAAGCACTGGTGTGAACCCAGCCTTAGATGTAGAAGACCTCTCTCCAAAGTTGAACATTCCGTAATTCTGTCCAGCGGTAATGTCCATTTCTCTGAATGGACCTTTCTGGACTCTGGTTACATGGGCAACTTCTTGCATCCAGCCTTGGTTACTCATTGCTGTTCTCCGACTGTATGTCAGGAGAAGACCTTGGCAGTGGCTTCAGTCAATAGAATACCTCTTTCATCCTGTACTCTGCATAAAGAGAAGATCTCCTGCTATGTACTTCCCAAGAAGTACCTGGCTACCTGACTTCTGTCCTTGATTGGGACACTGGACAAATCACTTAGGGAACTCAATGTCAATCCCACTGACTACTGTCCTTCTAACCCAGAGACCTGAAGCTCCTCTTAACATCCAGGGATTGCCAGCATTGTTAATGTACTCAGCAAGAAGAAGGCTGAAACTTTGCCACGTAACACACCATATGATTGCCCTATGAATTTGTTGCCTGGTTATATTCCTCTTGATGGGCAAGTTTATCTGCTGTCTCTTCCAGAAACCAATGCCATGTCAGATTACATCAAGGAGAACATACAGAATGTTTCATTTGGAAGTCTTTCTTTCCTGTTGGGAATGCCTTCTTCATTGTTTACAAATAAGGAAGGTTCCCTACCAACCTGCATAGACTACCGTGGTCTGAACAAGATCACCCTCAAAAATAAATATAAAACATCTTGACAGGACCCATGAGGCAAAGGTCTTCTCTAAATTGGTTCTCCAAGTTGCTTATAACCTGATCTGCATCTGAGAGAGTGACAAATGGAAGAAGGCTTTTTACACCCATAATGGCCTTTATTCATGTTATGCTCTTTTGCCTTAGTAATGCCTCAGCAGTGTTCCAGGAGTTTGTCAGTTACATCTTCCATGATCTGCTCTGTTTGTGTAGTGGTTTATCTTGATTACATCCTGATCTACTCGCCTGACTTCCCACTGGAACCCTGTGTGCGCTATCCTGCAAAAGCTAAGTAAGAATAAGCTGTATGCTAAGCTTGAAAGGTGTCTCTGATCACATATCATGACCTGCAGATGGATCTTAAATTGTTTGCAGTCCTTAATTTAACTTGTCCACAGGGTCATCCAGAAAGTCATCCAGTGGTTCTTATGTTTTGTCAACTTTCCTGACCTATTTGACACTTCTGGTATCATATGCTGTCCTGTGATTTTTGTGAGTATGTTGCTTCCTATAACACTTTTGCGCTAAACAAGTCATCCTGGCAAAAACCCACTGATCTTCTTCTTCCCCTGCCTATATCAGACTATCTGTAGCAACATATTGCAAAGGATTTTATCACAGACTTTCCACCATCCGCCAGTTGTACTGTCATCTGGGTAGTTGTAGACCTTTTTTTCTAAAATGGCTCAATTTGCTCTTCTGACAGTTCTGCTGTTCATCTTGCCAATCTATTTTCAAGCACATCTTTCCTTGGGTTACCACAGAAAACTGTCTATTACGGAGGAGTCCAGTTTACTTCCGGAGGGCCCTTTGTACATTGCTAAATGTCAAGATGGACTTCTCTTTTGTAGTTCACCCTCAGTCCTTTGGACAAGTGGTGAGTGTGAACCAGGTCCTAGAGAATGACCTAAGTCACTTTGTCTGCTCGCCATTATGACTGGGTGTCTTTGGTCCCCTTGGCTGAGTTCTTTTATAACTCACTCTCTGGTAAATGTACTGGCAAGTCTCCATTCTACATTGTATATGGACAACATCTGCACATTCCTTTTCCAGCTTATGTCCTTTTAATTACCTGCACTAACTATACTATGACGGATTATTTGACAATAGTCTAAAGCATCCCTGGTCCAGGCAACTGCCTGTATGAAGGAAGGTGCAGATCGGAGGCACAGGTCACCACCACACCTCTCCCCAAGAGACGTATGGTTATCCTCCAAGTATATTCACACAAAGATACCTTCTAACAAAACTGTCCTGTGCTACCTGGTACTGCTCCAATGCAGGATAGTACTTGCTCTATAATCTTCTAAATGGATAAGAGCATCAAACCCCTCATTGGAAGGGCCTCGGCCTGCATTCTCAGTAAAGTGCATGAGGCCTTAGTGTGTACAAACAAGTCGTAATAGATTTTGACTGGTTCGGTTTGGAGAGATCTTGCTGAGTTTGAAATCTATGTGTGTAATCTATAGATTTAACTACATTAATTTAATCAAAAAACCAAAAAGAGGCAATTGTAACATAAACAGTCAGATAATATACCTAAGTAAACAAAAAGAAGAAAAAACCTTACCAATATAAAATATATAAATATTTATTAGTATCCAATAAAAGACATTAATCTGGACACACAATTTACAACCAATACATATACAAATACAAAATGGGCAAAGACTTGTGAAGTCCAATATGATACCAGTGATCAAACAGCATGGTAATAGTGGAAATAACAATATACTAATATGCATATAAAATGTTAAACCACAGAAATTAAACTCTCAAAGGTATAAATACATGACAAGGTGAAACTAGTTCTACCTAAAAATTACCCTAACCATAAAGAGAGGATCAAGGAGTGACAAACAAAGCCCTTAACCAGCAGGGGCTCAACTGAAAAAATGATATGCAAATATGAAGGATTACTTATCCACACCATGCAGATGCACAATGCGCGTTTCGCCTATACACGAGGCTTCGTCCAGGGACAAAAGAGTTTGATATACACAGCTATTTAAGTATCAGAACGCCAACAAAAAACAAATATCGCAGGTTAAATCCCCTAAATAATTAGTTGAACAGACCTATTAGTGGTGGAAGGCGCCATATTGATGTCAATGCACATGTGCGAAATTTTTCTGCAAGTAACGCGATATTAGACATCAATAACGTAACCGCGCATGCACGAGACTAGAGTAAATATCGCGATAAGACGCGAACCCACTAAAAGAATAGGTAATACCAGTCTGAACCACTAAAAGGGCTAAATAAAGCGCCAGTAACATCTATGTTGTAGCGCTTTCAAATACATCTACTTAATGGCCAATTAAATAAAGCGCAATAAATATATATATATAATTGTTGAACCATAATAAATAAATAATGGAAAAATTGAGAAAAAAAAAAAATGAATAGTGCTGACCTGCGCATATAAACAAATTGTTAAGACAATGTAATATAAACAATGTGAAAACAAATTGATACAGTCAAAAAATGACATACTGAACAATGCACAAGTAAATACGATATGGTATAATATGCACGTGAATAAGGATCATTAATAACATAAGATAATGATCAAATTAATAATATTATATCATATTGTATTTACTTGTGCATTGTTCAGCATTTCATTTTTTTGACTTTATTATCAATTTGTTTTCACATGATTGTCTTTACAATTTGTTTTGATATATGTGTATGGGGGGTTATACAATCTCTATAATTAGTACTGGTACGGTTTTATATGTATTTTGAATTGATTAGGAGTATTTTATAGGCTTTGTCCACTACATGCGCAGGTCAGCACTATTACATTTTTTTTTTTTTTCATTTATTTATTATGGTTCAACAATTGGTTTGCTGCACCATGGTATTCTCTATGTACACATATTACATCCTGCTTTGCAGGCTTCTTATCACTTTCACTATATATATATATATATATATATATATATATATATTTATTGCGCTTTATTTAATTGGCCATTAAGTAGATGTATTTGAAAGCGCTACAACATAGATGTTACTGGCGCTTTATTTAGCCCTTTTAGTGGTTCAGACTGGTATTACCTATTCTTTTAGTGGGTTCGCGTCTTATAGAAATATTTACTCTAGTCTCGCGCATGCGCGGTTACGTTATTGATGTCTAATATCGCGTTACTTGCAGAAAAACTTCGCACATGCGCATTGACATCAATATGGCGCCTTCCACCGCTAATAGGTCTGTTCAGCTAATTATTTAGGGGATTTAACCTGCGATATTTGTTTTTTTTATTGGCGTTCTGATACTTTAAATAGCTGTGTATATCAAACTCTTTTGTCCCTGGACGAAGCCTCGTGTATAGGCGAAACGCGCGTCGGGTGTCTGCATGGTGTGGATAAGTAATCCTTCATATTTGCATATCATTTTTTCAGTTGAGCCCCTGCTGGTTAAGGGCTTTGTTTGTCACTCCTTGATCCTCTCTTTATGGTTAGGGTAATTTTTAGGTAGAACTAGTTTCACCTTGTCATGTATTTATACCTTTGAGAGTTTAATTTCTGTGGTTTAACATTTTATATGCATATTAGTATATTGTTATTTCCACTATTACCATGCTGCATGTTTGATCACTGGTATTATACTGGACTTCACAAGTCTTTGCCCATTTTGTATTTGTATTGGTTGTAAATTGTGTGTTTTTTATTGGATACTAATATTTATATATCTTATATTGGTGAGGTTTTTTCTTCTTTTTTTTGTTTACATTAACTTAATGAAATAATAACAATTTCTCAATAACTGTATCCTGATAGGCAAAAGTAATTATCCATCTATAGTCTTTGAGTTTGATTGCTAATACGTCCAATGGTGCCTCCTTCAACCTTATTTATGTCTGTTAAGACTATACTTCTTTTTTACATTTGTTCAGGTGTTCTGCAATGTGTTTAAAAAAACTCAATCCTTCATTTTTCTCTTGTTAATTAATATTTTATACATTTGGCTTGAACATACTTGATGTCCATGTCATAGATAACAATTACCCTATTCATCACAGCTGTTAAACAGTGTACTATTATTCATTGCCCCTCTGCTGTAATTTTCAATTTGCATGGTAATGTATTTTCCCATCACTACAATTTGTTATTATATGTACATAATTTAGCAACCTTTAATATTTTTTATTAATGCTACATTTTCCTGCCCAATTAACATTGCATATATCTTAAAAATGCAAACTGACATTAAAAACGCAATGCGAAACTTTTTTTTATAGGTATAACTTTTTATATGTGTAGCCAAAACAAGCACAGCTCCGTTTTGAGATAGTATTGTTGTTGAAGGGCAGAGTGTTCCTTTCCAGCCATATTCTAAATAACATGATTGCCATGATCTGAACAGAAAATGCAGCTATTTTCTAAATTACAACCATTATATATAATGCATCTTTTTGTAATGACCCTGGCCTATCAGAAAATGGAGCACAGAAACACATACTCCAAAGGTAAACTATAAAGAGTTCCTTAAACATTGCATGTTTATCAATGTAATAGATTAATGCAAGAGTGCAAACATCATGCGTAAATGTACAATAAGACTATATAGTATATCTGTCAATAACTCTATATTGTATATCTGGATTCTGCATATGTATATATGTGTATAACACTATTTTGGAACAAACTTGTAAATGTACCTTGAAGGAAACTTCTATTTTGCTTGAAGAGTACCCTGAAAATAAGCTCAAAATCGCCCACAGCTGAGGCCCCCAGGGATCAGCTATAATCGGCAGCAGAACCTGGCAGTGAGTTTTTGGGTGAAAAAAAAAAAAAAAAAAAAAGCATTATATGATGTCAAGTAAACTCAAATGGATGTACATGCAATAAATGGATTTGCTGAATTCTCCAGAGAAAGAGGATTGAGCTTAACCAAATAAGATACCACTTTAACTTTTTAAATTAGTCTCCCATATTTGCATTACTAATAGATCTCCTAGCTATCTTATGAAATGGTTTTACATTTAGCTGAGCCTGGCATATCTAACTGTATTTCTGGTTTAATATGCTTCATCCTGGTGACAAACTCATTTAATTATTTAATGACTCAACCATAAAAATAGATTATTACTTATTTTATAGTACTGTTAGTTACAGGACACGGTACATATGTTGGTACAAATATTGAGGTTTTATACTCATAACATACCAAAAATGTACAATAAATTCAGAGTACAGTGATAATTCACACAGGGATGTCACAATACACAAAGATCACTGTGTACTCACATCACAGTATATGAAGAGGAATTATAATGATGTCACATGCAGGAATTATTCATCTCCCTCTATTGTTCATAGTTATCACTAATTGCACCCTTTAGTAGTTGCATCCCATACCAGTTACCATGTCTGCTCCCCTGGTAGTTCCACCCATTGCGGGAACTTTAAAATGGGCATCTTCTTTTTTTCTTTGAGAAAAAAATTTGCAAAGATGTTGAAAAGACGCCTCCCTTAATTCCACAGGGACTAACATCAATGTTGTTTAGCTCAAAGACAATGACAAATACAACACCAAACAAGTACCGTAACTCATTCCACAGTACATGATACTTAGTGTGCAGAAGTTCCTCTTCTGGGGTGAACACTCATGCTGACTAGCTGATATCTACTCACTTCTGCTATTCATGCTTATACATAGTTTTCAGATTATTTCTTCCTGATAAGTGTTTCATTAACTAAGAAGATTTAGAAGGAACTAAACTGCTTGCTTATGCAATTTGCCGGCTAGCCCCCTTTGTGAAATGAAATGAATATTCATTTTCACCAGATGTTTTTGTGAAATATTCATGAGAGAATGAAATTAGACTCATAATATAGTTTCAAAAAATTTGCATACGAAATGACATTTAGAAATATTGAAACCAGGGTCTCCATCTTTCACAGATTAATTGCTTCTCAATGACTTTAGAAAAGTGCAATAATGTTTCCTTACCACAACTGCTTGGCTTTGTTCAGTAAAATACAATCCTTGCGCTGCCATTGCAAATTGCTTACATAGAACTTGAAAATCCAGGATGACAACATATAGCATTTATGAATGAACATGTTCGCAACTTGAAAATTAAACGGTTCCGCCTTCTCTCATGAGCATGGCAACATTCATGTTCCTTTACTATGTATACATCTTCTATAGATAAATAATAGATCACATGTAGAACTGTATATGGTGTGGGCTTACATTTGTAAGCTCCTAGTCCTATGTAGTTTTATGATACAGTAGCAGTACAACACTATAGCTATACTGGCTACGTGTTTCATCCCTGTTGCTTATTTTTAATGAATAATGAAGCAGGGTGATGTACTTTGCTATAGCCAACCCTCCATAAGCTAAGTTTTTGAGCTTTCTTAGGCTAGGTTCACACTTGCCCGTCTGCTAAAATAGCAGTTACCCACATCCAGGGGGTCCACCCAGTGTCTGTCAGGTTTCCACCCGTTTCAGTATAAAACCAGTGGAGAGAGAAGTCCTCTATGCAGGTCTTTTCTCTCTGCTGATTTTCAGCGGAGTCTCTGACGCAAATGTGAACCTAACCTTATACTGCATTATTCTTGTGATTTCTGAGAACTCTTATGGGTTGAAATGATCAAACATGTAATCAAGAAGACATTTATTGAAAGTGTAAGAGGCAGCAGTTTCTGGAGGAAATCTGAAATTTTAGTTTACTGAGATGTTTGTCTTCTGCAACTTTTACTGCTGAATGTGTGAGTATTCCACAAACAAATTATGTAGCATTAATATTATTCCTTTTTGTGTGCCACTTGGTCAAAAATCATGCAGGAAAACCTCACTTTACTGCCATGTGCTGTATGTTTTGCCTTCTGTTACACTACCGGCCCATGTGAATACACGCTAAAGCTAGTTGTAGACACAGGAGCAGAAGTTAATGACTCAACCATAAAAATAGATATTATTACTAATTTTATAGTACCGTTAGTTACAGGGCACAGTACAAATGTTGAGGGTTTATACACATAACAATATTCCAAAAAAGTACAATAAACATGAACTAACCAAGCAACAGAATGGTACAGAAAGAAAGAGGAGCATTTCTATTTCTTTGCAATGTATCTTTTTTGTCAGTACTTGAACTCTGCAAATTGTACAGTGCTGCGGAATATGTTGGCGCTATATAAATAAAAATTATTATTATTATTATTATTATTGGAGCATGCCTAAAAGGGCTTACCTTACAATCCTCCTGGTGTGTCTGCATGTATTTGAGTCTGCTTCCTTAGTTTCACTGGTGCTGAGCAATGTGTTGTTTGTTGTTCAGTTCCTTGTCCTGTCCTGTTCTGTTTGCATGCATGCTTCCGTTCTATCTGCCTAGTCTGTTTTTAGTCCTGGTCGTTTCAGTTCTTTTATACTTCCAGCCTCCAGGCTTTCTGCAATATTCCTGATACCTGTGCCCGTGTAGCCTGTTTATTTATCTGTCTTGGTTTTACTCCCTTTTTGTATGTTAAGCAGAGGAGGGCAAACATGAAGATTTTGTGAGGACTGAAGACTGTGTGTGAGAAGGATTTGGAAGAGTATGTCAGAAATTTATAGGTATGCAGGTTGTGTATGTGTATGTCATTGTTAATATTGTGTACTAAATTCGCTAAGCAGTGGGAATTCAGTGAAGGGATTGGCAGAGGGAAGGCTAGGGGAGAAATTGATTAACTAGGAGCAGAACTAAGGATGGATTGGATGAAAGAATGCTAGATTTGGGGCCACAGAGAAGCATGTTGCATTTATCTAGGCAAGATAGATGAAGATAGAAGGTTTAGGAAATAGTGGCTACAAAATATGTTTTGGAGGTGATAAGGCTAAAGGAGGAAGTAAGTGATATGAGTTTGAATGCAATTGTATGCCATGTGCCAATGGGAATGCTTAAAGAGGTTGTCCTATTATAGAAACATATGCCCTATACTGTGGGGATCACATCACTGAGATTCGGACTCTTGGGTTTACCTGCAATCAAGAGAACAGGAAACTAAAAGGCCCTTTGCACTCTCCCTGTAAATGAAGGGCTAGTGTGTGCTGCGAGACCAGATTGTAGTTTCAGCAGCCGCATAATATTGAATGGAGAGCTGGTCATGCAAGCACACTGGTGCTTCATTCTCAGTGAGGATGTAAGGGGACTTTTAGTTACCCGTTCTCATGATTGTAGGTGAACCCACAATCAGACCCCCAGCGATGTGACACTTATCCCCGATCCTGTGGATAGGTCCTTACCTACAGTATCAAATACAGCAGACCTGTATGTAAGATGCTATATATTGATAAACAAGGATCAACTGCTGTCCTTGGAGACCTGTATCTATCCTATCTTTATCTATCTATTTACTGTATCTATCTATCTATCTATCTATCTATCTATCTATCTACAGGGCCCATCTGTGTCCACAAGAGAATGGAGATGGGCCATGCATAGGCACGTCTCGCCATTCATTTGTACTAGTATTACAAAAATAGCCAAAGCCATCTAGGCTATTTCCATAACTCTTGCACAAGTGCAGAAAGAGAAGCACACAAGCATCAGTGATAAAGCTGAGTGAAGAAACTTCACAAGGCATTATGGGAAAGGAGCTGGGGAGCTCATGCGCCCTCTATTGGATGTAACAGATCCTCAATTTGCTTTTGACTCACTGAGCCTTAAGACAGCAAAAGGGATCAGGCATCTAAACCACACTCCTATTATCTTTGTCTGTGGGGGCCCACAATATGATAAAAATGCCAAGTATACAATATCACAAATAGATCACTGGTGCAAGATGAAGACAGTCAAAACTTTTAAACT
Organism: Leptodactylus fallax; assembly: GCA_947044405.1. Lineage (NCBI taxonomy): Eukaryota > Metazoa > Chordata > Amphibia > Anura > Leptodactylidae > Leptodactylus > Leptodactylus fallax. The sequence continues at coordinate 1,106,070 of CAMRHE010000011.1, read as the reverse complement.
ATAAGATACTAAGGCCTCATTCACATGACATCGCTGCACAGTGTGCACCCGAGGGTAATCCGTTTTCATAATCCATCATACACCTGAGTCTAAACAAAAAGTCTCTCCTTAGTCAGGAACCATGCGCTCTGAAGCACGTAAGTTGTTGTGTATTTACCGGATGGTTGCTATGCCATCTTTGTCTTTTTTTTAACATGTGCATAAAGGTTACATTTTATTTATAGGAATATTTGCCGAGAGATGTTGTTTTTTTTTTTACCTTTTGGAAATCAAATACACATGAGTCTATTGAGGGATCCATGAAAACAGCCCAAAAAATAGCATATTTTTTCTCAGATCATTCACATGGCCCATTAAAACAACGGTAGTGTGAACAAATACATTTAAGGTTAAGGCCCCACATTGCGAAAGCGCAGAGTTGAAGTGTCGAAGGGAAATGTCTAAGATTCCTTTATATTTTCCATTCCTTTTCAAGTCACTCCTGATTTTGGCTCAAAAAAACACAGCAAACTCTGCAACAAAAAGCATTGCGTTTCTGCAATGTAGGACCTTAGTCTAAGTCTATGGGACCATGTGCTGGCTGGTAATAAAAAGAATAGCACATGGCTTTTGTATCCTGTCGTCTGAATGAGCCCAAATTCTAGAAGTTTCCTTTGTGATTGCTCCCTTTATTATGTATATTAATTTACAGTATATGGTAATAGTTTTATGTATTTAAGTTTAACATATAAACGTATATAACACAAAGCAGTGTCAAATCTTGTGGGTGACAATAGAGAGTACAAATAGTGTATAAATGTGTTATTTTTTACTGTTTCAATTGACATGTCTCTGTACTAAAACATATAATATACACCCAGAGAGTTTGAGTTATATTACTGATAATCTCATTAATAAATTAATCCTTTTCCAAAATATTTGCAAAGATTTAGTAGTCCTAATATTTCTAACTTCCCATTTTCACTGAAGACGTGCTCATGGGAGGCTATAAATATCAATGTGACCTATATTTTGTAGGACAAGTGCTATTTATAGCTTACAAATGGCAGAACAGGTACACAATAACATGGCAATACATACTGTGACATTTTACTGTGCAGTACATTACATTAAAAGACTGGTATATGGTACTAAAAATTCCATTAATATTCAACCACTAAGTTTTAATGTTGCCGCTATCTTTTCTTTTTTTGCTAGTTTTTATAAAGGTTTGACTAAGAGGTTTTAGTAGCATAACTTTTACATAAAGCAGCTTGCAACAGGCAAAGTTATTCACTCATGTATGCATTTATGGGCAGTGTCTCATGCCATGTGCTCATTCATAAGAGACAGCAACCTGAGTTCTCTTGGCCTATGATGTGAAATAAGGTTTGGTTACAGTCTTATAACCACTTCTTGCAAGTGGATGTGTATATACAACCGAAATGCTGTAAAATAGATGTTTGTTTGTTTTTTGTTTTTTTTTGAAGACCATTCTAATTTGTTTTTATGATCTTTTGGCGGATCACAAAAACTGATTAGCTGTGGAGACACCAACGCAAATGTGAACCCAGCCTTAGGATGCCTAATATCAATCAATTACAACAGGTGTTAATAAAAAACACTTATGTAATTTATGAAATATATCAAAAAATAAACAACTATGAAAAAATACCTGCAGACCTACAGTGATGGACAAAAGTATTGGCACCCCTGCAATTCTGTCAGATAATACTCAATTTCTTCCAGAAAATGATTGCAATCACAAATGCTTTGGTAATAATATCTTCATTTAATTTGTCTTCAATGGAAAACCACAAAAAGAATTGTCAAAAAGCCAAATTGGATATAATTCCACACCAAACATAAAAAAGGGGGGTGGACAAAAGTATTGGCACCCTTTGAAAAATCAGGTGATGCTTCTCTAATTTGTGTAATTAACAGCACCTGTTACTTACCTGTGGCACATAACAGGTGGTGGCAATAACTAAATCACACTTGCAGCCAGTTGAAATGGATTAAAGTTGACTCAACCTCTGTCCTGTATCCTTGTGTGTACCACATTGAGCATGGAGAAAAGAAAGAAGACCAAAGAACTGTCTGAGGACTTGAGAAGCAAAATTGTGAGGAAACATGAGCAATCTCAAGGCTACAAGTCCATCTCCAAAGACCTGAATGTTCCTATGTCTACCGTGCGCAGTGTCATCAAGAAGTTTAAAGCCCATGGCACTGTGGCTAACCTCCCTAGATGTGGACGGAAAAGAAAAATTGACGAGAGATTTCAACGAAAGATTGTGCGGATGGTGGCTAAAGAACCTCAACTAACATCCAAACAAGTTCTAGCTGCCCTGCAGTCCGAGGGTACAACAGTGTCAACCCGTACTATCCGTCGGCGTCTGAATGAAAAGGGACTCTATGGTAGGATACCCAGGAAGACCCCACTTCTGACCCAGAGACATAAAAAAGCCAGGCTGGAGTTTGCCAAAACTTACCTGAGAAAGCCAAAAACTTTTTGGAAGAATGTTCTCTGGTCAGATGAGACAAAAGTAGAGCTTTTTTGGGAAAAGGCATCAACATAGAGTTTACAGGAAAAAAAAGAGGCCTTCAAAGAAAAGAACACGGTCCCTACAGTCAAACATGGCGGAGGTTCCCTGATGTTTTGGGGTTGCTTTGCTGCCTCTGGCACTGGACTGCTTGACCGTGTGCATGGCATTATGAAGTCTGAAGACTACCAACAAATTTTGCAGCATAATGTAGGGCCCAGTGTGAGAAAGCTGGGTCTCCCTCAGAGGTCATGGGTCTTCCAGCAGGACAATGACCCAAAACACACTTCAAAAAGCACTAGAAAATGGTTTGAGAGAAAGCACTGAAGACTTCTAAAGTGGCCAGCAATGAGTCCAGACCTGAATCCCATAGAACACCTGTGGAGAGATCTCAAAATGGCAGTTTGGAGAAGGCACCCTTCAAATCTCAGGGACCTGGAGAAATTTGCCAAAGAAGAATGGTCTAAAATTCCAGCAGAGCATTGTAAGCAACTCATTGATGGTTACCGGAAGCGGTTGTTCGCAGTTATTTTGTCTAAAGGTTGTGCTACCAAGTATTAGGCTGAGGGTGCCAATACTTTTGTCCGGCCCATTTTTGGAGTTTTGTGTAAAATGATCAATGATTTGACTTTTTTTTCATTCTCTTTTGTGTTTTTTCATTGCAAGCAAAATAAATGAAGATATTATTACCAAAGCATTTGTGATTGCAATCATTTTCTGGAAGAAATTGAGTATTATCTGACAGAATTGCAGGGGTGCCAATACTTTTGGCCAGCACTGTATGTGTCTCCATGATTGCAGAGTTTGATCTTGCATAATCCCTTCTATCTGACCCTGATCCTACTGTTTATAGGTTAGCAATAAAAAGGAGCATATGATCTTTGGGTGACCCTCTTTGCTATTTGAAATGTTATCAAATATCATATAAAATTATCTATGTAGTAAACTGGGATTTAATGCATGTACCTTGTGATATATTCAGATTAAAAGCCATAAACTACCTCATGCTGTTAACAGGCATTTACTTTAGATACACTGAACTCAGGAGGAATTCTCAAACCATTCTCAATAGTTTGCATTGCTTTTATTGCATTTAAAAAAAAAAAAAAAAAAAAACAACAATAATTTATCATTAAAGGATGTAATATAAGTTGTTGTAAAATGTGCTGACAGGTCAAGAATCAGACAGCTCAGTATCACCTGGGGGCATATACAGTGGGGGAAAAAAAGTATTTAGTCAGCCACCAATTGTGCAAGTTCTTCCACTTAAAAAGATGAGAGGCCTGTAATTGATATCATAGGTAGACCTCAACTATGAGAGACAAAATGAGAAAACAAATCCAGAAAATCACATTGTCTGATTTTTAAATAATTTATTTGCAAATTATGGTGGAAAATAAAGTATATGGTCACCTACAAACAAGCAAGATTTCTGGCTCTCACAGACCTGTAACTTCTTCTTTAAGAGGCTCCTTTGTCCTTCACTCATTGCCTATAGTAATGGCACCTGTTTGAAATTGTTATCAGTATAAAAGACACCTGTCCACAACCTCAAACAGTCACACTCCAAACTCCACTATGGTGAAGACCAAAGAGCTGTGGAAGGACACCAGAAACAAAATTTTAGACCTGCACCAGGCTGGGAAGACTGAATCTGCAATAGGCAAGCAGCTTGGGGTGAAGAAATCAACTGTGGGAGCAATAATTAGAAAATGGAAGACATACAAGACCACTGATAATCTCCCTCGATCAGGAGCTCCACGCAAGATCTCACCCCGTGGGGTCAAAATGATCACAAGAATGGTGAGGAAAAATCCCAGAACTAGACGGGGATACCTAGTGAATGACCTGCAGAAAGCTGGGACTAACGTAACAAAGGCTACCATCAGTAACACACTATGCTGCCAGAGACTCAGATCCTGTAGTGCCAGATGTGTCCCCCTGCTTAAGCCAGTACATATCCAGGCCCGTCTGAAGTTTGCTAGGGAGCACTTGGATGTTCCAGAAGAATATTGGGAGAATGTCATATGGTCAGATGAAACCAAAGTAGAACTGTTTGGTAGAAACACAACTCGTCGTGTTTGGAGGAGAGTGAATGCTGAGTTGCATCCAAAGAACACCATACCTACTGTGAAGCATGGGGGTGGCAACATCATGCTTTTGGGGCTGTTTCTCTGCAAAGGGACCAGATCGACTGATCCGTGTACATGAAAGAATGAATGGGGCCATGTATCGTGAGATTTTGAGTGCAAACCTTTTTCCATCATCAAGGGCGTTGAAGATGAAATGTGGCTGGGTGTAAGGGTCTTGCCAACCGTAGCAATACCCTGACACTACTGCAGGGGTCTGGGAGGAAGGACAGAGATAAGTGAGCCCTAATCTCATCCCAGCCACTGTCCCTTCCTATTGCCACAGTTACCCTAAACGGTAAAAGGACAACTAGAAGACAAGCCCTACACTGGGTAAGTGACACAAAGAACAGGACAAGACAAAACAAATGACAAAAGAGAGGTCAGGAAGCCAAGGGGTCAGTAACAAATGAACAATGCAGTACAAAGTCAAAATCCAAGAGAATAGTCAAAAGGCAAGCTAAAGGGTCAGAGAATCAGGTAACAAAGTAGTAAGGTATATCACAAGGAGAGCAGGCAAAGACAGTGCAATAACCGGCAACTTGCTGAGAAAGTGACATCCTGTATAAAGAAAGTCTGGGCCCAGCCCCCAGACCTGATAGGTACACAGGCTGTCAATCACACAGGACAGGAAGAGATTAACTCTATACCGTCCAGAGAGAAATGCTAGAACACGGGTGTGGTCGGAAATCCATTACACTGACTAGGACCATGTTCAGACTGAGAAACAAGAAACCTACGCAAGGAATCAAACTGAACACGCCTCCTTCGCCACAGCGTGCGAGTGGAGGGTGGCGCAGAGACCCGAACAGGCAGAGACGTTACACTGGGTCTTTCAGCATGACAATGATCCCAAGCACACCGCCAGGGCAATGAAGGAGTGGCTTCATAAGAAGCATTTAAAAGTCCTGGAGTGGCCTAGCCAGTCTCCAGATCTTAACCCCATAGAAAACCTTTGGAGGGAGTTGAAAGTCCATGTTGCCCAGTGACAGCCCCAAAACATCACAGCTCTAGAGGAGATCTGCATGGAGGAATGGGCCAACATACCAGCAACAGTGTGTGCCAACCTTGTGAAGACTTACAGAAAACATTTGACCTCTGTCATTGCCAACAAAGGATATATAACAAAGTATTGAGATGAACTTTTGTATTGACCAAATACTTATTTTCCACCATAATTTGCAAATAAATTCTTAAAAAATCAGACAATGTGATTTTCTGGATTTGTTTTCTCATTTTGTCTCTCATAGTTGAGGTCTACCTATGATGTCAATTACAGGCCTCTCTCATCTTAAGTGGGAGAACTTGCACAATTGGTGGCTGACTAAATACATTTTTTTTTTCCCCACTGTACCACCAGCACTATCATGTCAAAATGAAGGTACTTTTTAGCACTATTATTTTTACACTGCATCCTAGAATTATACTACAGAATTGTATAGAACTGTTATTTGTAGGCTCTGTATGGTTGAATTATTTGGGGATTTCTATAACAGAAGAAAGAGCCTTCTCCCATATATTTCTGCTCAGTAGACTCCACAGACTTTTATATAACCATATTGTGTATGTAATTTCCTTGATTACAAAATACAGTAAAATGCTAATACGATGGCTAAGATGTACTATTATGGTTATTAATAGACAATGGTGTAAATGTGGCACGTCTTTGGTGCATCTTGGAGCATCTAGTTGGGTGTTTATTCAGTTTATTTAGAGTTTTTCAAATAACAAGGAAAGTAAGACATAACAATATGACACAAAGTGCGTGTAGGCGTGCAAGCCTCAAAAAGTAAAAATAAGAAAACATATGGAGCATATAAGGCAAATGCCATCAAACCAACTTATATTAAATATAGGTAGGATAACAAGGTCGGGGAGGTGAGTAGGGTCAAGGACCTGAAATAGTTATAACATCTTGGAGAGATGAAAGGTCCACGCATATTAGGACTGCCACTATGCCATTAACAAAAGGAAAAGGATGGACAATCAGTCATGTAACGGAGGACATAAAAGTGAGGAGAGGGCTAAACAAGAGGGAGACACATGGAAGCGGAAGGTACAAAGGGGCATCCCTGGGTTCAGGAGAAAAAAGTGGAGAACTCAGAAGACTCCTGAAACACTACCCACAGCCACCAGAGAGACTCAAACTTGGAGGAATCAGGAGAGTCCTCCGCCACCAGGGCCTCCACTCTCCAGATAAGGAGAAGCTCCTGCAGGAACTCCACCAGGGTGGGTGCAGCAGTGCTGCGCCAGTGCCTGGGAATGACTGTTCTGGCAGCCGTGAGGAAATGCGGCAGGAGGTATTTCTTTACTGCAGAAATTTTCCCAGGTATTACAAAGAGGAGGGCCAATTGAGGTGAGGGTGTGAAGGACCGACTGCTCACTTTGGTATAGAGCTCAAACACTGCATCCCAAAAGGGTCTAATTGCATCACATTTCCACCAGATATGAAAAAGCATACCCCTCTCAGAACCACAGCGCCAACACCGGTCAGAGACACTAGGATAAAACCTATAGAGGAGGTCAGGAGAACGATACCACTGGGTGAGAATTTTGAAGTTCTTTTCCTGCGCACTGCAAGGCATCGGAGTTTTTGGGCATATAAGAAGGAGCTATCCCAGTTGACAGGAGAGAGTCGCAAGCGAAGGTCCGTCTCCCAGGGGCCTGTGTAAGAAGGGCTATCAGCACAGCAGCCATGCCATAAAGTGCGGAAAATGAGTGTGGGGTGGTGTCAGAATGAGAGGGCAGTTTTCAGGTCAGTCACGGAAGAGGAGAGCAGGGAAGACAGGGAAAATTTGCAGATGAAAGCCATGAGTTGACCGTATTCCTGCTAAGACAGGTAAAGATTATGACTAGGCAATGCAGATTAGCAGGTGCCATATTTTCTTACCTATTTATTCACCGCTGCCTGGACGTATCCCCTCCTGTACTCCTCTTATATTCCCCACACCCACTCCGCAAAACAAACACAAAGACAGGAGTTGGATAAAATCGGCCACAGCAGCCGTGTTTATTAAACAATTAACATATAAAAACACATTAAAATATGTTAACTTTATAATGTATAAATAACCTTAACATAACAATACCCGTAAAGTACACAAAAAACAGGGCCTGAGTCCTTGGAGCTACTAACCAAAAACGAGTTCAATCCTGGCGCTACCACATGAACTTACCGCTAGCCGCTCCACCGGCACCATGATTGTAAGATGACCCCATTACCACATACCAGTTCACAGGGCATTGAACCCTGTAACCGTCAACCACCATGCCAGGTAAGCCACCAAATCACTAATGAACTGTAACACGGGAGGGTGGAGCCCACCATTGACTCCCCCTCCCGTAATCCACTGAACCACCAACTCCAAGGACCCTACCCGCCACAGCGATCACGCCTTAACACCTTAAGCGTGAGAGACCCGCCATAATTCCAGGGCCTTCTCCACGCCTTTCTGCAAACCCAGCGCCCAGAGGTCAATGCCAACCGCATTCAAATGCACCCAATCTCTTAACCAGAACTCCCCTTCACACGGTTCAAGCTCCCTATGCCGAATGCACACACCCCCATTCCTGGCAAAAAAACCCGCTACTGCCCGATTGACCTTGACCCTGGCCTTATTCAACCTATCAACCGACCTGGCCGACCGCCAAGATTTTCTAGGCACAATGTCTGACCACACGAGTATCAACCCCAGAAACAGTGACCATAAACGCAGCAAATCGTATTTTATGTCTCTAATTATCTCACGGAAAGGGCGGACACCAAGGTCATTCCCGACTGCGTGAATGACCAACACATCAGGGGCCCGGTCCAGCCTGGCAAACCTGTTCACCTCCGGCAGTACCTTGCCCCAGACCATACCTCTGATCCCGATCCAATGCACGATTGCGATTTCTCGGGGAATGCCCAGCTGCCGGCCGTCCCTGCGCACATCAGTCCTCCGCGCACCCCAAAATACATAAGTGACCGAAGATCCACACTAGGCAGGAATCACGCTCTATAAGGGAAAACACAAGGCCAACAGGTCAACAAAAAACAGGTTACATTTGCGCTAACTGAGGGCGCATGTACAAGTGGTACCTATCGGATTCCCATCTCCCAATCCTACGGACCACCTCCAGACTCAACCCCTAACCTGCTGCCTCTGAAGCTGCCCTTATCCGGAACGAATGCGGGGCGTAAGAGCTATCATCCAGAACGGCCGCCAGGAGGAACCTCCTGAAAATCGAGGTGAACTGAAATCTAGAGAGGAAAGACCCGTCCTGGTGTCGGAGGAGAGGGCCAGGATCAGAGGGCCCACCCACGCTAGAAAAAACCGCCCAACAATGCAAAGGACACATAGCCGAGCCTTCCACCAGCCCCAGTCGAAGCATCTTTCCCCTACCCCCTTGGTCCATCTTGGAGCGATGTATCCAAATTTCCAAACATCCATCCACTAAACAGACATCACCTACGCTGAGACCACCTGCACGTTTTACCGCCGGGGACACCAACTCTCCCACCCTAAAAGCACCGAAAAACGCCAAAGAAAAGGTAAAATGAAACAGTGCAATCTCATAACTTGAGTTACAACAACTACCCAATTCCACACCGTCGCTCCAAAAGCAAAAAAGACACCGGTCGTCTTCCATCCAGGCACCTCCGACCCCTCCTAAAACCTCTCATCGCCCGCCTCACCAAAAAATGCTTTGTGACATCAACCATACCCCTGAATTGAAAAGAGAGACCTGCTATAAACCTATCCACCTTTGACACGGAACAACCCTCTGCAGTCCACTGACCCAACAAGTGTAACAGCACACCTACCCTGTCCTCCCCGCTACAGACTAGCCTCAGGCGCTGTACCAAGGCCTCCCACACAGACCACACCTTCTCATACCAGTTCCACGTCCCCAGAGCCAAAGACGCCCATATTAACGATCCTGCATCTTGTAGACCAATCTCCATAAGTCCGAGGGACACGGCATTCCCTCCATCTCCACCTACAGAGCCAACGAACGGAATCTGTCCCACTGGAAACGAGACAAAGCGTCAGCGAGGTCATTCTTGACTTCCGGGACATGGACTGCAACCACCCACGCATTCAGACAAAGAGCACAACACAAGTCTACACAGCAACCTAACGACAGGGGGTAAAGAAGCCGAAGTATTGTGGATGGCGGACGCTACAGATTGGTTGTCACAATGGAAACGAACTTTACGGTCTTTAAACACTTCGCCCCAAATGGACAATGCTACCACTATGGGGAACAACTCCAACAAGGTTAGTTGGACGTAAGGCCTAATTCAAACCATGCTTTGGGCCACGGAGCTGCACACCACTTGCCCCCATAATACGCCCCAACACCCCCGCCGTAGCCCTCGCCAAACGCCAAGAAAAAAACCCTTCCCATGGGCATGACCCTGCAGGCGAAAATCAGCTTACCCAGGACCGACTGCAAATCCCTCAGCGATATCTTCCTCAGGTGTCTCGCCCTAATAACCTGTTCCTTTAAATCAATCAATTTGTCCCTAGGCAAGCGGAATTCCATAGCTACCGAATCTAGTTCAATACCCAAGAAACTCAACCTCGTGCACGGACCCTGTCTTTTCCGGCGCCAAAGGAACACCAAATTTTCTTGCCACCCACTGTGTCGTGGCCAGCAGGGCAGCACAGACCCCAAACCCAGCAGGGCCTAAACACAGGAAGTTGTCCAGGTAATGAATCATAGAATCAACCCAGGACAAGTCCCGGATAACGGCTTCCAAAAACGAACTAAAGGTCAAAATACGCGCACGAGATCGAGCAGCCCATTGGCAAACACCGATCTACATAATAACTCCTGTCCCAAAAACAACCTAACAAATGAATACTATCCAGGTGAACTGGCAGGAGCCGAAAGGCTGCCTTTATGTCAGTCTTGGCCATAAGGGCCCCCTGACCACTCCGCTGCAACCAATGAACGGCCGCGTCAAACAAAGTATACACGACGGAACAAAGTTCCGGCGCTATCCCATCACTGACCAACGCCCCTTTTGGATACGACAGGTGGTGGATGAGCCGAAACTGATTCGGCTCTTTTTTGGGGACAACCCCCAGCGGGGATACTATGAGATCCACCAGTGGCGGTGTTGAGAAAGGGCCTGCTATGCAGCCTAAACCCACCTCCTTGGCTACTTTTTTACTCACCGCGTTGCTATGCTCTAGGGCAGACCTCAAATTTTTTTATGGTAAAGGGGACAACATGCTTGGGGGGGGGGGGGGGGGATTCTAAAACCGTCCCGAAAACCTTCCAACAAAAAAACGGTCTGCCACCCTGTCCCTGTATTTATTTAGATAGGGAAGCATTGCTTCCAGGCTCATACCCTGAGACATAAGAATAGGGGGAAACGGACAAGACAGAGACGGATACTCACCGGACTGCACAGGTGTTGTGTTCCCGCCAGTCGGAGTTCCGGAATCCTGTGGACCCGTTTCGCTGTAGAGGAGGATGCTTGCCTCAGGGGATGGCTGTGGGTCTTCATGACGGCAGCTGCAGCAGGAGGTGGATGATCCGGGCATCTGGCTTTCACCTGTGTGACCTCTGGAGGGCATGGGATGTAGCTCAGGCCTGGAATGAGCCGCATAAAGGTGAAGGCCAGCACCTTGCTGCCCGCTGTTGGACAAACCACCGGCTTGTCTCGGTACCAGGAGCTCCGGGAAGCACCCGCAGGGCACGGTCACCTTGTCGGATTCCTCCCAGGCCGGGACCTGCGCCCCTGAGCAGTGGGGCGAAGAGCCCGGCCTGGAGGGGCCCTAGAGGGACTCCTATGGCGCCGTGCCTGTGGCGCTATGTCGGGACTCAAGCGCTCCGGTGGTCGGGTCCTCCTAGGCCGCCGGCCGGGCGCCACTGCTGGTCTCGGCGGTGAAGGTGGAGAGGCATTCTGGAGCAGCCCCTCCACTTGCTCCCTGAGCCAGGTCTCAAACCCCCCCCCCCTCAACGTCGCCGGCGGCAGCCCGAGGCTGCCCCAGGAGCATGTCTAGGGAGGCCATGCTTGATGTGAGCAGGGAGATGCAGGCGGGACAACCTCACTTGTCTGTCGCTCTGCTGGGAATAGCGCTTTGCGGGCTTACCGCTATGAAAAAACTGGCCCCGCAAAGCCCCGCCCCTTCCTCTCCTCATCCCACCCACTAATGGCTCCCTGCTGCCCGCCCCAGTCATGGTCCCTCTGCGGCAACTACGTATTGCTGCGGTCCCTCTAGGTGAAAGGCACGCAACTGATCCAGACGGGGAAGGGGCGGGTTCCCAGCCAACTGGCACAGTCTAACATCATCTACGCTTCGCCAGCAGATGAATTTATCCACGGAACAGCCCAGAGGGAACATAAGATTTCAGAAGAGACCCTAGGGAGCATGGCTAGAGAAAGCGCTTAGTGCGCGAAATGATCGTCACCTGACGCTATTTGCGTGCCTTTCTCCCTATGCTTGCACCACCTATATGGATCTTTTCAATACCTCCATTTTGTTGTTACTGAATAACTGAAGGATGAATTAGGGAGTGCTGCTTCTGCTTCTTTTTTGGACTATTGCTACAAGAGACCCTAGGGGACCCTAGCAACGCGGCCTCCAATGCATATCGCATCCCAAGTCCTAAGGAAGTGCGACGACAGCAAGATGTGTTTTATTGTTCTGGGGTGATAATGGGCCGGGACCCAAGGCAGAGAAGGAAAGGGCAGAAAGCAATTCAGCTTCTACTGAGACCCACTGCTTGTCTGCACCATGGTAGCAACAATCACCATGAAGCAATAGCATAGTGTAGGATCCGGTAAGCCTGCGCTCCTGTCACTTTTATGTCACGTCAGTGTCTGGAACCATTTTTTGCTGTGTGCTGAGCCCCACACAAATTTCCCAAACAACGACTGGAAAAGGGGTGAAGAAATCTTTTGACCTGCTAGACATTTGAGTTTGACTTTTCAGGAAAAGGGGCATGGTTTACAATGAGCCCACATGTACTAAAAATGCCCCAAAATTGTGGCATAAAATTTTGGCTGAAACCTAGCCAACTAAATTATGGCATAATCATAGACTAAGCAGTCTAAAAGTATGCCAAATTTTTCATCCAGTATCAGCCACTGTGATAAATCTGTCGATCTTTCAGCCTGCCTAAGATTCCAATATTTAACTATTAGTAAATCTGGGTCAATGTCTCCTTGATTTGTGAAAACCTGTAGTGTTGGACATTGTTGCATGTAGTGTGTGTGGGTTTTTTTTTTTTTTTTGTCATATCTGTTTCTGTGAAGGAATAACAAGTACAACTGTATATAGAATTCAATTGGAAACATTGTATGCCAGTTACTGACACATAGTAATCAACTATGCATATCTTGGCTTAATCGCCAAAGGTGGTGCTGCCAAAGGTGGTGCTACAACAGTTGGCAACACTACACATTCTTAAACACCATAAAATGTAAACATGGGGATAAGAATAATCCAAAAGGAAAAAGATGCAAAAAAGTAATGGAAGCAAAGGAAGGGGAGAGAGGACGCAAGAGAAATATCAGATATGTATTCTGGGGATAAATATTTGTTTGTTTTATTTAAATCCTAATGGAAATGTGATAATTCTTCGAGACGTTTTGTGAGCCCATATAAATGTCATGTGTATTAGGTGTTACATACTGTACTTAATGACAAAAGATTTAGGAGACTGTAGCAGCAGCCTAATACTGGTGATAAACCTGAATCTATACCTACATACTACCCCAAAAGCAACTTCCTCTTTGCATATGGCATGTTTTTATCTCATTTTTTATTTCTTCATGCCTCACATAATTTTCAAGTACAGGCCTTCTAACATTCCCATCTCTGCACATATTCTAACACAATCTAAGGCTACGGCTCCACATTGCGGAAACGCAGCAGAAAAACACTTCTTTTTATAGTACCAGCAAAGTGAATGAGATTCTGGCTAATCCCTTCCACACATTGTGGAAAAAAAAACACTCCAGAAAAGCTACGTTTTCAGAAATATGCATGTTTTAAAAATTTAAATTTTACTTGTCTTTTCCCAATAGATTTAATAAGGGGGAAAAAAACCGCAGCAAAAACGCTGTGGAAAAAAAAATGTGTTTCCGCTGCCTTTTTTTTCACTGTATTTTTTTAGCTGTGTTCTGCAACATGGGGCCTTAGCCTAAAACTAAACTGATCAACCAAAAAACATTTAAGCTACCATAACATTCAGATGACTTTATATATGCTACAGGCAATATGTGAAAGGCATTGTATAGCCACTTAAACCTCAGCCCCTTTCATTAAATGAATAAGAGCCACGGAAGCAAGGGCTGCAAAATAGGAGAGGAATAGGACCTGTTCTATATTACGCGGCCCAGACTGTTGGCCCGCACATGTAACCATGTAATTCATGGTCATATGTACGGGCCCATAGAAATGAATGGGTCATTGTACTATCTGTGAAATACACGGATAGCACACTGATCACGGCCACGGACGTCTGCAAGCGGCCTAAGGCTAAGGCCCCACGTAATGGGCCACAGGAAAAAAGCGCTGCGGGAAAAACCACGGAGGAAACATATTGCGGTTTTTCCTGCAGCTATTTCTGCTTTCATTATACCAATAGGGAAACCACCGGTGTTCCCGTAGCTATAATTGACATGCTGCGATTTCCAAGACCGCGATGGTTTTGGAAATTGCAGCATGTCCGCTGTGCATATTTTTCCGGAGTGTGTGGATGGGATTTGTTAGAATCAAATCCACTATGCAGGGACTGTAAAATGCTGTGTTTACGCCATGTGGGGCCCGTCCGTTAAGTAGTTGTCCAGGAATTTGACAAACCACAGAGGATTTTGCAGGAAGTGTATCATAAAAAAAAAAATAGAAAATCATACTCACCTGCACTCTGTTATCCCCCACCACTGACCATTCAATTTCATGCCATGCCCTCGAAACTAGTGACATACTCACTTACATCACTGGTTCCCTACCAGCGACTGCTGAGGCCATAGATTGGTTTCAGCGATCGTGTGGGTCTCAGGATTTCTGATGGATAGAGCACAAGACCAAACGGTCAGAGGCTGCAGACAACGGAGTCCTGGTGACAGGTGAGAATGCAGCCAAAATGTGAAGGTAATGTAGAATAGTATAACATTTCTTAAAATACTTGTCTCATCTCTGTTGGCTATTCTAATTTTATTATGCTTGGGTTTCACAGGTGTCAGTTTGTTAATAAATTTTCCTCACTGGTACATATTATTTTATATTATGGTAAAAAAAAAATCTAGAATATTTAGGTATTTTATCAAATCTCTAGTTAAAGTATTTGTCAAAATGAAATTACCATATTTCATACTTGTAACATATACTGTATGTCATGCCATTCCTCTGTCTCCTGTTTGTATCACTAATTCTCTCTTTGTCCATTGTTATCAGAGATAACAGCTGAGCAGGGGTTTCTGGAGCTGGACTTGTGATGATCAGCATAGGCTAGGTTCACACCTGCGCCTGCACTCCGCTGGGGGATTCCGTTCCCCATTCCGCTTGAAAAAGTTTGCATCTTTCGCACTTTTCGGGCGGAAACCCGACAGACCCCATTATAGTCTAGTTTCCGCGGGTAACTGCTTTTTTAAGCGGATTAGGTTCAAACCCGAACCCAGGTGTGAACCTAGCGTAGGTCCTGGCTTTTATGTAGAAAATGTGACAGTATAATAAGAATGAACCATCACAACTACTGCACTTAAAAGGGTTTTCCGGACAAAAAATGTTTTTTTTTTAAAAGTCTGTTAGTGCTATTAATGGGTTAATAAATGCACCCATATACCTTTAGCAGTATTTTGAGTGATTTCTGTGTGTCTCTGAGAGCTCCTGCATTTGTTTACATGCTTCAGTTTCCTGCTATGTAACTTCCTCACTAACCCCTCTCACCTCACTCCCCCCTCCTTCCTCACTCCCCCCCCCCCCCTGTCTCTCTAGCTATCCCACCCTTCCCTACCTACTCAGCCCAACCCCTGACCCATATTATATACATACTCACGCTTCTTCCGGCGAGACGGCTCCTCCTCCTGTACTGATTCTGTCTGTGCGCGCTCTTCTCCATCGCTGCTCTGTTCTCTGCAGCGATGATCCATCTCTACTGCGCATGCGTGGATGCGCAGTATTGGTGAATTATCGGCAGCAGTGCGCACAGACAGACAGAATCAGTATAGGAGGAGGAGCCGTCTTGCCGGAAGAAGCGTGAAAGGTAAGTGTAATTGAATGGATGGGGGGAGTAGTAGTGACGATCCGTTTTCAGAAATGGGGAGACGGATCGTTACCGGATAATCAGAAAATGTCCCTGGGGTGATCATGTGACTGGGTAAATATGCATTTTTGATTAATGATGTTATTTAGAAAGTAGGAGGGTGTTTAGATTAGTGTAGGGATTTCCAGTTATCCCGGACAACCCCTTTAAATAGTTAACTCTGATGGATATATGTAAATGTTTCACTTTGTAATTTAATATTAAGACATTGGCTGTCACTGCAGTTTTGCTTTGGTAAATAATATGTTGTATTTAATATTTAATCATCTTTTTAGCAGTTAACGGTTTTTCATTTGGAAGATGAAACTGGAGGAAAGCAGCGCTTCATTCTAATCTGTATCATTTATTAAGGCTCAACAAAAAGCCTACCCAGCTGTGACAAATGAATATAAGGGTTTTTACATCCACATTGCATTGGTATAATGGAGGAAATTATAGTGCCTTTCGTAGAATAAGGGAGGGTCTACATGGGGCGAATTACACCCATGGAATCTATCTAAAGCTACAGGAGATCTCGACCAAATATATTTTTAACAAATGTACTTAATGCAAGGTTTTTCCCTATTGCCAGTGTAAAGACTTGTATTGTATCATATGAATAGAGGATCATTGCTCCTATTTTTCTTCTTAATACAGACTATCCTTCACAATTAGTGTAATGTGTGATATTTAGATAAACTGTGGATCTTGGCAAAGTTCTGCCACCTAGTGAGAAGAGACTGGTAGTTCTCATCAGAAAAATAATTCAATGTATCTTCTACAGAAAATACATGAAGTAAACAATGGGGAGGGGGTATGCATGTCAGCTTTTTTTTTTTTCAAAGTTGCCCATATATTATAAGTCTAACTTTTACTTGACTGTGTAGTAGACAAAAATGAGTGTACTAAGAATACTAATACAATATCAATACATTTCACGCAGAATAAGTCTTTACTGAGATTGTACCCAGAGCATTTCATGGCATATTTCTTTAATATTACATTTTCATTTTGTACATTAATTTTCAGGAAGTACTCTTGGGCTCAAAATGATAATACCTTTTGATAAATTCCTTGAGGGGTGTAGTTTCTAAAATGGGGACACTTTTTGGGAGTTTCCATTGTATTGATACTTTAGGGACTCTGCAAATGCGACATGGCACCTGAAAACTATTTCAGCAAAATCTGCTCTCCAAAAGCCAAATAGCGCTCTTTCCATTCCCAGTCCCGCCATATACCCATACAGGAGTTTATAACCATATATGGGGTATTGCTGTGTTCAGGAAAAAATGTGTAACAAACTTTGGGGAGCTTTTTCTCCTTTATCCTCTTGTGAAAATAAAAAAAATTGGGGGACTAAATTGACGGTTTATTGGAAAAAAAAGTAATTTTTCATTTTTACGTCCCAATGTTAATAAAATCTGTGAAACAGCTGTAGCATCAAACCGCTCATTATATCTCTTGCTATGTTCTGTGAGTGGTGTATTTTCTAAAACAGGGTCACTTTTGGGGGTTTCCACTGTATTGATACTTTAGGGGCTCTGCAAATGTGACTTGGCACCTGAAAACTATTCCAGCAAAATCTGCCCTCCAAAAGCCAAATAGCGCTCTTTCCATTCCAAGCCGCACCATGTACCCATACGGCAGATTATGACCACATATGGGGTATTGCCGCATTCATGAGCAATTGTTTAACAAACTGTGGGGTGCTTTTTCTCCTTTAACCCCTTGTGAAAGTGAAAACTTTGGGAATAAAGTGACATTTTAATAGTTTTTCATTTACACATCACAATGTTAATAAAATCTGTGAAAAGGCTGTTGGGTCAAAATGTTCACTTTACCCCTTGATAAATTCTGAAAGGGGTGTAGTTTTCAAAATGAGGTCATTTTTTGTGGATTTCCTTTGTATTGGTACTCTAGGGGCTCTGCAAATGAGACATGGCACTGAAAACTATCCCAGCAAAATCTGCTTTTCAAACGTCCAGTGTCACTCATTCCCTTCTGTGCACTGCCGTGTGCCCAAACATCAGTTTACACCCGCATGTGGGGTATTTATGTGCTCAGGAGAAATTGTATGACAAACTGTGAGATGCATTTTCTCATTTAACCCTTTGTGAGTGTGTTAATTTTAGGGCTGAATGAATGTATTATTGAAAAAAAAATGAAATGTCTAAATTTTACCTCCATATGGTTTTAATTTTGTGAAATGCTAAAAGGGTTAACAAACTTCCCAAATGCTGTTTTGAATTATTTGAGGGGTGCAGTTTTGAAAGTAGGGTGATTCATGGGGGTTTCTAATATATATGCCTTTATAATCCCCTTCAGAACTGAAGTGGTCCCTGAGAAATTAGCTTGGGAAATTTTCTTGTAAATCTGTATACTTGAAACATCCAAAATAAATGAAAGGAGGATTAAAAGATGATGCAATATAAAGCAGAGATATGGTAGATAATATTTATTAATGTATTTGGGTGGTATGATTATCTGATTGAAAAGCATCGCATTTCACATTTTGAAAATTGCGATTTTTTTTTTTTTTTGCTAATTTTTCCTATTTTGTTATAAATAAAAACAAAAATATTGATCAATCTTTACTACTAGCATGAAGTACAATGTATCACGAAAAAACAATCTCAAAATCACTTGTGTAAGTTAAAGCGTCTTAAAGTTATTGCCACATAAAGTGACACATGTCAGTTTTGAAAAATGAGGCCTGGTCACGAAGGTACTCTTAAGCTCTGTCTTGAAGGGGTTAATAAATCATTAAATGAAATCATAAGTGGACATGATACTTCATGATCATGGCCAGGATCAATTTACAGTAACATTTAGATTAAATTGATATGAAAGACTAAAGTATTTTAGGAAAGATTTGGTTAGGATTGTTATAATAAAAAAAGATTATGAAATTTTTTTATGTAAGAACATACCATACTTTTCTAAACAAGTGACATCAGAGGTGGATACCAATAAAAGAAGGTCCCTATGCAGGAACTATACTTGGGCTTCTTAACCACTCAATTTGGAGGGACACCTCAACATTTTTATATATGTAATAATAAAAATGTTAAGACTTTACTCACACAAACCAGAAACAGCCTTGACGCATTTTAAAACACATTGGGAAGAGATTCATGAAGACCAGCATGTTGTACGCCTATCTCTATGCCCTCTTATCAGGGTGCTTCCGTTTTCTCATCTCCCCATTCCAAGAGCCATAATTTTTTAATTTTTCAGTTCAGAGTTACATGATGGCTTATTGTTTGTGGGACAAATTGTACTTTGTAATGACACCATTCAATAATCTGTACAATGTACTGGGAATCTGGAAAAAAAATTCTGAATGAGGTGGAATTGGAAAAAAAAACTGCATTTGTGCCAATTTCTTATGGGTTTAATTTTTACACCATTCACTATGTGGTAAAAATGACATGTTACCTGTATTCTGTGCATCAGTACGATCGCGGTGATACCAAATTTATATAGTATTTGTAATGTTTTGATACCCTTTAAAAAATGTAAACTTTGCAAAATAGAGAGAAATTTTTGCATCACCATGTTCTGACACCTGTAACTTTTTTATATTTGTGTGTATGGTGTCTTTTTATGTGGGACAAGATGGCGGTTTTATTTATACTATATTGGGGAAGTTATGACTGATCTCTTTTTATTCCATTTTTTATAGTAGGCAAAGTGTTGGAAAAAATTGCCATTTGGCCTTTTTTGATTTTTTTTTTTTCCCCCCCCGCTACGCCGTTCGCCGTATGGCATAAATATTTTTATATTTTAATATTTTGGGCATTTTGGAGCGCGGGGACACCTAAAGTGTTTATGTTTATTATTGTTTTTATGTGATCTAGGGAAAGGGGGGTGATTTGAACTTTTTATATTTTTTGTGTTTTTTTTTTTATACTTTTAAAAACATTTTTTTTTTCTTATTTTCAGATCCCCTAGGGACCTTGAACCCTAGGGGGTCAGATTGTTCATACTATTCACTGCAATGCTACTATATTGCAGTGAATAGTAAAATACATTGCCTTATATTACACGCTGCCATAGGCAGCGTGTAATAGAAGTGATATAATCACAAGCTTGGGAGCCTTCAATAGGCTTCCGGCTGTCATGGCAACCGATCGCCACCCTCTGACGATCTGAAGGGCAGCGATTGTTCAAAGATGGCGGCTGTGCACTTTAGATGCTGTGGTCGCGTTTAACTGCAGCATCTGAAGTGTTAACAGCTGTGATCTGTGTCAGCACCGATCACAACTGTTAGTGGCGGGTGCTGGCTGTATTATACAGAGTGGATGTCCAGATGATAATGCTTGATGAAAGTAGTGGAAGAGCTCCAGGAAGCAGAATTACAAATATCCATGATAGATACAGTACTTGTGTATTTTCAGCCCATGAGGTTGCTGTGGAACATGTAGAATGTGCCTTTCCCTTTCATCCCACCAACAGGACAATACTGGGGTATTTCTGCCCCTGTGTGATGGTAGGGGCAAAAATACCCCAGTATTGTGCTGCTGTTGGGACTAAGGGAAAACAGATTAACATCATAATCTACGCTTGGTGCAGTGAGAGATATTTGCTAATCTGCAGGCTTCTAAAACAGTGGACTTGATCCATCTGGCCAATGTATCTTTAGAGGATTTCATCCCTTTCCTAATGCTTGAAAAAAGTACAAATAAGTTTCTTCTTTCCTAAACTTCTTGGCTTAATCCAAGTAGGCCAGAATAGCTCTCTTAATATCTAAAGCATGAAAACATATTGTTTTTCCTTCTCAGGATGAGGAAAGAAGACCGGTATAGTTCTCAATAGAACCCTATTGGGCAGAATTCTTAGATACAGGATATTTGAAGATAAGGCCTGTAGTTCTCCCAGCCTCTTAGCAGATGTAATTGCTACTAGAAAATCTACTTTACATGATAACCATTTAAGGTCATATCTTGAATAGGATGAAATGGATGAGATGTTAAGGTATAGAGAACAATAGATAAATGCCAGAAAGGTACAGGAGGCTTAACCTCCGACCTCAAGTTCCTGATAGCTTTGAAGAATCTTGATACTAAGGGATGACCAGAAAATTTAACATCTGCCACGGCATTAATTGCTGTCATATGTACTTTAAGAGTGTTAAACTTAAGGCCTTTTTGAAGACCATCTTGCGGGAATTGCAGCACGATCGGTATTTCTACTGACTGGAATTCTGTATTGTTGAGCCAGGAAGAGAATTTAGACCATATTTTATGGTACGTCTTATTTGTAGAGTCCTTACAGCTGCCAATAAAGTATTAATTACTAATGTAGACAATTCTGTATCTTTCAATCTTGGCCCTTAACAAACCAAGCCAAGAAATGGAGTTTGCTCAGTTCTGGATGGAACAAGCCTCTGGATACTGGAGAAGAGGCCAATGCTTGCTGTTCGAAATTTACAATAACAGAGAAAACCAGGCCCTTTGGGGCCAAAATGGAGCTATTATTATTACTGATGGTCTTTCCATCAATATTTTCTGCAGAAGCTTCTGGATGATCTGGACTGGAGAAAAGATGTAAAGAAATTTGTGTTTCCTATTCATGGAGAATGTGTCCACTGCATATGGGTGATCTTGAGGATTTAGGGAAAAGAATATTGGAAGTTTCACATTGTTCCTGGGTGCCATCAAATCTATCTGTGGCATCTCTCTATTAGAAGATGAAAGTATTTGGGATTTAATTCCTACTCCGAAGGTCTGAGAGTCTTCCCACTCAGAAGATCCGCTCTGGTATTCAGAGATCCTTTTATATGCAGAGCTCATAAGTCCAGCAGGGCAGATTCTGCCAATTTAAAAATCTTCAATAGCTTGCTTAGGGTTTCACCTTGCTTGTTCAAATAGGCCACTACCTTGGTACGTCATCTTGAATATCTCTACCCAACTGACTTAACTATAATCTTAGAGCCCTGAACACAGGAACGGCTGCCATGGAGACTTTAGATAAAGTTGCTAGGGATATATATGCTTTTTTTCAGAAAAATGTCAGCTCTGCAGTCCATTGGATCTTTGAGAAGATATGAATCATCTGCCAGAAAAAAGGATTTTCTAGAGAGGTTTGTGACTGCTGGATTAACTCTCGCTGGCTCTTCCCAGGCTTCATATTCCTCAGTATCTAATTTGTACATGGTTTTAAACCTAGAACCAAGCTTGCATCTTCTAGCCGGAAATTTCCATTCCATCTCCAAAATGGATTTCAAGACTGAATACTGCGGAATTACTTTAGCCTTTCTCTTTGGTAAATAAAACAGACTCTCCCTGTCCAGACAGCCTGTCCTGTTCCTTAGTTTTTTTAACATTTTTAATTAACTTAACAGAATTTTCTTTTTGAAACAAATAATTATCCTCAGAAATCGCCAGGTCTGAATCTGATTCTCATCTCTGAAGATCCTAATTCTCAGAGGAATTGGAGGACTCAAACAACTCAGCAAATTCCTGTTTGAATATTTTAGATTTTTTTTCTTACTACACATATACGATTTAAAATTTGAAAATAATTTTTTAGCCTCCTTATCAGTAATCTGTTCCTATTCAGAAACCTGAACAGATAACAATGCATATATTATGTTTAATCAAATTTATTAAAGTTTTGCAATAAGAACAGAAAGAAGAAAAGGGAAAGGGGGTACAATGCTATGACATCAATATCAGTAAAAACAATAACAGGGGGGGGCACGCAGGCCACCTTATGAATGGATAAGGCACAGTAGTGAAAGTTTGGGTAAAAAGGCCAACGAAGCCCACCACAACAGGATCAGAAATAAATAACACAATGACAACTAAAATGACTATAACTTTAGGTGGGTGATAGCTAAAAAAAAAACTAAAAGGTCAACTGTAAAAAGCTACCGCAGGGCCACCCACCTAACAGTAAATTAAAACAAACATCAATAGGAAGGGGACCAAAAGGGGAACACAGGTGTACAAGACATATGAGGCCTAGGACACGACAAGGGCAGGGGAGGGACACAGGAGGGAGGAGGTAGGAGATGGAACGGAAGGGGAAATTTAGAAATGGAGAGCAGCCAGACACTGCACCAACAGAAAAACAGAACAACCCCAAATCAGGAAAAAAAAAAAAAGAGAGAAACTCAGAGGACTCCTGAAACACCACCCACCCACCCTTTTAACGGCAGAGACCCTCCCCGGTATAATAGAGAGAAGTGCGAGCTGGGGTGAAGGCGTGACAGATCTGCCACTCACTTTAGCATAAAGCTCAAAGACGGCATCCCAAAAGGGTTTAAGGGCCGCGCATTCCCACCAGATATGGTATAAGGTACCTTTTTCGAAACCACAGTGGTCAGAGACGCCAGGGTAGATCCTATGTAAGAGGTCAGGACAGCGGTACCAGCGGGTCAATATTTTGCAATTCTTTTCCTGCGCACCACAGGACAGCGGGAGTTTGTGTGTGTACAGGTAGGATTTATCCCAGTCAGAAGTAGAGAGGCGAGTACCGAGGTCAGACTCCCAGGGGTCAATATAGGAGGGAGGCCCAGGTGTAGCGTCTTGGAGGAGAATGCCGTAAAGAACAGAGAGGGCGCGCGGAGTGGTGTCAGTCTGGGAAAGGGCAAGCTCCAGGTTAGTTAAAGAGGAAGAGAGCGTGGGAAGCAGGGAGAACCTGCGGATGAAGGTAGTGAGCTGGCCATGTTCCAACCAGGACAAACGGAGATTGGGATGAGAGGCTTGCAATTGTAACAGAGAAGGAAGAGAAGTGCTATCCATGACCTGATGCAAACGAACATCATCCCTAGCCAACCAGCAAAGAAATCTGTCAGCAGAGCAACCCGGTGGGAACATGGGATTTCAGAACAGAGGGCTGAGAGGACCCGGGACCCTGGCTATGCGACCACCCGCGCTTATGGAATCCCAGGTCTTGAGGAAATGAGAGGATAAAATGGAGTGTCTGATAATACTGGGGCGAAAGTGAGACGGAACCCAGGGCAAGGAGGGGAGATGAGCTGACAGCAAGTTGGCCTCTATAGAGACCCACTGCTTGTCCGCCCCGCGATAGCGCCAGTCAAAAAGGCGCAACAGTACTGTCGCGCGATAGTATATTCTAGGGTCGGGCAGCCCGCACCACCGCGATGTCTACGGCGTGTCAATGTCCGGAAGCGTAACCTGCTTCGTGATGCTCCCCACACAAATCTCCCAAACAAAGTCTGGGCGCGAACAAAAAAGGAGCGTGGTATTGGAATGGGCAGAGCTTGAAACACATATAATAACCGGGGCATGACATCCATTTTTAGCACGTTGATGCGACCAAACCATGAGAGCATGAGGGAACCATATTTCCGCAGATCTGTCGAAAGGGATTCAAGCAGTGTCGGACTGGGATGTCTAGGGCCCACCAGTGGAATTGTTTCTAGGGGCTCACCATCAGAACCCCTGCAGATCAGCGGTACCGAGACAGGGCAGCTAAAGGTAATAACATGCCGGGAGCCATGCTGCTCACCCACTATACCATGTGCACCACTGCACTACCTTAACCTACAGCTACACCTTGTATGGCAAGTGAACAGCATGGCTCCTAGAATTGTTACCTTTACCTGTAGCCGCACTGTCCTAGAAAAGCTGATCTGCAGAGGTCTTGGCTGTTGTATCATCGTAGATGTAATATTGATGGCCTATCCTAAGGACAGGCCATCAATATTAGGAAGATGGATAAATCCTTTAAAGAGGTTGTCGAAGGAATTGGAGCAAATTAAAAAGCAGTAAAATTAAAAAGCATACTCACCTGTCCCCGGCGCTCCGTTGTCCGCTGCCAGTGTCCATTCAGTCTCATGCCGACAACTCCTTGCTGGGAGTCCTGCACCTCATGTGATCGCTAAGACCAATTAGGTACAGGATTTCCAGAAATGAGGCGCCGCCATGAGACCTAACAGACACAGGCAGGGGAACACGGGGTGCTGGGGACAGGTGAGTATGCTTTTTTAAAAAATTTCTTATTTTTACACTTCCCTGGCGGCCGACATAGTGTTCACTCCAGTTTGTGGACAACCTCTTTTAAGGGGTTGTCTGGGCCAAACTTTTCTATGGTCACTTCACTGGTCCCCCCACATAGTGGCCTCTTCACTGGTCCCCCATACTGTATGGGGAATAGTGATGGGGTCATTATATTGTGTGGGAGCAGTGATGGTGGCTAACATCCTGTGGGGGGGGGGACATTAAACTGTGTGGGGCATATTAAAGGGGTTGTCCAGGGTTAATCTTTTTTATGGCCTATGCTCAGGATTGGCCATAAATACCTGATCGGTAGGGGGCTGACACACGGCCCCATCAGCTGTTCGGAGCCACTTCCGGCACCTGTTCTGTACACAACACAGGGCCGGAAGCAGAAAGCTCCATCCGCTGTATAGCAGCCCGGCGCCTTCACTGCAGCTCAGCTCCTACTGACTTCAATAAGTGCTGAGATACAGTGAAGGTGCCCGGCCCCTTTACATTGGACAGAGCTTTCTGCTTCTGGCCCTGTATTGTGTACAGTACGGGCATCAGAAATGGCTCCGTACAGCTGATCTGGGGTCGGCCCCCAACAGATCAGGTATCTGTGACCTATCCTGAGGATAAACCATAACAAATTATGCCTGGACAACCCCTTTAATATACACCCCTAATGCACCACACTTTAAAGAGATTGTCCAGTATAATTTTTTTTCTTTTTTATAATTAGTCTGGGGGAGGTGAATCCCCCCTACCCCCCCCCCCCCCCAAAAAAAACATGCTAAACATACGCACCTGTATCCGGTGCTCCGGTGTCCTCCCAGCACGGTCCGGTCCTGCAGCTCTGCTGTCTTCTTTTTGCCGGAATTCCTCACTGGCTGTGACGTCCCAGGTCCCTTCCCTTAGCCGCTGATTGGCCTCAGGGGTCACGTGACGTCACAGGTAGTCACGTGCAGAGGGAACTTACGCTGGAAGAAAACAACAGAGCTGCAGGACCGAACTGCTCTGGGAGACACTGGGGACAGGAGAGAAAGTTTGTGGGGGTTTTTTTTTGTTTTGTTCTTTTCACCTGCCCCGGCGTAATTAAAAAAAAAATGAAGGAGCCACTGTATGGAGTATAAGCTCCACAGTGGCCCCCACCCAGTATTATATGCTCCACAGTGGCCCCCACCCAGTATTATATGCTCCACAGTGGCCCCCACCCAGTATTATATGCTCCACAGTGGCCCCCACCCAGTATTATAAGCTTCACAGTGGCTCCCACCCAGTATTATAAGCTCCACAGTGGCCCCCACCCAGTATTATAAGCTCCATAGTGGCCCCCACCCAGTATTATAAGCTCCACAGTGGCCCCAACCCAGTATTATATGCTCTACAGTGGCCCCCACCCAGTATTATAAGCTCCACAGTGGCCCCAACCCAGTATTATAAGCTCCACAGTGGCCCCCACCCAGTATTATATGCTCCACAGTGGCCCCCACCCAGTATTATAAGCTCCACAGTGGCCCCCACCCAGTATTATAAGCTTCACAGTGGCCCCCACCCAGTATTATAAGCTCCATAGTGGCCCCCACCCAGTATTATATGCGCCCAATAGCCCCCTCCGCTCCGCTTCAGTGCTATTACTATACTCTGGGGTCTCCTCAGACCCCAGAGTATAATAATCGGAGGCCCAGGGAAGGTGATTAAAAATAACAAACTCTCATACTCACCTTGTCTTACCTTTCCTTGGCATCTTTGCTCCATCCTGTCGTCTTCAGCGTCTTCAGGCCCTTTTCCGACGACACTGCTGAGGCCTGTGATTGGGCCTCAGCGGTCACGTGGGGGCGCACTGACGTCATTACGCGGTCGCGCCCCATGTGACCGCTGGGGCCTAATCACAGGCCTCAGTCACATGACGGAAGAGCGCCGGAGAGGACGCTGTGCCCAGGAGAGGTGAGAATATGTAGTTATTATTTTCAGCCACCTCCCCTGGGCTGCCATCTATTGGAAAGGAGCCTGCAATATGCCAGGGCCCCTTTCCAATAACAGTATGTATAGTGGTCGGGAAACCAGGCTTTCCCCGACCGCTATCATAGTGGTCCGGTGCCCCGGCCATCTCCAGCTGGCCGCGGGCCCCGAACCCCTGCCGGGTCCGGTCGCGCCCCCTGCGACCGTGATCGTAAGCCCACTGGTCAGGGGCCCGATCGGGATGGTCAGGATCCCGATCGGGCCCCCATGACATGAGGACTAATAGTCGGGGCTCGGGGCCCACCGGTGGATTCACCCGTTCCCCGGTGGGCCAGTCCGACCCTGGATTCAAGGAACGGTAAGTAATTAAGGCGGTAGAGAAGGGAGAGGTCTGAAGGGATGTGAATCCCGAGATATTTAAAGGAAGTGCGGTGCCATTTGAAGGGGTATTCGTTCGCAAGGAGGGCTGCTTCTGCTGGGGGCAAGGTGATATTGAGGGCCTCACTCTTAGAGAGATTTACCTTGAAATTACTCAGGTGGCCAAAGCGACGGAACTCACGCAGGATGGCCGGAAAGGAAACGCGCGGCTGAGAGATGTATAAGAGGAGTTGGAGAGGAGCCCGTTAACCCGCTCCCGTACCGACGCGTCACCATAGAGAGAAAGCACCTTACTCAGGTACCCCGAGCCAACTCCAATTTGCTGGAGTGTGGCCTGCAGGAAGCCCCAATGTACACGGTCGAACGCTTTTTCAGCGTCTACCGAGAGCAAGCACATGGGGGTATCAGTAACGCGGGCCGCGGAGATCGCCAAGAGCGTCTTGCAAATATTGTCCCTGGCCTCGCGGCCTGAGATAAAGCCAACCTGGTCAGTGTGAACCAGGCCCGGCATCAAAGGGGACAGTCGGTTAGCCAGCAATTTGGCAAATAGCTTAATGTCAATGTTGAGCAGGGAAATCGGGCGATAGCTGCCGCAACTGGAAGGATCTTTCCCAGGTTTGGGGAGGACTGTGATAAGGGCTGATAGGGATTGGGAGGCAAACGGAGTGGTGTCATCAATACTATTAAAGACACGGGCCATTATTGGAGAGAGGAGGTCTCGGAAGGACTTATAAAATCTGGGGGTAAACCCATCAGGGCCCAGGGATTTGCCCGAGGGGGAAGATTGAATGACAAGGGAGACCTCCTCTTCAGAAAAATGGTCCTCGAGAAGCGCTCTATCCGAGGGAGCGATGGTGGGGAGAGAGGTCTCGTCGATGTATTCCCTGATTTTCTCATAAAGAGAGTCTGGGGGAAGATCAGCATATTGTCCCCGAATATTATAGAGGTCGTGGTAAAAGGAGCGAAATGCCTCTGCTATGTCTGCTGGGTTATGGACCGATCTCCCAGTGCCTTTATTAATCCGAGGAATGTACGTGGAGGTGTTGCGAGGATGTAGGCGACGCGCGAGGGGACGACTGCACTTATCCGCAAACTCATAGTAATGTTTCCGAACACGGTCACGGAAAAGCATGGACACTTCGTCCAGGTGGGCTCGGAGCTCCTCTCTAGCATTGAGGAGTTCTGTGAAGTCTGCCTGAGAGCAAGACCGTTTATGCAGCACTTCAAGGGAATGGATCTTGGCTAACTGCGCAGAAACCCAGGCCGCCCGCTCCTTTTTAAGGCGCGCACCATGTTTAATCAAGACTCCCCCGGACCACGCATTTTAACGCTTCCCATTGAAGAGGGGGTGATGTAGAGTCCCGGGCATGATCAAGGCCAAAGTTCCTGATCGCAGCGCCAACGTCCTCCCGGCATGTGGTATCTTTTAAAAGGCTATCGTTTAGACGCCAGGTAAAAGGACGGCGTGCGAGTCCCGGAATCTCCAGTGACAAAAATACGGGCGAATGGTCCGACCAAAGGGCGGAACCAATCTGCCCTGTGGGGGCCCAAGAGAGGGCATGATGGCTGATCAAGAAAAAGTCAATGCGGCTATAGGAGTTGTGCGCAGGGGAGTGATACGTATAGTCTCGCTCATTAGGATGCAGGATGTGCCACACGTCGACCAACTGGGAGTTATGGAGGGCAGTCTTAAGGCTACGCAGATGAGACTGAGAATGGGGAGGGTGGGATGGGGTAGAGTCAATCAAAGGATCCAATACAAAGTTAAAGTCGCCCCCGAGAATCATGACCCCCTCGCCAAAATCAGAAAGTTTGCCGGCCAGGTCCCTAAAATACCGCAATTGTCCCTGATTAGGGAGGTAGCAACCCGCTATGGTAAGAACCGTACCCGCGATGCGCAATTTAAGAAAAACAAATCTGCCCTCAGGGTCAATCAGGGTGTCCATTACCTCGTGATGCAGAGACCTATGCAAAGCAATAGATACTCCCTTGGACTTGGCGGCCGGGTTGGCGCTGTGGAACCAAACGGGGAAATGGCGGTTGCGGATATCCGGTACGTGGCCTTCCTTGAAGTGCGTCTCCTGTAGAATAAGGATATGAGAATGCTTTTTATGAAGTTGGTACAAAATCTGGCTGCGTTTTTGTGGAATGTTAAGTCCCCGTACATTCAGTGTGCAAATATTCAAGGTAGACATAGCTAAACAGGGAAGGGGAGGGGAGACACACTTAGGTAAGGGAAAATCTAACGCAATTTATCACTAATTAACACAGCTATGAAACAAAGTCTTAACTGACTAAACAGTAAGGTGGTGGGGTTAACCACCACTGAACCAGGTGAGGAAAAGGCAAACAATGCCAAAACACGTGCTACACAGTAGCACGGAGACCCCGGTGGGGAACGAGCTTTCCAAAGAGGAGCTGCTCCCCACCCAGACCCCCAGACCACGCCACTGTAAAGACAACTGTAGTAACAAAATAAGCTGACCGAGAAAAACGATATGCATAAACATAAATGAAAAAAAAGAAGAAAAGAGGGGAGAGGGAAGGAAGGGTAAGAGAAGAGAAAAGAAAAGAAAAGAAAAGAAAAAAAAAAGGGGGGGGGGGGAGGGAAAAGAAGAAGGAAGGAAAAATAATAACAATACTCATACTCACTGCCCCACAAGGGGGCGGACGAGAACCCCTGGGGGTTACGGAGAGACTTTCTCACTGGCATGTAAAAGGAACAGTTCAGTGTTCAAGTTGGAAGGGCTTGATGGTCCCGTGTCGGTGCTGTAGGTGTGGAAGCTCGGTCGCGTCGGCGGCGTCTGGAACGGCGCTGAGACTGTGCTGGTTGGGCTGGTTCTGAGGAGCCAGGTAGCAGAGGCCAATCCAAGATCTGTACCATAGGAAGACCAAGAGCAGTTGTGAAGGCAGGAACATCGTCTGGTCGAGACAGGAAGATGATGCGGCCATCCCGCCGGACCTGCAGGCGGAAGGGGAATCCCCAGGAGTACGGGATCTGGTGATGGATCAGGAGGTCCAGAAGAGGCTTCAAGGCACGCCGTCTAGCGAGAGTGAGTCTGGACAGGTCCGGGAGCAAGCTGATGGGAGCATCCTGGAAAACCACTTGGCGGGTGTCCCTGGCCTTCCGCATAATGGCCTCCTTGAGCTGGTATCTGTGCACCCGACAGATGACGTCTCTAGGGTTGGCAGAGTCCAGAGGGCGTGGGCCCAAAGAGCGGTGCGCCCGGTCCAACTCGAGTGGAGAGTCAGGAGGGACCCCCAAGAGGGAGTTAAAGATGCCACGTAGAGTGGCGTCCAATTGCTGAGGTTCAATGACTTCAGGGAGGCCCCATACCCTGATGTTATTCCGTCTGTTCCTGTTCTCGAGGTCGTCCATGAGATCTGTCAAATGATGTAATTGGTGAGTGTGAAGCATGGGATTTTCCAAAAAACAATCAGACCTTGATTGAAAAGAAATCCAAAGGAGTTTATTCTAATTATTTCATCAGAACATATCCAAAATGTGTACTATGAAATCCTTGTGTCAACTCCACCAACAACTACTGAGCTTGCTGGGTAATGGAATCCTTTTATAGCATAGACATTTCCCATAATCCTATGCAGTTTTCTCTATAAAACACTGGAGTTGATGCAGACTTGCCTCTTATAAGGCCAGGGCAGACACACTCCACTACAGCTCCACTACTGCAGGTAAGTAAATGAAAACACTTCTTTATGAAACACAAATTGTGAGTATTTCCTTAGTTTTAGTACATTGTTTCCAGATGGCAAGACCAGAAAGAGTAGAAAAATAGAGCATTAGGTGGCCAGCCTAATGAGGAAAGAAAGGAACAAGAAGCAGTAATAGAACATTCACACAGGATTTACCAAACCTGGCAACTCATGTACCAAAACTAAGGATACAAAACAGGAAATCAATTATAAACATAAAACAAAACATTTTACCTCTTCACAGTGAGTATGAGACAGCAATATGGAGTCATGGGTAGATAACTGGGTAGAAAACGAAGCGGCAGAGGCCTCCGAGGTGTCCACTCTTCCCTCCAGTGATTGCACTGTGGCACGGATGGCTGACAGTTCTGTTTTGTATGACTGCTCCAGACGCGCCACATATTCCTCCATGTCAGACTTTGTAGGGATGGCACGTAGATGGGCGCTCAGTTGACGCAGTTCAGCCAGGGTGTCGGAGGAAGCACCAGAGAAGGAAGGTGCACAGGTTGCAATAGTCCCAGTGAGGTCTCCCGCACTCTGACCAGCAGAGGCGGGGGCTGTGACAGGAGTTGTTAACAGAGGAACATGAGGCAAGTACGGGGCTGCCGAGGCCAATAACTGGCTCAGAGGGGCCGTGGTGGTAACCAGACAGGGGCTGCGGATGGTAGGGGCGCCCAGTGGAGATGTGGCCAACTGTGGCCCAGTGCCAGGAGGAGCAAACAGAGGGGACTGCAGCACAGGCTTCAGTGCTGTGGTGGGAGTGGAGAAGGCCACAGGCCAGGGCAGATTAGATGTCTCCCTACCTCTGGCTGGGTCCAGGAGAGAGCGCTGCAGCGGTGCGTTGGTGTCAGTGGAGCGCTGGTGCCCGGAGGATGTGGGGGACGGCGTCAACGAAGGCCAGTCCTGCCCCGCGGTAACTGTTAGGGGAAAAGCAGGGGCTGAGCGGAGCTCAGACTCCCGCACGATCCAAGGCTCCGGGGGGCTGATGGAGCAGGCCCCAGTTGCTGGTAGAGGCCGGGGCGCCTCTATGTCAGGAGCCGCAGCGGCCACCAGTTGCGAACCTGCGGGGGTGCCGCTTGAGGAGGCGGCGACGTCGGGCGCCATTTTGGAGGGCGCACGTTGTAGGCCGGGAGCCGGGCCCCGCAGAAATTTGTCCATGATGAACTCCGTGGAGGCCCCAGGAGGGATAGAAGAGGATCCGGAGGGTAACCGCCGGGACTTGCCCATAACCCTGGGGGCAGACAACGATCCGGTCAGCTGGATCAGCGTCGGTCCGGGTAAGTCAGGGAAGGAGCTGAGGAAAGCACAGCCTCACTCCTCCATAGCCAGGCCACGCCCCCCAACAATGCATATATTAGATGGATAATCCACAGGAAGATGTTGGAGACAGCTAATGCAGAATTCAGCTTTAGTCTTGTGTTTGGTTTTAGAATATACATCAGTACTGGTAGGAGAGGCTTGACTCGAAGTACAAACTAGGCATACATCAGGCACATGGTTATCAGGTAACCACTGCTGACATTCAACACAATTCCTATGTTTCCTTTTAGAGAGTTTATTACCACTGGACATCTGCAACACATAGAAGAGGACTCTCTTTGGTATACAGTAATACCTCGTACATTCGCGAGGTTAGGGTCCAGAACCGGTCGCGGATCGCGAGGAATCGCGAATGTTTGGTACAAGCGCTTAGAAGCGCTTACAATGCCGATTTCTAATGTTTAACCCCTAAATATCAATAAACTTTACCCTACAGTACTGTACAGTATACTAAAGTATACTGTACAGTACTGTATATTAATACATTCATTCATTTTTCTTATACACTCACAGTAAAATGAAACTAATTATCGGGTACTTAACGAACAGGACGCTACTCCCCCCCCCAAAAAAAAAAAATTTTTTTTTTTTTTTAAAAAAAAAAAAAAAAAAAAAAAAAAAATATATTTTTTTTTTAAAAAAAAAAAAAAAAAAAAATAAATAAAATAAAAAAAAAAGAGGGGGGGGGGGGGAGAAAGTTTTAAAAAAAAGAGAGGAGAAGAAAGAAAAAAGAACAGACGCGGGGCGTCTTTTTTTTTATTTAAGGGGGGGGGGGCTCGCGGGGGGGGGCGCCCCCCCCCCCCCCACCACCGGGGGGTTTTAGGGGGGCCCCCGGGGGGGGCCCCCCCCCCCCAAACAAGACAAAACACCAATTGAAAAAATTTTGGCCCCCCTATTAATCTTAATCATTTTTAGTTCTAAATATTTGGTGTTTGCAACAGCCATTTCAATTTGATATATCTAATAACTGATGGACACAGTAATATTTCAGGATTGAAATGAGGTTTATTGTACTAACAGAAAATGTGCAATATGCATTAAACCAAAATTTGACCAGTGCAAAAATTTGGGTACCCTTATCATTTTATTGATTTGAATACTCCTAACTACTTTTTACTGACTTACTGAAGCACAAAATTGGTTTTGTAACCTCACTGAGCTTTGAACTTCATAGCCAGGTGTATCCAATCATGAGAAAAGGTATTTAAGGTGGCCAATTGCAAGTTGTTCTCCTATTTGAATCTCCTGTGAAGAGTGGCATCATGGGCTCCTCAAAACAACTCTCAAATGATCTGAAAAAAAAAGATTGTTCAACATAGTTGTTCAGGGGAAGGATACAAAAAGTTGTCTCAGAGATTTAACCTGTCAGTTTCCACTGTGAGGAACATAGTAAGGAAATGGAAGACCACAGGGACAGTTCTTGTTAAGCCCAGAAGTGGCAGGCCAAGAAAAATATCAGAAAGGCAGAGAAGAAGAATGGTGAGAACAGTCAAGAACAATCCACAGACCACCTCCAAAGAGCCGCAGCATCATCTTGCTGCAGATGGTGTCACTGTGCATCGGTCAACAATACAGCACACTTTGCACAAGGAGAAGTTGTATGGGAGAGTGATGCGAAAGAAGCCGTTTCTGAAAGTATGCCACAGAGTCGCCTGAGGTATGCAAAAGCACATTTGGACAAGCCAGCTTCATTTTGGAAGAAGGTCCTGTGGACTGATGAAACAAAGATTGAGTTGTTTGCTCATACGAAAAGGCGTTATGCATGGCGTCAAAAAAACACAGCATTCCAAGAAAAACACTTGCTACCCACTGTAAAATTTGGTGGAGGTTCCATCATGCTTTGGGGCTGTGTGGCCAATGCCGGCACCAGGAATCTTGTTAAAGGGGTTGGGGGGGGAGGGGATAAAACAAAAAAAAACAAAATATTTAAGAAAAATATAAAAAAAAAGGGGAGAAATTTTGGGTTGCGCGGGGGGTGGATTTTTCAGCAAGACAATGATCCAAAACACAGCTCCAAATGTACTCAGGCATTCATGCAGAGGAACAATTACAATGTTCTGGAATGGCCATCCCAGTCCCCAGACCTGAATATCATTGAACATCTGTGGGATCATTTGAAGCGGGCTGTCCATGCTCGGCGACCATCAAACTTAACTGAACTGGAATTGTTTTGTAAAGAGGAATGGTCAAAAATACCTTCATCCAGGATCCAGGAACTGATTAAAAGCTACAGGAAGCGACTAGAGGCTGTTATTTTTGCAAAAGGAGGATCTACTAAATATTAATGTCACTTTTCTGTTGAGGTGCCCATACTTTTGCATCGGTCAAATTTTGGTTTTTTTTTAATTATTATTTTTTTTTTATTAGTAAAAAAAACTTTATTAAAATAAAAAATTTTTTTTTTGTCCATTTTTTTTTTTTTTTATATATTTAAAAGGGTTGTAAAAAAAACCCAAAATTTAAAAAAAAAAAATATTAAATTTATTAGGGGGGCCCCAACTTTTTAATTGGCTGGTCCTGTGTCATCCGGGGGCCGTATTGGCCGCAACAGGTACTCCCTTCAGTGTTACTGAGCTTTTCCTCTTGCTCCTCCTGCTCTTGACGTCTCAGGCATGCGCAGTATGCAGAAAGGAATGTTGAGCCGGCGGACTTGAGCCAGAATGGCAGCTATAGCCGCATAATGCAGAGTACCATGGCATACCTCTTCTTAGAGTAGCTTGCTAGTGCCATGCTAGACTTATAGCAGCTCACACTTACTCAGAGGAGCCTCCAGGCACATATAAATGCTGGGAATCTTCTTTGGAGAAAAAATAAAAAAAGATAAATAAAAACACAAGAAAGTAGTGAGGAAGGGTTTTTTTTTTTACCATCAATTATGCTAATTAACATTTCATTGCTACCTAGGGCCGGTCCTAGAGGGAAAGAAGGTGGGGCTACTTACCCATCTGTGCTGCCGCAGAACAAATAAGAAAAATGTATATATCAGGCTAGACCGCAAAATACTGAACTTTGAATTAAATACGGCCCCAAAAATAAATAGAAGAGTCAATGGTGAGGGCTGCCTTGTGTTGTAAAAGCGAATAGAGAAACTACACAATTAGAAATGTTTATCCGTTATGCTATTAGGCATAACACTATGAATGGTATGTGGAGTCACTGGAGTATTATACCACATGCCTGATGAAGCAGAAAAATTCCATGAAACCCACTTAACACATGTATACTGATTATTGATAATTATCAATGAAGAAATACCTGTGTTCTTCCAACCTCTTTTTCTCTGGGTTTTCAGACCTCCCAAAAATAAATACAGACACCAAGTTACTCTCCAAAAATTAAAAACTAGGAAAAAAAACTACACTCAATACTTTACTGACAACATATCTCCTAAGAAATACCTCAGAATAAATATAAGACCTCAAACTAGACACCAGAATACAGACTACTGAATTAGCCCTTTAAGGATGCAATGTAGTTTGGATGTAAGTGCTTGGTGACTTTTTTTTATATTTTCCTTCTCCGCCTTCCAAAATTCAGTCGATGTAGCTATGTGAGGGCTTACGCTTTGTGTAACAAATAGTACTTTTATTTGGCACCATTTTGGGGTAAAAATAATTTCATGATTAGCTTTTATTAACTTTTTGGGGGATCCATATGAAGAAACTTACAGTTCTATCTTTATTTTTTGCATTTTGTTTCTACGGCATTCTCTCTGCATTAAACATGAAATGGCAACTGATATGGTATTGCCGCCGCTATTGTAATGACCTGCCATATTTATAGTGGTTTAATTATGTTTTGCCGATTTTTAAAAAATAAAAAATTTTTTCTAAAATGAACATTTTGCCTGGGGTCAATGTATTCTGACACCTAATCTTTTAGCAGTTTTCTTGATGGAGCTATATCAGGGCAAGTTGTAGTTATTGGTACCAATTTTTGGTATGTATGACTTTTTGATGAAGGTGATGAAAATACATTAATTTGCACATTGAGGTTTGTTTGTTTTTTATGGTGTTCAAAGTACAGGATAGATAACACTATTTTTGGATAGTGCAGACTTATACACAAATGGGGATACCCAACATGTTTGTTTACTTTATTTTGTTTTCATTATGTATTTTTTAAAAATAAGGTTTTTTTTGTTTTTTTTTTAACTTTATATATATTTTATTTTATTTATTTTTTTTTGCTGTCCCACAAGGGGATCTGATCCTGGGATCTGCTGATTCCCAGTACCATGCACTGTAATACATAACACGTATAATCCCTATGTGCAAAAGGGTTAGGCAGCTAGGAGACCATTGCTTCTGGCTGCCATGGCAACCCCTTGGACCCCGTGATCTCATCGTAGAGAGGCAATTTTGCCCCTGAACTATTGATTATGGCGTCTGAGGGGTTAAGCCGCCAGAGTCTGAGTTAACTATAGGCCCAGTGCAACATAATAGTATGGCGCAGAGCGGGAAGGGGTTAATACAGACTTCAGAATAAATACAGACCCTGGATCAGACCCCAAAATGGACCCTCAAAATAACTACAGGCCCTATTAATAAAAAAAATATAAAAAAAAGACCCAGAACAACCCCATAAGTTTATAAGATTCCAAACCAGAACTCCTAAAGAAACACATCCCTGAGACACTTACACAGAAAAACTCATACTCTCTACATTTGTGTAGTTTTCCAGCTATGCTTACTAACTTAACCCCTTAACAGTCTGCGCCATACTATTATGTAGCTCTGAGTGTTTTGTTAATGCAGAGTGATGTAATAGTACACAGAGCTGTAGGAGGCACAGAATCTGTGCCTTGTATATCACTTCCAGACCCAGGACTACTTCAAGGCGTCAGAAAATGCTTTCCTTCTCACTCCCTTCTTTCACCACCTCACCCACGCACCCACCCACCACCTCCAAAGGATTCCCATGGTAGCCAGGAGGTAAATTAACAGCCTCCTAGCTGCCTTGCCTTAATACCCATAGGCATTAAATGTATGATAAACTTCAATACAGAAGTATTGTAGTATATCATACAGGAGATCAAGTGATCCCAAGTTCAGTAAGTATATAAATTAAAATAAAATGAAAAAAGTTAGAAAATAAATAAATAAATAAATAAATAAATAAATAAATAATAGAGTATCTAAAAAACCTTCCCATTTCAAAAATAGTTAATGTAAACAAAATATTAGGTATCGGTGTGTGCATATAAGTCCAAACTATCCAAAAATAATGAAACAAAATTTTTAGTGAACACTGTAAAAAAATTAAAAAAAAAATTTGGACCACGTTGAAAAGCCATTTCATTCGCTTTATATGGGACGGTGGAGGCGTGCCTGGGCTGGAGGACACTGATTAGACCTAAAGATAGTGGAGGCCTTGGCCTGCCGGATCACAGAAAATACTATTATGCGGCAGTCCATGCATAGGTGTTAGATTTCTTTCATGGATGACCCATTAAGCTTTGGGTACATATTGCTCAGACAATCTGCCCGAAGGCTCTTTCAACCCTCCCCTGGACCCGGAGTGTGGCGGACTTCTCTCAATTATCTCTGTTCTCTAGCACATACTCAACCCTTGTGTCCCTGTGCTATGCGCACCCCACTAACTCTCTCATTGCCCCTAAGGGACCCTTATTTCCAATATAAAATAATCCTTCTTTCCCCCCAGTTGGACAAACCATTCGCAAATTTGTCTTTCAATACCATCTTTATGTAGATGATACCCAACTATATACCTCATCCCGTGACATCACCCCTGCATTACTACAGAACACCAGTGACTGTCTCTCTGCTTTCTCTAACATCATGTCTTCTCTTTATCTGAAATTGAATCTTTTAAAAACTGAACTTCTTGTGTTCCCTCCATCTACTAACCGACCTAACCCTGATATCTTCATTTCTGTCTGTGGCCTTACAATTACCCCGAGGCATCATGTCCACTGTCTGGGGGTTGTATTTGATTCAGATCTCACCTTTACCCCACATATTCAGACACTTGCACGCTCTTGCCACCTGCACCTTAAAAACATCTCTAGAATTTGCCCTTTTCTCACCGTGGAAACATCAAAAACCCTCATTGTCGCTCTGATTCTCTCTCGTCTTCACTATTGCAATTCTCTTCTAACTGGGCTTCCTCTTACTAAAGTCTCCCCACTACAATCTGTCCTGAATGCAGCCGCCAGACTCCTCTTTCTGTCAAACCAGTACACAGAAGCATCTACCTTGTGTCAGTCGCTGTATTGGTTGCCCATCCATCACAGAATACAATATAAAATTATCACACTGACCCACAAATCCATCCATAGCGCTGGGCCCCCCTATATCTCCTCTCTCTCACTGTCTACCGCCCTAACCGTCCTCTCCGTTCTGCCAATGACCTTAGACTTATATCCCCTGTTATCTGATCATCCCACTCCCCTCTCCAAGATTTTTCTCAAGCTGCAGCGGTGCTCTGGAATGCTTTACCCAAGACAATCTAATTAATCCCCAACTACAGCAGCTTCAAAATTGCCCTAAAATCACATCTGTATGGTCAGGCTTATCACGTGACCTGATCACAGTGTAGTGTGTGGAGGTGTAGAACAATAACACTTTTTATCCTTCTTCCTCTGTTCCTCAGATCCTGGCCCCTCCATCTAGAAGTTACACTGCACGCCTTGCACTTAGTATGTGCTTATTCACATATACTGGCTGGTGACGGGTTCATACAGCTTCAGTTACACAACCTTTTCTATTAAAGATGGCTGGACCATGGTAGCAAACAAGCCGTCTGACCTCTTGTGTCCCCCCTATCTCCTCATAGAATCTAAGCTCTTGCGAGCAGGACCCTCACTCCTATTGTTTGACTTCCTATGACTATTTGCAATTATCTAATTTTTACTAATCCCTGGATTCTACCTACCGGGTATATCAGGACCTCACCGAGTCTGTGTGTCTATGATTAGCATCCTCTCCTACCTGGCACGCCATCTCTTTGCTCTACAGTTGTCTACTTGCAGCTGATACTCTGGAACTACCTGCATATTGTCGCAGCTGGGAAGCTGTGCTTGGGAAGCAGTTCACTGAGACTGATTGGCATACCTCATTTTGCTTTACCTACAGGTCCCTGGTTGCGACTAAAGCGCAGGAGACTTAATTTAAGTTCCTCTCTGGTACAGGGTCCCTGCTTTATTGCATAAATGGTATGTGTTCTGATGGTTTGGCGGTGCGGAAGTGGAGAGGGAATGATGTCTCATATTTGGTGGGAGTGTCTACTTCTTCGAAATTTCTGGTCTCAGGTAGTATCATACACGTCTATTATTGCAGGTGCACTACTTCCTAATACCCCAGAAGATTTACTTTTATACATGCTCCCTATAGGTTTTTCTAAATATAAACACTCCCTTATTAGTTTTCTCCTACAGGCAACAAAACATGTACTCCCTAGACACTGGAAGAGTCAATCAGCGCCGGCAGTAGAGGAGTGGTTTGCAGAGATTGTCCATCTTTAGCATGTGTCCATCATAGGTGTCCCTCAGTATGTTGTAGAGATCCAAATTACAGGTCAAAGATCAGACCTGGAGAAATCAGACACATACACAAGTGAGCTCTAATTTAATGGCGGGAAAAAGGTAGTTTAAGTACAGTATAAACAAAAAACAGGTTGCACTAATATAATTAGCATAACATTCTAAAGTTGTAACATAATTCTGGCACATGGCTATTGGATGAGGCACAATAGGAGCTGCATCTCATTAGGACTTTCAAGGGGGCGGTGGATGAGCACTCTTATGAGACAAAGAGGCATGTAAAATGGATAATACACAAGCTTACATCATCCACGCTATATTCATATATATATATATATATATATATATATATATATATATATATCTCATAGGAAAAGAGATAAGAATGACATGCTAGGTGCCAGACAGCCTTTGGAATGCAGCCTTCGTACTAAGAACCAGCTTACACAAAGG
Source organism: Leptodactylus fallax (assembly GCA_947044405.1). Taxonomy (NCBI): domain Eukaryota; kingdom Metazoa; phylum Chordata; class Amphibia; order Anura; family Leptodactylidae; genus Leptodactylus; species Leptodactylus fallax. The sequence continues at coordinate 1,065,881 of CAMRHE010000011.1, read as the reverse complement.
ATACATTATCCACATTCCCAAGCACCCTGGCTTAATTACCCACCACACAGAGTTACATACTAATATATATATATATATATATATATATATATATATATATATATATATATATTTATGTGTGTGTGTGTGTGTAAAAGATACACAAAATGGATGATAGATACAAAATGGAGGATTACCTCTAATACAATGCTTACCGTCACACTGGTTGGCCTACCTAAATTAGCTCTTCATATTTGGTTCTTTTCTGGAGGTGTTCCTCTCACTGGACCTTGGGTAAGGGTCCGTGCGTCGTTGTCGCCACCTCTCTTTATTTTTATATACCCTCTAGTTCTTTTCTAGTTCCTAATTCTTTTTTTCATACTTCACCTACCCCTCCTTTTTTTGTTTTGTTTTTTTACTTGTTTGCCTTGATTTGTACTTTTCATTTTTCATCTGGGAAGCTTTGTCTTCCCTTGTTTTCTGTTTGCTATCTTGCTTTTACTATAAAAATTAATACAGTTAATTTGAAAAATAAATAAATAAATACCGTAATGTGCAAATTGAAGTGTTTTGGTCACCTCACTTCCACAAAAAAAGCAATAAAACGTGATCAAAACGTTGTACATAAAGAAAATGGTATCAATAAAAACTACAACTTGCCCTGCAAAAAAAAGCTTAAAATTTATGGATGTCAGAATATGGTACCCCTAGCAAATAGTTTAATTACACAAAATGGCATTTTCTTCAGTAATAGTGATGAAACATAATAAAACTGTTATAAATATGGTATCATCAATGACCTGCCAGAGAAAGTTGTCATGTCATTTTCAATACAGACTGAACATCAAAAAAAAATTGTAATGACAGAATTGTAAGTTTTTTCATGTGGGCCCATAGGCTTGTATCCATAATTGTGCAGGACAGCAGAACAGGATTTGCACAGATTTGTGCTATAGGGATAACGGCACCTTACAGTTACATTGAAGTGTTTTCTGTGATTCATGGCAAAAGCACACAAATATGATATGCATAAAATTCCTATAAATTTTTAAATTAAAGGGGTTTTCCCATTTCACGGTTTCACCTGCTCTATTGTCTCCTCTCGTCTCCACTTCCTGGTTTCGTTGACAGTGACACAGACAGGATTAGCCTGTGTGATGTATAGCTCAGGCCAGCTTGCTTCTGAGACTAAACTGCACACTGTTATATCTAGATTTACTGTACATACAATGATAATAGGGGCACTGTGCAAGCCTTATTCTAATCCTTATCAGGGCTCAGAAGCTGAGAAAACTTAGAAGAAACTGACTGGAGCAGTCTATCACAGTCAAGTGAAACAGGGACTGATGTCACCATCACAGTAAAGTGTTGCTAGATACTAGAGGAGGTCTGAAATCTAGGCAATGAGCTGTAAACACTGAGGTCACATATCTGACAAAGAGAGCAAGGTAGATAAAGTAATGTATTTGACAAATCACTTCAGCTAGCTTAAGGGTGGGTTCACCCTTGCTGCGGCACTCCGTCCACTGCGAATCCGATCTAAATGTCGGAAAAAAAAATTTGGACATGCAGGACTTTGTGTCCGACGAAAAAAACTGGCTTCGCGGCGCAGAGGGTGTAAGCACACACCCGCGCATTGCTTTAAAAACCCATTCAAGTGAATGGGTTTTTAAGCAAAGCGTCGTAAACCTGTCCCTATCCAGTTTTCCGACATTTAGGTTGGATTCGTGGCGGACGGAGTGCCAACACAAGTGTGAACCCACCCTAAGCTGCAACTTTTAAGAGGTTATCCATGGAGTAATATAGCTTAACAATTTCAGTACCGGGCCAATTTCTCTGGTTCGGGACTAGACACATTTTTGAGTTTTTTCGTATGTGCGGTTTTGAGGGCTATAACATTTTTATCATTTGGGTTATTCAACCAATTTTGGCATCTTTTTTCAGTGACGCATAGGGCTTCATTGTTTTTATTTTTGCATCTTTTTAATTTTTTTTTATATCCAGGAAAATATAAACAAAAGAGGGAAAACGTGTCTGTTTTTCACTTTCCACTTTTTTTTTTTTTTTTTTTATTTAATAGCACAAAGTCCTACTAAAAAACTTTTTAAAATAGTTTTTCCTCTCCGTTAAGGTAATTTTTATTTTGTATTGTGTCATCTGGGGTAGGGCTAGAATCTGTGATGAGGGCATGTTACTGGCGTATTTTTTTAATTATTTTACTTTCATTTTTTTTCATTTATTTATGTATTTTTTTTTTTACATTGTCCCTGCATAAGGTTATAATAAACCTTTGGGGGCTTCTGAACACTATTGTTTTTGTGGAGGAGGTTGATTTCCTCTGTAACTTGGACTGATATATATATATCCTCAGTTACAGGAGGAATGCAGCCTCCTGCCCATGACTGCAGAGCTGATCTGGGTCCTCTAGGACACAGCAGCCCTAACAGTCTCTGATACCCAGTGGATCAGGTGACCACTGGGTCAGAGGAGAACCGCATCATGGCGGCTCCCATAGCTGTGTATACAGCGCTCATTGAGTAATAAACTGCCCCCAGCCTTCTCTAAGGGAGCTCCAGCTGTAGTAACAGCCGGCTCCCTGTTTCTGCAGCTGCACGACTTCGTGCAGCTGCTTAAAACTTCAAGGACCTCCGGGACCATCCTTGCAGAACGAGACAACCACTATTGGGACGTAAAAACCCAATAGTGGAGTTTTTCTGTCACCCACGGTTTTATATACCACTGGAAAGCTGACAGTGCATGGATGCAGTGCACTGTCAGCTTTGCAGGTACACATCTGGGTGCAGGAGATATTGGTGCCCTTAGTTTTGGCACAGATATATCTTCACCATCAGCAGGGTGAGCTTTACCGCCTAGTGTAAGGAATGCCCCCCCCTGACAGTACAATGCTATGGAAGGGTAATGTGTATTTGAGCCCCTGGGCACCGTTGAGGTAATATTACTGACAGTCTATGAGCAACATGATAACTTTACTGAATGTTGTATATACAGGTATGTATGTTTCTGTGCTGCTGATTGATTATTTCTCCTGCAGGTCTAGGTAGCATAGCAAGCTAGCACATGCTATGTGTCAGGTACTCTCCAGCTTGGTGAAGTGCAATTGACTAAGGCTAGGTTCACACCCGCGCCCGGTCTCCACCTGGGGATTCCGTTCTCCGTTCTGCTTTAAAAATGCGAAGAGAAAAATCCTGCAAGCAGCGCTTTTCTCTCTGCATTTTCTGCCCTTTTGGGGCGGAAACCCGGCAGACCCCATTATAGTCTATGGGGTCTGTGGGTTTCCTAAGGTACTTGCTTTTTTAAGCGGATTAGGTTTCCGTTCAGGGGGTCCCGAAGCAGACCCCCTGAATGGAAACCCGAAGGCAGGTGTCAACCTAGCGTCAGCCTCAACCTTTAAGGTTAGATTTAGTACAGCAAGGCTTAAGGCCTACAGAGACTGTGGGTGAGATCAGGGACCTGGTGAGTCCAGCAGCAGGAGCCAGAGTGAAAACAGAGGCTAGTAAGAAAGACTGCGACATGAGACCAATGCAGGCCTGAGTTCTAGTATAGACTTAGAGAAAAAAAAAAGTATAACCACGATGGTCGTGTGTTGAAATGATTGGTGGTAAAAATCCAGTCAGAGAAGAGGAGCCCTTCTTACTTTAGAGCAAAACTGCTGCTCAGCCCCGGGACCACTTGTCTGGATGTGACAGTGGTAATGTAAATAGAAGAAAAAGAAAAAAGGGGTTTGGATGAGCGCTGCTTAAAATGGTCACAGAGTACTAGCTGGAGGTATTAAAAGAGCAATGGATTTTTATTCACATATAAACTACACTTCAGTGAAAATACAGGTGTTACGTCCGCACCCGTTTGAACTTCCGTGCCATCCTCTGGCTGCATTATACAGCGCAGGAGGCATGTTAGCTAATGATTACCTGCTCCTGGACTCTGGTCATCTTGTGTTGGCACGATTAGGGTTACTTTAGTGTGCTTGTGATTGACAGCCTATCTACCAATCAAGCCTGGGGCGGGTTCTGGACTTCCTATAAACAGGTCATCAGCCCACACATGTTTGCTGGCTATTGTGTCTCTGACCGTGCTAAGCATTTGTCCTTCTCCTTGCTCTTGCTTTATATTACTGACCTCTGCTTTTAGGCTTTTGACTTCTCTTTGGATTTCGATTTGGTACAGTTTGTCTCCCTGGGATGACCTCGACTTGCTGACTCCTCTTCTGTGGTGTTCTAGCTTGTCCTGTTCTGTGTAACACTTATCCAGAGTAGAGACTGGCGCCCATTTGTCGTCTATCGCCTAGGGTAGTGAGGCAAGTAGGTAAGGACAGGGGCTGGGACAAGTTTAGAACTCACAGTCTCTGTCATTCCTTTCCTTCCAGGTTTCAGCAGCAGCTCCTGGGGAATTGCTCAACAGGCAATTCTCTAACAGGTAAGGCAACGCATTTCAACGTCGAACAGATGCCTTCGTCAGGCCAACTGAATGGTGATGACAGACGAAACAAGAGGAATACAATGTAATGAACAATAATAATAAAAATAATGACGATGATGCTAAAAATAAAAAATAATAATAGCAATAACAAATAGATAATGCATAATAATAAAAGCTGTCTATACATTAAAATCAATACTAGTAATGATAAAAATAATCGTTGCAAGGCGGAATTGTTTGTTTCATTGCCCAATTGCACGCTTCTGGTACCTCCTGGCTCCTGAGTGTCTGTTGCTGTGTTTCTTCACTGCACCCTTGCTACAGTTTGACCTCTTAGTGAACTGTAGGCATCAAAGTAAGCCTAGCAACAGACACTCAGGAGCCAGGAGGTTCCAGAAGCGGGCAATTGGGTAATGAAACAAACAATTCCACCTTGGAACAGGGTCCACCAATCATAATTGGAAAAGTCAGTCAACCTAACTGACTACAGTTTTCTTTAAACCTGTTATGAAACCAGGCCTCATTCTTACACATCCTAAAAAACATTCCTGTTTTTTCATTTTCTTGAATACAGTTTTATAACATAATGTGTTCTTTATTTAAAAAATTGGTGTTTATTGAAAGAAGAATCACTTTTACTACACTTGTATCAAGGGTGTAGTGAAGAAATCACAGGCTACTGCCCGCAACCATTTGAGGGCATTTTTTCAATCCTTATATGAAGAGACTCCAAAATGAAAACAACATATTCTGATAGAAGGAAATCTGGAGATATAGGGCATCAAAAATATCCAAAATTAGGCAAAAATGCTTTTTATACCAACTTTGAATGCTTATATTTTTTCAACCACTTGAAGGAAAGTGCTGCAAATTGGAAGGTCTCATTACAGCCTTGTATTTAGTACACCTACCAAAAATCAACCTGAAAGGCCAACTAGTTTTGACACTACAGCAGCCTCAACATCGGTGTAAATTCATTTTTGCAGTTTTTTGAGCCTAAACCATGCAAAAAGTAAGAGGACTAGGAACATGGGGTTTTGCCAGTTCATTAAGCCCTAAAAGTTGTGCAGGTTCTCCAAATATCCCCCTTATACTACTAAAACTTCCATGTTTACAGCTTCTGGAATTTGGCCCAAAATGTCATTTTTGCTCAGGTGCCGTTTTGCAACCCTTTACTTGAGGTCCCCTAGAACCTCCAATTTTTAGTCTTCTGAACTAAAATTTTGCACAGCTTAGTTTTATATCATAGAGAAACTATGTACCAAATTTCATCAAAATCTGAGATGGTGAGGTGGGGACGACTTTTAAAATTGGTCCACTTGACACGGAATGACTCTATATATAGAAGGTAATATATAAAGCATTATCAGCATCTAAATATAGTAATAAATAGAAATAGTAGTAAAATTGTATAGAGGTCATTATCAAGTGGGACGGAGTCAACAATCCATATAATAAATACAAGTAGATGTACAAAATAGATGAGTGTAATAGAATCATCAAAACTATGGCGATGATTAGTCACTACTAGAAAGCTGGGTACCATAAGTAATTGGATGGCAGGTATATTGCATCTAATAAAACAACCAGTGTGTTGTAGATAAAAACTAACATGTTCAAAAGTGGTATTTAGTCGACTGACATTAGGTAGGTAAGCATTAAGTAAATTGGATTGGTTCATATATGCGGTGAAGGGGAAACCATTAAAGCTAATGGTGACCAAAAATAAAATTATTACGATGTGTCAATAAAAATAATGATAAACAGCAGCTTACCAGACTGAATCACAGAGAGAGCATATGTGGGGATGCTTCTGTGGGTGACAGATATACAGGTGCATCTCAATAAATTAGAATATCTTTGAAACGTTCATTCATTTCAGTAATACAATTCATTATCAGCAGTCTTCCATGATTGTGTGTCCTACTGAATCAGACTGAGGGACCCTTTAAAGGCTTAGGAAACCTTGGCAGGTGACACACTGAATTTACAATACTGAACTTTTTTACAATATTCAAATTTTCTTAGATTTTGGTTTTCATTACCTGTAATCCATAATCAACATTTACAGAAATAAAACACTTGAAATAGAACATTCTGTGTGTAAAGAATATAGAAAATATAGGAGTTTTTAATCGAATTACTGAAATAAATAAACGTTTCAAAGATATTCTAATTTATTGAGCTGCACCTGTATATAGTATGCTGTGCTGGTGGCATGGAGCACGCTGGAGCCTGCGCAGTATCATAGGTAGGGTGGAAGAGAGCGGGAGATGAGCAGGATAGTAGATACTGGTCCTGCGCTGGATGTAGCGCAGGCGTAGTATAAAGGAATAGATAGCTAAGCCGGCAGGGGACCAGACTGTTGTGGAGAACCCATGCATGCGCGATTGAACTCTTATACAATGTGGTGATGCATGGAGATAGGGGGAATTAAAACTAGAATTATAAGGATGAAGAATGGGGCTAAAAAGGGAATATGATGGGGTTGGGAAAGGGGACTAAGGCAGTGGTTCGGACATGATTCAATGACCTGGAAGAGTGGATATGAGAAATAAATAATGAAAGGTGGAGGGGATTAATAAAGATAAAATGGAATCAAACGGGTGATGATGAAGAAAAGGAAAAATGATAATGGGTAAATGGAAATGATGATTATAATGATGATGGTAGTGGTGTTGTGTCAGAATATTTATAGTATACCAAATGGTATATGAATAATATATAAATAATATTAGAATGAATGTGGTGGTATAGTTATTTAATGGGAGGCGTGGTATGTCATATAGGGTTAAATTAACAGCTAAATCTGTTGAGGATAAGGAGAGGGAACATAGGCTGAAAAAGTAGTGAAATAGATGTTGCAGGTAACCGTGAGGATCTGAGTATCTAATTAATGGTTGGAGTACGGGACTGTGGAAACTAGAAGTTGGATTCTGCTGTGTCATTAAGACCATTGGGAACTAAGGTTCTGAGTTTATAGATCCAGAATGATTCCTGCTGTCTGAGCTGTAAATACCGGTTGGGGGCAGGGGTAGGAATTTGTTCAATGGGGCTGATGGAGATGTATCTGAAAACTTGTTGGTGTTTGATGGAGCAGTGTAGCTAAAAATTATGTTTCTGTAACGTCTCTGCCTGTTCGGGTCTCTGCGCCACCCTCTGCTCGCACGCTGCGGCGGAGGAGGAGTGTTCAGTTTGATTCCTTGCGTAGGTTTCTTGTTGCTCAGTCTGAACACTGTCCTAATACCTCCTGTCTGTAATTGAATTTCTGCCACACCCGTCTCCTGCATCTTTGTTTCTCTCTGCTCCTCTAATAGTTAATCTCAGCCTTGCCTGTGTGATTGACAGCCTATCTACCAATCCAGTCTGGGGCAGGTCCTGACTTTCTATAAACAGGTTGTCAGCCCTCACATGCTCGCTGGCTATTGATTCTGTCTTGTGACTTGTCCCTGCTAGCTCCTTTTCTGCTATTTCCTGTATTCCTATTCCTGACCTCTGGCTTTGTCTTTTGACTATTCTCTTGGATTGTGATTTTGTACTGCATTGCTCGACTGTTACCGACTCCTTGGCTAGCTGACCTCCCTTTGTTTGTTTTTTGTCCTGTCTGCGTTCTGTGTTGTCACCTATATTAGGTAGGGCCTGTCGACCAGTTGCTGCTGTCGCCTAGGACAGATAGGCAAGTTAGCCAGGGACAGTGGGGGTTTCAGCTTAGGGCTCACTGTCTTGTTGTACCCCTCCCCCCAGGGTTCTGCAGCAGCACTGGGGAATTGCTCAACTGGTAATTCCCTTACAGTTTCTCAAAACCTTTATTAACATTAGAACAGTGATTACTGAGTTCTAGTATGTTGTAGTAGCTGTGCAGCTTAGAGCAAGCCTCTTGTGATCCAAGCTTAAAAAAGGTGACCAATAAATGACCAGAGTGTAGTTCCCCCTGTGGCCATCCACACATTATAATGACCCTTTGTGGCCCCAGCATATTATAACGTCCCTTTATGAACCCCACAATGTAATTCCCCCTCCTTGTGGCCCCCACATAGTATAATGTCACTATGTGCCCCTACGTAATAAAATGCCCCTCCGTGTGGCAAAAAAAAAAAAAAAAAATCATTAACTTGTCCTCCAAAGTCCATTCTGGTCTCTCAGGTTTGGAGCATTGGAGCAGAAGGTGCGAGGAAACAGAGTTGAAACTGAGAGAGCTCAATGTCCAATGCCTGAGACAGGTGGACAGCACCCAAAATATATCTGGGATTGTCCCACTGGCTCTGGGACAGTTGTGAGGTAGAACAATGTATAAACATGGAATGGAGTGCCCTGGAAGAAAATCTTTAGCTTTGTATACATGTTTGCATAATAATAACTATCTCTATGCATGTTAGAAACAATTCTCTTATGTGAACAGTTTGTAAGACCGAGAAAGCTACCATCCAACTTTTTGCTAATTGTAATGACAGGAGTTCAGGACAATAGATACAATGTAGCAGCAGGAGGAGATTGCATTGGAAGTGAACATGTGTTGTTTTATGAGTTACATGGTTGCCACTTCATTATTGATGTATTCTATGAAATGATGAAGAACAGAATGTACATACAGAAATAAGTCACTAAGAGGCGGACACACATTAGGTGGCATGTATGAATAAATCAGCTATATATAACTGTTAAATGACAGGGATGCTGTTGGCTTGCTAAATTTATTTATGCCGGGCGTGGAGCCAGTGATGTCTAATACTGCAGACATGGCAAATTAGAGCATTCTGCAAAGCACAGCAAACACATAACCTGTCTCCTCCCATTAGATCACAATTATGTGGAGCACAATTGTAATCATAGAAGAAAAGTTATCTAATTATCACAATATGAAATGTGTTATGCTCAACTGCTTACATTTTCACTGTTGTAGGTTTCCATTAATTCCCCACTTCATCTATATAATCTAGTCCTTAACCCCTTCCTGCTCTCCACCATACTATTACGTCGCACTGTGCATATAGTTAGTGCTCAGCATCGTAATAGCATGGAACTGTAATGGCGCTGTGCCTGCGGCATTACTTCCATCATTCAGCTTTGTTACACAACCAAGGGCTGGGACCAACCGCCGGAGTTGGAAGATACCCTGTCGGATTAACACCTTGGATCCCATGATCAATAGCGATCATGGCATTGAGGTGGTCTGGGGGCAAGATCGGCCTCGGCCCCCTATGTCTATGCACAGTTTCCATAGCAACTAATGTGCAATGTTCTGTAATACTATGTATTGCAGGACATTGCACTGGGGATCTGAGATCCCAGCTTCAAGTCCCCTTGTGGGACAGGTAAAAAGTAAAAAAACACACAAACACAAAGTAAAAACACACACAAATAAATGAACAAATAATAAAAAATTGAAAAAAACACCTTTCAATTTAAAAAATAGATAATGCAAACAAAAATAAATGAACAAACATGTTAGGTATCCCCACGTGTGTATAAGTCCCCACTATCCAAAAATAGCGTTATTTATCCCGTACGGTGAACACCGTAAATAAAAATATATACCGCAATGTGCAAATTAATGAATTTTGGTCACTTTGCTTTCCCCAAAAAATAACAATAAAAAGTGATCAAAAAGCCATAATACCAAACATTAGTACTAATAGAAAGTGAAATTTGTCCCATAAATAACCCTAACATATCTCCATCAACAGTACAGTAAAAAAGTTATAGGCGTCAGAATACGTCACCCCAGGAAAATCGTCCATTTTCAAAAAGCAGTAAAATGTAATAAAAAAACTATATAAATATGGTATTGCCGTGATCGTAATGAACCGCCAGAGAAAGCTGCCATGTAATTTTTAATGCAAAGTGAACGCCATAAAAACAAGATGCAAAAAACTATGATAGAATTGTGTGTTATTTCACATACACCCCCAAAAAACGTTAATAAAATCTAATCCAAACAATATATGCACCCCAAAATGGTGGCAAATGAAAGTACAACTCGTCACGCAAAAAATAAGCCCTCACAGAGCTATGTCGACAGAAAAATAAAAAAGTTATGAATTTTGAAAGACGGGGAGGGGAAATATGAAAAAAGTTGCCGAGCATTAAGGGGTTGAAAGTATATTCCTGTTGTTAGCGATAGCAAATCCTAGTGATATAGTATGTTATCACTTTATGATCAGTGGATGTCCCCGCTCTGATCCTAAGAATGATGGGGCTGCAGTGCATGATTTTATGCTTCATCCCCTGCTTAGTTTTCCCTGCAAGGAAGCATTCCTAGCCACCTGGGTGTGCAGAGAACTGGAAACAGCCCCAATCACTTGAATGGCGGGCAGGGAAAAAACCCTTCCAAACAAGCCACACTAGTTAAGTCTTTGAACATGCTAACTAAAGCCTGTAGAGCCTTAGATGTAGTTCTTGGGTATTTTTGCAATGCCTCTTAACATTGCATGATCTGACCTTGGGGGGACTTTAATGGGACCTCCACTCCTGGGAAGATTGTCAATTGTCTTGAATGTTGGATATAACCTTTCCCAGTCTGATGGGCAGCAACAATTGCTAAGCTTTTCTAGTATCTAGTATGTTTAGATTCTACTTGTAATACGTTAGTTTTAAACACTAACTTGAATGAGCCAAGACAGCAATTCTTATCATTTCTATTATACTTACCCAGTGATATTGCATTCTTAAGATAATAAAAATAATTAGGGAATAATAGCTTTTTGACCGTATATTGAGTTCAGTTGAAATATATTTAGGCAAAACAGCCAAATTTGTAGTCCTGGGCCCTTTTATCCACCCTGACTGAACAGGACAGGTGGTGCTCACTGCTGTTAATTTTTTCAGGCAAACAAAAACACAGCTAAGTTTTTTCACATTAAATGGTTGAGATGAATTTGCTTTCATAACTCTCAAAAAATGTTACCCTATGGGATTGCTATATTTATAGACAATTTAGCTACTCATAGGTTTTTATAGTATTATTTGCTACACTTGGATTGAGCTATCACAGTGGCAATATAAAAAGAAGAATAATTGTTGAAATTGAGTTTATGCGCATTCTGGTTTTAATGGGCAGTAAAATCCTATGAGTCATAGCCCAGTTTCAGGAACCTATGATCCACCAACTGTGCTCAGAATTAAAACAATTTTAGATAAGAAAACATTGTCTATAGGGAAAGTGATCATCTGACAAGGCAGCTCATCACAGTAAGAGTACTTTCAGGTATGAAAATTTGCTACCCTATCCAGGCCCATTTTATTCTCCATATTGTTTCATTTTCTGAATCCCACTATCCTTGGCAGGACACAGTATCAAGACTCAGAAATGAATAGATCATGTTTTAAGTGAACCCCTATCCATACACTGCAGTGTACAAAGACTCTAAACTTGCAACTATGAAATATGTTATGAAAACTATATGGCACACTGTATAGCTGTTCCCAGTAAGACAGTAAATGCTACAATGTTAAATGTGTTTTATGGCACTTATGAATCCTTTTCGATATGCCTACAACTGTAAAGCTAAACAGATCATAATATATATGTTATATCTGTGCTGCCAGTCCTTCTAGCTAGTCAGCTGTACACCATGATGGGTTCCCATGCACGATGGGCAAATAACACCTGCTGTTTTAATGTTCCATCATTGCTAATAGCTAGCTTCATTGATCACATGACATGGTGTCACACAGATGTCATGACATCAGGTAAAGCTGATAAACAAGAGGGACCTGTTGAGTGGGGACAGCATTAAAGGGGTTATCCAGGGGCTGTTTAAAAACTCACTTCCTTGACCAAACCTCAGGTTTCTGGGCTAGTTCCAACCAGTCCATCCACCTCCTCCCTCCTCTCCCCTGCTTACAGTTAGGTTACCTGTATTATGGGGTGCAGGCATTACAATTACAATGACCTTATATGCCAGCCTCCAATTGTACAGGTAATATCTGTGAATATGGGAAAGGAGGGATGAGGTGGATCAACTCGAGTGTCAGATGCTGGTTCCAATAACGTGAACCAAAATCAGATTCAGCCTGGAAACCCAAGGTTCAGCCAGAATAGAACTCCATAGGAAAGGAGTTTTAAAATAGTACCTGGATAACCCTTTTAATATGATAAGTATACTACTACAGTTTATATTGCTTTACAGTTTGAGGTAAAGCATACTAAAAGGTATTCATAAATCTCTGAAAACCTTTCAAAAGGGTTGTCCAAGATTAGAAAACATGGCTGCCATCTTTAAAAAAAAAATAAAAAATTGTCACAACTATCCTTTAGTTGTATTGCTTAGTTGTAGCTCAACTTCACTGAAGGAAATAAGGCTGACCTGCAATACCGCTCGCAACATGTAGACTGCTGTGGTGATGTATTCCTCATAACACAAAAAAAACCAAACTTGTCTAAGACAAGTCACTGTCTCCAACAGGATTATGTTCTTTAGAGACCTAAAACCCTAAACACTTTCTACAAGGCTCTACAGTGCAGTTTTAAATGCATGCATGTATGTATAGTTGGCCTAAAAGTCCTTACACCACCACAATCACACCAATTCCAGCTATGGGTACACTTGAATGTAAAGATCTACAGTACCTTGTTGATTTAGTATTGAAGTAAATGATGTTCTGTTGCCAGAGGAGAGAAAAAAACTGTAGCAGGATTTTCAATAACTGCCAAGTATGAGACTGGCGCATTATTCTGAGCACGTAATATATTTCTCATCATGGCCTAGAATTACAAAGACAACTACATCCTATTGAAGTTGGAGCGTTTGGGAAGATCTACGGGATGTTTATTGCCGTCAAATTTTAAATGAAAATGTTTTTAAACTCTTGGAAACACTATATGTATTAATTTCATTATATTGATTTTTATCTCAAGCAGTCAACCTAGAAACAAATATTTCACAAGGAACATGCTCAAGTGAATTCATTACCACTACAACGAAAACTGGCATTGATCTGTAAACTGTATGTGGTAAAAAATACAGTACACCGCACAGCCCTAAAGCACTCAAACTCTACCATCATCTGAGTTTGCAAATACAGCGCAAAATGAAGCAAAAACTTTCAGATCCTTAAACTTGCAAAGTAAAATAAAACCACCAGTTCATTTTGGCCCTAGATCAGGTTATGAGCACACCCCTAGTGCTTTTTGTTTGAAGGACCCCCAAAGTTTGGTACATGATCATGAGGACTTTATTGTATATAGGAAAAATGACTGTCTCCATTCATATTTGAATGTTTTTGTGACATTATATAATGTCAGTTTGCTTTTGACTCCCCGAGTCTTGAGACAGCAAAAGGGATTTTAGCCAAGCCAGTTTCACTTATCTGCATACAGCGCCGTTTCGGGATTTTTGTCCCTCATCAGTGCAGACTCGGTGAGTCAAAAGCAAACTGAGGATCTGTTACATCCAACAGAGGGCGCATGAGCTCCCAGCTCCTTTCCCATAATGCCTTGTGATATGTAGATGCTTAGTAGAGGGCGAAAGGTAACTCAAAACTCTACACACCTTAACTCGTGCTCTCCTCAAGGAGAGATGTCCCTGTCCATAACCCACTCATTGCCTCCCACAAAGCCAGCCAGTTCACTTTGCTCTGCACTGATGAGGGACAAAAATCCCGAAACGGCGCTGTATGCAGATAAGTGAAACTGGCTTGGCTAAAATCCCTTTTGCTGTCTCAAGACTCGGTGAGTCAAAAGCAAACTGAGGATCTGTTACATCCAACAGAGGGCGCATGAGCTCCCAGCTCCTTTCCCATAATGCCTTGTGATATATTGTGAGGAAACATCCTTCCTGTGTAGTATGACAATTAATTCACACAACCGTGTGTGCTAGCCATGTTTTTCATGGCTAGCACATCACCCGTTCATTTCTATGGCCCCATACACATGGCCATATATTTTCACAGGCCCTTATATATGGGGCTGTGAGCCTGGGGCAAAACTCAGGACAGGTCCCATTCCTGTCCCTTTTTGCGGCTTAGGCTCAATGATGAGTGAATAGGGCTGTGGTGGCACACAGATGTCATACATGTTCCTTTCAATCACGGATTGGCTATGTGTGCATGGTCGTGTGTATGTAGCATAAGACAATGCAGTAGTGAGTGTGCTGTATGGCAATGGCAATGAATGTAATGGCAAGAATGTATGGGCTCCTGTAAGGTCTAATGTGCTACAGATTAGGACCTTCAAACAGCAGGACAGTTTGGATCTAAACGGTGTCATTGAAATTCCATGCAATTAATGTATTTTTCCTGTGTGTGTCTGAATATATTAGTGGAAGAGTGAAGAAATCAGGCGATACCTATAAAAGGTATCGCCTGATTTCTTCACTCTTCCACTCCTTTCTATGGCTATGGTACAACATTATACTCTGAATACATTACAAAGGCTCATATATATTTCAGGGGAACTCTGGGAGCGGGCCCTCTAAGGTTCCTGTGAATGTATTTTTAGACTCGAGCAGCCCATGCACTGGGCATCAGGTTATTGTTGTGACTCTATGTGCTGACTAGTCTCATTAAATAGGGACCATCAGCTTGTAGCTAGCCGACTGCAGGTTTTACTGTATATTTGCAAAAAAAGGTTTCAAAAACTGACATGTCTTAAGTCTATATATAACTTAAGTCTATATATAACACAAATCACTTGAAACCCCTTACAGACTAAACACATTCTATTGGAGTTTTTTCAGGTACAATAATCTATAGGTAAGGCAATCATATTGGACCAGATCACAGGCTCTTCAGTTTCAAAGATTGTCTAAGCTGACAGACTGAAGCCATGAGTAAACGTATATTTAATAAAGTTTTATGGACTGGCCAACCCTATAAAACAAACATTTTCATTGATTACTTGCCATCAACGTAGATATCTAGATGGTTCTCTCCCTTTCTAGTTAGAAATCCCCTTAAAATAAAAGGGGCAGATTCACTATGAATCTGGCCACTATTTTGTCAGAACTTATGTTTTGCGACTTTTTAAAGGGGTTTTCCCGCCCTGGCTCTCGCACAAATTAGCTGTTGCAGTAACCTCTGGGTGTCAGATGATGCTAGTGAAAAAAGCACATGCACCACTGCTTCTATTCAGGCGATAGGAGTGATGCAGCAGCCCTGTCCACTGCATGGTGGTCCTTTTGGGGAATTGCAGTGCGGCTCCTACTAGCAGCTTCTGGCAGCCGGAGGCTTCTCCAACAGTTGATCTGTGCAGGGTCTGGGTGTCAGACCCAGATCGGTCACATACGGATGACTTATTCTGTGAATAGGTTATCAGTATAAAAAACAATTTGGGGCCAGAAAACCCTTTACCACCACTTGGAACTACAATATTTGCTAGAGGAATTTTTATACTACCTTCAATACTTTTCAAAGTGTGGGCAGGTGGCTGGGCATGAGTTGACAAATTTTGTGGTGTAAGTGACAACAGATATCTATGCCAACTATGAGCTAGCATAGATTTGTTGAGGCCCACAGCCTGGCAGAGTATGTACCAGATTCATTACAAAACCTCTGCAGTCACAATCATCAAAACCAACGTATAAATAGTTACACACCTAAACATTGCCATAATCCTAAAATGAGGTAATTGGAGAGCAGTGCTCAGAGCTGATCTGAAGTCAACCCATAATCGACTGGGTAGGTCCGATCATACTGTATTGACAAAATCAACAGAGATCAGCAGATTTATGCAGTGGTTTACATACGTGAAAGCTATATAAGTTTTTCTGCCTGATCATCAATTACATCACTCTGGGAAAGAGTTCAGTGAAAGTCGCTCTTTAAGGCGATCCGGATTTCTACGATCTGGTGTGATCAGAATGTGTGTTGCCTGCTACCACACAGAAACTGATAGCTGACAGTCTAACTGTGACAACTGCAGGGACTGGTTGTTTAACCCCTTCACGCATTCTCACGTACATGCACGTGGGAGAATGTGATTAGTTACCGCATCCCCACGTGCAGGTACGTGATGGTGATCGAGCGGACTCAGAAGCAGAGCCCGTGCGATCACCGCGGGAGCCCAGCTGTATCTGACAGCCAGGCTCCCGCTGCAACAGCGGGGACCAGTGATAACACCGATCCCCGCTGTTTAACCCTTAAGATGCCGTGGTCAATAGCGACCGCGGCATTTTAAGTGTTTGCTAGCGGCACTTAGTACCGCGGGCGGCATCGGGAGAGGGTGTCAGCTGTAACTGACAGCTAACACCCTGCTCCTTAACCTCCCATCGGCGCTCAACGCCGATCGGGGTTTTTAACCCCTTGGATGCCGTTGTCAAACATGACCGCGCCATTCAAGGGGTTCCGCCATCTTGCGGGCGGTATCGGAACCGGGTGTTAGCTGTAATTGACAGCTAGCACCCTACTCCATAACCCCCGGTCAGAATTGAGTTCCGATCGGAGGTTTTAACCCCTTGGATGCCGCGATCAAACATGACCGCGGCATTCAAGGGGTTCCGCCATCTTGCCGCCCCCCGGCACCCCCCGTGGCGAGATCGGGGGGTGCCGATATCTATAATCTGCAGCCTGGGGTCTGCCAAGTGACCCCAGGCTGCCTGGAGCCCCCAGTACCTGGTTGATCCTGCCGAGACCTGCGGAAGTCAGCGCTGTGTTTCCATAGCGCTGACTTCCTGTATAGACTGCAAGACACGTGTATGCTCATGTCTTGCAGTCTATAGTATGAGCCAGAGATCAAAGCATCTCTGGCTCAGGTGTCCTAATGGGACACATGAAAAAGTAAAAAAAGTGAAAAAATAAATAAATAAAGTATGTGAAAAAAATTAATAAAAGAATAAAGCCCCAAAAATTCCCTTTTCCTATATAAAATGAATTATATAAAAAATAAACCTAAAAATTAATAAAAACAATACATATTTGGTATCGCCGCGTCCGTAACAACCTGTACAATAAAAATGAAACCATATTTAATGTACACGGTGAACGTCGGGGAAAAAAAAACGCAAAAAAACCACCAAAAGTAATGATTTTTCGCCATCTCACCTTACAAAATATGCCATAAAAAGTGATCAAAAAGTCATATGTACCCCAAAATAGTACCAATAAAAAGCACAGGTTGTCCCGCAAAAAATAAGCCCTAAACCAACTCTCTAAACTGAAAAATAAAAATGGTACGCATCTTAGAAGATGGCGATGCAAAAAAAATAGATTTATGTCCCCAAATGGGTTTTTGTTCTGCAAAATTGTTATCGCATAAAAAAACAGTATAAATGAGGTATCGCCGTAATCGTACCGACCTGCAGAATAAAGATAACATGTTACTTACGCTCTACGCTGCATGGTGAAAAATTTAAAAGGTAAAACGCAGTGCCAGAATTGATGGGGTTGTTTTTTAATCCACCAAGAAAGAGTTAATAAAATTTATTTAATAAGTTGTAAGCACCTAAAAATGATGTCATTAAAAAATACATCTCATACTGCAAACAACAAGCCCTCATATGGCTACATCACCAGAGAAATAAAGAAAATATAGCTCGTACAATGTGAAGACAAAAACCCCCAAAAAATCGTCAAATCATTAGAACATAACTGGCTGCGGCAGGAAGGGAATGTATAAACTGTGCGAGGATATATCAGGGGACACCCCAGATTTAGAGCTTACAAGGGATAATAAACCAGAAGTGACCCCCAGAGTGACCTCCCCAATAATAGGAACTACTGGGGAAATAATAGGGAATTTAGTGTACCCAATTTTCTACGCACAGCTTACATATTCACTTTTCCCCATCCGCTGTGCAGTCACGTCTGGGATACTAATTCTCGTTACACCCCTTGATAAATTCTTTGAGGGGTGCACTTTTCAAAATGGGGTCATTCCCTAGGGGATTCCACTTTACTGGTACTTTAGAGGCTCTGCAAACATGACATGGCATCCAGATCCCAAACATCTGAATCTGCGCTCCAAAAGCCACATAGCGCTCCTTCCCTTCTGTGCCCTACTGTGTTCCCAAACTGCAGTTTATACCCACATATATTACACTTGTCGTACCCAGAATAACGTACTTAATGTCATATGTGGGCATAAACTGCTGTTTGGGCACAGCCGAGCACAGAAGGGAAGGAGCGCTATTTGGTTTTTGGACGCCATTGCACTTTTGCAGAGCTGAAATGCCAGTATAGTGGAATCCCCTGACATGTCACCCCATTTTGGAAACTACACCTCTGAAGGAATTTATCTTGGGGTACAGTGAGCATTTTTAACCCCCAAGTGTTGCTATAATTTATTATCCATAAATGAATACGCAGCTGATGGTGAAAATGACAATTTACCCAGGAATACGACATTTCAGTGCGTAATATGTTGTGCCCGGCTTGTATCAGAGATGAAAGCTCCAAAAGCTGTTGTGCCCAGGATCCCCGCTCACCAGTTTTTGGAGTGTGTGTCTGTGCAGACATAAACTGGGCACAACATATTGGGCACCGAAATGGCGTATCTATAGAAAAATGTCATTTTTAACTTTTCATTATCAGCTGCGCATTCATTTCTGGAAATTAAAAGAATGCAACACTTAAGGGTTAATAATGTTCGCTACCCCACTTGATAAATCCCTTGAAGGGTATAGTTTCCAAAATGGGGTGACATGTCTGCGGATTCCACTTTACTGGCAATTCATGGGCTCTGCAAAAGTGGCATGGTGTCCAAAAAGCAAACTGTGCTCCAAAAACCAAAATAGCGCTCCTTCCCTTCTGTACCCGGCTGTGCCCAAACAGCAGTTTATACCCACATATGGCATTGTTAAGTACGTTATCCTGGGTACACCAGTGTCATACATGTGGGCATAAACTGTCATTTGGGCACACAGCAGGGCGCAAATGTGAAGGAGCGCTATGTGCTTTTGGAGCGCATATTTAGATTGTTGTTTTTTTGGACGCCATGTCACATTTGCAGAGACCCTAAAATTGCCCCTACAAAATGGGGTCACTTCTTGTGGAATTCCAGTTTACTGGCACCTCCAGGGCTCTGCAAAAACAACATGGCGACGAGAAAGTACTCCAAAAGCTAAAAAAAACACAGTGCTCCTTCCCTTCTGAGCCCTGCTGTGTGCCCAAGCAGCAGTTTATACCCACATATTTAATTTTTTTGTCCCCGGGATAGCCCACTTAATAGTTTTAGGAGTTCATGTCTCTGATGCCACAAAGTGGCCGCAACGTATTAGGCACTGAAATTGGATATTTCTTTAAAAACTTTAATTTTCACTTTGTACATTAATTTTTGGGAAGCATTTTTAGGCTCAAAATCATAATATCCCTTGATACATTCCTTGAGGGGTGTAGTTTCTAAAATGGGGTCACTTTTAGGGGGTTTCCATTGTATTGGTACTTTAGGGGCTCTGCAAATGCGACATGGCACCTGAAAACTACTCCAGCCACATCTGCCCTCCAAAAGCCAAATAGCGCTCTTTCCCTTCTGAGCCCCACCATGTACCCATACAGCAGATTACGACCACATATGGGGTATTGCCGTGTTCAGGAGCAATTGTTTTGCAAACTGTGGGGTGCTTTTTCTCCTTTAACCCCTTGTGAAAATGAAAACTTTGGGGATAAAGTGACATTTTAGTAATGTTTCATTTATACATCCCAGTGTTAGCAAAATCTGTGAAATGGCTAAAGGTCAAAATGCTCACTATACCCCTTGATGAATTCTGTGAGGGGTGTAGTTTCCAAAATGGGGTCACTTTTTGGGGTTTTCCTTTGTATTGGTACTCTAGGGGCTTTGCAAATGAGACATGGCACCTGAAAACTATTCCAGCAAAATCTGCTTTTCAGACGCCCAGTGTCGCTCCTTCCCTTCCGTGCACTGCCGAATGCCCAAACATCGGTTTACACCCACTTGTGGGGTATTTCCATGCTCGGGAGAAATTGCATAATAAACTGTGAGATGCATTTTCTCCTTTAACCCTTTGTGAATGTGTTAATTTTAGGGCTAAATTAAGGAATTAGTGGGAAAAAATTAAATGTCTAAATTTCACCTCCATATTGTTTTAATTCCAGTGAAATGCTTAAAGGGTTAACAAACTTCCCAAATGTTATTTTGAATTATTTGAGGGGTGCAGTTTTGAAAATGGGGTCATTCATGGGGGTTTCTAATATATAGACCATTATAATCCTCTTCAGAACTGAAGTGGTCCCTAAAAAATTAGTTTGGGAAATTTTCTTGTAAATCTGCAAAATCGCTGTTACACTTGTAAATCTTCTAATGTCCAAAATAAATAACAGGACGATTAAAAGATGATGCCGATATATAGCAGAGATATGTATGATAATATGTATTAATGTATTTGGGTGGTATGACTATCTGTCTGAAAAGCAGAGCATTTCACATTTTGAAAATTGCAATTTTTTTCCAAATTTCCATCAAATTTCCTATTTTTTTATAAATAAATACAAAAATATTCATTAGTGTTTACCACTAACATGAAGTACAATGTGTCACAAAAAAAAAAATCTCAAAATCACTTGTGTAAGTTAAGTCGTCTCAAGGTTATTGCCATAAAGTGACACGTCAGTTTTGAAAAACGAGGCCTGGTCCTTAACGCACTTTTGGGCTCAGTCTTGAAGGGGTTAAATGGCAGTCATATAACATCATGTACACCAATAGGACCCTGGTGGTGGCGGCTTCAGCCAGGGAGGGGTTGTGGTCTGAGCTTTGAACACTCGGGAAGGGGTTAAAGATGGCAGTCGCTTGGGAGTCGTGCAGCTGCCATGTCTCTGCTCTTTTATACAGCAGAGACCCGGCACTAATGCCCACACTGATCGCGAGCATTAACCACTCTGGAGCCTCGGTCAAAGCTGGCAGTGCGCGGGCGCCGCAATTTTGCCGGGGATCGCCAGCACCCAGAGCAAGCTCCGGGGCCGGCGTTCCATTGCTATGACAGCCGGGAGCCTTCTGAAGGCTCCCAGGCCTGTCTTTCATTAGTTTCTATTGCAGGCTACTCTATGTATGCATTGCATTAGTGATCAGCGCCCCTGGGGTTCAAGACCCCTAGGGGTCGGGTCTAATAAATGCAAAAAAAAAAAAAAAATATTATATATATATATATATATATATATATATATATATATATATATAAAAAAAAAATTATGAAAAGTTCATATCACCCCCTTTCTCTAGAACACATATAAAAGTAGTTAAATAATGTGAAACACCTACACATTAGGTATCCCTGTGTCCAAAAACGCCTGGTCTACAAATCTATAAAAATATTTTTCCTGTACAGTAAACACCGTAGTGGGAAAAAAAAACAAAAAAACAAACATCAAGTGCCGAACCGCTGTTTTTCCTGTTTTGCCTCTGATAAAAATTTGAATAAGAAGTGATCAAAGAAATAGCAATTCCCAAAATAGTATAACTAAAAAGTACAGGTCCCGCAAAAAAACAAACAAAAAAAAAAAAAAAAAAAAACTACACCCTATGCATCCCAGTACACTGAAGTATAAAAAAAAATTAAAAAGTTATGGGTGTCAGAATATGGTGACTTAGAAAAAAAAAAAATATTTTTTCTGCTAAGTTTTGAATTTTTGTTAAGGGGTTAAAATGTAAATAAGACCATATAAATTTGGTATCCCCAGAATCTTACCAAAACATAGAATACAGCTGACATATTTTGGCTGTACAGTAAAAATGAAGCCCGTAAGAAAGTCGCACAAATGCACTTTTTCTTCAAATGCACCCTATTCTGAATTTTTTTCCAGCTTCCCAGTACATTGTACAGAATAAATGCATCATGAAGAAAAATGTCCCGCAAACATTAAGACCTCATATGGCTGAGAGCGGAAGAAAAAAAAAAAAAAATGTTATGGGGTTTGGAAGGGGGGGGGGGGGGAGGAGAAAGAGTGAAAAATGAAAATCGAACAATTCCTCCGGCAGGAAAGGGTTCAATACAGGTATGGGCAACATCCTATGCTACTGCCACTTAATTGAATAAAGGCTTGTACTTCTGCTCCTGCGACAATGTATCCCTGAGCATACTTCATGCGATCATGTGAAGCAGAAAAGAACACGACCTGTAATTGTGCATTTATCAATTAACAAAAAGGTGTCTAAGCAGTATTCAATTGCATTTAAATGGGATTGGGTAAATTATACAGACTCATGCTCAGCTTTTTGCCAAAGGGTATCAGTGTACAGGTGTCAAAGCTTTTTTTGTTCCAAATGGACTGGACACACATTTTAAAGTATAACATGATAGACTTAGGAATTTAATAGTCTTATACATGCAGTTATTTTATTATAGTTAGGACAGAAGCTGAAAACTATACATTTTCTTGAAACTACACACAGGCTAGAACCAAGTAGGGCTGGACACCTGACACTCATACTGGGAAAGTGTACATGTGGACAGGAAGACTCCAGAGAGAACAGTAATTTGAGGCTATAAAATATAGAAACAATAGGGCTGATTTATCATTGCTTGTGTACTAGAAAATTAGCACACAAGCTATTTAAAAAAAAAAAAAAAAAAAAAAAAAAAAAAGGGAAAATCTTTCACGCAAGTCAGAATTTTTGCAGAGAAATTGAGACTAAGTTGTGCGCCCCACATGCCGCTTTACTCAAAAGGGGGTGAAGCCTCCGGCCAGTCATTTACTTCAGTATTCTGGTGTAAATGAAGGAAGGAGCTGGGGTTTAGGAGCCCAGAACCTGTAGGAGACACCTAGTTTATGACAAGGTTTGCAATTTGCTATAGATTAGGGAAAACTCTGGTGGAGCAGGGATCCTCAAGACCAGTGTGGGATAACACTTATCTTGATAAATCAGACCCCATACTGTAAAAAGTAACAGAAGCACAATGTGCAAATAGACAACCACCATCATAAGGACAAAAGCATTAGTTTGAGAAGTTTATTAAGTCATAATGCCATTTCAGAGACCGTACACATTAAAAAAAAAATAGAAAATTATAGTACACATACCATGACATTAAGTTTATTATATCCCATTCCATACTACAGTCAGTCAGTTGCATGATTCCATTCAAAATGTCCCCACATTAGACAAATAAAAATTCTGGAATATTTGTTAAGTTACATGGTTACACAAACTAATAGCTAACCAATAACAGACTTGCTGGTGGATTGATTTATCTATAGTTCCATAGCATTAGGATATAGCTGGGGAAAAAATGCTCAAAATAACAGTCTGCAGATGTCCTGTACAAGAGAAATGTGTCAACGACTTGGAAAAAAAAGTAAATATACAAAAGCTTTATTACATACTTATAAATATGCTACAAATCCAAGCGATATATATCAAACACAAAAAGAAAAATGGTAGCTTTTCAGCTGATGATAACATAAGCCAACTCTCACTCCAAGGAATTGTTCTTTTCATTTGCTGACTGCTCACTTTTCAAGGTTGGATCCTATCCTGAATATTTAGAAGAACTCTCCAACATCTGCTCTCTTGTCACGCAATTTGCTTCTAGCCTTTGTACGAGCTTTAAATGCAGCAGAGTTGTTCATGTGCTAAAATGGAAACATAGCTTGAGTCAAGAATGAATGCCAATTTGTACAAAACTATTTCATGCATAAGATCCACACTCATTTGCACTCTATGTTGGCTACTTACTAAAGTGGTATTTTCTGCAGAAAGATCAGATGGCCATAGACTAATTTTAGGGGACCTCAGAAGTTCATATCATTGAAATGCAGACACCTCTGAGGTCAGAATTTATTTTTTAATTGACAATGAACCTTTACCAGTCAGATGTTTCACTTATTAGGAATCTCTGCTATTGGAATATAGTACGGCTCCTATAAAAATAAACAGACCCATACTGTACTTGTGCAGATATTATATAGCTACATGCAGTGGGGGAAACAAAAAAAAAAAAAAAAAAAAAAAAACTGTGGCATGCTCAAGTGTAATGTGTACCTGAGGGTGGGTTCACACTTGCGCTTGAGTCCGTCCGCTGCCAATCCGAGTGAAAATCTTGGGAAACTGGATAGGCACCGGATAGCGACAGGTTAGCGACACATTGCTTAAAAACCCATTCATTTGAATGGGTTTTTAAAGCAATGCGCGGGTGTGCGCTTACACCCCCTGCGCCGCGAATCCAGTTTTTTCATCGGAAACAAAGTCAGACATGCAGGACTTCGTTTCCAGCGGAAAAAAACTGGATTCGCGGCGCAGAGGGTGTAAGCGCACACCCGCGCATTGCTTTAAAAACCCATTCAAATGAATGCGTTTTTAAGCAATGTGTCGCTAACCTGTCGCTATCCGGTGCCTATCCAGTACCCAAGATTTTCACTTGAATTGGCAGCGGACGGACTCAAGCGTAAGTGTGAACCCACCCTGAGCCCCTAAGTGTAAAGGAGGAGATTAAAAATCCCCTCATGATAAAAGTCAGTGTTGCTGGAATCTGCATTGGTGTAATTTGAGACAAATATTGCACAATGCTTGATAAATTTGGTGCACCTAAAAATCTAAGCTCATTCTTAGTACAACAAGTTGTACTTTTAGTTGGTAAGGTAGGGTTCACACTACCATTGGATTCAGTTATGAAGGTGTCAGTTTAAAAAAAAACAACAAAAAACAAAACAAACGGACACCCATCATAAACAGACATTAACGGACACTAACTGATGTTAATGTGTCTGTTTTATAAACTGATCTATTTAATGTATCAGGTAAAAAAAACGAACACATTAGCACTTAGTTTTTTTTTTTTTTTCTCCTTTGGGCATGCGCAGAAAAAAAAACTGACACAAAATAACAGACAATACCTGATGGCTATCAGTTACTGTCTGTTACCCATAGACTTCATTATTAAAAAATAACGGACGCTTGCCGTCCGTCAAGAAACCGTTTTTTTAAAGGACAAGTCCTGCATGTAGGATTTTTTTGTCCGTGAAAAAAAAAAAAAAACGGGATTGTGATGGATTGGGTGTAAATGGACACAAGGTAAAATCCCATTGAAATGAATGGAAATTAACGGATTTCTGACGGTTCAGCTAGTGTCTGTTGCTAAAATCTTGTAGCGAATAGCAACGAACAATACTGACTGTCACCAACGGTAGTGTGAAAGCAACCTAAGATTTTGGAGTACATGCTTTGATTAACTCATTAGGGTGTGGCGATTATAACCTTAAAAACAAAACAAAAAAAAACAAAAAAAAAACAAAAAACATATAATTAAATATGCATTTTAGCCTGATTACAAATAATTATTTTAATCACGCCCCTTTTAAAGGCCACATCCCCAGGAGTGGATTAAAATGGGTTGTAACCCAACGCCCACATTATAATCCAACCCCACTTGCGTCTATACGCAACTGACTGCTGAGGCCCAGTCACAGGCTTCAGTGTCTCTGATGTCAGTCAGAAGGTCCGAGAAGAACAGGGAGCTCCACCGGAGCCCGGGAGAGGTGAGAAACACTCTTAAATGTTTGATAACCTCCCCTGGGCCTCAGCTTAGAGACCCCAGAGTATAACAGTTCCACTGTGAGTGTTTGCTGTCTAAACGAAACTGCAGGTAGAACCTCACAACTATTGTAGTAACTGAACCGAAAGTGAAAGTTTTTTGTCCCTCCCACAAGGGCGCTTGAACCTGGAATTGCTTGATTCCCTGTACAATATACTGCCATACTTCTGTACTGCAGTACATCAGCTCCCTTTGTGTAGTAGGGAGAGAGATCTAGGTCTTGACTTCCTGACTTCCATGGCAACCCCTTGGAACCTTGAGTTTTTACCATGGGGGGGGGGGGGGGGGATGCGAGGCGATGAAAAGAGATGTTCTTGCCCTCAACTACCCTGATGCATTTTCAGACTCTAGCAGCTAGTCCCAGCTGTAAAATACACCTGGAAGCTACACAGCAAGCACAGCTCCAGTGTCTGCTACAGAACTGTAACTATATGCGCAACAAAATAGTATAGCGCAGAGCAAGTAGGGGTTTAAAGGGGTGATGAGAGCGCTGACCGCCACCAGCTCCACTGACATTCAGCTTGGCTGCATTCAAATTGAATGTGGAGCGGGAGAAAGGTCTTGCAGTCTTCAGTCTGTGGGACAACCCCTTTAAGCCAATTCCACACTGGTGAATTTTTGACTTTTTCCTGCTCACCACCCAAAATCCATAACACTTTATATTTTTCTGTTGACATAGCTGTAGGAGTTACTTTTTTCTGTGGCAAATTATACTGGGCGTTTTCCCATGAACAGACATTAACATGTGTAGACAACTAAAAGTTGGATATTTTTTGGATACAAGTAAAATTTTTTATTAAAAAATAGTCTTAGAGGCGAGTCTTGTCTTGATAGGCTGCCAATGTATATGACAAATGCAGGAAAACTGTCACTACCACGATGGTCAGAGAAAACTTTCACACTGCCAAATTATTTAATATAGCATTTTCATTTATTTTTGTTTACAGCTCAGGCCTGCAATGTGCTGCTCCCAAAAATGTTCTAAACTGCACACCTATCAGGAATCCATCCAAAAAATTTAATTCTAAGTATAAAAGAAAGACTAAAACCTCTTCTCTTTTACATCCACCCCTGGTTTTGGCTCTAGAAATTTCATAAAAATTTGCCACAAAGAACTGATTCCAGTTTTAGGCTAAGTTCACATCTGCACCAGAGTCTCCGGTGGAGACTCCTCAGCAGAAACCGGCAGAGAAACATCCTGTATGGAGGACTTTTCTTTTCGGTACAAAAACGGTGGACACCTGACAGATCCCATTATAGTCTATGGGGTCTGCTGATGTCTGCGGGTAACCGAAGTTTTAGCGGTTGGGCTCTCCGTCATTCGGGTTCCCCAGCGGACCCAAATGATGGAGAGCCCAGCGCAGATGTGAACCAAGCCTTACTCTGCTCCCAGATTCTATCCTACGCCTGGTACTGTGTGTGTACATGTGTCATCTAATAACACAGTATTAAATAAAAAGTACCACAAAGACATTTGACTTACCCTTTCATCGCGGGAAACCTTCATTGCTTCAAGAGTAGCTGCATCCAGGAGTAACGGGGGACCAAGCTCAAAAATACTACGTAGAAATCCGTTTGTCTATGGAAATGAAAGTACATTAGGAATAGTTCAGAAAGGCAATATAGAAGTAATTTAAAGGGGCTTTCCTGCAACTTACATATTGACAGTCTATCCATAGGTCATCAAAATGTGACTAATCAGGCTCTGACACCTAAGACCCCATCGATAATCTGGTCGATGAAGCCGCAAGGTTCAGGTGAGCACTGTGGCCTCATCAGTGCCTTACATTACGTAGGGGATGTATGTGGTACTGCAGCTCAGCCCCATTCACTTGAATAGGTATGAGCTAAAGCGATACCAAGTGACTGATTACCATGACATCAGCACAAGGAAGAGGCCACAGTGCTGGTGAGCAATGCAGCTTCTTCAAACAGATGATCGGCAGGATATTGGACGCCCAACCAAGCACAAATTGATAACCTGTCCATGAATATGCAAGGGGAAAACCCCTTTAGGCTGAGGTCACATTGCAGGAAAGTTTTGTTGCAGATTTTGCTGCTTTTTTGAGCCAAAGCAAAATGCGACTTCAAAAAGGAATGGGAAATAAAAAGGAAGTACTTCTTCTGCTAAATCCACTCCTGGCTTTGGCTCAAACTGCAGCAAAATCTGCCACAAAAAAAATGCAGTTTTTCCCACAATGTGTGGACTCAGTTTTTTTTTTTTTTTACACTTGGAAAATAAAAAAAGTTTAAAAACCCATTACAACTTAAAAAATACTGCGAGCAAATACTATAAACAATCATTAGGTGTCTCTGCGTATAAGTCTTATCCAAAAACATTATTTGTCTTGTACAGTGAATGTGCTAAAAAAAAAAACAAAACACTACAATGCTCAAATTAAAGTGTTTTGGTCAGCTCACTTCACCCCCAAAATAGTAAAAAGTGATCAAAAAGTTGTATACAAAAAAAAAAAAAAAATTTGTACCAATTTTTTTTTTTTTATAAAATTTGCCCTGCAAAAAAAAGCCCTCACACAGCTGTCAACAAAACCAGTAGCAAAGTTATATAGACGTCAGAATACTTTGCCTCCAGGCAAATCATTTATTTTCGAAAAATGGTGTTTTATTTAGTAAAAGCAGTAAAACTAATATAAATATGGTATAATGACCGGCCAAACAAAGTTGCCAAGGTATTCAAAACACATGTAACAAAAAATGGAGCCAACTAAAAGTACAATTCGTTGCACAAAGAATAAGGCCTCATGGCTATGTCAACAGAAAAACAAAGAGGTTATGAATTTTAGAAAGCTAAACTCACCATAAGATGAAACTGCATCCCAGAACCAAACAATTCCTTGAATACCCCATATGTTAGTCTCTTCACCCAGCAGTCAATATGCATGCGTTCTCTCCCAAAACGAATCACCTCTGATGGGAAATCTCCATCCTATGTAGAATTAGATAAATGTTGATAACAGAACAGAGATTGCTTTCCCTTCAGGTTTAGCAGATGACTGTTACGTACCTCTACAGCTCTAAGGACATCTCGAAAAACTGATCGTTGTTTCCTCCGATCTACTTTGGCTCTGTGCTTATTACAGTCAGTGGCCAAAGCTTTTAAAGTTTCAGTCAAAGGTTCAAGATCTTCATAATAAAAGTCCTAAAGTAAAGGGCAAGAAGTTAGAATGCTGTATAAGTTGCAGTCCAATTTACAACTTAATTATCAACATTAATGGGAGCTGAGCTGCAGTACCGCCATCCAGCCACTATACAAAGGCAGAGAGTCAACTGCTTCCAGCCCTGTATTGTGTATATTACGATTGTCAGAAGCAGCTAAATGGTGTGGGCTGGCTTTCTGTCTCCCCACCGATTAGATATTTACCAAGAAGATTTCAATCCTAAAAGCTGGACAACCCCTATAACATGCAGAATTTTTTTTTTTTTGTTAAAGATCGATGCCTATGTAAATGGCTGGCCATCCATATGCATCTGCGTTTGCTTTTTGCATCCATTAAACAGATGTAAAAAAAAAAAAAATGTGATCTGAATGGAGTCTAAGTCAGACATTTCTGTTTCAGTGTAAAAATGAGAAATGATCTGCTTATTAATGCCATTCTATAGCGGATCACTACATGACGTTCTATGCCCAGCCCTTGTTCACATGTAGCTAAAACGCACATAGGACAAAACCTATTAGTGCTCTTAGGAAAACCATTCACTGAGCACAAACTGTTAAGGACTACAAATACATTTAAGTCAGTTTGGATATGAAAACATGAATCATTGTCTGGAAAGCTTCAAGTTTTGACTTAACTGTTCCAAATGTGTCAGGTTTTTTTGTTTTTTTTTGACTGATCTTTTTGATGCAAACTAAAGCTTTCACTTTGTCTCCCATCAGTTTTTTCACTGAAAAAAAAAATTCAGCATGATGCGCTTTTATTTCCTGCAGAAAAAGAACTTACACCTGAAGGAAAGCAGCCATAAGTTTCCCCCCACCACTGACTTATGGTATGAAGGATGAAACAGAAGGCTTCGATTTACATCAGGACATATTCACACTGTCAAACTCATTAGATCTGCCAGGCAAAAAACCAATACAAATATTCCTTGGCCTCTTTCAAAGTAAAATAACATTCCTCAATTTATGCCCAACCCCCACTTGTAGCTGCCACCATGAAGGTTTGTTTCAAGAGCTAACACTCTTAGGACTTATTCACACCAGTCTCCCTCCCGAAAACTGGCCATATGCTGGATTTTCCTGACCTGAAAAATATGCATGGAAATGAACTCCTACCTTCCTCACAAAATACTGTGGTGTACTGATAACTGTATGGGACAGTATTTCATTGGGAGGCAGGGACTCATACTGTCAGTCTGGTATATCCAGTAAGCATGGATCGAATTTCATGGTCAGGATTCCATTGTGCAAATAAGACCTTAAAAGGAAGCCTTCTCCCTTCACTTATCTCCACATAATTCTAAAAGGTTACAAACTCAGTACATTTGTTTAAGAGCAAAAGACAATTTAACTAAGCTCTGTGTGTCCACTGCCCCACCCCCTTTCACAGAAGTCACAGGAGCCTGTGTCTGGGTTACTTGTATTTTACTAACGCTCTTTAGTGATGCTATACTCTATCTCTGAGGGAAAAAGTCCATAAGGTGCGGTGCTTCTCTAAACCAACAGCTTTGCCTTAAACCTAATCTGTGTTGCGAGGTGAAAGCACAAAGGAATGCAATTCACAGACTCTAGGTGACAGTCTATACAGGAACACAACATTTGAGGAGTCGCATGTGCATTTTTGAACAGTTATTTTAGGTAGTTTTCACAGATCACTTAATAGATGCAAGTCTGAGGGATCCTTGAAAACTGGCACCACACAGAAGCAAATCAATGAATTTATGTCAGAGTTGTGTGGATGAACCCCAACTCAAATTGGTCAAAAAAATAGATCTAGTAAAAACGATCCACTCAAAACATTAAGCTTGCCCGAAAAAAGTAGGATGGCCAAAGCTAAAACTGACCTCTTGCTATCTCAAGTCAGGAAATATGTACATGATATAAAATAAATAAATAAATATGTAGATTATCACAAGTAGTTCCATTCCTATGACATCCTACCGATGCCCGGTTACTAATCGCAGACATGAGCTTACAATAGAGAACACTTCTGTACTTACAGCATCTGCTTCTCGTGCTAGTTCAAACAAGAGGGCCAGTGTCTCCCCAGCTGCAATTCTCATGTTCACATCATCACAGGACAACAGGCGTGGAAGTTTATGCAGATGTCTATTAAAGAATAACTATTCAGTTTGTGTGTGGATGATCATGTAGTATACAAAGATACACTGGTTCAAACACTATCTAATGCGCAAGTGTCAGTTTTGATAGGACAAAAATCACTCCAAGCAGCAGTTTTTAGGACTGTGACTCTTGTCCATTAGTCAGTCATTAATGTATGTTAGCCTGCCATAGAACTATGTTGGTATGTTACCATTAAGAAAAATATGTTAAGCTATTCATACTCAAAAACTGATCAAACCCTGCTCCACTTAGCAGTCTGTGGGACAGAAGATCAGTCTCATTTAAATTATGCTTTATCGACTATGGACAAAGAATAATCCAGTCATGCCACATTGAAGAATATTTCGGTTTTGAAATTATGTATTCTATTTACCAAATATGGTAAAAGTGGTAAAAAAACGTAACAAAAAAGCAAGACGTCTAACCCACACATCTGCAGATGTTGCTGGCACATTTACTTACATGTCAATTTTTTTCTTCACTTCACTGCTATGACATATGGTCAGCAGGAGAGCCCATGACAGCAGAGCCTGAATGTGAAGTGCTGAAGCATTATCTGTTCCACCCTCTGAGTGATACTGCTTGGTAAAGACATTTTCCATACATTCCATTGTCATGTACAAATCCTAGAAAATGCATTTTATTAGAAGAAGAACAGAAAACACAACTCTTCAATATAAAAAAGTTAGTAGAAACAGGATATGAACTGTTACAGACAAATGAAAAAATGCATCTTACCTCAATGTCATCCGTAGCAATGAAGCAGCAGAGTCCCAAATAGCTTGCACACTAAAAAACAAGCAAAGGGTGTTATTTACCAGCAAAAGAGAAGATTTTTTTGTCTGGCACTTTACCTTTATTTACAGGGTTACTTGCATGGAATTGTTAGAGACGCTAGTTTCTACAAAGAGCTGCCCAAAAAACAAACACCAAAAGAGAAAACGTCCTATGCAATTGTTTTGTGTTGCACATAGCCTCCCTTTTACAATAGATTTTTATCACCTATCTATTCAACAGAAAATGGTACTTCTTCTAATACTACATTAACTTTATAGAAAGGCACCTTCCTTCATTGTAATTGTGCCTGTGATAATGAGATAACTGCTAAGTGATCTCTACATAATAAAGTTTGTCTATTATAAGGCTCAGAAGTTTACGGTAAAACTGCAAGACTTCAGGATTTTTCATTTTGAAGACACTTTCCTGATGCAACATTCATTTTAAGGCTTTCACTGCCACTAAACATCATTTTCCTTATAAATATCCTGTATAACCATATGCTTAACAACTGACTACATTAAGTGCTGGAATTTCTCCTGAAGCTACTGTACAAATCAAGCTACCACTAACTATGTTTAGTTTTCAATTCTGTTATACAGTTGTCTTTCAGGATCAAGGCTCAGGAAGGCATAATGTTAATTTCCTCTGAAACGCTACACAATGCACTGAGCAATCCACTCCTGACTGTCCACTGTTTAGTTGCACTAGCTGCTCCCCGGATAAGCCGATTGTTATATTCAGACCTCAGCCAATCTACTACTCAGCTGTATTAACTGGATATAAAACGTATTTATACAGAGAAGAGCAAATAGTGGACATGTGTCTCCAGGATAACTGTGCATTTACCCTATTCGTATTAATTTATCTGACGACAATACTTACAGCCTGACGGGCAGGCATGCTTGCACTCCTGTCAGAAATGATGATTTTTAAGACTGGGGCTAAGGTTTTGAAGACTTCTTCACTTTCCACTCCAGAGCCAAGTTGACAACACAGGAGGCAGGCCATAGCTGCAGCCACACGCTGCTCTTCACCTTTACCTAGATTAACATTTGCAATGATTTACAGACTATAAAAAGTCATCCCTTGGGAATTTATTCTTGACAGTCTAAAACTGGGTTACTTACCCTTTTTCAAGCAACGTTCAATACTATCTGTGAGTGTTATCCTCCTTTCTAGGATGAAATCGTAAAGGATCTTAGATGACAACCCTGCCTTCAGTCCCTCAAGGGCAGCTTGCCTAGTCTTTGCACTGTAGAGCAGACAGAAAACTTATAAATGCAAACAAGAAATAAAAGTTTCTGACAAATGTATAATGAAAACAGAAGAATTAAAAATGGAGTCTCATGGCAATTTCCCTGTCCATTATAATCTATGTGGGCATCTAGGCTTCATAGAACGCTGGTTCCCTTATCTTACTGCTGCAGTATTTTGGAGACCTGACATTTGGTAAACCTGGAGACCGCATCACCAAAAGAAGCAGGGTTGAGAAACCGAACCTGAGGCATTCAGCAGTTTGCGCTTCACTGGCTTTTTAAATAAGGCTTTTTTTTTATCAAGTGTTTGTAGGTCATCTGTGGATACACTTTTTATATAAAAAACAATGCTGACTGCACTATAGTGATCTATAGGAAATTGTACAGTCAGCAAGTTTTTATGATGGTCAACTGTCCCACTGACCACAGAAGAATAGTTCTCTTGGGTGGTGACACTTTGTACCTGGCTGCAGTTATAACCGCATTCAGTTCTGTGGTCACAATAGTGTGCATGAAGCCTTAATTAATATCAGAAAAAAAGAACCAAGGGAATGAAGGAGGTGCTGGAGTAGTTTTTATTTTGTGCAATTTCTAAGGTTGTTTAAAGAAGTGGCAGAGAGTTAGAAAAACATGGGTATCAGTTTATAGGTTGGGTGTGATATTGCAGTTTAACCCTACTGACTTCAATAGAGCTGAGCTATCAGACAAGCCATGGACAGATGTGGTGTGGTTTCAAAATCTTGTGCAACTTCTTAATGCCAAATGGCAGTGCTTCCATGGCAGTCTACAATGCACACCTACCTCTTGTCCATTGTAAGTTCTAGAAATCCCTTCAATTTGAATTCAAAATCTTCTTGAGCGGCTTCTTCATCCACCTCCGCTCCTGCCAGAAGAAAATGCACTTACACTTTATAGTGATACACAGAGCACAGCAAAGAGAGGAAGGACACAAATACCTACCATCCTCAGCAAAGCTGGCAGCATCACTGAAGCTACTGCAGTGACTCATGGTTTCTATTGAGGAATCATCATCACTAAATGGCTGGATGGTTTTCTGACGGCCACCTGAAAAACAATGTGACAAAAAAACACCATATTAAAAATAAGCCAAAACCATTCGGCATAAGCATATGATAAGACACCATTACACAGGAAGATTGGGCAAATTATTGGGAACAAATTTGTAAAAATGATAAATGGCAAATGTAAGTGTGCCAAAGATCACTGGGTGTCTGCAACTTTAAAACAGAAAATAAATTCATTGTTTGCAAGCAGCCCCATGGAAGTGAATGGAGCACAGGCCCACAGGCACTTCATTCACAGAGAGAATACAGAGGGAATTTGGGTTCTCCATTCTCCTGAATTCCGGTGGACCTGTGGATAGGGGATAAATGTCTAATAGGACAACCCATCTAACGCTGGATTCACAGTGTTTTGGACTTTTCATGGGGTTGTCCCACGAAGTAAAGTCTGCAGAACCTTTTTTCCCCTCCACATTCAACCTGATCGCATCCAAGCTGAATGTGGGCAGAGCTTCCATTTACTTTAATGGAAGCACCGGAGATAACCAGAGTGGTGTACTTCAGCTATCTCCGGTGCTTCCACTGAAGTGATTGGAAGCGCCGACCTCTACCAGTTCTGGCTGAGCTCAGGTTGAATTTAGCAAAACAAAGGTCCTGCAGACTACTTCATAGGACAACCCCTTTAATGTAAAAAAACTGCAGGAAGATGTTACTTTAAAGTCTATGGCAAAATATCGTGTGTTTACATACAGGCTCGGACTGGCTCTCCAGGATACCGGTGAATCCCCCGGGGGCCCTACTGACTCCCACTGTTTTTTTTTTTTTCAAATAAGCAGTGGAGGTCTTGTAACAGCCCCTATTAACTTGCCTATCCTCTCTTCAGCCTCCAGGGGGCCCCAATGCATCATCATGACACGACATGTGGTGCATAGGGCCTATTGAAGAGAAGGATGCAAGCAGGAGCAGGGATAGGTAAGTGATGCAACCACTTCTCCCCAGTGACACCCCGACCAGGTTCTGCTACTGGTAGAGCAGGAAGCCACAAGCCCATGCAGTGGCCCCTCCACTGGTCCTCCCCATACTGTATGGGGACCAGTGATTAGGCCACTATATTGTGTGGAAGCAGTGATGGGGTTAATAGCCTGTGTGTGGGGGCATTAGAGGGGGAATATCAAAAGGAGTTGTCAACCAGAAGCAGAAAACTCTGTCCACTGTATAGCAGCCGGGCGCCTTCACTGCAGCTCAGCACTTATTATAGTCAGTGGGAGCTGAGCTCCAGTATACAGCAGGCGAAGCTTTCTGCTTCCGGCCCTGTATTGTGCACTGGACAGGCATCGAAAGCGGCTCCGTACAGCTGATGGGCCATGTGTGAGCCCCCATAAATACCTACTGATCAGCTATTCATGGTGTATCCTGCAGACAGACCATTAAAAAAAATTAAGCCTGATAACCCATTTGTTATACCCCTTAATGCCCCACACACTTTAATGTCCCCTTCACAGGATGTTAGCCCCCATCACTGCCCCCACACAATATAATAGCCCCATCCACTGGTCCCCAATACAATATGGGGGACCAGTGAAGTGGCCATAAAAATTTGAAAAAAATAAATAAATAAAATTAGGCCCAGACAATCCCTTTAAAGAAGTTGACCATAAATTGGCAACCCCTGTGGTGGTCATGGAAGTGTAGAATATTAAAAAAAAAAAAAAAACCCTCCTGTCCTCAGCTTTTTTTTTCCCCCTTTTTTTTTTTAAAATTCTACACCTCCCCGCTTACCACATGAGTTGCTCCAATTCCTGGACAACCTCTAAAGGGTTTTCCATATGGTGGGTAAGTAGTACAGCACTGTCTTGGTACAGCTGATCTGCAGGGGCCCTGGTTGTGGGCACCTAGAAACAATTCCACTGGTGAGCCATAGACATCCGAGGTCTGACAGGGTCTACATACACGGTGAAATTCTATAAACAGGAAAAACATGTTCAAAATGCTTTTAGAAACACCAGTTTCAGTTACATGTGTAAAATCCTGGTACGTGGGGGTGTGTAGAGGTACATCACATCTTCTACTCTAATCTTTGAAAGCCTGTCCTAGGAGGTCAGGGTGGTTTTGCATCTGAAGTTCTACTTGAAACATTTCATTCAATAAACCTATGTTGTGAAAATAGTCTGCATGTGAATTGGGCCAACTAAAGAATCTGTTTTCTATGGCAAGTTACCTTCTACAACCAAAGCATAGAAAAAATAAAGATACATGGAAAATCCTGAGTTGTAGAATTAATCCTACAGCCAAATACTATATATTGCTAGCCAGTAGTGACATATCTGTGTTTGTTCCCTCCCCTAATTCCACCAAAAGAGAGCAAGTGAAAATATTTTCTGAAGCCAAGACAAACAAGTCTGGATTACAGAACAGGCTCAAATGACGGCGCTGTTAACAAATTGATAAAGCATTTACACATTACATAAGCCAAAATTCCGAACGGAAAAACAAATATCCACAGATGTGAAAGTCTCAAGTCTTGTTATAACTTAAGCAGTCATTGGATCGTGGACTTGTTTTCTATGGGTTCACAATTACGATATCTTGATCAATGCTACATAGGTAATCGCC
Source organism: Leptodactylus fallax (assembly GCA_947044405.1). Lineage (NCBI taxonomy): Eukaryota > Metazoa > Chordata > Amphibia > Anura > Leptodactylidae > Leptodactylus > Leptodactylus fallax. The sequence continues at coordinate 1,029,076 of CAMRHE010000011.1, read as the reverse complement.
ATCAACTTTTTCTACTGAACAGACATTGTAAAAAGGTGTTCTCCAAATTAAGAACATTAGTGGTCTATCCTTGAGATAGCACATCAATAAGACATTGGTGGGGAACCAACTCTTTGACCCCTGCCAGTTAGTGATGTAAATGCAGTCCACATAGTAGTGACTGTGCAGGCAATTACAGCCTTGTCTATCTGAATGCTGAAACACTCTGCAAAACTGCTCAAGATATATTGAGTAGGCCAGGAATACTCTGAACCCAGAAAACCACTGCTAAAATAATTTAATTAATTTTACATTTTTAGGATTGCAATGTACAAGACCAAAATGTTCTAGAGTCTCATGGGTTAGCATGTAGACCATGGATTTAAACTGGTGAATGGATCAAACTCTATTTGAAAAGTGCCTGTGTCTACATATTTCTCTTTTTACTTCTTTATTTAATTCATTCTGGACCCTGTGAGGTGAGGCTGTAAGAACAGATATAAGGCTGTTCACAGCATTAAAACAGTCAGTTCTGCCAAGAGAAAGCTGATAGTAATTCCTGATAACCCAGCTGTGTTGTGAAAGACAACTGTCTCTAAGGGTGGGTTCACACTTGTGGCAGCACTCCGTCCGCCGCGAATACGACCTAAATGTCGGAAAACTGGATAGGGGAAGTTTTGTGACACATTGGGTTTTTAAAGCAATGCACAGGTGTGTGTTTACACCCTCCCTCTGCGCCGCGAAGCCGTTTTTTTTTTCGCTGGAAACAAAGTCAGACATGCAGGACTGTTTCCGACGAAAAAAAGCGGCATCGCGGCGCAGAGGGTGTAAGCGCACACTCACGCATTGCTTTAAAACCCCATTCAAAAGAATGGGGTTTTAAGCAATGCGTCACAAACCTTCCCCTATCCAGTTTTCTGACATTTAGGTCGGATTTGCGGAGGACAGAGTGCCGCCACAAGTGTGAACTCACCACAATGCTGGGTTCACACCAGCGCTTGCACTTAGACGATTCCGTTTTGCTCTCCACATGAAAAATGTGGAGAGAAAAGCGCTGCAAGCAGGACTTTTCACCTCCATATTTTTTCACCCTTTTCGGGTGGAAACCACACAGACCCCATTATAGTCTATGGGGTCTGTGGGTTTCCAAAAGTAAACGCTTTTTTATGCAGATTAGGTTTACTAATCTTGGGGACCCCCAAACGCAGATGTGAACCTAGCCTAAATTGTTTATGCTGTGTTCCAAATTATTATGCAAATAATATTTTCTCATATTTTCCAAAATTACCTATATGAATTGCAGTCATTGTAATTTTCCAGTCATCAATTATTCGAGTATAATTGAAAGGTTTTTGAACAAACTGCCTATGATAACAGTATATTTAAAAAATCAAAACTCAAAATGCATGTTTTAAATTATTATGCACAGCAGAATTTGCAACCTTTTTATTTTTATTAAGAACAAAAAAATGGTCATTGTGAAATTATAAGCATTAGCAGGTTATTACAAACTGAAATCAAACAGTTTTCAAGCCGAAACTTTATTCGAGGTGATGTTACATTTGCACATAGGACCTCTTGTTCGAAAGAAGCTTCTGAACTCTCTCGTCCATTGAATTTGTCAGTTTTTGGATGGTTTCTGCTTCAATTGTTTTGCATGAGGACAGAATACCCTCCCAGAGCTGTTGCTTAGATGTGAACTGCCTCCCGCCATCATAGACACTCCTTTTGATGATGCTCCAGAGGTTCTCAATGGGGTTGAGGTCAGGGGAGCATGGGGGCCACACCATAAGTTTGTCTCCTTTTATGCCCATAGCAGCCAGAGATGCAGATGTTTTATTTGCAGCATGAGACGGTGCATTATCATGCATGAAAATGATCTTTCTGCGCAATGCATGGTTCTTCTTCTTGAACCATGGCAGGAAGTGCTGTTTGAGAAACTCCACATACATTATGGAGTTCATCTTTACCCATTCAGGGATCCTAAAGGGGCCGACAATCTCTCTCCCCATGATTCCAGCCCAAAACATTACTCCACCTCCTCCTTGTTGGCGCCGTAGCCGTGTTTGCATGGGGTGTCCATCAACAAGCCATCCTCCACTCCATCCATCTGGACCATCGAGCGTTGCACGGCACTCATCGGTGAACAAAACAGTTTTGAAGTCAGTCTTCATGTATTGTTTGGCCCACTGGAGCCGTTTCTGCTTGTGTGCAGTGGATAGAGGAGGTCGACAGGATGGCTTACGTACAGCTGCAAACCTCTGAAGGACCCTGCATCTTGTTGTTCGGGGGGACGTTGGAGGCACCAGCAGCTTCAAAAACTTGTCTGCTGCTATGACAAGGCATTTTTGAAGCTGCTCTTTTAACCTGACGTAATTGCCTGTTGGAAAGAGTCCTCAATTTTCCCTTATCAGCACGCACACGTGTGTGCTGTGAATCAGCTACATACTTCTTGATTGTGCGATGATCACAATGAAGTGTCTTGGCAATGTTGATTGTAGTCATGCCTTGACCTAAACACTCCACAATTTGTTGCTTCTCAGCAGCCGACACATCCTTTTTTCTTTCCCATTTTCGCTGAAAATGTAGGTTGCTTAATAATGTGGGACAGCCTTCTTAAGTAGTCTTGCCTTTAATTGGACACACCTGCCAAACTAATTAGCACAGGTGTCTGCAATTGCTTTCAGTGATATAAAGAGCCCTGACACACATCACCATCAGTTTAACTGACAAACAAAAAAAATTCTTACCTTATCACTCCTAAACACTTTTTGCATAATAATTTGGAACACAGTGTATGTCTGTTTGAAGAGCTCTCCTTTGCTTCCTCCTCCCCCTCCATACAGTGTGGTGATAGCCATACAAATACCATGCACATCTTTATCAGTGATACCTATGGAGGCTACAACTGTGCTTGGAATGTACAGCTATTGCTTTAAATACAATGACCTTGGGTAAGACAGGCTGCCTACAGGACTTATTCTAAGTATAAGAATGCCATCCAAAAGACAGGCAAGTACTACTGCAGCAAAGACTCAATTAGTTGGAGACATCAAAAAGGCCAGAGGATACCAGTGAAGGAGTTATGGGCGATTGTCATCCCAGTTTGATGTACAGATGTAGCAAAGTTTAACATGCCTTAACACATTAAGTCACCGTTTCCCAAACTGTGGGCCACGACCCCCTTGGGGTTCATGAGTTAAGTTAAGAAATTTCCTCCACACTGCAAACTGCCAGCAATACTAATTGCCAGCAATTTTGCAGTACTACAAAAGGACTTTAAATGATGCCACAGTCATGTGAACAGTCACATGCAGGAGTAGAGCTTGTACAATAGCTCCGTGTATGAAAGCTGTCCAAGGCAGCCTGCAGGGGAAGAATATGGAGGGAGCAGAGCTAAGTGTGTGGAAGGAAACATGGATGTAGGAGAGCTGAGTGTATGGAGATGGGCAGGCTGTATGCACGGAGGAAACATGAAAACTGCAGAATTTTGAATTTGTTATAGGCACAGAGGTAGCAGAGCTGTGTGTGCAGGAAGGAAAACCTGTGGGCAGCAATTATGTGTGGAGGGGGGAAAATATGGAGGTAGTACACCTAGAAATGGGTATGGAGAACACAGACATCAGAGCTGTGTGTATAATAAGTGTATATGAAAGAACAAGCAGAACAGAGGAGGCATGCAGCTGAAAAGTATGATAGAGGATGAACATAGCTGACTTTTTTTTTCAAATGGGCCTAATTACCGTAGTTAGGGGGTTCCAAACAAAAGTCTGCCCAAAAGGGGGTCCTATTTAAGTTGAAAATGGCTACATGTTTATATACAAGGCCAAACTGCATTTGCTAGAGATCAGATTAGATTGGAACAAAACATTGAATGCATTTTTACTTCTGTTTATGTATTAATGCATTGTATTCTTCCCAAGTATAGGACATCAATGGATGTGAGGAACATAAATGAGCACTGGGCTGATACTAAGATACATACAATGTCTTTTCAAGGTACAACATTTAATGCAGCTGAATTTTATAGACACTTGTCTTTTTGCATAAAACAGGAACTGATCCAGATTCTAAACATCCCAAGTGTGGTGTGGGTGACACTCACCTGCTACATATGGCATTGGACTATAAACATTTTGGGGGAGTGATGAATTGCATCTTATAGGAAGAGTGTTTGCTGTAAAGGTCCCAGAGGAATCTCAAGTCTGCTTATTAAATATGCTAGACATTGGGAATGTGGATAATATAACTACCTTGGGAATTCATAGGATGCTATATCAGGTGAGAAAACCGGTGGCAGCAAAGTCTATTCGGGCTAATCCACCAGTGATCAGGTTGTATTTTTTGAGAATGAATGTGGTGATTGACTTGGATGCCTTCTGAAAGCAAAAACACCCAGCTAAGTTGGGGGTCATTTGGGGAAGATGGCTGTTGATGAGATGGCCTGTTTGAAGAGGACTGGGAGGTCTCATACGGTGCTAGAGGTGTATTTTTACAATGATTAGATGTCTAAATTACCAATATGGTACCCAAAACTGTCTATATAAATGCTTCTACATTGTTCATGAATTCTGTATGGTTAATGGGGGATGGATGGCAGTGGAGGAGGTGCTTGTTTGACTTTATTATGTTGTATTTGTTTATATAATTGATGAAAATGTAAACATTATTACTAAAGAGTACCTGATCAGAATCTGGAAACAGATGTTACATATGTGGGGTTCACTTCAGACATCAACTAGGGGCCTATTAAACTAGCCCTAGAATGTGTACATCATAAGACGGCCATACTTATGAGAGGGAAACAATAGGAAAAGCTGCACTACCAGAAAGCCCCATAACACTGCTTCAGCCTAATAGGAACTGCCTATCCCCCATGATAGTCACTATGTTCTCCATTACTAGATTAGTGCTACATAGAAGAATTAACACAGACCCAGCTTGTGGGGTCCCAGCAGGGGTGAGATGCACCTGAATTAAGAGGCCCCAGTCTCTTAAAGTGTACTCCCATATGCCATCACTGAAATCATCGCCAGTCAGGAACTCACATCACCAAGACTTATACCAAATCTGCCAGGCTGAGGTGTCCTTGACCCTTCTTGTAAGAAGTGGCAAGAGGGTACAGAAAGAACATCTTTGGCGCAAGAAAGGACTAAGCCAAAGATATAACACATTTACACTGGGTTAGTATATTCACTAACATATTGGGCTTTTGTACCTTTCTAAAACAAAGTTGGACTGAGGTTGGCCATATACAATACATAGTTGTCTGACCACTCATTTGCAGGGCTGTGAACTCGGTAGGTCAAACCACCAACTCAGATTGCTATTTTCCATTGATTCCATCAGATTCAGACTCCTTCTAAACAACTGACCGCCATGGTCAGATAGAAGCATTAAAGGGGTTGACTGGGAATTTCACAACTTTGGGAGGAGGCTGGAGAAGTTGAAACTTGCCCCTCCCCCCCCAAAAAAAACCCCAAAACAACAAACATACTCACCTGTCTCCCACCACTATCCATTCCTGCTCTGCACGTGACCACAGAGGACAATCAGCGTTCACAGGGAAGGAACCGGTGATGTCACTCATGGCGCACACTGGACCAGATAACTGGAGGACACTGCTGTGCTATGGGACAGGTGAATATATTTTTTTTGTGTTTGTTTCACCTTCCCCAGCCTACTCCCCAAGTTTTGAAGTACCCAGACAACTCCTTTAAGGCTCCTCTAATTCACAAGTAAAGCTAGTAATTGACTACCTTTGAAAGGAAATAAGCAACAAACTCTGCATCTAACTAGACAATATCAATACTTGGTGTAATATTTAAAATAACTAATCATTTTATTTTGAGGTCAGACCCCAACTCAGACTCCACAGCCCTGCTTGTTTGGCCAATAGTCATTTTTCATGCTTCCCAAACATCTCATACACATGCATATTGTGACGACCATGCACTTACTGTGAATCAGGAAATGGAAGCAAGTTGCCATTAGATCCCTCTTGCTGCAGTTTATTTCCCCCATATTCAACATGAAATTTATAAAGTTTGAGTACATGTAACCAGCTTAGATAACCAGCTCCATCCCACTTTGTATGTTACTTTACACTTCACAGATAGCAAGATAATACATTTCAATAAGATCAGGACCTACTATTATTGGACTCTGCATAGAAAACAGAAGATTAGTACAACAAGAGCCCGTAAATTAGGAGTCACTTTCCTGTAAGAATACTATAGACACCCTTCATTGAGCAGGTCATTACAAAGCTAACTTACCAAGAGTTTCCCAAGTAACCACAATTACCTCATTTCTTGACAACCAGACAGCTCTTCCAACTGTTACCTAACCCATCTGACATGTTCACTGTTAGCAGCTTTATGACAAGAACTTGTAAGTCACCCATCAGCTGCTTGCTTTGAACACCTTATCTCATAGCATGAGTTAGCAAATAGACTGGTTGATCAGCAAAATTCTAGTGTAGATTCACCTCTAGTGAACTTTATATCAGCAAAGCACAGAAGTGAAGATTCCCTTCGCATGATAGGGGAAAAAGTGTTTCATTGCATTCCTTTTCATTGGTTTGAGTACTTAGACACACAAGGTTCATGAAAAGTTGGTCCCAACTGTCCATGTGAATAGAACAGCGGTGTGCACGCACAGCCACTGTAGAATTTACTTGTATGGGACTGAGAGCCCAGAAGTCCTCAGGTAGTAGAGAGCACACACAAGCACCACCACTCATTGACACATGGTATCCATGGGTCCCGTTCTCATGATCGCAGCCATCCCTGTGGTCAGGCCTCCAGCAATCAAATAGGTATTCTATTACCCACAAGTTAAGGTATAAGAGTCTTTAGTAGGAAAACCCCTGTACTAGATGTGTAATTCTGGGTTCACACAGCAGTTTTTTGCTGAAGAACTGAACGTGGTTTTACAGCTGGTAAACCAGAGGTTTTCAGTTAAATAGTTGTTAGCATACAGGTAAAATGAATAGTAACATATACTACTCAATACTGCAATTAAAAACATTGTGCTGTGTAACCCCAGCCTAAACTGTCACTTGTCCAATCTGACTGCATGCATAAAGGTATTCTCCCCTATAACAACCTAGGCAGGTCCTATGCAGCCTCATGCCAACTATACCTAACAAATAGAACATCACAAGTTCTGCATTCACAGTTCTATAGCTTTCAGAGCTGAACTGCCTATATACTTGATGAGTTCCAGCCTGCATTGTGCATTAAACACGCAAAATGGTTTGCATTGTTGGTTTAGCACCATGTATTTCAACATGTTAACTGTTGCAGATACAAGGGGCCACCTTCAGGCAGCTTCAGATTTACATGCCAAACACATATGCATGGGAAATCCGATGCATTCTATCTTTTGCTTTACCTGAACAATGAATTCTTGCCCAGACCTGATGATAGGCCTTCAAGATTCCCCTCCAGAAATTGAAAGTAACTCCCATTTTATTTTATTTGCTATTGTGTCAGGGGTGGGGGTATTAATGAACATTTTGGTAATATACTTTATTAATCCATCAAACTTCCTTTTAATACAAAACGGGCTGTAAAATTCCCATTAGCAAAGCTCTAAGCATTACCAGGGAGAGGCTGTCCTACATGTACTCAATGCAGCATAGAGAGTTGAAGTATTTACCAAAGGAAGATGGTCACTTCAAATGACTGTATCTCCGGTTTTAATCCACCTAGAAAAATAGTTCTGGTATCAAGAAAGTACTAGCTATATCAGAATCTGAGATATCACTAGTTAAAAACACAGCAAGGAATGTGATTTTATATTCAGCATGAACTTATGATACAAGAACCATTTTCTAGATGGTATAAAACCGGACATACAGCCATTTGAAGTGACTACCCCGCTTTGTACTATCTACAGATTTTCCCTAGTAACAGCTCAGAGGGTTCAGTATAGTTACACTTTTCTACACACTACAGACACAGTTTTCATATTACTCTAGGTTCACACATGTGCTTGGGGGCTTCTGTTCTTTGGGTCTGCTTGGGGACCTGAAAAACGGAAACCCAATCTGCTTAAAAAGTGGTTACCTGAGGGCCCCATACACTATAATGGGGTCCGTCGGGTTTCTGCCCAAAAAATGCGGAGAGAAAAGCCCTGCTTGCAGGACTTCTCTCCACATTTTTCAAGTGGAATGGGGAACGGAATCCCCGAGCAAAGATGTGAACCGAGCCTTAGCATGTTTGGGACACTGAACCACAGTAGGTTGCTTAATGGTCCAAAAACTGTAGACCTATTCAGTTTAAGCGCCCATGTGTGAATGTAGCGCTGTGCCATAGTACAGACTTTAAATAACCCATGCAGAACTTGACTTTATTTTGAGTATTGTAAAGTCACAACTTTCTTAGCAGATTGGGCCATGTTCACACTAGTGTTGTAGCATCCATTTTAAAGGGAGTCTAGTGTCATATGAAAGATGATCATCTTTCATATGATACTAAAGATGCAGTTCTACCTGCATAATTTCCAGAGATATTGCTGGTTGAAAGCATAGTCTGGAATCAAAGAAGCTGTCCAGTTTCAGACCAATATTGAGACAAATGTTATTGTTTGTATAAGAAGTTATACAAATTTTCCAACCGCTTGCTGTCATTCATTCTGCTTACTTCTAGTGGATACAAATGAGTCCATAGTCATGTGATGTACAGTCTATGGTCATGTGATGAGTACACAGGTGCACTGCTCATTACCAGGCAGATGTCTGACTACTGTGCTATGACTAACAAGCCGTGCACCTGTGTGTTCATCACATGACCACAGACTGATTTTTATCCACTAGGAGTAAGCAGAAAGAATGACAGCAGAGATCTACAAAACTGAGGAATGGCTACAGAAAGTATATTGGAAAATTGTACAACTTTAGTGTACACTTTAAAAGGGGATCTGTGACAATGAATTTCAAGATTAGTGTGGCACTTCACATGTCTTTGGGTAAGGACGTCACTGTTACAGCAAGCAAGAGACTGGCAAGGAACTGGGCAGCATGGAATTGGTGGGGTGAGAATGCCTTTTCCATTCCAGTATGCCAGGAATTTAGCTATTTTTTTTCAGTTGGAGACATCAGTCTCAGGTAGTAAATGGATAAAATTCTGTTTTACTTCACACATGACAGCATACTGAGACAGGTCAGTCACCAGCACTCCTGTACATCCTAGAGTCAGCAGGTAATCTACCGGTAATAGTAAAGTATACACACTAGTAGCACGCTCTAGGCAGCACCCTTCTACTATGCCTCGGCCACCATGTACAGGGAGACCACTGCCTGAGCAATACATAAGCGGCTACAAGCCAAACTCTTGCGCGTGTCGAGTGCTCTGACGTCACTACCCCGTTTAGGCTCTGCCATGACCGAACGCCCATGACGCACAGTCTTAACCCATTTGGCCATTTCAGACAGCACCCATAAACCTGGTAAATACCGGCTTTACTATGCGCGGTGTAATGTGGGAACTGTAGTCCACGCCCAATGACTGCTCTACGTAACCGAGACATGAGCCTGATTTACGAACTACAACATCCGGCATGCACCGAGCACTTCACCTCAAATACTAGGCCTCCCAAATACCCCGGCTTACCCGCGGACCGGTTGCTCCTCTTCTTAGATTTCGGCATGGCTGTGGCGCTTGTTCCCAAACCTCGTCCCCGCTTTAGCTCACCGCGTCTAGCGTTACTTCTGCTTCCTTGGTGTGAGCTGTGTAGTTCAGTAAAAATCAGCCGATGGAAGAACACTTTTTACTAAAACGTCTCTCAGGAATAAGGTTTGAATCTTCTATCGGCAGATGTGAGAAATGTTTGAAAGAAGAATTGAATGAAACTCCGGTGAATGCCTGTGAATGAAGACGATACATTTTACCTCTGAACACCTCGGGATAAAGCACTGCGCGCTGCGGTTCGGCCTTATATTAGTGCGGCCTGTGACGTCAGCGAGGCTGACCTTTACTACTGACCAATCCGGCGGCACGAAAAGCGCTTCCCTTCACTAGAGCCTGTGCCGCCATGTTGTGTGCGGGAATGACGCTCTAGAGCTGTGCGGTGTGTGCTAGACGTCACATGTGCTTATGATGGGTGCGGAGCCAGACTACTGAGATGTGACATAGCTGCTCATACTCATAAGGGAGATTTATAGTGGAAAAATGGAGCGTAGGTCATCAAGATAGAGTCTCACTTTTTATAAATTAACCCATCAATGTCTATAATCAGATATTATATCATTCTGGGCAATCTAGGGTACTTGTGTCAGGATATTAGGCTCTGTTCACATCAGTCTTATGTCCATCTATTACATATACTTCCATCACATGAACAGTACATGTAGAAGACAGGACACCATTTGATTTACATTTCTTAAAAGTACAGCCTTCTTCGTTTCTTTATGGGAATTTTACTATGCTGATTTTATATCATTTTTCTGACTTGCTAGAATAGGCAGTGGCTTATCTGAAAAAGGGACATGGCTTAAGATGCAATAATGTGCACCCCAATTGAACCACAATTCTAGTTCAAAGCCAACTAAAATGTTATATAAACTTTGACGGTCTGAAGGTGCCCCAGACTTATCATTCAGCATCAGCAACTCTGACAAGTTTAAGGCCCATTTCAGATTTCAGAAAGTGAAGAGGAATTTGAGACCGACATCCGTCTCAAATTCCTCTTGAGAGACACATTTATGGAAATGGACCAATCTGAGTTTTTAAAAATTTTTTTTCATGGTTATGCCACAGAAAATAAAGGATAAATAACTGATTAGTGGGGGTCAGACTGCTAAAACTCCCGAGAACGGGGGTGTTTTGCCCCTGTTGTGAACACAGGTGCACCCCCATTGCCATTCACTTTGGTAGGAATGCTGGAGAAGTGCTGTATTTCAGATATTTCTAGCACTCCCATTGAAATGAATGGTTCACATTTGGGATAAAACCAGGGCTGCTTTAACCATAGGGCCAACAGCGATCTTGCACCGGGCCCTATGGTAGCGGGGCCCAGTTGGGACAGCGGGACAGTTTGAACATAACCAGGAAGTCTATTGGCGCTGTGACCCAGACGTTTACCATCGTCCAGGTCACAGCGCCAAAACAGTCGTACCAAACACTTACAGAACACATACACAAAGTCATCAATAAAGTTTACATACTTTCACTGCCCCTGTCCTGTCCATACACATGACACACCGACTGCTTCTCTAGTAATACCCATTACACGCTAAAATAATATCAAAAACGATTATTACTAGAGATAAATGTATAAAACACTTCTGACAAGCGGAAAGTTCCATCAATCAGATAACACATTTTCACACATTGAATGTCACCATATAAAATCCCAGTTTTTGGCAGCTTTCAGATGGGTATAATAGCGGGTGGTGATGGGAGGGGCCCACCAATGTGTTAAAATGGCCCTGGATAAAACACCTCATGTTCCCAGGATCGGTAGGGGTCTCACAGCAATTTATTCTCTAGGACAGAGATAAATATTTTTAATACTTTAAAAAAAAAAAAAAAAAAAAAGTCCTCCAAGGGGGATTGTATCTGAAATCAAGAGATCGCTTGTACCATAAGCTGCAATACAACGGTATTGCAGCCTAAGAATTCTTGTATAACTACTGAGGTCTGGGAGTATTACTATGACAGACCTTGGAGCCTTCAGGAGGCTCCCAGCTGTCATACTAACTGGATAGTGTGAAGGATTTCGTCCTGCCGAAGCCGCCTCTGGCACACTTGAGATCGCTTCAGTCACCTCACACCCACCTCCAGTGAGTGTTCTGGGCCGATAAGATAATACAAAGTCGAGCTTTCTAAATTTTATATATTGATTAACCCCCTAAACTGGTCGGCACTAGACGCTTAACACATACAGTGATTAGCAAGCTAATTCAAGTGGAAAGCAACATGACACGGTGCACAAAATAAATATGGGAATAATGGAAGGAAAAGAACATATTACCAACACAAGTCTGTGATTGGATCTCTGGCTCCAGATGATGATGGTGATGATGATGAGCTCAGGGCACGTACTTCAAAAGTCCAGAAGCATGCATTCAGGCATGCTATTCCAGGGGTAACACCTTGGGAAATCCTCTCCAGGTAAATTTCAGCAGAACAAAAGGCAAAAGCCCATGTGGCCCTCACATGGCAGACTTTTGTGTTTTCCCTGCCCCCACCCAGAGTGATGTCACTGGGGAGGGAAGTTACACCTACCAGCTTGGAGCCCCTGGACTAGAAAATGGTCCTGATTCCTTATCAGGTGACCGGATTGTCCGACAAGGGGAAGGGGGGACTCGGGGTGAGATCCTCTTAGTATACATACCAAGAATGGCACCCCAATTCCCTTTGGGTAGGGAGTTGAATGTCTGGACCTGTCTCGGGCTCACAACGGTGCCAAGATTGTACTGACTGCGTGTAAGGGAATTGCCAGTTAAGCAATTCCCCAGTGCTGCTGCAGAACCCTGGGGGGAGGGGCACAAGAAGACAGTGAGCCCTAAAGTTAAACCCCCCCCACTGTCCCTGGCTTACTTGCCTATCTGTCCTAGACGACAGCAGCAACTGGTCGACAGTCCCCTCTTAATGTAAGTGGCAACACAGAACACAGACAGGACAAACAACAAGAAAGGGAGGTCAGCTAGCCAAAGGGTCGGTAACAGACGAGCAATGCAGTACAGAATAAGAATCCAAGAGAACAGTCAAAAGTCAAGGCCAGAGGTCAGGAATAGGAATACAGGTAACAAAAACAGCAAGGAGTAATAGCCAGAATGCACGAAGCAATAACCAGCGCCGATGAGAATGTGAGCAAAGAATAAATAGGAAGAAAGAACCCGTCCCAGACTTGATAGGAGGATAGGCTGTCAATCACACAGGTAAGGCTAAAATTAACTATTAGTAGAGCAGAGGAAAATCAAGGTGAAGGAGACACGTGGTGTGGCAGAAAATCAATTACATAGTCTAGGACAGGGCAGACTGAACAACAAGAACCTTAAACAAGGTGCGGGCAGAGGGTGGAGCAGAGAGCCAAACAGGCAGAGATGTTACACCGCGTGCATCTTTCTCTGGGGCACCTACAGAATTTATCAGGGTAACTGTGGGGTGCCCAGCTTAGAAGATATGGGCATAAAACTATGATCTCTCTGATCTATAAGCGGTGCCTGGCTGGCTGGCTGTAATGTGGTTCAACAGGAAACCTCCTGGGGGTAGCTTGAATGTTTGCAAAGGTGTGTTAATTACTCAGGGTAATACAAGAGGGGGACGATAATTAACCAGCAACAGGGATCCAGCTCACAATAACTGAGCTGAGGGGGAGTTTGAACAAATGGTCCACAAGGGGAGGGGAGGGGTCGGCTAGATACATATTTGTACAGAAATACATATACAGGAGTCCCCGATCATCACACCTCCCTCTTTTAGATGGTGCTTAGAGGAAGTAGGAGCCTATGCTCCTCTTCCTCGAGTGCCTCTGCAGCCTCACTGCGCCGGGACAGGCCATCTGCGTTGTCATGGGCCCGGCCGGGCTTGTGCCGTATGTTGAAATTGTATTGCTGGAGCATCAGGCTCCAGTGCAACAATCGCCCATTCTGACCTGCAATACATTTTATCCAGATCAGAGGGTTGTGATCCGTCACCACGGGGAAGTGGCGCCCATACAAGTAAGACTGCAGATGCTGCAAGGCCCAAACAATTGCTAGGCATTCCTTCTCCATCATGGCGTAGGCCAACTCCCGCAGCAAAAGCTTCTTACTGAGGTACTGCACCGGGTGCTTTTGCCCCACTGAGCCAAGCTGACTCAGCACGGCACCGAGACCATAGGTGTTGGCGTCTGTCTGTAGTACAAGCGGACAGGATTCATCGTACGCTTGAAGTACAGGGGCGCTTGCCAGGGCCGCCTTCAGGGCCTGGAAGAAGTGCTCACAAGCATTCATCCGTCCACTGGACGGTTTGCGGCAACTTCTTCTTGGTGATGTCTGTCAGGGGAGCAGCAACGGCACTATAGTTCGGTACGAACTTCCTATAGTACCTTGCTGTGCCCAGGAAAGACATCACCTGTCGCTTGGTCCGGGGAGTGGGCCAGGACATGACTGCGTCCAACTTCTCAGGTTCTGGTCTCACGGTTCCCCCACCTACCCGGTGTTCCAGGTACTGGACCTCGCGCATGCCCAGCTGACACTTTTCCGGTTTGATGGTCAAGCCCGCGTGGTGGATCCGCCCCAGCACCTACAACAGGTGCTGTAGGTGTTCCTCCCAAGTGGAGCTGAAGACAGCGATGTCATCCAGGTACGCAGCCGCGAACCCTTCACATCCCTACAGCAGGTAGTTGACCATCCTCTGGAAAGAGGCAGGGGCATTTTTCATGCCTAATGGCATGACAGTGGACTTGTACAGTCCGAAAGGGGTGATAAAGGCCGACTGCTCCTGTGCCTGTGGGGACAGGGGGGATCTGCCAGTATCCCCAGCTCAAGTCCATGATGGACAGATACTGGGCCTTACTTAACGTGTCCAGTAAGTCGTCGATGCACGGCATGGGGTACGTGTCATCGACGGTAATTGCATGCATTGCATTGCATCTCTGTAGTCCACACAGAACCGGGTAGTCCGGTCCTTTTTGGGCACAAGGACTACAGGTGACGCCCATGCACTGTGGGAGGGTTGAATCACCCCCAGTTCCAGCATCTCGCCGATCTCCTTGCGCATCTGGGCCCGTACTTCCGAGGAGACGCGATATGGCTGCACCAGCTGCGCCATAGTCTGCATTCAGTCACGGAATCGCAGGACATACTTCACGACTGGCACACCTTGGATGGCTGTGTCTCCTTCCCAGGATTCTTTCACAAGAGTTAGGAGCCCACGGACACGTCTCTCATACAAGAGCTCGAAGGGGGAGAACCCGTCGAGGCTTGAAGCACTTCCCGGTATGCAAACAGCAGGTGTGGTAGATAAGGCTCCCATTCGCTCCCGTGGGACTCGACTAACATCCGAAGCATCTGCTTCAAGGCGCCATTGAACCGTTCACATAGGCCATTGGTCTGTGGATGGTAAGGGCTGGACACCAGATGTTACACCTCTGTTACCTTACACAGGCCTTGCATCAAGGCAGACATGAACTGGGTACCTTGGTCGGTGAGCATCTCTCTGGGAAACCCAACACGGGAGAAGATGCCTACCAGGGCCTTGGCCACTACATCAGCCCGGGTTAAGGAAAGAGCAACAGCTTCTGGGTACCTAGTAGCATAGTCTACTACCGTTAATATGAAACGTTTCCTGGAGGGGCTGGGGATGGATAGGGGTCCAATGAGGTCCACAGCCACCCGCTGGAAAGGTTCGACTATGATGGGCATAGGTATCAGCGGGGCCTTTGAGCTTTGCGTCGCCTGCCCACCCTCTGACACGTGTCACATGAACGGCAGTATCTAGCTACATCCTTCCCCATCTTAGGCCAATAGAATAAGTGGCTGAGGCGAGCCTTGGTTTTAGCAATCCCCAGGTGACCTGCCAGTGGAATGTCATGAGCGACCCGCAACAACTACATCCAGTAGGGTTGGGGTACCACTGTTTCCCCCTATGCTGACTTTCGTCCTCCTTGGTGGGGGTAGTTTCCTGGTACAACCTCCCTTGGTCCCAGTACACCCTGTCCTTGTCAGACTCCGAGGGAGGTTGAGCGGCACGCTCCTTCAATGCATCCAGACTGGGGTCAGCCTGGAAATCGTCCCTAAACTCTTGGCTGGAATGACACAAAAGAGGGGTGCATGTTACATACCTGCCGGACCCTTCCGGCTCCAGAGTGGGAAGGTTAGTCACGGCGGTCTCAGTACCGTCTCCTGGTGATATAGGGGACGGCTCAAGGGTCGGAACGACCTCCACCCTTTTAGCACTCTGGCTGCGGGTTACTAGCAAACACAAATACAATAAAACCATATGAATTTGAATATAAAAAACTGAATATTGTTTTTTATATTCAAATTCATATGGTTTTATTGTATTTGTGTTTTATGATCATATTTTTATATATTTATTACATATAATTTATATAATGATGGTTTTATTCTTGCACATTAGTCCAAACATAATTTTCCAATTAAGTGTTGGAGTAACCCTTTTTAATAACAGGTGAATTCCCCTATTATTACAATAAGCCTCATATTAGGAGATAAATAGGATATATGACATAAATAAAACCCTTAAGTGAAATTTGATATTTGGCAAACAATTGTATGTAGAACTAGCCGTTCATCGCTCTCCTTTCCTCTTTTTCTCTTTTCCCCCCTCCTTTTTGAGTGACATGCGCACTAATTATCCAAACTTTCAAGCATACGATGCAAGTGTTCCAATAGCGCATGCGCGAACCAAAACGTATCCCCGCTCGATACAAACACACATCTAGCGGGAATACTAGTTACGCATGCGCAGTAAGCTTTCGGAGACGCTAACTGAGCCCAGCAGCCTCCGTTTTACAGTAACTAACCTAATTCCCTATAACGATGGTAACAGGTTTGATTTTAATCGTGTAAATACTTTATCTACACTTCCTATCTATTCCTAACACAAGATATAATACTTTTATGTCGGTCTGACCAGTCTGCTCAGCCCCTCCCTACAGAGGGTGTGTCCAGCGGATCAGAAGCCTTTTAAATGTTGTAATATTGTATGTTATGTACACTCTGTCTCATTTGCACTTGAAAAAGGAGATTTTATATCTCCGAAACGCGTTGTGTGTTGAGCTAAATAAAGGAATCTACTTGTAAAGCGCAGGATATGCACCTCTATTTTTTTGGATCATCTTTTACATCCAATCCTATCTACAAACACTTCGTCCAGATCCTTGGAATCCTGGCATTGAGAGGTCCTGCAGCATCCATTTATCAGTATCTAAAGTGGATATAGCAGTTGTGACTACTCACAACTGAATCAGGTGAGGGTAAAACCGCAACAATTTTATCCACTTTCTGTTGTGTTATATATCCCTCTACCTGTGAATAACTGACAGTAGTATGATGTTGTACCGTGTTAGCCATTGAAAGTAGTGGAAGAGTGAAGAAATCAGGCGATACCAGAGACTCAGTCAACGAATGAACTCACACAGATCCACCATTAGTAACAGCAGAACAGATCTCCCAGTGGCCGCACATTTCTCCGGAGAAAACCACTCTATTGAAGATTTGCGGGTTGTGGTTTTAATGGGACATTTTAAGACACAGGAGAAAAGGAAAGAAATGGAGTACAAATTTATGCAAAAATTTCAAACTCTGCAATTTGGACTTAATATTCATGCCAGCTTCATGTCACACTATGTTTGAACCATGAACTGAACTCAATATTCATGCCAGCTTCAAATCAAACTATGTATGACCTGTGAGGGACACAAATCACCTCCTGATAGCAAACAGATAACAGCAAGAATTACTGATCCCTCCGTCACGCACCACAGGTTTCCAGACTGTTTTTTTGACCTGTTGTAAATAACTTCTCTACTTAGATTGCAATTTTTTTTTAAGGACTCTAAAATGCTTTGAAAACCATGTGTATAAAAATCTGTTAATTTTCAGTTCTTGTATCACACCATGTCTGATGAAGGGAGCGAGTACTCCTGAAAGCTTACTTATAAAAATAACTGACACACAGGCATTATTTCTGCTATCACTGTTGATATCACTACATGTGCACACCACTTGCTTGACATCACAAAGAACAGAGCACGTGTTATTTCTTACCAAACAGTATTATGCTATGTGCCGCTCGGCGTTGTCTTTTTTATTCTTTTAAAGCTTCTGCAGATATGACAGGTTGGGACCAGTTATCAGAACTAACATCATCATTACTCATAGGCAGTTTATCACAGTAAGTTTGGGTGCTCCCCACTCCATATTGGGACACGATGGGCCCTAGGTCCATTCCCAACAGTACATTAGCAGGCAAATCAGTCATTAGCCCCACATCCCGCATTCCTTTTCCTGCACCCCAGTCCAGATGGACACAAGCCATGGGTACAGTGAAGCGTTCCTGTCCAATTCCCCTCAGGGTTAAAGTTTTCCCGGGAATAATACTGTCCAGAGGGACCAAATCAACTTGCACCAGAGTAACATCCACCCCAGTGTCCCGAAGTCCCATTACCACTTTATCCCCAACAATGATGGTGGGCTTTGGGTCGTGACCCCCCCTCCCACTCATATACACAGATGGGACAACTTCTGTGAACTGGGAAGCAGGGGGTTCTCAGGGCTGTTGGGGCACCCCGCCTTGAAATGTCCTGGCTGGTTACAGGCGTGGCATCGCTGGACCTCCCCTTGGGGCTTGGGGAAGGTCGCTGGGGTGCCCAGAGTTCTAGGGACAGGACCACCCGGGGCATAGTTTGTCTCACCCAACCTGAAGACAGACGGCTGTGGTGAACTCCGGCCTGGCCTCTCCTTCCAACTTGAGGACCTCGGCAGCGTTGCTCCTCCCTTGGTCTCAGGCATCCTGTTGGCCGCATAGGAGTCAGCGATCTGCGGAGCCTGGTCTGCTGTCTTGCATTCACGGTCACACATGAACTGATGGACATCCCGGACTTGGTTCTGGGAAGAGCGGCTCGTCCTCTCCAGCCGGGCCATCGCCAAATCAAATTCCCTCTCTGCTTGCCGTTCCTGGGCCTCCTGCTCGGCTCGCCATTCCTGGGCGGCCTCTTGATATTGGAGGATCAACTGTAGGGGAGCGTTAGAGTCACTGGGGCCCAGCTGCTGTAAGGCCAGTTGCAAACAGAAGTCCATTCTCCCCACAGTGATCTCTGGGACCAGGCTAGTTGCTGTACCTTCTGGCCTGGCAATGCTTTCTTGTCCCAACACCTCAGGACTTTGCCCCTCCTCCTGCATAACTGTGGCACCTTCCATATCAGCCATCTCCTGGAGTTCAGTAAAAGCCAGTTGCTGCAGACCTTTGGTTCTGCTTCTGAGCCCACTAACCATCCACTGTGAAGCCATTGCCAAATAAAAGACCGAATAGAAAAACAAAGAGAAAGGGAAGGGGACAGCACTGTACCAAACTTTCACTGTATCTTACAGCCTGCCCTAGTACTGAGCTCACTTCGTAGGATTTGGCCGCAAATCCCCAGCATCTGATTGTTACCACACACACAAACGCTGTTTATCCTATATCCCACAACGCTGCCACCACTGTGAAGGATCTCGTCCTGCCGAAGCCGCCTCCAGCACACCTGAGATCGCTTCAATCACCTCACACCCACCTCCAGTGAGTGTTCTGGGCCAATAGGATAATACAAAGTTGAGCTTTCTAAATTTTATATATTTATTAACCCCTAAATGGGTCGACACTAGACACTTAACACATGCAGAGAATACATGCAGCGATTAGCAAGCAAATACAAGTGGAAAGCAACATGACACGGTGCACAAAATAAAAATGGGAATAATGGAAGGAAAAGAACATATTACCAACACAAGTCTGTGATTGGTTCTCTGGCTCCAGATGATAATAGTGATGATGATGAGCTCAGTGCACGTACTTCAAAAGTCCAGAAGCATTCATTCAGGCATACTATTCCAGGGGTAACACCCTGGGCAGTCCTCTCCGGGTAAATTTCAGCAGAACAAAAGACCATGTGGCCCTCACATGGAAGGCTTTTGTGTTTTCCCCGCCCCCGACCAGAGTGTTGTCACTGGGAAGAGAAGTCACACCTACCAGCTTGGAGCCCCTGGACTAGAAAATGGTCCTGATTTCTTATCAGGTGACTGGATTGTCCGGCAAGGGGAAGGGGTGAGATCCTCTTAGTATACTGTACATACCAAAAATGGCACCCCAATTCTCTTTGGGTAGGGAGTTGAATGTCTGGACCTGTCTCGGGCTCACAACGGCACCAAGATTGGACTGACCGCATGCATCTTTGTCTGGGGCACCTACAAACTTTATTGGGGTAACTGTGGGTTGCCCCACTTAGGAGATATGGGCATAAAACTATGATCTCTCTGATCTATAAGCTGTGCCAGGCTGGCTGTAATGTGGTTCAACAGGAAACCTCCTGGGGGTAGGTTGAATGTTTGCAAAGGTGTGTTAATTACTCAAGGCAATACAAGAGGGGGACGGTAATTAACCAGCAACAGGGATCCAGCTCACAATAACTGAGCTGAGGGGGACTTTGAACAAATGGTCCACAAGGGGAGGGGAGGGGGTCGGCTAGATACATATTTATACAGAAATACATATACGGGAGTCCACGATCATCACAGACGGCTCTCGTAGTCTTGTGACGCAGGAGACAGACTGGCAAAAATAGGTTAGGGGAGTGGGATGCCACAGGGGGGAGCACAGAAAGGAAACCAGTGGCCTATATGGCATTTAATGCCCTCAATCAGAGAGAACTCTAATCGCGGGCATTACCACCTGTTTAATACAGCAGAGTCCCGGTGGTTATAGCACTCGCTCTGCTTCTGACTGGGCGCCATATTAACAGACCCGGCATCCACTGTACTATTCTGGCGGATGTCGGGAACGGGTTAACTGATTACAGCTTTTGTTAACCTGTTTCTCGTCATTGGTGGGAACAGGTTAACAGCGCTATAATCAGCTGTAAGCTTCGGTGAACAGTGTGCGCACAGGGCAGATGGTGGGAACTAACTTAAAATCTCCTGCTCTGAGCGCCAGAAGGGGAATAGCAGACAGGGCAACGCTTTTTTATTTTAGTAGCTAAGCGTGGCAGCACCATTTTAACATCCGAATAACTTGATTTGACATTTCTGTTAAAAAAAAAAAAAAAAAAAGTCGTCAGATCTCTTAAAGACAAATTAATTCCATTAGTCTCCCAGCTCTAATATAGATAGATTATACGCAAAAATGGTGCCATTAAAAAATACAACTTATGTCCACAAAATAAGAGCCCTTATACAGTAGCATTATATACAGAAAGATTAGAGGGGTTATTTAGGGACTTGAAATTAAGTTACCTAGTCCAGGTGGTTGTTGCAGAGTGGTTCCAACTACAGGTAATGTGATTGGAACCAGCCCCTGTCCCCCTGGTCGCTCTGCCTTATTCCTCCTCTCCTGTTTGCACAAGTAGTGATCTGTGCTATGGGGGATAGCTCTACTATAGTCAGCCAGTGGCTGCAGTAGGTCATTGCTGCGGCCAATAATTGGCTTAGCAGTCCTTTCTTTTATGTTAAGAGGGACCAGGAAGCAAAAAACAGTGAACTATAGCATGAGAACGGGAGTGACGTGGAGCAGGTCAGCAAGACTTGGTCTGTGTGTGACCAAGTCTATCACTGGCCTGTACACTACGTCCAGTGATAGACTCCTAGCATTACAGTTATCTATGATGGTAGGAGTCAATTCCTCTCCACTACATACTGTCCCCTTAGTGATTACAGTATGAGGCAGAGACTTTCACAACTATTTTATTTTTTTTTTTTTTTTTTAGAGGATTAAGGATCATTGTCTGGCTGCAAGCTATATTATGTAAGAGTCTGTTGTCAGCTACTGTATGCAGTGTTTGGGTGGAGTAAAAGCTCCAAGACAACCCGGTGACCCCAGAGACAGTCCTAACATAGCTATAGTGATAAACAGCAAGTAACTCTTGCATACCTGAAGTCTCAGTTATTATTATACAATGCTGGGGAGTATAAAATGATTGTTACCATTGTCTGCTGTTATTATGCTGATGTATATGTCTTCAAGCAAGAACTGCAGGACACTTCATGAGTGAAAAACAGGTAACATTTTATATAAAATTGTAACGTATGGTGTGATGTAAAAATACAAATACTTCCACATCCATATTATTGGTATAAAATTGTCACTTAGTAAGGAAGTAATATTTAGATTATCTTTGTATAAAAACATGTATAGTCATGTACCCATGATTTTAAAAAAATCTATATAAAATACAGTGACACAACAAAGGTTTTAATTGTTTAGTTTATGATCAGCTCAGCAAGTCAAGAGAGCGGAGCTAGCGGTGTAATGGTGTATAGAAAGTTTGTAAGTTTGTACACCACACACTTTGCTCTCTCAGCATCAAATACAGTACATTCCATAGTTTCTTAGTAAGAGGGCATTCACACTACCATTGTTAGCATCCGCCAGAAAATGTTAACACTAACGGACACTAACAGATTCACCTAAAGTCCGTTAAAAATCTGGTTGATTTAAATGGGATTTGATTTGTTGTCCGTTAGATTTGGTGAAAACTGACACTATCACTGGTCCATTATTTTGGCAGACATAATAACGCAGGGTGCAGGAGTTTTGGGTCTGTTCAAAATAACAGACTTCTGATGGATGTTAAGTGTCTGTTATTTTTTAACAAAAATATCTATGGCTAGGGATGGTTGTCAGTTATAACTGTCCATTTTTTTCTGTGCATGCTCATAAAACAGAACAAAAAAATAAACAAATGAACGGACACTAAATGATGTTAATGTGTCAATTTTTTAACTGATCCGTTATGATAGGCGTCCATTTTATTTTTTTAACGTACCCTATCATAGCGGACATCCAACGGTAGTGTGAACGAACCCTAAGCATTCAAATGTAAACTACTACTATCTGGACCTATTTTCCAACGTTTGAATCAACCAGCTCCAACAATAACAAGGTCCACTGCCAGGGTCTTTTTACACCATTAAAGTACCAACAGGTCACTGGCTGAATATGTGATGCAGGTACGTACAGTACATTGGTATAGCACATTATGCTGCTTGAAGTAAGACCTGAAGGGTACAGCAGCACTGGAGTGGCTGGATTTAAAAGATGAGTATAGGCTTAGTGCAACTGCTTAAAAAAAAAAAACTGAGAAAACCCTTTTAGGTCCCTTGCAGACGACAATGGGGTTGATCAGTGTGCTATCTGGATTCTTCCTGGATAGCACACTGACCCACTCATTTCTATCGAGCCACGCACATGACCATGTGTTACACGGATCAGTGTGCGGGCCGACAGTCCAGGCCGCAAAACTCAGGACAGGTCCTAATCCTGTCAGAGTTTTCCCAAACAAACTTTCTGCCCCTATTATACAGTGGGGAAAAAAAGTATTTAGCCAGCCACCTATTGTGCAAGTTCTCCCACTTAAAAAGATGAGAGAAGCCTGTAATTGACATCATAGGTAGACCTCAACTATGAGAGACAAAATGAGAAAACAAATCCAGAAAATCACATTGTCTGATTTTTTAAAGAATTTATTTGCAAATTATGGTGGAAAATAAGTATTTGGTCAATAACAAAAGTTCATTTCAATACTTTGTTATATATCCTTTATTGGCAATGACAGAGGTCAAACGTTTTCAGTAAGTCTTCACAAGGTTGGCACACACTGTTGCTGGTATGTTGGCCCATTCCTCCATGCAGATCTCCTCTAGAGCAGTGATGTTTTGGGGCTGTCGCTGGGAAACATGGACTTTCAACTCCCTCCAAAAGTTTTCTATGGGGTTGAGATCTGGAGACTGGCTAGGCCACTCCAGGACCTTGAAATGCTTCTTATGAAGCCACTCCTTCGTTGCCCTGGCGGTGTGCTTGGGATCATTGTCATGCTGGAAGACCCAGCCACGTTTCATCTTCAACGCCCTTGATGATGGAAAAAGGTTTGCACTCAAAATCTCACGATACATGGCCCCATTCATTCTTTCATGTACACGGATCAGTCGATCTGGTCCCTTTGCAGAGAAACAGCCCCAAAGCATGATGTTGCCACCCCCATGCTTCACAGTAGGTATGGTGTTCTTTGGATGCAACTCAGCATTTACTCTCCTCCAAACACGACGAGTTGTGTTTCTACCAAACAGTTCTACTTTGGTTTCATCTGACCATATGACATTCTCCCAATACTCTTCTGGAACATCTAAATGCTCTCAAGCAAACTTCAGATGGGCCCGGATATGTACTGGCTTAAGCAGGGAGACACGTCTGGCACTGCAGGATGTGATTCCCTGGCGGCGTAGTGTGTTACTGACGGTAGCCTTTGTTACGTTAGTCCCAGCTTTCTGCAGGTCATTCACTAGGTCCCCCTGTGTGGTTTGGGATTTTTGCTCACTGTTCTTATGATAATTTTGACCCCACGGGGTGAGATCTTGCGTGGAGCCCCTGATCGAGGGAGATTATCAGTGGTCTTGTATGTCTTCCATTTTCTAATTATTGCTCCCACAGTTGATTTCTTCACAACAAGCTGCTTGCCTATTGCAAATTCAGTCTTCCCAGCCTGGTGCAGGTCTACAATTTTGTTTCTGGTGTCCTTCCACAGCTCTTTGGTCTTCACCATAGTGGATTTTGGAGTGTGACTGTTTGAGGTTGTGGACAGGTGTCTTTTATACTGATAACAATTTCAAACAGGTGCTATTACTACAGGTAATGAGTGGAGGACAGAGGAGCCTCTATTGCTTGTTTGTAGGTGACCAAATACTTATTTTCCATTATAATTTGCAAATAAATTCTTAATGGAATGGGAAATATATAGGAAGTTCTTATACTTCTACCTTCTGCTCAATCCAGTCCTGGCTTTGGCTCAAAAAAACGCAGCAAAATGTGCAACAAAAAAAGTGCCGTCATTGGAGACTTTTGTGAGGGCCGTTTCAGTAGAGTGCAGAGTGCGGAAGCTAGATTGTAAGGGATCAAGAAGAGAGTTAGTAGAAAGATAGTGAATTAAACGAGAATAGACCAAGCATTCCAAGATTTTGGAGATGAAGGGGAGGTTAGAGACAGGTCGATAGTTAGCAACACAGGACAGGTCAAGAGAGGATTTCTTCAGTAGCGGGGTTATGACAGCATGTTTGAAAGAGGATGGGAAAATTCCAGAAGAGAAAGGTTAAATATTTTAGTAAGGTAAGTCGTGACAGCAGGAGACAGAGACTGGAGAAGGCATGAGGGAAAAGGGTCACTACTGCAGGTCGTAGGGCCAGAAGAAGAAAGTAGCTGAGAGACTTCCTCTTCTGTAACAGGTTCAAAAGATAAGAATAAACAGTCTGAAGTGCGGTTGGTGAGGGGATCAATGCCACCTGGGGATTGGGCAGTTATTTCCTGACGGATCTTATCAATTTTGTCATGGAAATAAGTGGCAAGGTCATCTGCACTAAGGTCTGTGAATGGCGCCTGCACCTTAGGGGTGAGTAAGGAGTGAAAAGTTTCAAAGAGCCTTTTAGGGTTACAGGAGAGAGAAGAGATAAGAGCGGTGAAATAGGCTTGTTTGGCAAGGTGAAGGGCAGAGATATAGGTTTTAAGCATAAATTTGAAGTGGAGGAAGTCTTCAGGTGTACGTGATTTTCTCCACAGACGTTCAGCACACCTAGAGCACCGCTGAAGAAAATGTGTCTGTGGCATGTGACAGGGTTGCTGCCTCCTGTGTCTAACTTTTCGAGTGGAGGGGGGAGCCGCCTCATCCAATGCACTCTTAAGGATTTCATTATAGTGACTGGTGGCCAGATTGGGACAGGAGAGTGAAGAGATGGGGGACAGAGAGGACTGTATAGTATCTGAGATGCGCTGGGTGTTAATAGCACATAAATGCCTATATGTATGATAAGTAGGTGTGTCCTGTGAAGGAGAGAAAGCACTGATGGGTGATCTACATGTTATTCTCTATGCTAAAGAACTGCAGCAAAATGTATACTTGGGAAATGTTAGATTATATTTTCTATTTAGAAAAGTGTTTATTACCCATATGTGTTTATTACCCATAATGCTGTGGTGAGGTACTTACATGAATGATTTAGGAGAAGCCTGCAGGCAGAGACAAGTAACCAGGAAATATTTCCCCAGGTTACCAGAGTTCTATTGGGAGACTTTGTTTACATGAATTACCGTAATTCACAGCACACTACCCTGGACGCCACACTTTACATTACATTGAACCTTGGCTAAATGCTTGCTCTGCCCAGCCTGCCCCCAGCTATCCAAAGGCTGATATAGTGCTCTATGGGACCCCAGCTTTGCCTGCCTGGAACCCCTAACTATGCTAGAAGTATTCCTATCCACTGCACAGCAACTGCAGGAGGGACCATGCTGGTACGCTGTAGCAGAGCCAGTACACTGCTATACACACAGAGGAATACAATACTAACTATAATAGGGTTCAACAAGACAATACAGCAGCTATTAAATGAATGATTTAAACATAACTAGCAACAGTGCATACAAGTTATAAAAAGTCAATACAAAGGAAGGTACAATAAAAAGCTAAAAATTTA
Source organism: Leptodactylus fallax (assembly GCA_947044405.1). Taxonomy (NCBI): domain Eukaryota; kingdom Metazoa; phylum Chordata; class Amphibia; order Anura; family Leptodactylidae; genus Leptodactylus; species Leptodactylus fallax. The sequence continues at coordinate 1,002,924 of CAMRHE010000011.1, read as the reverse complement.
CGTCTCCTTACGATACAGGAGGCTGTGGATTGATGTAGTATTGCTTCATACCCACAGAAACTCTAGTCCTAATATCCCAGGGAGTTTCTAAACTTTCTGCCTGACCAAACACACCCAGTAATCAATTTGACCAATCCAGGAGATACAGGTAATGTTATGATTTCTCCTGCCCACCAACCAGTTAGATGGATCTAGGACTCCCTCAGTTCTTCTCAGACAAAGAGGATATAAAGACTAGAACTCCCATAATCCTCCACTTCAGGGGCGTAAATACCGGGGTAGCAGCAGTAGCTGCTGCCACAGGGCATGGGACATAAGGGGCCCGGAGCCCTGTGGCAGCCGCTACTGCGAACCCCATAAACACTGCTATCATCATACTCTGGGGTCTGAAAAGACCCCAGAGTATAATGATCGGAGGCCCAGGGGAGGTGAGGGAACATAAAAAAAACTGTAACTCACTTCTCCTACGCTCCGCAGGCTACAGGCCTGTTTGGTGACATCATTATGCATTGCGACGCCAGCCTGGCTCACGCGAGATCTGGTCGAACATTGAAGAGGGCCGAAGTAGCGCACCGGAGTGCAGCGGAGCCAGGGAGAGGTAAGTGACATTGGGTTTTTTTTGTTTGTATGCTCCCCTGGATCTCTGATCATTATACTCTGGGGTCTGAAAAGACCCCAGAGTATAATAATCGTTCATGGGTGGTCCACAATCGGGCATAATACTGTGTGCAGGGGCCACTGTGGGGCATAATACTGTGTGCAGGGGCCACTGTGGGGCATAATACTGTGTGCAGGGGCCACTATGGGGCATAATACTGTGTGCAGGGGCCACTATGGGGCATAATACTGTGTGCAGGGGCCACTATGGGGCATAATACTGTGTGCAGGGGCCACTATGGGGCATAATAGTTTGTGCAGGGGCCACTATGGGGCATAATAATGTGTGCAGGGGCCACTATGGGGCATAATAGTGTGTGCAGGGGCCGCTATGGCGCATAATAATGTGTGTAGGGGCCACTATGGTGCATAATAGTGTGCACAGGAATGCGGTTTGTGTGGGGGGTGGAGGGTAGGTCTGGGGGGGCCATTTCAAATGTTTGCCTTGGGGCCCAGCCATTCCTAGTTATGCCACTGCTCCACTTCCATTGTCCACAGAAGATGTAAGACCAGCAGGGGTCAGAAGTTGACCACCACACAACAGGGTGTCATTAACCCTTTACAAACATTTGGATATTTTAAGCATGACATTTAGTACAATATAGTAAGTACCAGTAAGACAGTGCTCCAGACAAAAAAAAAAGCACCTAGGAGCAATTGACAAAGTGAAAGGGACCAAGCTGCAACACCATACGCAATACATTGGCAGGTACTGCATCATCCCTGGAAGAGAACAGCAATGCCCCTCCAGTCCTGGCCAATTCCCCCTCCCAAAAACTTTTTTTGTTTTGTTTGGGAGAGTGGGGTGGACAGTTTTACACAATCTTTACATAAGCCTAAACCTTGTTAACAGATTCACAAAGTTACATTAGAATAGACTTTACCTTTAACTGATTCAATTAATGGATCAGTTAAAAAAAAACAAACACATTAGCATCAGTTAGTGTCCGTTTTTTAACACTGTCCATTTTTTGTTTTTTTTTTCCTGCTTTCTAAGCATGCGCAGAAAAAGAAACGGACATAAAATAACGGACAATAACTGATGGCTATCAGTTACTGTCCGTCATAGTTCCGTTACCCATAGACTTCAATGTTAAAAAAATAACGGACACTTGCTGTCCATCAAGAATCCATTTTTTCAAACGGACAAAAAATTCCTGCATGTAGGATTTTTTGTCCGTGAAAAAAAAAAAACAGACTTCTGACGGATTGGGTGTAAACGGACACAAAGGGACACTAACGGACACAATATAAAAACCCATTGAAATGAATGGAGATTTTAACGGATTTCTGATGGTTCAGCTGGTGTCCGATGCTAAAATCTTGTAACGGACAATAGCAACGGACAGTACTGACGGTCACCAACGGTAGTGTGAACGCCCCCTAAGACTTATAATGTCTGAAAAAAATGAAAGTGTGATTAAAGTTTCATTGCAACATAGAGCCAAGATGAAGTAATGTGGATAGTAGGACTTACTTTATGAAAGGCATGCAATTTCAAAGTTTGAAAACTATATTTTTTTTAAAATTTTCACCAAATTTCCTATTTTTTGTACTTAAAGACAAAACATATCTACCAAAATTTAACACTAACATGAAGTACAATGTGTCCAGAAAAAAACAGTCTCACAGAATCACTTTAATACATTAATGCATCATAAAGTTATTACCACATAAAGTCACATTTGTCAGATTTGAAAAATGAGGCCTGGTCCTTAAGGTACTTTTAGGCTGTGTAAAGACCCACGTAGTGGACCGCAGCAAAGTGGTGCGGGGAAAACGTTTTTTCCCACAGCGCTTTTCGCAGAAAGTTCACAGAGGTTTCCTTTGCAGTCTTTGTGCTTTCATTATACCTATAGGGAAACTGCCGGAGTTTTTGCCGGAGTGTCCGCTGTGCGTGTGGATGGGATTCACTTTGCAGACACTGTAAAACACCACGTTTTTTTCAAAAAATGCAAAATGCCAAACAGCAATGTTTACGCCACGTGGGACACTGGCCTAAGGGTTTAACCCATTTTGGAAACTATACTCCTTATGGAATCTATCTAGGGGACATATGCTAAAATGTTTTCTCTGTTATTATCCCTACAGTATTAGTGACATGTTTCAGTGGGTCAGTATATTTGAAGATACACCCAATTTATATTGTTTTATTTATGATTTACTATTTTTACACAATAACAACACTTTTTAAAAAAACATGTTTTTGTGTTGCTGTTTTCTGAGGGCCATAACTTTTCTTGTTTTTTAGATTGATGGAGCTACGTAAAGGCTAATTTTTTGCAGGATGAGCTTTAATTGTTACTCTTTTGTGGTACATACAAATTTGCATGGTGACCAAAAATGAACTATATTGGCATTATTTTGGAGGGTGGAGGGGATTATTTTAATTTGTTTCCCAAATGATATTATTGATACTTTAACTGCATTTAGTGGACCAATACATTTAGGGCCTGTTCAGATAGAGGAAAATGTTGAGGAATTGAGGTGGACTTCTGTAGTAGTGTGGCCTAGCAATTATATATTGTATGTTTTGATTTATAGCTGATTATATTAGTTTGTTACAAGTTGATTTTCTCTAGAACAAATGTATTTTCAGGTTATTGTACAGGCAAGCCAAAGAAAACTTATTTTAAAAAGTAAATCCATAATGGGCACAGGAGCCTCCAAATCCAATTCTGCAAAGAAAAATGTAGAAGATAATGAGGAAAGAGCAACAACTGTGATTCAGAATGGTTCAGCATCCACTCTACCTGATAACACTTCTATTAGACAGCAACTGGTACAGTCAAATCCCGAAGATGAGATATCAGAAGACATCGAGCAGATGGTACAAATTACTCAGAGACAACAAAGGAGTGAGCATGTATGTTATGGTCTTTTAGGCTTTTTAAAAACTAATTATTTGTGCATTTTCTGCGTCAATTTATGTGAGTTTTATTAGCAATGTATCAATATCCCCTTCTTACAAAGTCATAAGATATACAGGCTGTGCTTTTATGTAAAAAAGTAATGTTATATTTAACAACTGTAAAATATAATCAGGTGTTCCCCAGAAGATCTATCACTTTTACAATAGGCAAGGCAAATTGGTTTCTGGGTGTTCAAAAATGCTTTTTCATTGCTATTATTTGGCTCAGATATGTTTTCTGTTTTACAAAGACTTTAGAATATTTTGGCCTTTCCTACTAAAAGAAAAATTAGGGTTTCCCCAGAAGTGGAAAAAAAAATTCCAGGGCTTCCCCTGCAGTAATAGTGTTGAAAATTACTGGGCTAAAACATCATAGCTATCCTCAAGAGTATATGAAATTTACATTGTACCTGTGGAGGGTTCTAAAAATAATATCAATCTCCTGGTACAGTCACCTCTCCAGAGTGGAACACAGATTGCTCTGGAAACCGAAGATGTGTCAGTGACGTTTGAAAGCTTTCAGCACCAGAGTGGAGCTCTCTATACATGTTTTACCCAGAATGGCATCAGAATGTATTTTGATGATGAAAAGGTGAGCATGCAGAACAGGTACCTAGTCACAATTCGAGTCAAGTCTCTTGGTTTTGTTTTCTGCTAACATTTAATATTTTATTTTATTTAGGGAATTGTTCCATTTCCACAAGAACTATACAGTCAAGGAAAGTTCCTTGATATTCACGATGAGGTATTCTTCTACTTTTTCTACATTTATATTGCTTTATTGGTATAGATAACAAATATTAGTGGTGCAATTTTGTTTTAGTTATGCCCTCTGCAGATTCGAGCAATAAGCATTTTACTAGAAAAGTTTTTTTTTTATGTTATTTTTTTTTACAGGTAACCTTTATGACATATTAATCATTGGAGTTGGGGCAGTTGTGTTTCAGTTTTTTAAGCAACCTTCAGACAGTTTATATAACTTTTTCACTAGCATTTTTTGGTTTTTAGATTATTATTTATTTTGTATTATTTTGTACAGTCCAGTTTCCTGACATTTCGAAACTTCTGTAGAGAACACACTGCATTTTAACACTGCATTTTTGATTCCCAAAGCCACAGCTGTAAAACAGCAGAGACCCGGCAGCAGTGCCTGCTATCACAGACATCTCTGATCCCAGGCATTTAGCCCTTCAGATGCCATTGTTGCATCTTAAAATTTCATTTCCACATCAGAGACATGAATGGCTCCCACATGGCAAGATTGCAGGAGCAGTACTAGGGCAGGGGCACTGACAGCTGGATGTAGTATCAAAACCGGTATATTAATTGTTTTTGGCATACATTATTGCACACTGAGTACCTTTTGTGTGACAACGTCCTTTAGTTCTAGGCTAGCCGACACCCTATTCTCCCTTTAATGGTGCACTCCTAAGTCCTATTTCCCATCAGAGACTGTTGGTTCACTCTCAAAAGAGTGACCTCTGATATATGGAAACCTAGTCCTATCTGACTAAGTATCCCTATAATTCTAACCCTGTTGCAGCTCGTTTCGAAAGTCTTGTTTATTGACTCTTCAGGAAGCAAGCTGACATAATAGGATAAAGTAGGTTATAGCAGTAGCCAAACAACACAATGACCACATATTACCACCTAATAGTGATTTATCACACCACCATAGTGTTACTGTTACACATTACCACCACATTGTGACTGAAGAAAGTATAGCATACTAATACTAATATTACCCCCATACTGAAACTATATACTGGTAGATACTAGTTCTGCAGAAAAACTATAATTAAATCCGATGACTTACAGTTCATGTCTCTCGTCTTTTGTTTTTCCTGTCTTTTCCATTCAGTCAGACTGCCATGGCAACTTCTTCCAAGCACAACTCATCTCTGTGGAGTTTGCAAAATAGACATCTTTGGCTCCTAGTTTTTCATCAGCTTCTCAAACTACACTATCCCCCATCCTGCCCTACACAGTAATGCCCACATTTGTGCCCCCAAATAATAATACCCTCTTTGTGCCTCCTAGAAAATAATAAAATACAGGTTGGATTTTTTTTTTTGTGGAAGTAGAAGGGTAATGATATTAATAAAAAATCCCTTTCTGTCCTAGAACAGTAACAGCTGCCTTTGTGTCCCCACACAAAATTTTGCCATCTTTTTTGCAACCTGATAACTCGTAGTACCCCCTTTTAGTTTCTAGCACCTGAAACAGTGCCCATATCAGTTTCTAGTGCTCCTTTTCAATAGTACCCTCAGTTAATGAATTAGTGCCTCCAGTGTTCCTGGTCAACCAACAGGCACCCCAGTGTCTGGCAGTGCCACCAATCAATTTATCATGACTCCAGCGACTCTGTCAAGTAATTGTGCCCTCAGTGCATCCCCCCCCATGATCCCTCTTGGTGTGGGACAGTGATTTCCTATGCACAATATATACAGGTAATCACTCCTTGATACCCCTCCATATATACTTTTAAGTAAGTAACTTATTTCTACAAGCCATTGTCCTTTGGGTGCCGGAGAGAACCCAGAATGGTCAAAACAGTGAAGATACATTGGGGCATATTTGCTAATACTTTCTAATATTTAGACAGTGCAAAGTTAGACACAGCTGTCTCAAACTGTGCCATACTTATCTAAAGCTGAATGATTTACACTATCTAGTCTAACCACCAATTTCTTGACCTAGTTTATAGAACAAAAAGCTCTAATATTTTGGCATATAGTGTTGCAGTTTAAACCATGCCCCTTTCCAAAAAGGTCATGCCCCTTTCTGTTAAAGAGAGTCTGCCACCAGGAAACTCAATATCAATCCAGCTACAGTGCATTGTAGAGGAGATTATGCTGAGCACCAACATAGCTTTAGATTGTCCAATAGATTGCACCATTTAATTACATAAGCCTTTGTAGTAATATGCTGATGAAGCAGGTGTAAAGTACCAGAGCCTCAGGTTTTCAAACCTCATTACAAAGACAAATTGGGAATGGCACTAGCAGTCAAATAAACTATATAAGGTAGAATAAAATATATTTTTTATTAATAAATATCAATAAAAATAAACACCATAAATAGATGAGACAAACAGAATAAATACGTGACAGACAAAAGGCAGAGGCCAACCGTAATCATAAATACATAAGAGTTGCATCAAAAGATATATTACATATGGTATAAATCACATTAAATATTACTGTTGCAAATATTTAACTACCTGTAAACCCCACATGGGGAATACCATATTAATATATAGGCTATTTGCCATACAAGAATAGTAATATATAAAGTGAAGCACAACACTAAAGGTTAGTATATCAAAAGTACATACAAGCACATACCCATGTTCGTGTGTATGAAAGTGATGGCCTCTGTCCTGCTGACACACACCTGACGCGCGTTTTGAAAATGCCTTTGTCAGAGTCCATCATTTTCATACACACGAACATGGGTATGTGCCTTTTGTCTGTTACGTATTTATTCTGTTTGTCTCATCTATTTATGGTGTTTATTTGTATTGATATTTATTAATAAAAAAATATTTTTTATTCTACCTTATATAGTTTGTTTGACTGCTGGTTCCATTCCCAATTTTTCTTTGTTTTGTTTATATCTGTTCAGGGGTATTGGCACGCTCTATCAGGGCTATTTACTAATCACTGAGGTACAATTTGACTTAGGGGGGGTTGCATTTATTGTGAATTTTTGTGCCATGTTTTCATCTGTTTTGTTGTTTCAAACTCCAAAGCATAGGCCTTGGGGACTCTGGCACCCCCCCCCCCCCCCATTGCTTTTGAGCTTAATTTTGCTTATACAAGGAAATAGTGCATTTATTGGACTATCTAAAGGTATGATGGTGCTCAGCATAATGTCCCTAACGCCGGAGTACCACGTTGTGAAAACACCACGATTTGGCAAAAAACGCGTCATTTTACAGTACCTGCAAAGTGGGTGGGATTCTAGTTAAACCCATCCACCCATAACAGAAAAATACCTGCAGTGGAAACGCTGTGATCAGTGGTGTAACTAGGAATGGCTGGGCCCCAAGGCGAACATTTGACATGGGCCCCCTCCCCGAACCGCTGCCCCCAATCGCCCCCCCCGGACCGCCCCCTCCAACCCCCCCCCCCCCCCAAAAAAAAACGCATTCCTGCGCACACTATTATGTGCCATAGTGGCCCCTGCACACAGTATCAAGCGCCATAGTGGCCCCTGCACACAGTATCATGCCCCATAGTGGCCCCTGCACACAGTATCATGCCCCATAGTGGCCCCTGCACACAGTATCATGTCCCATAGTGGCCCCTGCACACAGTATAATGTCCCATAGTGGCCCCTGCACACAGTATTATTCCCCATAGTGGCCCCTGCACTAAGTATTTTGCCCCATAGTGGCCCCTGCACACAGTACTGTATTATATGTCCCATTGTGGACCACCCATGAACAAATATTATACTCTGGGTTCTATTCAGACCCCAGAATATAATGATCAGACACCCAGGGGAGGATACAAACATAAAAAAAACCAACGTTGCTTACCTGTTCCTCGCTCCGGTCCAGTCGCTGCTACTTTGGCCTTCTTCAATGTTGGACCAGGCCGGCGTCATGTGATGCGGGCCGGTGTCACGACGCAAAATGACGTCCGCTGACGTCTGGGACGTCACCAAACAGGCCCGAAGCCTGGAGAAGCGTAGGAGAGGTAAATACATTGTTTTTTATGTTCTCTCACAAACTCTGGGCCTCCGATTATTATACTACGGGGTCTTTTCAAAGACCCCGGAGTATAATGATAGCAGAGATTGTGGGGTTCGGCCCACGGCATCACATACAGATCCCCGCTCCTGCTCACAGCCGCCTCCGCAGAATCGGAAGCGTAGGCGGCCGTGAGCGGGACCCCGGGGATCGGTAAGTATATAGGGTCCGTTACCTGCTGGGGTAACGGCCTATTAAAAAAAAAAAGCATCGGGTCCCGCGGGGCCCCGTAATGTCACGGGCCCTTTGGCAGCTGCTACCACTGCTACCCCGGTAGTTACGCCCCTGGCTGTGATTTCAAAAACCATTGCATTTTTGTATATCACAGCATGTCAATTATACCGAAGGAAACATTGGCGTTTTGCATATAGGTATAATAGGGACAAAAAAATCTGCAGAGGAAAACGCTGAACTTTTTGTGAAAAGCACTGGAAAAAAAAACACAATGTGCTTCTGCCGCGGTCTTTTCTGCAGTGCTTTTTGGCTGCGGCTCGCTACGTGGGGCCTTAGCCTAAAGGTGTTTACAAATCGCAGGATTTCTGCTGCGGATATTTTTCTGCAATGTGTGGATGGGATTAGCCAGATTCCCATCCACTTTCCAGGTACTGTAAAACGTTATGGATTTTCTACGACATTTCCGCCGAACCAAAGCACAGCGTTTTTACAACATGGGGCCCTGGCCTTAAAGTGGCTGTCCAAGTCATTTTTTTTTTTTTATGTCTATAGGTAGTGCTAGTACAATAATAAATGTACTCCATTTGTAACTCCCTTAAACATTAAAAAATGACACGGACACTTATTTGGTCCCTAATCGACTGCATAGGCACTACCTTCCATATTTGGTGGTCCTGTCCTCATGTTTTTGGGTGGCTGTTCATAGAAGGGCACAACGGCTCTTCAGTCAATCATTCCCATTATCAGCCCCCATTTTTCTTCTCAATCTTAAGCCAGCAAGCCTCAAATATGCTCAATTTAAATTGTTCCAATACATCCAGATGGCTGCCAGAATACACATCGCCTCCAACTTGAGAAGACCCTTTCTATCATTGACCGATGTGATTCAGCAAATTGATGCTGTAATGTTCCATGAAAAAATTAATTCCACTATCTCTGATGCCCGCCTGGATTTTGATAGGGTTTGGGCGCCTTGAATCAATAGGACCAACATCCGAGCTCTGCCATTCTGTCTTCAGCTATGATTAGATACAAGGATTGAGTGTGCTTCTTATGCCCCCTATACTGGATAGGTGCTCCCTCTTGCCTATTTCTTGTCCCTTTGCACTTTAAGTGCTATAATCTGTTCCCCTTACCTCCCTCCAAGTTGGTTTTTGGTTTCTATACCTTTTTACCTCTTTCCCCTTACTTATGTATATGCTGATCTTATCAATATAGCAGTTTCTTAGTTATGTGCTTGTACTGCTTTGCATTTTTATATTGATACTACGATTGTTTTGATGCTCTCTGTGATTTTTCATTGTTGTCATATTTCAATAAATACCTTTTGAAACTAAAAATTGACTCGGAAAACCCCTTTAATCCTTTTTTAAAAGTTGTAGTAACTATAATCCAGTTTGATGCAGTGCATGTTTAAAGACATTTTCCTGTCTGTCAAGCAGGTATACAGAGCCTCTCCTGTGTTATATAACATTTAAATGATTCATTACAAGAAACCATATAAAAGGGTTTACAAATATTTTCTGCTTGCTAAGACAATGACTAAACCAGGTGATTATCTTCCATGTTTCATCTACATTTTCCAGTCAAGCAGTATACATGATGAAAACAGACAGGATAGTAATGGCAATCCAAGCTATTTGGAAAATGATCGCACAAACTCCATCTACATACCTGGGAAAGGAACAGTCATGACGTACATATTTGAGGTAATGCATTTTTTTCTAATTGGTTGTCATCAGGAACTCTGGTTTTTATGTAATATGTCATGTTTTATTAATATATTTCAGTAATTATAATATAACGGAGAGGTGCCAAGAATGGTACAAAGTGCCCTCCTCAGAAAGGATGCAAAGTAAAGCATTTGAACAATTTGCAAATCATTAGAAATGCTAAAAAAAAGGGAAGAACTTGAAGAACTTGTGATTTTAGGATAGCAGACATTACTTTTTGTCTGAGTGATTAAAGGGAACCTGTCAGGTGGTTTTTCCAGCATAAACTGGCCGTATCATGTAATTACTAGAGATGGGCGAATCGGTTTGCAACAAACCGGATTCGACCCCAATATTCCAAATTGTTCAGTTTTAACTATTCGGATTCGCCTCGAATGAACTAAAATGGCTGCTGCAACATGCATTGCCGTAACTTATTATACTCTGGGGTCAGACCCCAGAGTATAATAGGTGGAAGCCCAGGGGAGTTGAGAAACATAAAAAATATTTATACTCACCTTCCGTTGGGACCAAGAGTGGCAAAGGAATGAGTCTTCCAGCCTCCTCAGCTGTGCTTTGCAAAGGTAATAATCCAGGGCCCTGCTTTTATATTAGTAATAAAGCTTACAAGTGCAGGGAGCCCCTGTAACCCTAAAACTTAATGAAACAACAAACATTAAAGCTTAAAAGACTCAATAAAGCTTTACTCTGTGTTCCCAAAATGTAAACAAATACTACTGCAAAACAAGCCAAAAAAACTGCATGGTATACACATTACAACCAAGCATAAGCAGGGTTCACACTAAGGTTGGGGCTACACAGTGATTCTCTCCTGGCATCAAGCAAAGATGGCAGCATGTGCAACTCCCTCCCTAATGTAAGTGAATGGAGTCGCATTGCAACCACAAGGATGCTACTATAACTTCTACAATAAAATTAGGCAATGTAGAAGTCCCTTTGTAGCCCCAACCAATATGGCTCCTGTATTTAGCAGAAGAGCGTTAAACACACCTCACTAGCGTTTTCTAGTAATCTTTACATGAAATTCTGACCCTCCTTCTTTGAGATCAATACTCATTTTTGAAGGTGAATCCCCGATTATTCATTGAATACTTCAGCATACTGTACTGAGATCCCTTTAAAGAATTAAGATCTATCCTGTCATTCCAATATCTAAAAATAGTAAAGTAGTGTTTAAAGTATAGTGTGGCATATATAATTCTAGCTTGTTATTGATGAGATTATGAGATTTAACATATGTGATCTATTCTCTTCTCAAGGAAAGAATCAATGTTTGCAAGTATTATGACAACGACTCGGATGCATGGCTTATTTTACCCTTACTTTGGGAAATGAATCTGGACTTTATTCTTCATCGTGTGCAGCAAGTTAAGGTACATCACAATTACATTTTATGGTACAGACCTACAATAACACAAATTATACTGTTTCTTCCACTATTATTTTATCCTTTCAGGAGGCCCTTCCTGCAATCACTGACTTCAAGGAAATCCTGGCTGCTCTTCGACTATGTAATTATGATCCAGATGAAGTCATTTCAGTGTTCTTTGCTATGTTTGGGGATAACCTTCAAAGTAATATAAATGGACAGCACAATTTTGAACCAATTGCTCTTCAACGGTAGGTACTATTATAGACCAACTGGAGTCAATCCACTGAAAACTATGGCATGTGTTTTGTAGACGTTGAAATCCAGCAATCACATTCATAGATAATAAATGCTTTATCTTGCAGTGAGAATGTCTCGGAGGAGTACACTGCAGGTGATTTATTAGAAATGTTGTAGAATGTATGAATCACTGAAAATGGCACAAATAGTGCCAAATTTTCTAAAATATCATATTAGACATATTCCTCCAGACTGTTCAATGACTTAAGATGTGTCAAAAGCATACATTTTATGTCTGCCTTGTACTTTATTTGTTTGGTCTCGATATAATTTGCATTAATTAGCATTAAGCTCATAGGAAGGAACAACACATTTACTGAGCTTTATGGAAACCTGTCATGTTGAAAATGGTGTCTGATGTGCAGGCGTTTTGTGGGGCGGAGGGGGGTTGAATGGCATGATTTGTATTTTATTCATTGAAATCTATGCTTAGGAGCCCTGTGGGCAGTCCTACTCAGCGACTGACAGCCTTCATGCTATGACTGTGCATACAGAAATAGCTGTCAGCCATTGACCCACATGGTATATTGCCCATTTATTGGCCCCAATGCCATAAGTGTCCCCTTTACAGGCCCCCTTACAGTAACTGCCCCCAACCAGTGAATTTAAGCCACTACACAGCAAATGGCTGCTATTCACTTACGATTCTCCCTCCTGCACATGGCCATCTCCACTTCCGTTTCAGTCTTTGGTCTTCAGCCTCCAGGGGGCTCAGTATGCCACACATCACATCCTGATGGTGTTCAGGGACAGGAAGGGATGTACAGTGCATGGGGCCCCCTGAAGTCTGATGTCTGAAGACTAAACAGGAAACGTAGGCTGCTGTGAGCTGAGAGCAGGGATCGGTAAGTGAATAGCAACCACTACCTGCTGAAATAATCCAGCAGGTAATGGCCTATTTAAAAAAAAAAAAAAAAAAACAGCGGGCAGCCATCCAGATCCCCTATAGGCATGGGCCTCATAGCGGCTGCTACAGCAGTAGCTCTGGTCCTGGGTTACAGATTCCTTGTATTACCTATAAATATAACAATAAGTGACATACCCAAGATGTACAGTAATTTCCCAGCCACAGATATGTGGCACGGAGTGTGGTCCTGTCCATAGGCTGAGAAGTTTTGGAAGATGATACAATATGTGGGCACTCCTTGGTGGGGGACCTTGACATTCAGTTTCCCCTACTCCTTCATACTGTGCTACTGGTGGCAAAACACTGTATTTTTCAAAAATGGCTGCATACTGATATGCACTCTGACAAAATAACAAGGAGGAGTTGTTGGATTTGAAGTAAACTCTATACTGTATGTGTGAATGCAATGATGATATATGTAATTAAAGTAATTACAATATTACAGTGAAAATATAGGTTTATTGTGGAAAACTTTACAATTGAAAGGAGGCTCTACTACTCCGTTCAGTCACCTCTAGTGTGGATACAAGATGAAATATGAGCTTAAGTAAAAAAAACAAAAAACAACAACGCCGAGCGGCACATAAGGTAATATTGTTTTTACAAAAAGTTGAATGACACAATGTAAATTGTGTTCAGAAAACGTGGGAAGAATAAAGTGACTAGGACGTGTCCACTATTAAAGGTTGAGAGGAGGTGGATAAAGTGGTAGAGTGGGTCCACAATGCATGGGCATACACCTGAATGGGTATAGTGTATGTCAATACCCCTTCAGTTGATTAGCCCACTAGTAGTGGATTGGCCACAGTGTAGATATGCTCTCACCTTGAATGGTTAGGTATGGTATAATGTCGTATATTTTAGTGGAATGGTCCAAACTATGTCACAAGATGAGGGAGCAGCGGGACCTCTAGGCGTCAGGATCTCCTGGATCCAAACGGTATTCCAAATGTAGAAATGGTAGGAGTGACTCCAAAAGAGAGGTAGGGGACCGCACTTCAGCAAGGTTTCTTTAATAAACTGTAAAACACAACGCGTTTCGAGGATCAATGGTCCTCTTTATCAAGTGTACAAGAGACTGGTTAAAAAAGGAAATAAACATGAACAAATCAGAATAGAAAAACAGATAATGTTCATCAAATAATCAATGTGAAATAAAATAATAATAATAATAATAATAATCATATACAGTACTTATAAATTGATTAAAACTGAGAAAAGTGGCTATGAATGTGTATCAACCACAATATGAATTATTTAAAGGCTATGTGTAATACATAAGGCGGACAATAAATGAACAATTAAAATCGTATAAAAAATTAAAACAATTAGGAGAAATATTTATAAATGCGGGTAACATAAAAAATAAATAAATAAAAAATAAATAAATAAATAAATAAATAAATATGAGAAAATGGTAATAGGTGTCAAAGGTGTAAATAAATATCAACTGAGATACAAGAAATAACTCATGAGTTGTTGATTTGGCACTCGATTACGCTAGGTTGGCAAGTTTCCAGATGAACACAATATTGAGTATAAAGGAATGTTAATAAGTAACAAAGATATGAATAAATATCAAAAGAGATACATAGATAGTAACAGAGATACGAAAAATAAATAAATCATGAATTGCTAATAGTAATAGAATCTGGTACTTGGAGATTATTAAATCATGGGTAAAAGTGTGTGTGAGGAGTTGTGGAGGTTGGTACAAAAAAAAAAAAAAAAAAAAAAAAAATATATATATATATATATATATATAATAAAGACTGGGGAAGTAGTGTTTGGAACTTACCAGCCTCAAAGGGTTAGCTGTATTTGTAAATGCGGGTAACATGAAGGAAAACAAAGACTGGGAAAGTAGTGTTTGGAACTTACCAGCCTGGAGGAGTTAGCTGTAAAAAGCAGAAGTGTGTGGTAGGACAATTTACTTGGGGGTTTATATAGGTATACCTGGCTAGGACTGCCCATATTGGGGTAGGAGTTCTGATCAGAAGTAAAAAATAAATAAATAAATAATTAAATATGAGAAAATGGTAATAGGTGTCAAAGGTGTAAATAAATATCAACTGAGCTACAACAAATGACTCATGAGTTGTTGATTTGGCACTCGGCTACACTAGGTTGGTAAGTTTCCAGATGAACACAATATCGAGTATGAAGGAATGTTAATAAGTAACAAACATATGAAAGATAAATAATTTTTTTTTTTTTTTTTTTTTGTTACCCGCATTTATAAATATTTCTCCTAATTGCTTTCATTTTTTATATGATTTTAATTGTTAATTTATTGTTTGCCTTATTTATTACACATAGCCTTTAGATAATTCCTATTGTGGTTGATACACATTCATAGCCACTTTTCTCAGTTTTAATCAATTTATACTGTATATGTGTATTATTATTATTTTATTTATTTTATTTCACATTGATTATTTGATGAACATTATCTGTTTTTCTATTCTTATTTGTTCATGTTTATTTCCTTTTTTTAACCAGTCTCTTGTACACTTGATAAAGAGGACCATTGATCCTCGAAACGCGTTGTGTTTTAGAGTTTATTAAAGCAACCTTGGTGAAGCGCGGTCCCCTACCTCTCTTTTTTTGGAGTCACTCCTACCATTTCTACAAGATGAAATATGGTTGGGCATAAAGAGCTTGCAGATTCTGTATAGTATCCTGGGGCACATTTTCCCACAGATGTTACAGCTGTGCCTGTAGCTCCTTCACACCGATAGTTAGCCAAAGCTGGCATCCCAGCTGGTCACATAGATGCTTGATGGGCAATAAATTTGGTGACCAGGCAGATCAAGCAAGTGTAGCAATCCGTATCCGTGGTAGTCCAGATTTCTTGTTCAGATCACCACTGCAAATGAAGGCAACAGTGGCTGGCTGCCAATGGCAAGACACATGAAATCTCCTTCTTCTAAACTCCTGGAATTGGTCCAGGCAAAGGCAGGGGTGTATAATGAAAGTATCACCTGTGTCTGGAAGGTGGACAAGGAAACAGTGGGAGCTGATATTGTCAAAGGTCTGAATGCAGATTCTGTAGTCAGTTAATCAGTATGCCTGGGGTCAGCTAAACCCAAACTAGATAGATTATTCTGCTTTACCTTTTTCTATGCAAGAAAGATTATTATGGCTTGGAAATCCCCTGACATATCCTTCCTTAAACACTAGCTCCAATTCATTAATAAATATTAAATAAATATGTCAACTTACATAAAATGCCGTATTTAAGTAGGAAGTGCTCTCATAAATGTGAAAAATTTAGGCGAGCTGGTTAGAAATTTCTGAGAATGCTACATACATGGTTTTGTCCCTAAGGCAGAGGGTGTAGAGTGGTATGAATGGTGTCATATTGATTTTAAGACAACCTTTAAATCCCAATAAAAGGGAATGTGGTTATATTCATTTGTGATGTGAGACTTTTATGGATATGCTAGTAAAAGTTAATGTTTTAGATTTGTTTCATTAGTTTACATCTTTGCTGGAGCTGCATATCTCAAGAATAGAATACATATACAGTGCCTTGCGAAAGTCTTCGGCCCCCTTGAACTTTTCAACCTTTTGACACATTTCAGGCTTCAAACATAAAGATATAACATTTTAATTTTTTGGTGAAGAATCAACAACAAGTGGGACACAATTGTGAAGTGGAACGAAATTTATTGGTTATTTTAAACTTTTGTAAAAAATAAAAAACTGAAAAGTGGGGCGTGCAATATTATTCAGCCCCTTTACTTTCAGTGCAGCAAACTCACTCCAGAAGTTCAGTGAGGATCTCTGAATGATCCAATGTTGTCCTAAATGACTGATGATGATAAATATAATCCACCTGTGTGTTTTCAAGTCTCCGTATAAATGCACCTGCTCTGTGATAGTCTCAGGGTTCTGTTTAAAGCGCAGAGAGCATCATGAAGACCAAGGAACACACCAGGCAGGTCCGTGATACTGTTGTGGAGACATTTAAATCCAGATTTGGATACAAAAAGATTTCCCAAACTTCAAACATCCCAAGGAGCACTGTGCAAGCGATCATATTGAAATGGAAGTAGTATCAGACCACTGCAAATCTACCAAGACCCGGCCGTCCCTCTAAACTTTCATCTCAAACAAGGAGAAGACTGATCAGAGATGCAGCCAAGAGGCCCATGATCACTCTGGATGAACTGCAAAGATCTACAGCTGAGGTGGGAGAGTCTGTCCATAGGACAACAATCAGTTGTACATTGCACAAATCTGGCCTTTATGGAAGAGTGGCAAGAAGAAAGCCATTTCTCAAAGATATCCATAAAAAGTCTCGTTTAAAGTTTGCCACAAGCCACCTGGGAGACACACCAAACATGTGGAAGAAGGTGCTCTGGTCAGATGAAACCAAAATCGAACTTTTTGGCCACAATGCAAAACGATATGTTTGGCGTAAAAGCAACACAGCTCATCACCCTGAACACACCATCCCCACTGTCAAACATGGTGGTGGCAGCATCATGGTTTGGGCCTGCTTTTCTCCAGCAGGGACAGGGAAGATGGTTAAAATTGATGGGAAGATGGATGGAGTCAAATACAGGACCATTCTGGAAGAAAACCTGTTGGAGTCTGCAAAAGACCTGAGACTGGGACGGAGCTTTATCTTCCAACAAGACAATAATCCCAAACATAAAGCAAAATCTACAATGGAATAGTTCACAAATAAACGTATCCAGGTGTTAGAATGGCCAAGTCAAAGTCCAGACCTGAATCCAATCGAGAATCTGTGGAAAGAGCTGAAAACTGCTGTTCACAACCCTCTCCATCCAACCTCACTGAGCTTAAGCTGTTTTCCAAGGAAGAATGGGCAAGAATTTCAGTCTCTTGATGTGCAAAACTTATAGAGACATACCCCAAGCGACTTGCAGCTGTAATCGCAGCAAAAGGTGGCGCTACAAAGTATTAACTTAAGGGGGCCAAATAATTTGGCACGCCCCACTTTTCAGTTTTTTTATTTTTTACAAAAGTTTAAAATATCCAATAAATTTCATTCCACTTCACGATTGTGTCCCACTTGTTGATTCTTCACCAAAAATTTCAAATTTTATATCCTTATGTTTGAAGCCTGAAATGTGGCAAAAGGTTGAAAAGTTCAAGGGGGCCGAATACTTTCGCAAGGCACTGTACAGTGAGGAAAAAAGTATTTAGTCAGCCACCAATTGTGCAAGTTCTCCCACTTAAAAAGATGAGAGAGGCCTGTAATTGACATCATAGGTAGATCTCAACTATGAGAGACAAAATGAGATAACAAATCCAGAAAATCACATTGTCTGATTTTTAAAGAATTTATTTGCAAATTATGGTGGAAATTAAGTATTTGGTCAATAACAAAAGTTCATCTCAATACTTTGTTATATATCCTTTGTTGGCAATGACAGAGGTCAAACGTTTTCTGTAAGTCTTCACAAGGTTGGCACACACTGTTGCTGGTGTGTTGGCCCATTCCAAACACGACGAGTTGTGTTTCTACCAAACAGTTCTACTTTGGTTTCATCTGACCATATGACATTCTCCCAATACTCTTCTGGAACATCCAAATGCTCTCAAGCAAACTTCAGACGGGTCTGGATATGTATTGGCTTAAGTAGGGGGACACGTCTGGCACTGCAGGATCTGAGTCCCTGGCGGCGTAGTGCGTTACTGACGGTAGCCTTTGTTACGTTAGTCCCAGCTTTCTGCAGGTCATTCACTAGGTCCCCCCGTGTGGTTTGGGATTTTTGCTCACCGTTCTTCTGATCATTTTGACCCTACGGGGCGAGATCTTGCGTGGAGCCCTTGATCAAGGGAGATTATCAGTGGTCTTGTATGTCTTCCATTTTCTAATTATTGCTCCCACAGTTGATTTCTTCACACCAAGCTGCTTGCCTATTGCAGATTCAGTCTTCCCAGCCTGGTGCAGGTCTACAATTTTGTTTCTGGTGTCCTTCCACAGCTCTTTGGTCTTCACCATAGTGGAGTTTGGAGTGTGACTGTTTGAGGATGTGGACAGGTGTCTTTTATACTGATAACAATGTCAAACTGGTGGCATTACTACAGGTAGAGTGGAGGACAGAGGAGCCTCTTAAAGAAGAAGTTACAGGTCTGTGAGAGCCAGAAATCTTGCTTGTTTGTAGGTGACCAAATACTTATTTTTCACCATAATTTGCAAATAAATTATTTAAAAATCAGACAATGTGATTTTCTGGATTTGTTATCTCATTTTGTCTCTCATAGTTGAGGTCTACCTATGGTGTCAATTACAGGACTCTCATCTTTTTAAGTGGGAGAACTTGCACAATTGGTGGCTGACTTTTTTTTCCCGCTGTACATAACGTATCACATTGCTCAGGTACTTTAGGAATATTTACAGTAGTCTACATTTCAATGGCTAATGAAAGCACAAGGGCTTTCCCATTCAAATTGAAGGACCAATGGTGGAAACAACACACCTCCCTTTTGTAGGATTTGTCTTTAGAGTGCAAAGGAAAGGAAACTCAGGATGAGTTGGGATGTTGTGTAAATCATAAATAAAAGCAGAAAACGATGATATGCAAATCTTTTTCAACCTACATTCAATTGAATACACTACAAAGACAAGATATTTAATGTTCAAACGGATAAACTTTATTTGTTTTTTGCAAATATTCACTTAATTTGAATTTAATGCCTGCAACACGTTCCAAAAAAGCTGGGACAGGGGCAACAAAAGACTGGGCCCGGAGCAGGTTTACCACTGTGTTACATCACCTTTCCTTTTAACAACACTCACTAAGCATTTGGTAACTGAGGACACGAATTGTTGAAGCTTTTTAGGTGGAATTCTTTCCAGTTCTTGCTTGATGTACAACTTCAGTTGCTCAACAATCCGGGGTGTCCGTCGTCGTATTTTGCTCTTCATAATGTTCCACATATTTTCAATGGGAGACAGGTCTGGACTGCAGGCAGGCCAGTCTAGTAGCCACACTCTTTTACTACGAAGCCACGTTGTTGTAACGTGCAGAATGTGGAATTGTCTTGCTGAAATAAGCAGGGATGTTATCCCTAAAAAATACATCGCTTGGATGGCAGCATATGTTGCTGCAAAACCTGTATATACCTTTCAGTGTTAATGGTGCCTTCACAGATGTGTAAGTTACCCATGCCATGGGCACTAACACACCCCCATACCATCAGAGATGCAGGCTTTTAAACTTTGTGCTGATAACAATCCGTACAATCCTTTTCCTCTTTGGCCCGGAGTACACGACGCCCATGATTTCCAAAAACAATTTGAAATGTGGACTGGTCAGACCACAGGACACATTTCCACTTTGCATCAGTCCATCTCAGATGAGCTCGGGCTTAGGGAAGCCGGCGGCGTTTCTGGGTGTTGTTGATTTATGGCTCTCTCTTTGCATGGTAGAGTTTTAACTTGCACTTGTAGATGTAGTGACTGTGTCCACTGACAATGGTTTTCTGAAGTGTTCCTGAGCCCATGTGGTAATATACATTACAAAATGATGTTGATTTTTAATGCAGTGCCACCTGAGGGATCGAAGGTCACGGGCATTCAATGTTGGTTTTTGGCCTTGCCGCTTACTTGCAGTGATTTGTCCAGATTCTCTGAATCTTTTGATGATATTGTGGACTGTAGATGATAAAATCCCTAAATTCCTTGCAATTGTACGTTGAGAAACGTTCTTAAACTGTTGGGCTATTTGCTCACGTAGTTGTTCACAAAGTGGTGAACCTCGCACCATCCTTGCTTGTGAACAACTGAGTCTTTCGGAGGTGCCCCCTTTATACCCAATCAGGACACTCACCTGTTTTCAATTAACCTGTTCACCTCTGTAATGCTCCAAACAGCTGTTTTTTGAGCATTCCTCAAATTTTCCCAGTCTTTTGTTGCCCCTGTCCCAATTTTTTTGGAACGTGTTGCAGGCATCAAATTCAAAATGAGTGAATATTTGCAAAAAAAAAAACCAATAAAGTTTATGTGTTTGAATATTAAATATCTTGTCTTCGTAGTGTATTCAATTGAATATTGGTTGAAAATGATTTGCAAATCATCGTATTCTATTTTTATGTTTTACACAATGTCCCAACTTCATTGGAATTGGGGTTGTACTTTGTTAGCATATTAATGGGGGGAAACAATAAGGCGTGAAACATTAAATCCCCATTCATTGAGAACCACAACAAACAGTATTGTGACTATTTTTTGTGACATTAGCCGTTATTAACCCCTTCCTGCTGGAGGAATTTTTTGATTTTTGTTTTTGACTCCTAAACCCCATAACTTTGATATTTCTGTTCACAGAGCCATATGAGGGCTTAATGTTTGCAGGACTAATTGTTATTCATAATGGTACCATTTATTATTCTATACAATGTACTGGGAAGCTGGAAAAAAATTCTGAATGGGGTAGAATTAGAGAAAAAGTGCATTTGTGCGATTTTCTTACTGGGTTAGTTTTTACGGCGTTCACTGTGCAGCCAAAATGACATGTCACATGTATTCTATGTTTCAGTATGATTCTCGAGATACAAATTTATATAGTTTTATGTACATTTTAACCCTTTAACAAAAATCTAAATCTTAGCAAAAAATTTTCTTTCTAAAAGTCGCCATATTCTGACACCGATAACTTTTTTATATTTCCGTGTATGGGGATGCATAGGGTGTCTTTTTTTGCAGGGCTAAGTGTACTTTTTAGTTATACCATTTTGGGAATGTCTATTGCTTTGATCGCTTTTTATTCAAATTTTTATCAGAGGTGAAACAGCGAAAAAACAGTGCTTCGGCACTTTTGATATTTTTTTTTTCCTGCTACGGCATTCACCATATAGGAAAAATATTTTTATAAATTTGTAGACTGGGCATTTTCAGACACAGGGATGCCTAATGCGTATGTGTTTTACAGTTATTTTTAACTTCTATATGTATTCTAGGGAAAGTGGGGTGATTTGAAATTTAAATACTTTTTTTTTTTTTTTTTACATTTATTAGACTCCCCCCCCCCACCTAGAGGTTTTGAATCCAAGGGACCTGATCACTTATGCAACGTATTGTAATTAATTGCAAAATATCAGCATTTGTATGACAGGCTACATAAAGCCATTAGGCCATATAATTTTCAGAGCGTTTTCTGCAGGAGATTTCTTTGCAGCAGCCCTCTCACATATCAGCACCACTATAATGTATATGTAGATAACACACAGAATCCGCCAGTCACAATAGAGAATTTTACAGTTTATCTACTCCGCCAATGTCCTCTGCCAGGGCACAGACCATGCCTAGAAAACTCTCTCTCTTAATATAGCTATTAAATTGGAAAATTAAAAACCCCACCACCAAAAAAAAAAATATATGTTTAACAAACAAACATGATTTCAAAAATAGATCATTTCTTTGCCACTCATACCCACTACTCCACCCGTAGTCACCTCTTCCAATTATCTTGACACATATCTGAAGAATCACCCATATTGTTCCTTTACCTCCCCCTCAGGGACCACAGCACCAACAGCCATGTAACCAAATCTATCTTGCAGATATCCCAACCAGATTATACCAACCTATCTCAATCTCCTCATCACTTCCACTTTCTTCCTGAAGTTATATAGACCTCCTTATGGGTCTTCGCCTGTACGTCACTATCTTTGATCATTTGGAGGAGACACAATAGTTTCCAGTCTATTGTTGGATATTGGTTTATTACTGTGGCTGATATACTCTACTTATTTGTCTTGCTGTGATTGTGAAGTTATTATTTGTTTTATCAACTCTACACTAATCACTTGATTCTGTATAGGAAATACTTTTTATCTTAATCTATGCACATTGTTAGTGTGCTTTCTCTGCTGACCGTCCCCTAGAACCCATGTAAGAATATTGTTGTTGTTCAATATTATAATTATTAATATATTATTTATTAATAATATTTTTTACAAGTAGTCTGTCTGGGCTGTCTGGAGCCTGTTCCCTGTGTGTGCGCATGTCCTGACACTGCTCCTAGCATCTTCTTACAGCTAAGGGTTCCTACCTCCTTCAGATAGGTTCCAGAAATGTAAAGGTTTTGGATTGCTTGAGAAACTATTTTACAGCTACTAATTTTTATATATCACTCTCTTCACAGTGAAATTTCTAAGAAGGATGAAAAAATAGAAGTCTTAAACAAGAAATTGCAGGAAAGGGAGAGTGAACTAGAAACCTTGCGCTTGAAATGCAAATATTTAGAAGAAGAGAAGCGTCATCTCATTCAACAAGCTGAGACCTTATATGAGAAAGTGGCAGAATTACAAAGTGAACAGGCGAAATATTTGCATGAAATATCTGAAATCAAGTGCAAAAATATACAGATGACTGATAAACTGCACAATTACTCACCATTGAAAAAAGACGCACTGATAAAAGTGTTAAGAGAAGCACATGAGCTCAGTATCAGCAATGACAAGTTAAGACTCCTTGCAACAAGTGGTCTGTCAGAGATTGGCCTGAGCATGGAGCATCTACAGAGCATGGTGATGAACTTGCACAGCTCCACTAAAGAGATAGAAGAGATTCGCTCACTTTACCAAAGGGAGTCTATGGAGAGAAAGTTACTGTATAACCAGCTTCAAGAACTAAGAGGAAATATCCGTGTATTTTGTCGATGCAGACTAGATGACAAAAAGAGAGAGCACTTGGAATTTGTGTCTGATGAGGAACTTGTAGTGAACTGCAATGGGTCCAAGAAGCGGTTCAGATATGATCAGGTTTTTCAGCCACAGTGTACTCAGGTACAATGTATATACTCTTGGTAGATACTTATCCTAATCCCTTTCTTCTGTCAGCTCAGGGTCAATTCAGCGTTTAACTGAATCATTCAAGACAGAGCAGTTGCCACTGACACCCTGCTTAAAGGGGTTGTTCGGGATGTTCAGAGCCTAGGGGGCAGTGTTCAACACATTGAGAAAAAGAGTTAAAGAGGACCTGTCACCATACACAAAATGCTAAATGACATACATCATTTGGTTGCTGCTTTGTCCCTGAACAATTTGGCGTTTATTTTTTTTTTTTTAACCGTCCACCAATTCAAAAGACACGGCCCCTGGAAGGCTATATGTAAACCAGTTCTGGTTCTCCAAGTGAGCAGGAACCTTTTATTTTCTCAGAGAAAGGTAAGGGCCTAGTTTGAGAATTAGAGCTAGTTTACATACAAGCTTTCTGCTGGTGTGGAGCAGCCCTGAGTGTACCAAACAGTACATTTGCATAGGGAATAAAAGTTGAATTTCTCAGCAACAAAATTCCACTTTGATACAAGAAAGATATGTTCACTATGTCGCTAACCAGCCCTGCAACAGCATGTAAATATTTTAAAAGCGGTTGTAATGATGGTAGACTCCCTTTAACTAGCCTGGTGTTTTTATGCATCAGTCTTGCTCTCCCCTGTTCTGGAGTGAGATGCCCCTAATTTTTAAGAGGCTAATGCCAACATGGATCTGGCATAAATTATAGTATATTTGTCAGGCCATGAAGTTCATACCCCCTTCTGCTAAGCCGACCCCTGACATAACCACTTTTTGGTAAACTGGCACACATGATGCAAAGCACCAAAAAGTCACAAAATTTGCCTCAAAAACAGCGTTGCAACAAAATTTGCAACTTTTTGCTGATTTTATACGCCACTTTCTAGCGTACAAATGATAATAAAGTACCCCATTGAGGGAAGTATAACATAAGAAATCAATTATGTACCCTATTATTTGGATAAAAGTAAAATATCCTGTTATTTTAAACCAAGACTTCACAAACACTTCCTACTGCAGCTTTAACTGCCAAACAATAGCACAAATGGTTCAAATTCATGCCAAAAGATAAATTTGTAGACTGCAACCAACACTTCCACCAGCCCCACCCACAAAGTCTTCTGTACCTGCTACATTATTAAGCTTCCAGAAACAGCAACTATCCCCCAGTCAGCACAGTACCTTATCCCTGACTGTGCCCTCTTTGACTCAAGAAGGAAGTTAAAGAGGACCTTTCACGTCCTCATGTATATGCTGTTTTATATACCTCTAGAAAGCCGACAGCGCGCTGAATTCAGCACACTGTCGGCCTTCCCGGTATGTGCGCCAGGGCTGGAGATATCGGCGGTCGTAGTTTCACCGTTCACCGTCAGAAGGGCGTTCCTGACAGTCTAGCTGCGCTGTGAGGAACGCCCTCCCTGACAGTATTCCTCCATAGCACTGTACTGGGGGGGGTGGGCGTTCCACACAGCTCAGTGTCATCACTGGGCTGTAAGGAACGCCCCCTCTCTCTGTCCTCATCCATAGCACTGTACTGTCAGAGGGGGCGTTCCTTACAGCCCAGTGATGACGCTGAGCTGTAAGGAACACCCGCCCAGTACAAGACTATGGACGAGTACTGTCAGGAAGGTCGCCGATATCTCCAGCCCCAGGGCACATACCGGGAAAGCCGGCAGTGCGCTGAATTCAGCGCGCTGTCTGCTTTCTAGCAGTATGCAAAACAGCATATACATGAGGACGTGAAAGGTCCTCTTTAAAGGGTTTGTCCAGGAAAAAACTTTTTTTTTCCTGGAGCGCTGGATAGGTAAAAAAATAAATAAATAAAAACATACTCACCTGCCCCTAGTGCTCCAGTGTTTGAGGCAGTTTTTTGCTAATGTTTTTTCTAGACAACCCCTTTTTTAACTCATACCTCAATAAAGTGTTGCTTTGTTAAATAGCTTTAAGCAAGAGGTATCTAGAGGGGGCACAGCGATGTTAGTAAAACTTACCCTGTATAATTACTGATATCCTTCTAGGATGAAAAAGGCAGACATACCCATTATATGGTCACCCCACATAGGAATCTGGCCCTTTGAATCCCAGTGCTATTCTCTGTAGAGATTCAGGTCCACCAAGGCTAGGCTAGTTTTTTTTTCTGTAGCATTTTTCATTGCGTTTTCACAGAGTTTTTCTCTGCGGATTTTTTTTCTGCAATGTGTGGATGGGATTAGCCAGAATCCCATTCACTTTGCAGGTACTGTAGAATGCAGCGTTTTTTTCTGTGGTATTTTGGGGGTAGGGCTTCAGTCTTATATAGTTTTTATGTTTCAGCACATTAAAAAAAATCCTAAACTTTAAAAAAAAACAAAAAAAAACAAACCCTTTCTTTGAGTCACCAAATTCTGGCAACTTTTGAAAAAGCTGAAACCTGGGCAGCACACAAGCAATTCATTGAAAACAGGAGGACTTTATTAGCCCAAATGTGCAAAGTTTCAGTTTATCAGAACTTTTTTTTGCTTTTGGACTTTGTGCTGCTCTGCTTCCATTTTTATTCATACCATGTTGGGGAATGTATGATGTTTTGATCGCTTTTTATTCAATATTTTTGGGGAGATGAAATGGCACAAAAACAACAGTTAGACTGTTTTGATTTTATTTCCCACTACAGCATTCACTGTATGAGAAAAATATTTTTATAAGTTTAGTTATAAGGTATAGTTTGGCATTTTTGTACACATAATGTGTATGTGTTTTACTTTATTTATTTTGTATATCTGATCTAGGGAAATGGGGCGTGATTTAAACTTGTAATAGACCTATAGAAATAACATGCATGGGAGCATTCAATAGGCCCCCGGCTGTCATAGCAACAAATTGCAGTCCCTAGATAATCGTCACTAAGATGGTGGCACCCATCAGGCATCTGTAGGGTTAATGCTGATTGCAGGCGCTGATTGCAGGCACTGATCACAGGCATTGTTGCCAGGTCTCTACAGTATATTCGAGCTGAACAACCACCATGCTTAAAGACCTGACATACGCCGTAATAGTACGGCAGATGTCAGGAAAAGCTCTCCTGTCTCCTCCACTTCTTGGTTCAGTAACGCATTGGTTGGTGTGCTTAGCCTACGTGATATACAGCTCAGGCCAGCAGTACTCCTGAAATGACCAGTGTGCTTTATTAATTGCACAGTTAGCACTGAATTTACATATAGAGACAAAATACACTGATCAAGCACTGTTCTAGCCTTATCGGAGTTTAACAGATGAAAGCACTTTGCAGACAGAGTGAGAGAAAAGAGAATATATAGCCAGGAACAGGGGATGAATCCATCATCCCGATGACTCTCAAAGGTAGTCTGAAGACTAGGCAACGAACTGTAAACACTGAGGTCACATATTTAGCAGTATGTTATAAACAGAACAAGATAGATACATTAATGTATTGGGTAAAACACTTAAGTTAGCCTATGCTACATGTTTAAACATGATCTTGGAGATAGGAACAGGCTCGGACTGGCCCTCCGGGGTACCAATGAATTTCCATGGTGGGCCCTGTGCCTTTAGACGGGGTCCAAATGGGCTTCAAGGATTTATAGCCTGATGACTCCAGATCCCAGAGTCAGGCCCGGCCACATCGATAACAGAAAGGGGCCCAGTGCCTCTGGGCCCCTTTCCAATAGAAGCCTTCCCAGGGGAGGTCAGTGAAAATAACAAACATCCGGCGTCATCTTCTGGTCATTTCTGGCCTGTAGCTGATGTCTGTGATTGGGCCTCAGTGATTATATGGGGCTCGCTGGTGTCATAATGTCAGCATGCCCAACGTGACTACTGAGGCTCAGTCACCGGAAATGCATGACAGTGACATCAGTCACAGACCTGAAGAAGAAGCTGGCAGGCCGGGGAGCAATGCGAGCATGCCGAGGAGAGGTAAGGCAAGGTGAGTATAACTGTTTGTTATTTTCCCTCACCTTCCCTGGGCCTCCGATTATACTCTGGGGACTGAAGAGACCCCAAAGTAAAATAGTAGCACTGAAACGAACGGGTAAATCTCTCGAATATTCATAAAAATGCATTTTGAGGGATTCACCTGAAGCAGTTTGAGACTCTAGGGAGTATATTATGCTGTGTGGGGCCACTGTGGAGCACTATACTGGGGGGCCCTCTGGAGAGCATAGTATATTGTGTGGGGCCACTGTGGAGCATTATACTAGGAAGGCCCCTGGGGGAGCATATTATATTGGATTGGGGGTAGCATATTATAGTGTTTGGGGCTACAGTGGGGCATGATACTGGGGGGGCTCTGGGGAGCTTATTATATTGTGTGGGGCCACTGTGGAGCATTATACTAGAGGGGCTCTCTGAGGAGCATGAGGAGCATATTATACTGTTTGGGGCCACTGTGGAGCATGTTATACTGTCTGGGGCCTCTGTGGGGAGCATATTATATTAGGGGGCCTCTAGGTAGCATATTATATTGTTTGGGGCCCACTGTGGAACATATTATATTGCATGGTGCTTCTTGGGAGCATATTTTATTCTGTGAGGCCACAGAAACATGTAGTACTCCATGGCCGTCTCTTTCTCCATATAGTGCTGTGCATAAACTGGCCATGGAGCTACTGGGGCCTGCACAGTATTATAAGGGATGATTATACTGGGAACATACTCAGTAATGCCGGATAGTCAGCACATATGTAAGACTTCAGTGAAGGAGCCGTGGTGTAGGCTATTAGCAGGAAGCTGCTGGGTGGGCCCTAGGATCTTCAGTTCGACACCCCTTTTGGGCCACTAATATCTCATGAAACCAATTCAGTACAATAGTATAACATGCTAGCAATTCACAACATGACCACTTTTTGATAACGCATAGACGCATATCACTTTGTGACACATTATCGCAAAATCATGTAGTCTTAAAAAGCTAATCATCTAGTGACACACATATCTAAACATGTCCAGTCAAGAGGAAAGGAAGGACTTATCTGTATATGCATATCTATATATGCAGTGTCTCCCTTTGCTTTGATATTTTTATGATAAATTAAATACTCATATACTTTCCTTTTAACATATGTTTGTAGGAAGATGTTTTTGAAGGCACTTTACCCATTATCAAGTCCTGTGTAGATGGATACAATGTCTGCATCCTGGCTTATGGACAGACAGGCTCAGGAAAGACCTATACCATGATGGGAACTGAGCAAAAGCCAGGCGTCAACATAAGGTGACAATTATTACTGCATCTATTTTATATGTATACATATAAGCTGTGTTAGTATAACCAGTTAAAAGCCTTATAAATAACGAACCATAAATCTAGTCAATACATTTCAGTCTGCGTGTCATGTAGATATAGAAAATCACAGCCAATTCCTGTGTAAGATCTGCTGAGTCACATCCACTGTTTTATTTTTATTGGTGATTTATTTATATGATTTTAGAATATACAACTCAAGTTGTGATATGTTTATGACTGCCAGGCATAAGTACTGAATGGAAAGATTCTCCTGGGAGTTCCAATGCATCTATCATCTTAGCTATCTATATTTGCAGTCAGATTTCAGGAAGCTTTGTATAAACATATCTGAAAACATGTATATCATATTCTAGAAGACAAGAGAAGAAGAATTAACCAAAACAAGTTGCATAAATGATTTATAATGGAAACACAGTAAACCATTACAACAGTGGTGCATATTTATTAAGAATGGCATCTACTAAGAGGGCATTATACTGTGTGGGGGGGCAGTAATGGGGAATTATGCTGTGTTGGGAGAACTAAAATTGTATTTTACTCTGTTGAGGCACTAATAATCAGCATGGACGATTACTGATCTCTCCTGCTGATATTGTAATTTATTAGGAGTAAATGAACAGTGATTGGGAGAGGAGTGTTTTTCCCCGGACATTGTCATTATAAAAAGCTAGGAGGCAGGGATAAGGACAACTGACAGCCACGGTCCAGGTATCGCTGATTTAGGAGGCCATGCATTAGTTCTGATGGGGGAGCGGGGATGTGTGTTTGGGAAAGGTTGTGATACCTAAAAAAAAAAAAAAAAAAAAAAAAAACTTAAAACATACTTACCTTAGCTTTTTTGCTGATAACATGTACCTCTGAGGAATATGTCGACATTGTGTATGCCTCGACATTAGAAACGTGTTAGATGTTTGAGATAGGATATCTGATACAGCGCTGGTCAGTGAGAGTCTGTGTTAAGTACCAATATAAGAGACTACACAGACCTGAGGGTGAGGAGTAATTGTTAGATGGCCTGGCTCTCTTGGCTACGAGCAGGTCATTAATAATACTCAGACAAAACCTACCCGGGCGCTGTTTATTGCAATGAAGTGTGTTAACGGTAATTTAGTGAGTGCTAGTCAGTTACCATCTCTTCCAAGTAAAATATACTAGAGACCACACAGATTTGAGGGCGAGGAATTAGATATAGTAGGCTTGGCTCATTTGTTATGAGCAAGCTAGTACTAAGAGTCAGACACTACCTCCTGGCGCTTACTATCGCACTATTGGTTTTAGTGGGATGAGAAAGTAACCGAAGTTAACATTGTGTCATCCATTCAATATTTCGATTTAGTGGGACTCTGATGTGTCTCGGGGGCAATGAGAAGCATCAGTGATCCTATAGGATTTTGATTTGGATGTCTTAGGGCTTGGTCACTTTGCTCTCCCACAAAAATTGTTTTGTGTATAGATGTAGGTGTTCCCCTAATCTATTTTACTGAAACTAATAAAGTTATTTTGTTTTAATACGTCCAGATGATAGTGGATGACCCTCCTAACTTTATTTTCATTTTCTAATTGGCACGTAATACCTTATTATTTTTCTACTATTGTTAGATAAGTGGTACAAATGTATGCCTGCTTAATAAAGCATTCCAGCAGATTTATTGTGAGACAGATTTAATAAAATTGTTGCAATTCTCACAAACTATCCTCTCTTATTTCACTGATGTAAATTAATCTGTTATGCCATTCTGTCCAGTACAAAGCCTAGCCATAGGTCGTATGTAGTATTATAGATGACGTTAGGTTCACACTTGCGTTGTGCTATCTATCTTTTGGGTCCGCTAGAGGATCTGAACAACAGAGAGCCAGACCGCTAAAATATCGGTTACACATGGACATTGGCGGACCCCTGAAGCAAGGCTGGTGCACAGGCAGCTGTTCAGTCATGGCTGACGTCACACACGGTCGTTTGCATGACGCCTTAGCCCTATTCAATTCAATGGAGTGCAGCTGCAATACTACTGTAGACACAAGCCATGGATAGTTGTGGCTTTTGGAGGAAAGCAGACATATTTTTCTGATACAAGCCCTGCAAAGCAATACATACAGTAAATTCCCACTAAATACTTCCAGGCCTTGACTTCACACATAATGGTTCTGCACATTTTCTTGTATACAGATTTTACAATTCATTCTCATATGAGTGCTGAAAGCACTTAATTCATGACTGTATCCTAGCACTGCAGCTCAGATGTAGTTAGATACATAATTTTAGACACTCAATAACAATTCAGGGCCTCTACAATAGAGAACCAGTGTATTAAAAGTGTCAAAGAATTCATTATGGCTGCTGTTGCCAGGAACGCCATCTGCTAATTTATTCCCAGTAGTACATTTTGTGAGGTATCACAAGCTCCTTATGCTGCAATAGTTATTCAGGGATACAACTACATACAGAACAGAATAACAACAAAGGCTTGAACATGCTAATGCACAATGATTCGCGTTACAGATTGACATTAATTAAACTGAATAAAACAAAAAAACATTTCACAGGAAAGTCATTTTACTGAAGGTCAAGGCTAGTTTCCTCAATATTTATTATATGCTGGGAAAAAATGTCACAAAGCACATTAGCAAATGTTGTTGTTGCTTGAGGAAACATTACAAATCATCTTGTAACAATTTGTAATGATGTTCAAAGAAAGCCATCAGTGCCTTAAGTAGAGCACTTCAGGAATATAGGATTGTATAGGAAATGTAGACATTAGCTATAGTTTGATGGTGATCTAGAGTTTTTGATAGTACTGGCTAAATAAAAAAAAATAAAATGTCCCAGATACGTAGATAGCTGATAGCTTACAGAATTGTACATTTTGGTTTTAATCTTTAGAATTTAGAGTTTTGCTGAGCTTAGAACATTGTTCCAACAGAACCGAACTACTAAAGAGACTAGGCCCAT
Source organism: Leptodactylus fallax (assembly GCA_947044405.1). NCBI lineage: Eukaryota > Metazoa > Chordata > Amphibia > Anura > Leptodactylidae > Leptodactylus > Leptodactylus fallax. The sequence continues at coordinate 971,140 of CAMRHE010000011.1, read as the reverse complement.
AAACCAGGAGAGCCCACACTCCACTCTTACCACACTAAGGCTGATTAACTCCTTCCCACTCAGCACCATACTATTACGTAGTGTTGAGTGTATACCTTTCTTGAAGTAATAAAAATTTCTAGTTCCTATAACCTATGACATTGAGATAAAGATGATGTTCCAGGGAATTTAGAGTTGGGAAGGATGAGGCAATTGAATTCAGCCACTGGAGTTGTAAAATACTTAAACTCCGGCAGCTTAACCCCTCAGATGCTGTGATCAAAACATCTGTGTGATTAGGAGGCAAGATCGTCCCTCTCCTTCAGCCCATTGACAAGACACACGTCCACAAAGTCCAACCTATAAGCCCACCATGTTGATCCAGAGGAAGGAAAAAAATCCTCTGAGGCTGAAGCCAATTGCCTCATCTGAGGAAAAAAATCCTTCCCAACTCTAAATACTTGGAACATAATCTTTATCTCAATGTCATAGGTTATAGGAACTAGAATTTTTTATTACTTCAAGAAAGGTATCCAGGCCCCTCAGCCCCCAACACGTTTTTAGTCATCAATACATTTTGTGGCAGTGAGATCCAAAGGTTTACTGATTATAAGCTCCACCTACATAGAAAAGTACTAAAGTACCGTTACTGAATATAATATTCTGAGGTGGCAGATGGTATTATACAGTATACTACCAAATAAGAACTAAAAGATAATTTAAATATAATGTACAATAAGTTGCAGTAGCCTGCATTTTCTTTTCAGTATTGCTAACAGATTAAAAGGAGTCTGTCAGCACAAAATTGAGATATAAACTAATCATAGTACCTTGTAGGTCTGTCAGCACAGTTTACAATGATGTATTTCTTATTCAGGACCGCTGCGCCATTCTTGTAAAAATTGTCCTTTTATCCCTATGCAAATGAGCAGAAAAGGGCTTTAGGGGCATTGCTTTGCATCAATGGGCTTCACTATCTGCTGCTGCTCACCTCCATCCACTAACTGCACTGTGCATGTCTGATGATGACACACTGCACCTGGAAGTGAAGGAAGCTGGCTTTAGCTGCCCCCATCTGAAGCCAGCTTCCTTCACTTCTGGGTGCAGTGTGTCATCGTCATATATGCACAGTACAGTTAGTGGGTGGAGCTGAGCAACAGTTAGCAGCAGCAGATATTGGAGCCCTAAAGCCCTTTTCTTTTTCTTTCATTTGCATAGGGATAAAAGGATGATTATTACAAGAATAAAGCAGCTACTTGAATAAATAATGCATCATTGTAAACTGTGCTGACATCCCTTCAAGGTACTGTGATTAGTTTATATCTCAATTTTTTGCTGACAGATTCCCTTTAAAACTAAAAGTTTATTATGTATTTAACCTTCTCCAGAACAGATTCATTATGTAACAATTGATTATAGAAGTTGGAGGATTTATTAGAACTAGTAGGGCAGCAGATCAGTTTCCCACTTAGTGAGATGTGTGCACGCTCTGTAAATGAATATAGTGTGTAATATAGTAGGTCTCCATAGAATTTAGTGGAAAGGAACGTCTGTGGGAACTGCAGAAAAATGTAAAGTGCTGCTTGCTCAGCTCTTTCTAACTTCTGTAGACTTTAAGGCTGAGGCCCCGCCTTGCGGAAACACGGCTTTTTTTGTTGAAGAGTTTGCTGCATTTTCTTGAGCCAAAGCCAAGAGTGGCTACAACAGAAATGGGAAATATATAGGAAGTACCTATGTTTCTCCCTTCTGCTCAAACCCCCTCCTGACTTTGGCTCAAAAAAACGCAGCAAGATCCTGAATGTGGGGCCTTAGTCTAAAGGAGTTTTCTGGGCTAAAAGTATTGATGACCAGACCTAAAGATAGATCATCTATTTCAGAACAGTGAGGGTCCAACACCAGCATCATAATGAATGTTTTCAGCGAGAATGGAACAAGAAGCAGACAGCTCTGTTCTGCATAGTGGCCAGACCAGAGTATTGCAGATAGTCTCCTATTCACCTGAACAGGAGCTAAAGTTCAATGACTCAAGTTCAACCACTACACAGAGAACACAACTGTCTGCTCCCTGCTACATTCTCTGGGTATCAGCCACAGAGACCAGCTAATCAGTAGGGGTTCTGCATGCTGGATCCCCACCTGATATTGATGACCTATATTTAACTTGGGAAACCCCTTTAATGGAGAGGGCTACCCCACCTTTTCTCAAATACTTTGTGTATGTTTGCAAATGGAATTACCTGTGAAGAGATCATACAAATTAATATGTAAACAATATCTTATCGAACAATTTCAAATCTCACCATAGTTTCCCTTCAAGTATTTCTCTAATGTAAAATTATTTTCCTATAACGCACAAATCAGAAAAAGTGTAAGTGCACTAGAAATTAATTATTTTTGTCAATATCTACAGGTCAATTAGAGAACTCCTGCGCATATGTCAAGAAAGACAAAGGGTTAAATATGTCATAAGGGTATGTATAAAAATCAAACTTTATTGTACACTTCATTAAATGGAAACACAGAGGTGCACATTTAGAACTGCCCCAGCTTTAGTGCCGATTTAGATGACAATGCTCAGGCTGAAAAACACAGTAAATGTGACATTCGCGAACTAACCACAGTTCAGTTGAACTATAAACTCACAGCATCATAGTGATTTAAGACTCTGTGAGCTCCAAAATGAACAACACTCACAGCATCATTTCAGCATGAGACAGTAGACCCGTGGTAATTATGAAACTCACAGCATTAATCCAAATCATGGTTGTTGTGGAAAATGTGGCCATAACACATACAACGTTTACCAGACTAAACAAGGTTATCTGAAACTGGCCTTAAAGTGTAGGGTCACTGCCAATATATGTGCCATCATACAAATTTAACGCCACATTTAGAAGGCTTGGAATAGGGTTGGACTGGACAACCTGCCAGTCACTACAGACATGAATCTTACTTTTATTATTTTACACATCAATCTCATGTCTATGATAAACTACTAAATGCTAAAAAGAGCAGCCCAAATTAGACTACCAAAATGCTATTATAAGGCGATATTCAGGTTACACAATCAAGCGGCATGTATAAGTAGCATTTCTGACTACACAGCCAGACGTGTGTCAAAAGAGAAGGACCAACAAGACTGCTGTTTTAGATTGAGGAGACCCACATTACACAGGTCCAGTCTACACAACCAGAATACTGGAATACTGTTATAGGTGAAGGTCCAGACTATATTCAGGTGCATCTCAATAAATTAGAATATCTTTGAAACGATCATTCATTTCAGTAATTCAGTAATACAATTCATAATCAGCAGTCTTCCATGATTGTGTGTCCTACTGAACCAGACTGAGGGACCATTTAAAGGCTTAGGAAACCTTGGCAGGTGACACACTGAATTTACAATGCTGAACTTTTTTTTTACAATATTCTAATTTTCTTAGATTTGGGTTTTCATTAACTGTAATCCATTTATCAACATTTACAGAAATAAAACACTTGAAATAGAATCTACAAAATATAGGAGGTCACTTTCTTAATTCAATTACTGAAATAAATAAATGTTTCAAAGATATTCTAATTTATTGAGATGCACCTGTAATAGCCAGACTACTGTTCAAAAAACAGGTCCAAACAACCAAAACTGTAGAGGAAAAAAGTCCTACTTCAAAAAAAATGATCTATGATTACATATTATACAATCATTGCTTTTGTATAACTAGATATATAGCTTATATTACTATATATTACTTATATAGCTCAATTACTGAAGGAGAGGAGCTTTACTGCTTCTGTCTGAGCACGGCAGTCAGCCATGAAGGAGCTAGAGTCAGGCTAAGGACTTCCTATTTCTGTTATACCTATATGGAAAATGTCAGCATTTCCGTATGTATAATCAACATACTGTTGATTACATACTGTAAATATTTTTTTACAGTGTGTGGATGGGATTAGCAAGTACTATAAAATGCCGCATGGCCAAATCTCGGCGTTTACACTACGTGGGGCCCCGACAAGAAAAAGAGAAGAGTTGGATGTTTGGTCTATCAATGCCACAGCCCTTCAACACAGCACAGCCTCTTCTGTTACAGGGGGAGGTCCAGACTACACAGCCAGACTATTTTTTAGAGGGAATAGTGCTGCCTTCTGCACTATTCCATGCAGTTAAAGTATACAAACCCACCAGTTGCCACATAAACTGAGCATTTTTAGCCTCCATTAGGAGAATAACGGCCTATATACAGTCATATGAAAAAGTTTGGGCACCCCTATTAATCTTAATCATTTTTAGTTCTAAATATTTGGGTGTTTGCAACAGCCATTTCAATTTGATATATCTAATAACTGATGGACACAGTAATATTTCAGGATTGAAATGAGGTTTATTGTACTAACAGAAAATGTGCAATATGCATTAAACCAAAATTTGACAGGTGCAAAAGTATGGGCACCTCAACAGAAAAGTGACATTAATATTTAGTAGATCCTCCTTTTGCAAAAATTACAGCCTCTAGTCGCTTCCTGTAGCTTTTAATCAGTTCCTGGATCCCGGATGAAGGTATTTTTGACCATTCCTCTTTACAAAACAATTCCAGTTCAGTTAAGTTTGATGGTCGCCGAGCATGGACAGCCCGCTTCAAATTATCCCACAGATGTTCAATGATATTCAGGTCTGGGAACTGGGATGGCCATTCCAGAACATTGTAATTGTTCCTCTGCATGAATGCCTGAGTAGATTTGGAGCTGTGTTTTGGATCATTGTCTTGCTGAAATATCCATCCCCAGCGTAACTTCAAATTCGTCACTGATTCTTGTACATTATTCTCAAGAATCTGCTGATACTGAGTTGAATCCATGCGACCCTCAACTTTAACAAGATTCCCGGTGCCGGCATTGGCCACACAGCCCCAAAGCATGATGGAACCGCCACCAAATTTTACAGTGGGTAGCAAGTGTTTTTCTTGGAATGCTGTGTTTTTTTGACGCCATGCATAACGCCTTTTTGTATGACCAAACAACTCAATCTTTGTTTCATCAGTCCACAGGACCTTCTTCCAAAATGAAGGTGGCTTGTCCAAATGTGCTTTTGCATACCTCAGGTGACTCTGTTTGTGGCGTGCTTTCAGAAACGGCTTCTTTCGCATCACTCTCCCATACAGCTTCTCCTTGTGCAAAGTGTGCTGTATTGTTGACCGATGCACAGTGACACCATCTGCAGCAAGATGATGCTGCAGCTCTTTGAACAATCTTTGTTTTCAGATCATTTGAGAGTTGTTTTGAGGAGCCCATGATGCCACTCTTCAGAGGAGATTCAAATAGGAGAACAACTTGCAATTGGCCACCTTAAATACCTTTTCTCATGATTGGATACACCTGGCTATGAAGTTCAAAGCTCAGTGAGGTTACAAAACCAATTTTGTGCTTCAGTAAGTCAGTAAAAAGTAGTTAGGAGTATTCAAATCAATAAAATGATAAGGGTACCCAAATTTTTGCACTGGTCAAATTTTGGTTTAATGCATATTGCACATTTTCTGTTAGTACAATAAACCTCATTTCAATCCTGAAATATTACTGTGTCTATCAGTTATTAGATATATCAAATTGAAATGGCTGTTGCAAACACCCAAATATTTAGAACTAAAAATGATTAAGATTAATAGGGGTGCCCAAACTTTTTCATATGACTGTAGATCTGTTTACCATATGTGTCAGGCGCTAACACAGAGCATACAGTAAACTGATAGAAATACTGTGGTGTGCAGCTTCAGTTGCACATTAAAAAATTTTTATACAACATAGCGCAGCATGCTGTGCAATTCTATTCAGTGAAAATGTTGGGCTCTCTGTGCTACACTCCTCCATACTGTACACAGGACTACTACACTGACCCATCCTTGTATAATGATTTTATCAGATGTTGTTCAGGTAAACTGCAGGTTACTGCAAAATCCATTTAAATAGCCAAAAGCATATCTGTACAGTTTTTGCTGCAATACAAGAACATAGCCCTAGTTCTCAAAAATAGACCCAAGACCAGACTCCACAAGCAATAAAAATACAACTCCTATACCCCTCAAATAAGGAGCAGACTCTACACTCCAAAATAAAATCAGATCAAAAAAGGGGGCCATATACTGTGTAGGGGACAAAAAAGGGGATCATATTATGTGTTGTTAAAGTAGGCAATATACTGTGTGGTGGCTTGTAAAAGGGAGGCAATATACTGTATGGGCCAGTAAAGGGGGCCTTATACAGTGTGGGGGCAAATTAAAGGGATTTTTTTGATCTGTAAATGGAGGGGTGTGGCCTACAATTTTAATTAGGGGGGCCCAATCAGGCAACCAAAGATTGCCGGGTATTTTCTTTTTTTGGAGGGGGGGGGCGCCTTTCTACAGTTTGCTTCAAAGAGAGAGCTAGGTTCACCCCTGCTCATGACTAAAGCCCAATTTACATGGCCCTATTATCAGGAACAAGTGTTCATAGAAACAGTTATTCCCCATAACTGACCGGTTTAAATGTCCAGCCAATAAATGACTCAATGGTCAACTGATTGCATGTAACATAAAACATCAAACGTTATCAGGAGCACTTTGACTTGTGTAAAAAGAGATGTGCTGTCAATAATACCTAGAACTAAATGGGGATAGAAAGATCACTGTAGCGACCATTCCTCTGCCACGGTCTTTGCAAATGGATGATGCTAATGAACACTGATAAACATGGCATGTCATCAATTGACACTTGTCAACTGTTTCTAGTAAAAACAAGCTGCAAGGCATCAGTGTTAATAACAGCCCCTAGGTAAACAGATGAGTCAGGATAGGGACACTTTCTGTAAAGTGGATCAGTTTCGCTAGGTTTTTCTCATTCTCTGACAGCGCAGAAAATCTTAGAATTCAACATGGATATAAATTTAGCCTACGTGAGAGACAGTTAGGTTGCAGAATCTCCTTTTTTTCCCCACTATGTGCTTTCTATGGGAAACATCATAGCAGCTTGTCTCTACCTACTAGCTCAGGGATAACTGACAGATAGAGCCTGCAGAGTGCCAAAAATTAAATATACAATACAAGTCCTATAATTATTAAATATCGTGCTATTGCTCTCAAATACACGTATGGATGCTTATCCTTAAAAGTCACCCCAAAGGATAGATGAGCTTTTAACCTTATAGTAAGTACTGTGGTAAATATTTTTTTGTTTGTGGGACTATTGATTACTGTTAAACTATGCAATGAATATTCTTTCATTTATTTACCTATATCACCGGCTTTCCTTATAGTTCTCTCTTTTTTTTTAATCTTTGATTAGATTTCAATGCTGGAGATATATAATGAAGGAGTATGGGATCTTCTCTCTCAAAATGGAAACAAACAGCTTGAGATCAGGTCGCAGGGAAAAGTAGTAACACTTCCTGGATTAACAGAAATGGAGGTTTTGACTGAAGACGATATCAAAAAGATAATGTCATTTGGTGAGAAGAATAGAACAGTGGCATCTACAAAAATGAACACTGAAAGGTAACATTTACATATAATCCGAGGAATTTACAAACCCATCTGTACCAGATTAATGGCATAGATGGGTGTAAATGTGGTTGATCTTAAGCTCATCACCTTTTTTTTTTTTGCACCAAAGATGCACTACGTTGCTCCTTCTGTGTCCTGTTCGCCAATTTATATGAAAGTAGGCAGAGTGAGGTAGAGACCAAGTCAAGGCAGGGATGCCTTAGCCCGACAAATTAAGCTGGTGTGAGTTATAATTGAAAATTACAATGGTTTATGACTGGTGTAGATTTCAATTCTGGAGTAAGGGACTGCCTTGGAATTATTAAGAGGCTGAAGCCTCTTAATAGTTCAGGCGCATCTTGCACCAGCCGGAGACATACTAAAGCCTAGTGTACAAAGCACCAATCTTACTGCCTTAATGATCAAGGACGTAATAGTACATCCTTGGTCACGAGGGGATGTATGGAGAGGGCTCAGGAGCTGAGCCCTCTCCATACACGGCGGATGCCGACTGTATAACACAGCCAGTGCCTGCTGCTAACAGCTGCTATCGATGCTGACTCCGATCACAGCTGTTAACACTTTAGTTGCTGCGGTTAAATGCGACCGCGGCATCTAAAGAGCTCAGGCGTCATGGGCACCGCCATATTTGACCGATCACGGAACATCATTGGAGGGCAGCGATCGGTTGCCATAATAGCTGGCTGCCTATTGAAGGCTCCCAGGCTTGTCATTACTTTACTTCTATTACACAAAAGCTCAAGTCACCCCCCCCCCCCCCTTTCCCTAGATCACATATAACAATAATAAACATAAACACTTTAGGTATCCCCGGGCTCAAAAATGCCTGAACTATTAAAATATAAAATTATTTATCTCATACGGTGAACGTGGAAGTGGGGGGAAAAAAAAAAAAAAAAAAGCAAACTAGCCAAATGGCGATTTTTTTTTTTTTCAACACTTTGCCTCCTAAAAAAAAATTGAACAAAAAGTGATCAAACCATCAGACCTTCCTCCAAATGGTATCAATAAAAATGACATCTTGTCCCGCATAAAAAGACGCCTTACCCAGCACCATACTTGTAAAATATGAAAAAGTTACAGGTGTCAGAAAATGGTGACACAAAAGGTATCAAAACATTACAAATACTATATAAATTTGGTATCACCGTGATCGTACTGACCCACAGAATACAGGTAACATGTCATTTTTGCCACATAGTGAATGCTGTAAAAATTAAACCCATAAGAATTTGGTGCAAATGTGTTTTTTTTTCCAATTCCACCTCATTCTGAATTTTTTTCCAGCTTCCCAGTACATTGTAATGGCACTATTCAATATACTGTACAAAGTACAAACTGACCCGCAAACAATAAGCTATTGTGACTGTGAACTTAAAAAAAAAAAAAAAAAAAATTATGGCTCCTGGAAGGTGGGGAGGAAAAAAACAGATACACAAAAACGAAAATTGTCCCGGTCTTTAAGGGGTTAATAAATCCCCCCTCCCCATTGCTTCTATTCAATGTCATCTATCACTAATTTTATTCATAATGGGCATGATGTACTGTGATGTACTGAGGAATTTGGACTGGTAATGAAAAGGTTGTACTGTGACTGCTTGGGTTGGAAGATAAGTTTGGCAGTTTAAGGGCTTGTTTACATGGTGGAATTTCACAATGATTTTGAGGAAGAAAAATAACTGCCAAATTCTGCTCTGATTCTTCCTCCAGTTGTTTTTAGTGGGAGGCAGAGATCGAAGCAGGACAATGAAAAAAATAAGCATCCTGCTCAATCTTGCCACAGAACCCAGGTGGTGAGCTACTCTGTTGATTAGACTCATTCATCTGAGCCTAATCATCGGGGAAAGCCATGGCAGAAAGCCGCTGAAGGGGCATAAATGGAAGAAGAATTTAAGGGTATTTTCAGATGGTGGAAATGGAAAGGCTTTGAGAAACAAGGGACAGAGTGTTAACTGTATGATATAGGAAGCCTTTGTCGCATATGAAGAGCCTTATACTTTTCCTATATTTAACAATCATTTTGCATCTTATATAAATATTTCATATGCAGTAAAGCTTAGATGAAAGTTGGCCAAACCAACCAATTTTATCAGGGCTAATTGACCAATAAACATGCGTGGGGATGTTCCCACTTATTTTTTGCCAGGTGTGTCTGGAAACAGTATATATAACCTTCTCTCTATTGACAATCCATGTAGACTTGGCTCATCTTAAACTGTGCTGCTCGCTTAATACACCTCTTCCCCCGTTCTTCATCAGCCGCTCCCCTCTGCCAATCGCTTCACTGGCTACCCATCGCCCAGCAAATAGAGTTCAAACTACTAACGCTGACATACAAAGCCATCCACAGCCTGTCCCCTCCATATATCTCCGACCTAGTCTCCCGCTACCTGCCCGCACGTAACCTCCGATCCTCCAAAGAGCTCCTACTCTCATCCGCTCTTCACACAATCATCTCCAAGACTTCTCCCGTGCATCCCCCATACTCTGGAACTCATTACCAAGACACATAAGACTGACCCCCACAATCATGAGCTTCAAGAAGTCCCTGAAGACTCACCTATTCAGGAAGGTCTACAACCTCCAATAATGCTACTGTCACCACACCACCACCTGTACAGTCTCTCCCGTCACCTTCTGTCCCTATCCCTCTTCTCTCATAGACTGTAAGCCCTTGCGGGCAGGGCCCTCTATCCCACTGTGCCAGTTGGTCACTGTTTGTTTTGTATATCTTGTGTACCGTATGTAAATCCGCAAATGTAAAGCACCATGGAATTAATGGTGCTATATAAATAAACAATAATAATAATAACAATAATAAATATGGGGGACCAGTGAAGAGGCCACTGTATGGGGGAGGAACCAGTGAAGTGGCCACTGTATGGGGGGGGGGAATAGTGAAGGGGCCATACGGTGGCCCCTTTCACTGTTCCTCCCTATAGCAGTATTGGTTCATTACTTACCTGTTACTTCCCAGTCCCGCTCCGTCTCCCTACTCTGGGCGCACTGTTGTGACGTCATGTGTGCCCGGAGCAGGAAGAAGTGGGAGGCACCAGAGAGTAGACAGTTAAGTATTGGTAATTAACTTGTAGGCCACAGGCTCAATGTGGCCTCTGGCCTACAGGCTCTACCAGTAGCAGAACCGAGTCGGCGGCGCCAGTTCTCTCTTGTTCTGACGATCCGTTTTTAAAAACCGGATCAGCTCAACCAGGGAGAATCAGGCTGCATTCACTTACCGCTCCTGCACGCAGCCTCCTCTTCCCTCTTCAGCTTTCCATGGGCTCTGTGCACCGAACATCAGGTCGCAATGACGTAATATGTGGCACATGGGGTCCCCTGTTGGCTGATGAGGCAAGAGGAGGCTGTGAGCAGGAGCAGGGATGCATAAGTTAATAGGGTCCATTATCGGACCCCCACTGCCTATTAAAAAAGCAGTAGGGATCCGGTAGGGCCCCCTAAAGGCAACAGTGGTGGCGAGCAGGTGTAAATTTGAACACAAGCCAGACTTTGGACACACCTGATCTAGCTGCTGATGTTGAGTAGGAATTTTGAATCAATCTTCCCCGGAATGAGTTTTAGCTCATCAATATTTTTGGGATGAAATGCATGCATATCCCTCTTCAGAAAACGCCACGGCATCCAAATAGAGATAAAGACAGAACTGTGGCCATTGTAAAGCAAATTTTATTTTTCAATCATTCTTTAGTTGATTTTCATATGTGTTTTGGGCCATTATGTTTTTGCATAACCCTACATTTTCCTGTAAAATGTTTTGATACATCTTTAAAAAGGACCTTTCATGTCCTCTGGCACTGGCAATTTTATATACTGCTGGAAAGTTTTGGCACCGATATCCCTTCACCGTCAGTGTTACTGCTGGGCAGTATGGAACGCCCCATCTGACAGTACAATGCTATGACAGCAATGATGCTAGGCTGTAAGGCTTGCCCTTCTGACAGTCGAGCGATATCAGTGCTGAAACTAATGCCACCGATATCTCCTGCACTTGGGAGCACATCAGGAAAGCTGACAGTGCGCTGAATTCAGAATGCCAGAGGATGTGAAGGGTCCTCTTTACGCTCAGTGTTCCATCATTGATTGCAAGGTCTCCATGCCCTAATAAAGTAAAGCAGCCCCAACCATGATGATTTTGGTGTTAGTGTGCAGTGTTATTTATCCTCTAAACATAGATTGTGTGTCCTGTGCAACATACTTTTATTTGCAAACGTAGTTGACACATTTTGTACATGACACTTCTCCCCCTATTTGTTTTTTGATGTGCCAAATGGATTTGGGTTATCTGGTTTCCTCAAACAGAAGAAATCAGTTTAATGCCTAATAGGCACTGTCCTTTCAATAAACTTTCCATAAATGAATAGTACAGGCAATCATAAGAAACTCTGTAATATATCTTATCAGAGAGAAATGCCCTTTTCAGCTTATCAGGCTGTTTCCATGCTCTCTTCCTCTGCTAAAATAGCTTTCACTCTGAAAATCACTGCTGTACCCATTTTGAGACAGACTGTAGGTCACATCACTCAGATGACTGCTCTCCATTGAAGCCTGTGGAGAAAGGAGTCAGCAAAGGAAGGGAGAGCTAGCAGGAGGAACACGGGCTTAGACTAATGCTGGAGCTGAAGAGAAATGTTTTATTACAACCAAAGCACTTTACTCACATCAGTACTTCTCTATGTTGTGCATGTTCCTGGGGCTGTTTCTGAGTGATAAGGGGGCATTTACAGAGCAGATTTTCTTTTCCCTAGAGATTGTAGTATATAGCAACTAGTTTCCACTCAACTGTTCAGAGAACTACAAATTCCAAATGTAGCCTGCAGAAGGGAAAATTGCTAAATAATACAGAATATAAACCATATAATGATCAAATATGGTATTAATGCTCATGTACACACATGGTAGCTTATCCTGAAAAGTGATCTGAAACAGCAGGTCTTAAAGAGGATCTGTCACCAAGTACAAAATGCTAAATGCCATCATTTGATTCTTGCTGTGCCCCTGATCAATGGATCTGGTGTTTTTCTTTTTAAAATCTGTCCATCCTTTCAAAAGATATGACCCCTAGAATGTTATAGCTCTTATTGTCCAAGTGGGCGGTAACCTTGTTTTTCTCTGAAAAAATAAAAGGCTCTCACACACATAGAGAATCAGAGCTAGTTTACATATAATTTCCAGGGATTGTATCTTTTGAATGGGTGGACAGATTTTAAAAAGGAAAACCCTGGATTGTTCAGAGGCACAGCTAGAAACAAGTGATGTATCTTATTTAGCATTTTCTACTTGGTCCTCTTTAATCTTTATTATCTAAAACATTTGAGAAGGCTATATCGTTTTAGCACCACTTGCTCAATATACTAGAAATAGAGAGCATGGCCTTTAAATACGTAGGTCTTTCACAGGTCATCACAAACATTACCTCGTAGAGCAGGAGGTTTCACCTTACTGTCTTTTGGAAGTCTCAATCATGGAAACCTAGAGGCAAGCAAATTTATGGATGTAACGTGGTATTCTTTAAGCACCGCCAGACATTATAATGCCAAACACTTGAGAATTGTTCAAAAGTGTAGTGCTAATAGCAAACTGTCCCAATACTATGGAAACATGTTACATTTACAAATGGCAGTAACCTTCAGATATTCCAAGTACTGTAGGGTGAACACAGAATAAACCATAGTTATCCATAAAGTGTGCCTTCACATATCAGTGACTATAAAATAATCGCTTAAAACTGCTGTGTTACTGCTAGAGCAATCTTCATACATCTGGCAAGAGCATGTTCCATATAATAGAACACCTTTATCCAGATTCAGGATCCTGCAGTGCTCTCTACTAACAGGAACTTACTATCAGCTGGTTAGCAGCCCCTCTTCTTAGGCCAGATAGGACAAGAAGTCTCATTTGGCTCCCTAGACACAATGGCTGCCCTGTAATAGAGGATGTGGCGCCACATATCTTATACATTTTGTTTCCCATTATCAATAGCCATATTATCAGACATTTAGCAGCAGACAGAAGTAAAGGGTATGTCCTGAAGGAACGCAACTACAAACCTTAGCTCTATCTTGACATTTTTCAGAAATGGCTGAGACAGTGAATCCAGCAGTTCCTCCTATGTTAGTGCTTAGAAGTAATAATAATAATAGTCCTTTAATAGTCCAACAATGGGGAAATTCAGTGTGTTACAGCAGCAAAGATAAGATAAGCAGATACAAATACAACATGTACAGGAATGTTCCAAGGTGAGAGGCATTACATTAATAGCAGACAGACAGATAGGACGTAGCAGGGGGGGGGGGGGGGATTTAACAGGCAGAGAGATATTTCAGTTCTCTGTATATAATGATCTCCGCTTAGGTCGGTGTTGGTTGTACAGCCTAACCGCGGTGGGGAGGAAAGACTTCCGATAGCGCTCCTTCTCACACCTAGGGTGGAGCAGTCGGTCACTGACAGTACTGCCCAGCGCAATCACAGTCTCATGCAAGGGATGGGAGTTATTCTCCCGCATGGAGCTCACCACGGACAGTATCCTTCTGTCACCCACCACCTGCACTGGATCCAGTGGGCTCCCCAGGACAGTGCTGGCCCGTCTAATCAGCTTGTCAAGTTTATTTCTGTCCCTGGTTGATATACTGCTCCCCCAGCAGGCCACTCCAAAGAAGATGGCTGATGCCACTACCGAGTTGAAGAAAGTCTTAAGAAGTGCCCCCCGGATTCCAAAGGCTCTCAGCTTCCTAAGCAGGTAGAGCCTGCTGTGGACCTTCCTGTACAGGGCCTCCATATGATCTGCCCAGTCCAGCTTATTATTAAGGAAGTCCACCACCATCTCCTTGGTCTTCCCCACGTTAATCTTCAGGTGGTTCTGGTGGCACCAGTCCACAAAAAAAACGGTTCAGTTCTCTGTACTCCCTGTCATCATCGTCTGTGATGAGGCCTACTATTGCAGAGTCGTCAGAATACTTCTGTAGGTAGCAGCTAGATGAGTTGCACCTAAAATCAGCAGTGTAGTGTGAAGAGGAAAGGGGCGAGAACCATACCCTGAGGTGCCCCCGTATTACAGATAACGGTACCTGACACACAGTCTTGGACTCTCACGTATTGAGGTCGATTTGTGAGGTAGTCTAGGATCCAGTTGGAGAGGTGGTGGTCCACTCCAGCAAGGCCCAGCTTGTCTCTCAGTAACCTGGGCTGTATGGTGTTAAAAGCACTGGAGAAATCAAAGAACATTATTCTCACCGTGTTCCCTGGTTTTTCCAGGTGAGACAGAGCCCTGTGCAGAAGGTGGATGATGGCATCATCTACCCCAATGCCCGGTCGATAAGCAAACTGGAGAGGGTCCATAGCGGGGCTCACTAGAGGGCGAAGATGTGTGAGAACCAATCTCTCTAAGATCTTCATCAAGTGGGATGTCAGTGCTACAGGTCTGTAGTCGTTGAGGTCCATAGGGTGAGGTTTCTTTGGAACTGGTACCAAACAAGAAGATTTCCATAATTCAGGGACTATTTCCTGCCTCAGGCTCATATTATACATATATGTAATTATACCACACAGCTGGTCCCCACAAGTCTTAATTAGCCTTGCACTGATGTCATCTGGCCCTGCGGCTTTCCTCGCATTGATCTTTTTCATCTCCTTCCTCACCTGGGCCCGTGTGAAGGTCAGACTGTGGTCAGATAAAGACAGATTTCTGGATTTACTGGTCTGTTGGGAAGTAGCCACATAGGGTGAATGGGGTGAAGTCATTGTGGTGAGGGGAGCTGAAGGACATGCTGGGGTGGGAGGAGCTGGTGTGTGATCAAATCTGTTGAAGAATAGGTTTAGTTCATTAAGCCAGTTAACATCTGCCTCAATCTGGCAGACAGACTGTTTATGACCCGAAATTGACTTAAGCCCCTCCCAGACCCCCCCTTATGTCTTTTCTTTCCATTTGCTTTTCCATTTTTTCCTTATAACTGGCTTTTCCTTGCCTGATTAGATGCCTCAGCTCCTTTTGTACTTCCCTCAACCCCTCCTTATCTCTTGCCCTGAATGCCATCTTTTTCTCCTTAAGTAGTGTTTTTATATCAGAGTTAATCCATGGTTTGTTGTTGGAGAAGCACCTCACCACTTTTGTGGGTACTGTGTTGTCCACACAAAAATTAATGTAGTCCATTATGCAGTGTGTGAGTCCTTCTATATCTTCTCCATACGAATCCTGCAAAACTTCACATGCGGTTGTGTCAAAACAATCCCTCAGAGCCTCATCACTCTCCTCGAACCATATCCTCACTGTGCGGGTGACAGCTGGTTCTCTACGTACAAGTGGCTTGTACACAGGTCGGAGATGTACTAGGTTGTGATCCGATCTTCCCAGGGGCGGTAGGGCTGATGAGTTATATGCCTCCCTCAAGTTAGAAATAACAGCAGCAGTTTTGCCAATGATCACATTTCCATGTAAGTAAAGGGAAATAATTGCCCCTAAATGCTATTTTCACTGCATTTTACCTGATTTTCCATGTGGAATTGCTCTCTTTTTTTCCCTTCATTAGCCAGTATGGCTTCATAGTGTATTGGCATATAGAACATGATGGTCCCAAAACACCCTATGTTCAATATTTATGATAGAATAACTCAGGATAATGACGCTTTGGTCCTTATTAAAATTCATTTTATTATATTGGCATCTATGCAGAGAGAGATAAAGTACAAGGGTGTTTTTCCATCACTCACTTGCACATAATTAACCCCTGAAGTGCAAGCAGCTCATTGGCATCACATTGATTTCTATTAAATTTGCTACAAGCCCATTTTTAATCTCTTTGTAGGGCAGTCATCTCTTTTAAAAGATCAGGGCTGCAAATGAACTGACTAGTGTGAACCAAAAGATTAATCACTTCCATTGAGCTTAATGGAGGAACCATTAATCGCATGAAGTTCATCTTTCTAGCCATTCATAAAGAATGAACAATTAACACAGCGGATTGGGGTGAAGTTGGGTAAGTATAATGAATTAGTAGCACAGTAATTGCCTTTGATGCAATGATCTGATGAATTAGTTGTCAGGTTCATTACAGAAATGTTTAAAGGGGTTTCCCAATTTTAGCCTTTTATTTATTTATTTAGCTTACTTGTATAGCGCCAACATATTTTGCAGCCCTTCTGGCTGAAATGAGAATATCTGTCTGTATTCTGCAGCTAGAGGTGGCCAGGATTATGGAAACCACCAGACTGGCTGTACTGTGCTCTATCCATAACTATCATTCACTATGGACAGAAAGAGTATATATAGCACAACCAACTCGTCTGTTTCTGTATTCCTGTTCACCTCTGGCTTTTGCATATGGGAAGCCTTTTTCATCTCAGCCATAAAGTGATGAAATGGGCCTACCCCTTTAAAATATATATATTCTGTATATATACATATAAAACAGTATTAGTCCTTAACCCCTTCCTGCCGCAGTTTTCAATTTTTATTTTTTACTCTCAGTCTTCCAAAAGCCATAACTTTACTTAATTTTTGCAGGACAAATTGTATTTTATGCTCTCTCTCTATACATATATACTATGTTCTTTTTAACTTGTAAACCCCCTAGAGGTCTGATCAATAATACAATATCCTACAATGTCTACACTACAATATCCCAAAGTTGCCTCTAGATAGTATAATGTCCCATAGCGTCCCCTCCACACAGTATAATGACCCATAGTGGCCCCTTCCGTCTGTCATAGTAACGGATCAACACCCCCAGATTGGTGTCAGGAAGGGGGTGTGGTGAACATTTTGGTAAAAAACTTTATTAATCTATCAAACTTCCTTTTAATAAAAAAACGAGCTGTATGTAGAGATGAAGCATTTAGCAAAGGGGATGGTCACTTCAAATGGCTGTATCTCTGGTTTTATACTACCATGAAAAATTAACTGCTGCATATTATTTAAGTTCAAATTTCTGATTGTGTTTTTAACTAGTGATATCTCCAGTTCTGTTATAGCTAGTTATGACACCAGAGCCATTTTTCTAGGTGGCATTAAACCAAAAATACAGCCATTTAAAATGCCATCTCCCCCTTTGGTAAATGCTTCAGCTCCTTATATTTGCAATACAACTGTATATGGACTTTCCTTAGTAACAGCTCAATTAGAGGGTTGATAAGGAGAATGTTACAGACTGTTTTATAATAAAAAGGAAGTTATAAAGATTAATAAAGTATATTACAAAAATGGTCACCAAACACCCCGACACAATAGCGAAAAAAAAAAAAAAATGGGAGTTCCACTTTAAAAATCTGACATCCGCCTTATCCTTATGGTGTAACTCCCATTTTTTTTTTTTTGGGTGGGGGGGATTTAATAAAAAACTAAACTAAAAAAAGCCATTAAAAATGTTGCTAAATTACTTTCAGGAAATGAATTGCTGTCATGGTTAAGGGGAACAAAATTACAGGTAAGTGTAACTAACTTTCACCATTACAACACCACTGGAAAGAATACCAGAGGTGAGGAATTAGCTTGGGACAGTGGAAGAAAGGATCTTTTTGTCAAAAGATAGATCAGACACGATAGCCACATCCAAACGATAGTGACAAAAGAACATATGTGTGGAAGACCAGTTATAGTAGCTGCCCAGCAGATCTGATCAATGGAAGCTTCCTTGTGCTCTGTGAAATAGGTGGCCACAGCCCAGGTAGAGTGGGCCTTTAACTCTTCTGGAACAGGGACCTCAAGTGACTCAAAGGCTAACTGGATGACCTGTCTTAATTAACCTGACCATGGTACCCATGCTAGCTTTGGCACCCCTATTTAGGCCGCTGAATAAGATCAAGAGTTTCCTAGATTATCTCAGTTCAGAGGTATTGCCTTGATACTGCACCACATATTTCCTGACACCCGACTGTGTAATTCCTTCTCCCAAGTGAGTATTTGATTTTATGTTTCACCTATACCCGCCTCCTCTGCAATTTGTCCAATCCTTTTAAGGAGTAATCCTTTAAGGGAGTTATTTGGGGGTGTCAGATGCCTGCATATCTAATATTACTTATGATAGGCCATCAATCTTAGAAACCAGATAACCCCTTTAATACCACGGGTCACTAAAGAGTATAATAAATGTTGTACGGTATACAAAATTCAGTGGGGCAGATCCACCATTTTGGAAACAACGCTACCTTGGCATAGAATGCACCAAAAGCTGGTTCAAATTAGTACATCTAATTTTAGACCAAATTTTCTGACTCCCTTGAAAAGCGGGTGTGGTGTATGGAAAGGGGAGTAACTTAAATGTGCCAAATTTTGGCACAAAATTCTGGCCCAAAGTAGGCCAATTGGAAGCATGAACTTAGATCTAAAACTTAGTCTAAAGATGCTCCAAATTTATCATCCAGCATCAGCCACTGTGAGAAGTCTAGCACATTTTTCAGACTACTGGTCTAAGGTTACATTATCAGTAAACAGGGCCATTGTTTGTGTCTGTACAGGAAAATTTATATTATATATACTGTTTCCTCAGCTCTCGCTCTCATCTCATTGTGATTTTTACACTGAATGGAATAGACACCATCTCAGGTGTTGTATCAAGCTCCACACTTACACTATGTGACCTGGCTGGATCTGAACGTATATCGAAGACAGAGGCTACAGGCCAGCGTCTGGTGGAGGCTGCTGCGATTAATAAATCTCTCACATCACTTGGACAGGTATTTCTATTTTTGTAAAATAAGCATGTTACTTTATATGCCCTTTCTGTATGTACAAAGGATGAATCTTTTAATTTTGCAAGTGTGTAGTGAATATTGTATATTGTCACCAGCTGTGAAATAACAACCAAAGTTCATAAAATGTGCTCACTGACATATTCTTATCACAACAACCAACAGAACAGACCTCCTGCTATTTCTTCTTTTGACAAATAGTGCCACCTAGTCTCAAGCCTAGCTGCCTGCATCTCCTCTAGGCAGCAGAGGTAACAAGGAAAGGAATGAGCGAGAATTGATCTACTTGTAAAAACCCCCCAGTAGAGCATTTACAACAAAGCTGTATTCCATCCTCCTATTTTTTCTCATACTCTGTTCATCGGGGGCAATTTTTATTGGCTAATGGACAACAAAAGTCCCTCTGCACTCCCCCCCCAACTATTCTCTGATGTGTAATAGAAGTTACATTGTATTTTTCAGCAGGGTCATAGTAGATATTGTGTCAGCAAATCAAATATAAAATACTCTGCTCTCTCTCATTGCTTTTTATTACGTCTTCACAAGTCAATTCACTTGGATGAATCGCATAGCCCTTTCTGATCTGGATTGTCCCAGTCGTAGCTTTCCCTGCCAGAAGGCATTCAACAGATTCAATTGTTTCAGCACATCAGTGAACTTGGAGAAGCTACAGCAGTAACATTCCTGTTGGGGAATCAGCAAGAAAAAAAAAAAAAAAAAAAAAAAAAAAGGAATAGGCACGTAAAAATGAGAAAAATAAATATATGTGTTTCTGTTTAGTAACATGTAAATGTTTTAATAAGACTTAAACAACTTACTTAGATTTACCAAGATTGAGCCTACACTGTAGATTCATTTAGTGACTTGCAACATATGAATATCTGGCTAACTAGCAGTCTCACAATATAGCATTACCACAGTACCTCTTTCAGGACTTATGCACGTGTCCATTATGGATCCATAATATGGTGTGCTTAGAAAATCAATGGGACCATACTATACCACTTCAAGTCTCATATTTCATATGGAGGCACAGTAGCAGATTTACCAACTGGCCTGTACCAGGGATTTATCTAAAACTGCGTCTCAGCTGAGTGAGTTTTAGGCACACGATGGTGCACCTCATCTCCTACACCCCATCCTACACCCTACAGTCTATCAGATATACTGTAACATGCCAAAAAACTTAGTTATACCAGAAATCTATGCCAGTCTCTGATAATTGTGGCGCATCTAGCGCCTATTGGAGAATAGGTTAAGACTTCTGTATTAAATTGTGAAGCATTGCTTGTAGAGGAGAATACTGCTCCTCAAAGAATCACCATACCACAAGGACATCTGCCACACTAGTTTACCAAGAGATGGAGTTTAGGACTTAACAGCACACTATTATAAACTGATTAAGACAGTAAGCTCCTATGCTCCTTTATGAATTGCCACTGGCTGCCAGCATAATAGCTTTTAGCTTAATGATAGGATTTCTATTGAGAGGGCTCAGAAGCTAAGAATAGTGCCAACACCATATTCGGTTGTTAACTTTTTTTAGATGACCCAATCAAATGTAATCGCATCTAAACAGTGCTGTGGTCATTTTGGAATGGACTTTGCCTCCTGCAATGTTACTGGGGGAAAAGGGTGAATGGTTGCAATGACACCTGAGTGCGCATTGAAGGTTTGCAGATCTGTTATTATAAAGCAGTGTGCAATAGATATCGGCAATTTTGAAATATACTTCGATATAGTATAATACAGTAGTATAGCAGTATATTGTATGAACAATCAGACCCTATAGGGCAGTGATGGAGAACCTTTTAGAGACAGAGTGCCCAAACTGCAACCCAAAACCCACTAATTTATCGCAAAGTGCCAATAAAGTATTAACCTTAATACTGTGCGGATCCACAATTGTGGACAGTTATGGCCAAATATGGTTGTATGAATGGGGCTTTACAGAGCTCGATACAAACAACTTTGTACTGAAAGGTAAAAGTTTGCATTTGGCATAATTTTAAACAATTAATGTTCACTATTTACATTGCACAGGATCTGTTTTATAGTGACTGTGCAATATTATTACAGCCTGTAATAATATCAAGTCTGCTATAAAGCAGATACTGTGTTATGTAAATAGTGAAGGGCCCCCACACAGTACAATCTGCTCCACAGTGGCCCCCACACAGTATAATATTCTATGCAGTGACCCCACACAGTATAATATTCCCCACTGTGGCCCACACACAGTATAATATGCCCCACAGTGGCCCCCACACAGTATAATATGCCCCACAGTGGCCCCCACACAGTATAATATGCACCACAGTGGCCCCCACACAGTATAATATGCACCACAGTGGCCCCCACACAGTATAATATACATCACAGTGGCCCCCCACACAGTATTATATACTCTGCAGTGGCCCTGTTACGTTACTGGTACTCACGGCTGGAATCCAGTGGCCAGATGCAAGAAAGCCGGGCACAGTTAGATGTTGCAGAGTAGTAGTCCGGATTGTGGCTAGAGGTGTAGATCGCAAGGGTAAAATAGCAAGGAGTAGGAACAGTATTGGGAAAGATAGTTCATTGGAGCTGGAGACTGGAAACAAATCACAGTACTCAAGTAATGGTTGAATTGCCTCATGGGTATAAATAGGCCCAAACAGGAAACAAGATGGCTTCAAGTTGGCACACATTGGTCATCTTGGTTAAGGGCAAATCCTAGGATAACACAGCAGCCTCCAATGATGAGGAGTGGAAGTGCAATATAATAGTTCAGAGTGAGAAACAGCGGCCACTGGTGGTAAATTAGAAAAATACACCAGGATTCTGACACCAGGATTCTGACATTATTCCCTCTTTCAGCAACGACCTCCGGACGTTGCTTGGCTCGTTTTTTCTGGATATCTTTGGTGAAATTCCTTAAGTAGTTGGGGAGCATTGATGTTGGTTACAGGTTCCCATGAATTGTCTTTGGGGCCATACCCCTGCCATTTTATTAGGTATTGTAGACGACTTTTGAAAATCCTAGAGTCCAGTATCTTTTCGACAAAGTAATATTCTTGTCCATCCACTTTAACTGGAACAGAGAAGGCAAGTTACGTTCAGGAAATTAATTTGTAATAACAGGTTTCAGAAGTGATACATGAAACACAGGATGTACTCTCATTGTCTTGGGAATTTTTAGGCGAAAGGCTACTGCATTTACTCGTCCAATAACCTTGAAAGGCCCAATGAATTTTTGGCCTAGTTTTGCTGAAGGTACATGAAGTTTCAAATTCTTTGTAGAAAGCTATACCTCATCTCCTACCTTGAAAATTGCAGAAGGTCTGCGGGATTTATCTGCTGTTTCATTATATCTCTCCTGGGCAATCTTCAATGTGTCCCTTAACATCTCTAGATTGTGTTGAATAGATTGAATTCTGTCATTGACTGCAGGAATGGGAGTGTCTCTGGGAAAATTAGGAAGGATACTTGGATGGTAACACAAATTAGCAAAAAATGGTGTTTATTTGGTGGACGCATTCTGAGTATTAGTGTATGAAAATTCTGCTATTGGAAGTAAATCAACCCAGTCATCTTGCAAGTGACAAATGTAACATCGGAGATACTGCTCCAAAGTTTGATTTGTGCGTTCAGTTTGACCGTTTGATTGAGGGTGAAAAGCAGATGACAAATTAACATCAATGTCAAGTGTTTTGCAAAAATTCTTCCAAAATCTGGACATAAATTGTACTCCGCGATCTGAGACATCATCTGCTACTCCATGGAGATGAAAGACCTCTTGGATGACAAGGTCAGCAGTGTCTTTGGCAGAAGTGAGACCAGAACATGGAATAAAGTGAGCTGCTTTTGTCAGTCGATCAATCACAACTAAGATGGCATTTTTTCCTTTAGAGGCAGGCAATTCGACAATAAAGTCCATAGATATAGATTCCCAAGGACGGAATGGGATTGAAAGAGGCAGCAGAAGTCCCACTGGTGAAGTACGAGGAGATTTATTCATGGCACAGATGTTACTAGAAGAAACATATTTCTTCACGCCCTCTTGATAATTAGACCACCAAAAGAAGCGTGACAGAAGTTCTTTTGTCTTCTGAATACCCTTGTGACCTGCTAGCTTGGAGTCATGAATAAACTTTAATACTCTTAGTCGTACACTCTCTGGCACATAAATGTAGTGTTTAAGAGTCCATACTCTATTTTGAAACGTAAGAGAGATATCATCTGGTGGATTCAGAAGAACTGGATCAGTCTCATATGCTGCCCTTATCTCTTCCAGCAGATCCTTGTTGGTAATGACCCCCACAAAATTGGATTCTGACAGAATGGTAGTTGGTGGTGCAGATGGAGAGGAGTCATTCGAGAACAGTCTTGATAAGGCATCAGCTTTTCCATTAGGGGAGCCAGGTCTATAAAAGAGATCACAAAATTAAATCAATTAAGAAACAGATTCCACCGAGCCTGACGAGGTGACAAACACTTAGCAGATCTGAAGAACTAAAAATTATGATGGTCAGTTAGCACCACTATCTGCTGTGCTGCTCCTTCCAAATGATGTCGCTACTCTTGAAAGGCAGCAATGATGGCCAAAGGAAGGCATTTGGTGCTTGAGAAGACCAAATAAATGGTATTCCCTTCTTTGTTAATTGAGTAATTGGTGCAATTATAGCTGAAAAAAATTTTGATTAACCATCTGTAGAAATTAGCAAATCCTACAAAACGCTGAACCTCTTTTACATTCCTTGGGGTTGGCCAGTCCATTATTGCTTGAATCTTGCTGGGGTCCATATGCAGTCCTTCAGTAGAAATTACTTAGCCCAAGAACTGAATTTCTGTTTGATGAAATTCACATTTCTCCAATTTAATATAGAGTTGATGAGTTCGTAGACGCTGTAGTACAATTCTGACATGGTTTTGGTGTTCTTCTTAAGAATTAGAGATTAGTTTATCATACAGATAAATGACTACAAACTGATCTAGCAGATCTTTGAAAATGTCGTTAATGAAATGCTGGAAGGTTGTGGGTGCATTACACAGTCCAAAAGACATGACTAAGTACTCAAAATGTCCATAACGTGATCTGAATGCTATTTTCCATTCATCACCAGGTCTTACACGCACCAAGTTATAGGCACCATATACAGTCATATGAAAAAGTTTGGGCACCCCTATTAATCTTAATCATTTTTAGTTCTAAATATTTGGGTGTTTGCAACAGCCATTTCAATTTGATATATCTAATAACTGATGGACACAGTAATATTTCAGGATTGAAATGAGGTTTATTGTACTAACAGAAAATGTGCAATATGCATTAAACCAAAATTTGACCGGTGCAAAAATTTGGGTACCCTTATCATTTTATGAATTTGAATACTCCTAACTACTTTTTACTGACTTACTGAAGCACAAAATTGGTTTTGTAACCTCACTGAGCTTTGAACTTCATAGCCAGGTGTATCCAATCATGAGAAAAGGTATTTAAGGTGGCCAATTGCAAGTTGTTCTCCTATTTGAATCTCCTCTGAAGAGTGGCATCATGGGCTCCTCAAAACAACTCTCAAATGATCTGAAAACAAAGATTGTTCAACATAGTTGTTCAGGGGAAGGATACAAAAAGTTGTCTCAGAGATTTAACCTGTCAGTTTCCACTGTGAGGAACATAGTAAGGAAATGGAAGACCACTGGACAGTTCTTGTTAAGCCCAGAAGTGGCAGGCCAAGAAAAATATCAGAAAGGCAGAGAAGAAGAATGGTGAGAACAGTCAAGGACAATCCACAGACCACCTCCAAAGAGCTGCAGCATCATCTTGCTGCAGATGGTGTCACTGTGCATCGGTCAACAATACAGCACACTTTGCACAAGGAGAAGCTGTATGGGAGAGTGATGCGAAAGAAGCCGTTTCTGAAAGCACGCCACAAACAGAGTCGCCTGAGGTATGCAAAAGCACATTTGGACAAGCCAGCTTCATTTTGGAAGAAGGTCCTGTGGACTGATGAAACAAAGATTGAGTTGTTTGGTCATACAAAAAGGCGTTATGCATAGCATTCCAAGAAAAACACTTGCTACCCACTGTAAAATTTGGTGGAGGTTCCATCATGCTTTGGGGCTGTGTGGCCAATGCCGGCACCGGGAATCTTGTTAAAGTTGAGGGTCGCATGGATTCAACTCAGTATCAGCAGATTCTTGAGAATAATGTACAAGAATCAGTGACGAATTTGAAGTTACGCCGGGGATGGATATTTCAGCAAGACAATGATCCAAAACACAGCTCCAAATCTACTCAGGCATTCATGCAGAGGAACAATTACAATGTTCTGGAATGGCCATCCCAGTCCCCAGACCTGAATATCATTGAACATCTGTGGGATAATTTGAAGCGGGCTGTCCATGCTCGGCGACCATCAAACTTAACTGAAATGGAATTGTTTTGTAAAGAGGAATGGTCAAAAATACCTTCATCCAGGATCCAGGAACTGATTAAAAGCTACAGGAAGCGACTAGAGGCTGTTATTTTTGCAAAAGGAGGATCTACTAAATATTAATGTCACTTTTCTGTTGAGGTGCCCATACTTTTGCACCGGTCAAATTTTGGTTTAATGCATATTGCACATTTTCTGTTAGTACAATAAACCTCATTTCAATCCTGAAATATTACTGTGTCCATCAGTTATTAGATATATCAAATTGAAATGGCTGTTGCAAACACCCAAATATTTAGAACTAAAAATGATTAAGATTAATAGGGGTGCCCAAACTTTTTCATATGACTGTAGGTCTAGTTTGGTAAACATCTTTGCATAACGGACTCTATCCAGCAACTCAGGTATAAGAGGCAGAGGGTAATGGTTCTTTATTGTTATTTCGTTTAGTTTTCTATAATCAACACAAGGCCTCAAGGTACCATCTTTCTTTTTAACAAAAAATATTGGTGCACCTGCTGGTGAAGTAGATGGACAAATAAATCCTTTAGCTGAATTTTCATCTATGTATTCTTTAAGTGCTTTCAGTTTAGGCTCTGACAATGGATATATGCTTCCAAAAGGTATAGCTGCCCCCGGCAACAGTTCAACAGGACAGTCATAAAGTCGGTGTGGGGGCAACTTGTCAGCATTCTTTTTATCACATACATCAGCAAATACTTTATACATAGACATCAGTTTAGGAGATGTTTCAAGGTCCTCGGTACCGTATGCATGAGGTTGATTAGAAGAAGTCTGTTCTGAGTGAACCTCTGGTAGGAAGGATACTATTTTGGTTTCCCAGTTGATCTGAGGGTTCTGAGTTTGCAGCCATGGAAGTCCCAAGATGATTGGAAAATGTGGAGATGAAATTAATAAGAAAGATAAAACCTCTTGGTGATTAGGTTCCATAATTATCTCCAAGGGTTCAGTCTTTTGATTAATTGGGCCTGAGTTCAATGGGAACCCATCAACCGTTTCCATCATAATTAGTGAAAGTCTCCCCTGGATCTTCACTCCATGCTTATTAGCAAAAGCAATATCTATAAAGTTTCCATTTTCTCCAGAGTCCACCATGGCAGAGGTAGATATCCACTGTGAACCGGTACGAAACTTGATGGAAATGAAGCAATGAGAGTCCTTTCTTTCCTTCTTAAT
The DNA here is from genome assembly GCA_947044405.1 of Leptodactylus fallax. Classification (NCBI taxonomy): domain Eukaryota; kingdom Metazoa; phylum Chordata; class Amphibia; order Anura; family Leptodactylidae; genus Leptodactylus; species Leptodactylus fallax. The sequence continues at coordinate 944,319 of CAMRHE010000011.1, read as the reverse complement.
GTTAGGTGCTATCGAAGAGATTGAGTGGACGACTGCATTTACTGGTGGCACTGGTTCAGAAAAAACGGATTCACCCTTGGAAAGGTCAGGATCTGCTATAACCGCCACTGACTTCTGTCAACGACTTGGACAATTACTGAGAAAGTGATCAGGTTTACCACAATAGAAGCATTGATTTTCCCGCAGTCTGTGTTCCCTTCTATTGGCACTTTCACGTTTTTGTATACTGTCAATTTGCATAGGTTCAGTATCAACTTCAGAGTACTTCTTAGTTTCAGTCTCCGGAGGTGGAAGGTGCAACAGATAAGTACCAATTATTACGAAGCCAAGTAGAACTCCACTTTTCTTGCCTCCGCTCAGACAGTTGAGTATCAATACGAACACAATGATGTACAAAATTATCAAAATTTGTGGGCGCATCAGCATGTGCTAATTCATCTTTAAGTGCATTAGATAGTCCATTCTTGAAAAATGCTAATTCTGCATTATTCCATTCAGTGTCAATGACCCACCTTCTGAATTCTGTGGCATATTCAGCAACCGAGTGTCTGCCCTGACGTAGGGCCAATAATGTTGCTTCAGCTGTTGCACATCGGTTAGGATCATCAAATACCTGGCTCATAGCTGCAAGAAAGGCTATTAAATCATCAAGACGTGCATCATTGGTCTCAATAAGGGGATTAGCCCAGGCTACGGCCTTATGTGTCACAAGCATAATAATACACAGCACCTTAGATCTGTCAATGAGGAAGTGAGAAGGGTGTGCACCAAAATATAATTTGCATTGATTAATAAATCCACGGTATTTATCACGGTCCCCACCAAACCTGAAAGGTGGAAGAGGCAAGGTAGATGCAGAAGCTGGAACCACAGTCCAGTATTGAAGCTCCTGTATTTGCTCCGCCTGTTGAGCCACCATATTTTGTAAATCCTGAGTTGCTTGAACGAATATTTACACATTATGAGATGTCTGGTTTTCAAATGCCAAATACTTTGTTTTCAAACTTTGCATCTCAGCGAAGATGTTAGTAAGTAAACAGTTCATATTATTTACACGAACCTCCAAGTTCACTTCCCCGGCGGATTCCATAGTTCAGGCTCGAGTATCCTGTTACAATACTGGTACTCACGGCTGGAATCCAGTGGCCAGATGGAAGAAAGCCAGGCGCAGTTAGATGATGTAAAGTAGTAGTCCGGGGTGTGGCTTGAGGTGTAGATCGCAAGGGTGATACAGCGAGGAGTAGGAACAATCTGGGAAAGACTGTTCAGAGGAGCTGGAGACTGGAAGCAAGTCACAATACTCGAGCAATGGTTGAATTGCCTCATGGGTATAAATAGGCCCAAACAGGAAACAAGAGAGCTTCAAATTGACACACATCGGTCATCTTGTTTATGGGCAAATCCTAGGATAACACAGCAGCCTCCAGTGGCGAGGAGTGGAAGTGTAATACAATAGTTCAGAGTGAGAGAAACAGCGGCCACTGGTGGTAAATTAGAAAAATACACCAGGATTCTGACAGTCCCCCACACAGTATAATATGCTCTGCCGTGGCCCCCACACAGTATAATATACTCCCCAATGGCCCCCACACAGTATGACATACCTCACAGTATAACATACTCCACAGTGGCCCTCACACAGTATAATATGCTCCTGTACATACCTGCACTCCCACGAAGAGCAGCTGGACGACCTCCTTTTTCCACCAAAATGCAGACACTGATGAATGACATCATTGCACCTGTGTCAGGGCAGAGGTCACAATGTTCTGTCAGTGTAAGCTACGGTCCCGTGGCCTACACTGACAGTTTTCATTTCATGTGCATTTGCACCTACACCTGAAAGAAGCGCCTGCTCACTAGGGATCTGGGATAGCTGTCCTAGATTCCCCATTAGTGAGCGATCCAGGAGCCTGGCTAGGGTGACGGTGTGCGTGCCCACAGAGAGGGTGCCGAGTGCCCCCTCTGGCACGCGTGCTATAGATTTGCCACCATGGCTTTAGGGGTGGGTCTAAAATAAAAGTAAGAAAAATTTTTTAAAAAGTTTTAATATACATTTATACACACAAAAATATTAAAATTCACATCATCCCCATTCCCTAGATCACATCTAAACATAAAAATAATACTAAACATGTTAGAGATTCCACCCCTGAAAATGCCCTATTAAAATATAAAAATATTTATTACATATAGTGAATGTGGAACCGTGACATAGACCAAACATCTGTGGAATACTATTTAGCTGTACATATAGGCATTAAAACGTTAAGGCTGGTGTTGGAGAGGCCTTCCATATTCCCCGCTGTCTTTTACTGCTTCATAAAGTAGCAGTCCAGGTGTGGAAGGCCACCAAGGAGATTTCACATTACCACCTCCTGCCCCCGATGCTGAAATCCTTTTTCCTCACTTACAGGCCATGGAAAAGGCGTCAATCTGGATGTCACATAATGTACTCACCGTAGTTGATATAAACCATAGTGGTGCTCTTAGGTCCTACTCCCAACTATAGGACATTTATCAACTGCCCTGCACTTCCTTTTATAGTTAGCTTCAATTGAGACATGCACTTCACAGCCAGTTCCTGGAAGTGCAGGATTTCATGTCAGAATAGTCTGATATAGAGGTATATTTACCTCTCAGGGCCCACGGGGACCATCTCGGCCCTCTATAGCTATCTTCTGGGGACTAACCTGAAGCTTGTGGTGGAGAATAAGTGAAGATCACAACTCCACGATTTTTCATCGGAAGATCGGGATGAAACTTTAGAGTCACCACTACATGTTTCCCCTGCTATCAATATCAATTGCATGCTTCACCTATACTTTGTACACCAATGTTATTTATCCCCAAGATGTTTGTACAAGATGGGCCGTATTCCTGAGGACAGATGCCACAGATGTACTGGATCACACCTTTTGGCAAGTGGTCTGGGATTGTCCCACTAAAACTTAGTTCTAGAGAGAAGTCATCACCACAATCTCTTGTATTACTATGGTCCTGGTTCTGCTTGCAGCAAAGGTTTGCTTGTTGGGCCTTCTGAAGGAGTCGGACACCCCACCATATGAGAATATTCCTGATATTGATATGGGTGATAAACTTTCCACTGTGGGACAGTGGAAGAAATTGGTTAACAGCACAAATCAATATGAGAAGATGGTGTACAAACATAGAGGTTGACCCCAAAAATTTGCTAAAGTATGGAAGGCATGGTGCGACTCACCACTGACTCATCCATCTCCCAGATCATTAATGGTTGAGATCTCCTCTAGATCAGAATCTTCTAATTGATAACTGACTGGACTTTTAGACAACCAATCTCAATCCCCCCTTCTAGATTTAAAGATGGTTCAGTTTGTTATACTTCTAGTTTTAACAGATATTAGAAATGTAAGAGGTTTAATATGTCACTGGGGATTAATCTCCAGGCTCTACCATTCATCTTTAGGATTTGCTAGATTATTACATGGTGTGTTCAATAAAATGAGTTAACAAAAACACAAAACAAGAAACCTTGTAAGACAGCCACACGATGTGTACCAGCTCTGACCGGTCTTAAATGTCTTCCTCTTTCATAAGACAAAATTTAAACTACATATTGATAAATATGTCTTACAGCTGAGACTAACCAGTCTCCTGAGACAGATTACAGGATACTTTTGTCCTAGCTGTGACACTTTGATACATCTACTCCTTTATGTGCTCACTTGTCAACCACATGTTAAAATTAGGATAGAACCTGTAGTCTACTCAGGCAGTAAATGTATGGCTGCCTCCATTGTGTAAATTGTTACTTTATATTTCCAAATTATGTTCTCATTTTTCTTGCCGTTTTTGAAGGTCTCTGTAGGAAAGTTTGCTGGAGCTCACATGGATTTGCATTGCGGTTTGTGCATTACATTTAAGGTTCATATTTCTTATATATATAGCTATCTTTGTTTCATGAACATGCAGAAAATGCTGCAGACTGACATGAGTGAACGCTTATCTGTTATTTACCTTGATCTAGAGATGTTATCTGTACATGCAATTTCTGACATTTCATTTTTATAAACAATATTAATATTACTGATTATACTACACAGTAGCCAATCAAAAACATTTATTTTGCTTCTATTGCATACAGGTGTTTACAGCATTAAAGACCAACTCGCTCCATGTACCTTACAGGAATTCTAAACTTACCCATCTCTTGCAACCCTCACTCAGTGGTCAGGCAAAGGTAAAGCATCAAAATAGTCCTTTTGATGTTATTTTTGTTTGGTTTCACTTCTAGTTATTTTCGTTAAAGGGGTTGTTCAGGACCCGAAGATAATTGATACTGATGACCTATCCACAGGATAAGTCATCAGTATCAGATCAGTCAGGGTCTCACTTTCGGACCCTGTCCCGATCTGCTGTTTTGGCCACCATAAACTGCATATAAGGTATATAGCTGGAAATGGCTCTATTCCTATTGAAGTGAATTGTAGTGGGGCTGCAGTTCCCTGGCGCCACCACTACAATGTATGAAGCTCCGTACACTGTAGCCGTGGCGTATGGAACTGCAATTTTGCTCCCGTTCATCTGAATGGGGACAGAGCTGCTTCTGGCCGTATACATAGTATATGGCTTCCGGCAGCCTAAACAGTCAATTTGTGATAGGATCTGGATGTCAGACTCTGACTGAGGCTTGCAAAAAAAGCAACTTATGGATCAACAGACAAGTCATCATGCCATCACCAGAAGTTCTTCCTTGCTCCTCTGATATAACAGGGGAGAAAAGCGGCTGAGCGCTAAAATGTGAAATAGATTCCTATGGGTGAGACACTGATACATTAGGAATAGGAACCTTTACAATTCTTTTTCTGAGAGGACAACCCCTTTCAAGTTTGACTGAGGCTAAAATGGTCAAACATCAACAGCATTTGCCTTACTTTTGAAGGATTAGCTGGGATTTGGTATAGACTATCAATATTAGATCAGGACTAGGCTGTACAGACTTGTAATACCAGGCACAGTTGCTCCTAAAAATTTGGAGCTGTAACTGGTAAACAATAAAGGGGGCATGGCACTCACTGGAGCACCACAACCTTTTCAAATAGCTAATCATTGGGGTGCCAAGCCAAACCCCCACTGATTTAGTCTGTCCTAAGAAAAGGTCATCCAATTGGTAGTCCTAGATAACCTCTTTAGAGATCAGCTATTAACTTTGAAGTATTATATCCAAGGGTGTTAGCCAGTGACGTAACTAGGAATGGCTGGGCCCCAAGGCGAACATTTGACATGGGCCCCCCCCCCCCGAACCGCTGCCCCCCAAAAAAACGCATTCCTGCACACACTATTATGCCCCATAGTGGCTCCTGCACACAGTATTATGCAGCATAGTGGCCCCTGCACACAGTATTATGCAGTATAGTGGCCCCGGCACACAGTATTATGCCCCATAGTGGCCCCTGAACACAGTATTATTCCCCATAGCAGCCCCTGCACACAGTATTATGCCCCATTGTGGACCACCCTTGAACAATTATTATACTCTGGAGCCTTTTCAGACCCCGGAGTATAATGATAGCAGTGATTGTGGTGTTTGGCCCGCGGCCTTACCTACCGATCCCCGCTACTGCGCACAGTCACCTGTACAGAATCGGAAGCGCAGGCGGCCGTGAGCAGAACCCTGGGGAACGGTAAGTATGTAGGGCCCGTTACCTGCTGGGGTTACTCCAGCAGGTAACGGCCTATTTAAAAAAAAAAAAAAAAAGCATCGGGGGCCCGTGGGGCCCCGTCATGTCCCGGGCCCTGTGGCAGCCGCTATCGCAGCTACCCCGGTAGTTACGCCCCTGGTGTTAGCCTCTCATTCAATAGGAAGGTGACATACTGTAGGTATGTAAACATATTAGGTATTTTAGGTGAGGCTGTTAAAAAAAAAATCTGTAGAACGATCAAATGAGGAAATCTATTATGGCATCATTATTTTTGGCAATACTCGACGATTTACTTTTTTCTTCATTTTAATGCTAGTATCAGAAACTGTAATTTAAAGAGGTTATCAAGGATAAAACATAATTTTCTAATTAGGCCGAGGAAGTGAAAAAAAAAAACAAAACCAAAAAAAACCCAAAACAAACACACTCACCTGTCCCCGGTGCTCCAATGTCCCCCCCCAGGGCGGTCCGGTCCTGCAGCCCAGCTACCTTCTTGCTGTGGAACTTCTCACCGGCTGTGATGTCCCAGTTCCTTTCTGCTGAGGCAGCTGATTGGCCTCAGCAGTCACGTGCGGCGGGTACTTCCGCTGGAAGACAACAACGGAGCAGCAGGATCGGACCATGAAGGGAGGCACTGGAGCATCGGGGACAGGTGAATATAATAATAATAATAATAGTCCTTTAATAGTCCCACAATGGGGAAATTCAGTGTGTTACAGCAGCAAAGATAAGATAAGCAGATACAAATACAAATACAACATGTACAGGAATGTTCCAAGGTGAGAGGCATTACATTAATAGCAGACAGACAGATAGGACGTAGCAGAGGAGGGGGGGGGATTTAACAGGCAGAGAGATATTTCAGTTCTCTGTATGTAATGATCTCCGCTTAGGTCGGTGTTGGTTGTACAGCCTAACCGCGGTGGGGAGGAAAGACTTCCGATAGCGCTCCTTCTCACACCTAGGGTGGAGCAGTCGGTCACTGACAGTACTGCCCAGCGCAATCACAGTCTCATGCATGGGATGGGAGTTATTCTCCCGCATGGAGCTCACCACAGACAGTATCCTTCTGTCGCCCACCGCCTGCACTGGGTCCAGTGGGCTCCCCAGGACAGAGCTGGCCCTTCTAATCAGCTTGTCAAGTTTATTTCTGTCCCTGGTTGATATACTGCTCCCCCAGCAGGCCACTCCAAAGAAGATGGCTGATGCCACTACCGAGTTGAAGAAAGTCCTAAGAAGTGCCCCCCGGATTCCAAAGGCTCTCAGCTTCCTAAGCAGGTAGAGCCTGCTGTGGCCCTTCCTGTACAGGGCCTCCATATGATCTGCCCAATCCAGCTTATTATTAAGGAGCAAACCCAGGTACTTATAGGTGTTCACAATCTCGATGCCCGTCCCCAGGATGTCCACTGGTTTTGGAGGGCATCTGCCTTTACGGAAGTCCACCACCATCTCCTTGGTCTTCCCCGCGTTAATCTTCAGGTGGTTCTGGTGGCACCATTCCACAAAAAAAAACAAAAACCGGTTCAGTTCTCTGTACTCCCTGTCATCATCGTCTGTGATGAGGCCTACTATTGCAGAGTCGTCAGAATACTTCTGTAGGTAGCAGCTGGATGAGTTGCACCTAAAATCACCTAAAATATGTATGTTTGTTTGTTTTCTTTTTCTTCTTTACTTCCCCAGGCCTAATTAATAAATAACATTTTAGCCTGGACAACATCTTTAATTTAAATATTTTTACCACTAGTCTTTACATATAGGGCAGCAATTATAACAATAGATTTTTTTCTATTGCGGTTGCTGTGGATCCATGTATTTGTGTAGCAGAGGTGTAGGCATATCAGTGCACACAGCCATGGCAAACAGTTACCATGTAAATTGCTAGCTTGAATGCACCTAGACTGTATGGACATAGTAAATAAACTTTTTTATACAACCATGGGTCCACAGCTGGCAACAGATATAAAATTATGAAGATGAAGGACACAACTTGTGCATATTTATATTAAATTGACATCATCAAGAACAATAAAACTTAACTTTTAATGTAAATTAAACAAAAATATTAATGAAAGCGGTACCACCTACATATATATATAGAGCATAATTTAAAAACTGTGGCAAAAGAACCAAATATTGTCTGTACCAGAACCTACCTCCATATGGACAAATAAATTAGTCTCTTAGTACCAAAAGTCTTACAGTCAAATGTGCAAGTTGGCTACTCCAGATATAGAGCAATTAAGTTCTGTATATCATCCAGGAAAAGAAAGTAAAAATCAGAACAGTCTTACCATTTGGAGGGTACATATGTTGAATACACGGTAATAACAGGAAATCACCAGAGTAGCCATAGTGGATTTCACCCTATTGAACCGTAAAATCGCTGACCCTAACCCCCTAATTAGCTCCTACCCTTTCAAAGGGCAGTCCCTGATAAGCCCTGTGTATAGCCCTAGTTTGTCTCTATACGTATTTTGTCCCGTAGCTTTGCGGGACTCATTAGAGGACCACTAGCTAAGTACTACACATTGAAGGTAAAACCCTGTTAAGGCATAAACTAAACAACGACTGGTAACCTATGTCAGAGGATTAGACCATATATCAACTGCCACTGAGCAGCTGTACTGGCGCCACTTACCTGTAATATAGAGTATCAGACTCCACTCCCTACATTTGGTACTAACAGACTCATTTATTTGTCCATATGGAGGCAGGTTCTGGCACAGACAATATTTGGATCTTTTGCCACAGTTTTAAAATTATGCAATATATATATATATATATATATATATATATATATATATATATAAGGGTGGTGCCGCCTTCATTAATATTTTTATGTGTTTAATTTACATTAAAAAGTTAAGTTTCTTGTTCTTGCTGATGTCAATATACTTAATAAGAGTACAGTTTGTAGGAAATCACCACATCCAGGTGTGACCGGTTTTCCTGCTATAGAGATTTCTATTAAACTTAAATATAGAGCAGACCTCCTTCAACTCTTTGCCTGTTGTGTGCTATTAACAGCTGACTGTTACATTTCTTTCTTTTTTAGGCATGTGTTTTTGTAAACATTAGCCCTGATGTAAAAGACCTAGCAGAGACACTAAGTTCACTTCAGTTTGGTACATCTATCCAGCAAATATCCCTTGGCAAACCCACTCCTCATTCTTCCAACATTAAGCTTGGTCACTGAAGGCATGAATGCAAAGAAACTAACATAATTAGTAATAATTATAATTAACTTGACGATCTTTGAAATTACAGTACATTGGAAAATAGGACCAAAAAACAGTATGCTTACTATTATTTGTACTCAACTAACTATTTTCTGGATCGAGTTGTATCTATAGCCTAACCCATTACTATCAGGAATAATGTCTATAATTTCAAGGGACCCTATCACATTAAACCTGTCTTAATTATGGGCTTACAATTCCACTGGTTTGTTCCACTCAGTGATTGACAGTTGTCTCTGCATATACATTAATGCACAGAATGTGTCAATCACTGAGTAGGACCACCCACTTGACACCTAAGACCAAAATTAGCAGAATTTTCAGCCAATACATAACAAGTTATGCTGAATCTTTTACCACAGAACAATATATCAATCTGGTGCAGATCAGACAACACACTCAATGTGACGGGCTCCCTTAAAAATATGACCAGAATCATCAAATATTCCAGAAATGATGATGTGCAGTAGTGTTACCTAGCAATGGTTTTAAAGGCTTGTAATTGTGCTTGTCATCTACTTTTACAGAGGTTTATGGAGGGCAATAGGTCCTTTTATTTCACATATCTGCCCAAAAAAAAAAAAAAAAACTGCTTGGGTTAGTTTCATGCACTAATGAATGGGAGATGATTAATTCATAGAAGAACAGGGCATACCCTCTTGTAGCATTCCTGACACATTAGAAAATTAGAGTCAATTCTTGCTAAGAATGGAAATCTGTCTACGGTCATGCTTGTGCAGCAATGATACAAGTGTATTGAGAGGACTGAATTCATTTGTTTAATTAGGTGACTTGTAATATGACAGCTATGAAAACTGTATTCCCCTGTGATGTGCCCAAACAGCTGACATCTACACAGCATGCAGCCTTCATTATACAGGAGTAAGTGAAATCTGAAATAAAGAGAACTCTATCTGAAGCAGAACACCTGAAATGTCTTTTTGTTCCATTGTATAACACTTTGTTTTTTTCACAGCCCGTTCCTCCTCATATGTGAAATATGAGAATTCCACATCATCCTCCATATCTAGATCCTCAGGGTACTGTCACGTACAAGTTGGTTTAATATGCTGCCTTTCTTTAATGCTTCAAGGCTTGAGAGATCTTCCCCAAAAACTGGGATCTCTTCATTCTGGTCTTGTGCAGTTAACTCCTCCTCACTGTCAGATAATGTGCACAGGAGAGAATCATTTTCATAGGTGGGAAAGTAGTACCTGCACAATAGAGGGAGATGTTAGCACCACACTAGGATTAATAAACAATTTATTGTTATTTAATACACTATTGCTATATGCTACAGTACCACATCTAACACTAGAAAAGCAATAGTGTTGGCAGTCCCAAGCTTTCAATGTCTCTGAATTGCTGGTAGCTAATACTACAATCACTGAGACTGAGTTATACACCATTTACTCCTAAAATAAATATATTAAAAATATAAATCCCAATCTATAAATTGTAAATATATAGTAAAAAGTTATGTAACTTTTTAATTTGGTGCCACTTCAAGATTCAGTAAATGTGAAAAGTTTTGAAAAATTTGAAACTTAAAATCTTGCTTTCTAAATATATACAGTCATATGAAAAAGTTTGGGCACCCCTATTAATCTTAATCATTTTTAGTTCTAAATATTTGGGTGTTTGCAACAGCCATTTCAATTTGATATATCTAATAACTGATGGACACAGTAATATTTCAGGATTGAAATGAGGTTTATTGTACTAACAGAAAATGTGCAATATGCATTAAACCAAAATTTGACCGATGCAAAAGTATGGGCACCTCAACAGAAAAGTGACATTAATATTTAGTAGATCCTCCTTTTGCAAAAATAACAGCCTCTAGTCGCTTCCTGTAGCTTTTAATCAGTTCCTGGATCCTGGATGAAGGTATTTTTGACCATTCCTCTTTACAAAACAATTCCAGTTCAGTTAAGTTTGATGGTCGCCCAGCATGGACAGCCCGCTTCAAATTATCCTACAGATGTTCAATGATATTTAGGTCTGGGGACTGGGATGGCCATTCCAGAACATTGTAATTGTTCCTCTGCATGAATGCCTGAGTAGATTTGGAGCTGTGTTTTGGATCATTGTCTTGCTGAAATATCCATCCCCGGCGTAACTTCAAATTCGTCACTGATTCTTGTACATTATTCTCAAGAATCTGCTGATACTGAGTTGAATCCATGCGACCCTCAACTTTAACAAGATTCCCGGTGCCGGCATTGGCCACACAGCCCCAAAGCATGATGGAACCTCCACCAAATTTTACAGTGGGTAGCAAGTGTTTTTCTTGGAATGCTGTGTTTTTTTGACGCCATGCATAACGCCTTTTTGTATGACCAAACAACTCAATCTTTGTTTCATCAGTCCACAGGACCTTCTTCCAAAATGAAGCTGGCTTGTCCAAATGTGCTTTTGCATACCTCAGGCGACTCTGTTTGTGGCGTGCTTTCAGAAACGGTTTCTTTAGCATCACTCTCCCATACAGCTTCTCCTTGTGCAAAGTGTGCTGTATTGTTGACCGATGCACAGTGACACCATCTGCAGCAAGATGATGCTGCAGCTCTTTGGAGGTGGTCTGTGGATTGTCCTTGACTGTTCTCACCATTCTTCTTCTCTGCCTTTCTGATATTTTTCTTGGCCTGCCACTTCTGGGCTTAACAAGAACTGTCCCTGTGGTCTTCCATTTCCTTACTATGTTCCTCACAGTGGAAACTGACAGGTTAAATCTCTGAGACAACTTTTTGTATCCTTCCCCTGAACAACTATGTTGAACAATCTTTGTTTTCAGATCATTTGAGAGTTGTTTTGAGGAGCCCATGATGCCACTCTTCAGAGGAGATTCAAATAGGAGAACAACTTGCAATTGGCCACCTTAAATACCTTTTCTCATGATTGGATACACCTGGCTATGAAGTTAAAAGCTCAGTGAGGTTACAAAACCAATTTTGTGCTTCAGTAAGTCAGTAAAAAGTAGTTAGGAGTATTCAAATCAATAAAATGATAAGGGTACCCAAATTTTTGCACCGGTCAAATTTTGGTTTAATGCATATTCCACATTTTCTGTTAGTACAATAAACCTCATTTCAATCCTGAAATATTACTGTGTCCATCAGTTATTAGATATATCAAATTGAAATGGCTGTTGCAAACACCCAAATATTTAGAACTAAAAATGATTAAGATTAATAGGGGTGCCCAAACTTTTTCATATGACTGTACATTACCTTGGTTTTTCTCTTTGTGACCTACATTAATGTAAGTACTGTGTTTGCTTTTGGTTTTCCACTGTAGTATCAACAGACTAAAGCCATGTTCACACTTTTAGAATTCAGAAAGGATTTTGGTATGATTAAATGCTTAAAAGTGCTTGGCCTTTTCACATAGCTCATTGGCAGGGGTGCCAGGTGATCTGATCCTGATTATTCTTACTGTTTTCACTAGCCAATTTGTAGTAGAAATCTAAATCGGCAAAGAATTTGGCTACGGTAAGTCTGTGCCAAATGATAATGACCTTAAGGCAGATTTTGTTGTGTTTTTTTAAGCTAAAGCCAAGAATGGCTACAAAAGGAATGGGGAATATATAAAAAATACTTATACTTCTCCTTTCTGCTCAATCCACTCCTGGCTTTGGCTCAAAAAAACACAGTAAAATCTGCAACAAAAAAAGCTTTGTTTCCAAAAGTGGGGCCTCAGCCTAAAAAGGTTCTCTCACCCACCTATCCAGGTCACCAGTAACTAATCATCGGGGGTCCAATTGGTGGAAGAAGCTACTGCACTGGAAAAGCTGTAATAAGCAAAGAATTGCAGTACCCGGTAGCTGCCAGCAACCAGATCAGCTGATTGGCGCAGGTGTCAGGTTATTATTATGAAAAATAACCCAGGGCCTGGAAACACCATTTAAGGCTCTGCTTACACTTGATATTTCTTTTCTATCAGGTTTTTATTACACATTGACAGCTGGAGTAGTAAGCCTGACTGATCCATTGTAAGTTAAAATCTCTTACAAAAGGAATCATAATGAATCAGTCATGACTTCTGTAAAATTGGAAGCCATAACCCAGGTGTGAATGAACAAAGCCTAACTCTGCATGGGCCTTCTACTAGGAGACAACTTCTAAAGGACACGTGCATCAACAGTTTGTTAATGCCATCACAGAAATCGCACAGCAAGTATAACGTTTTCATTACCGTAACAGTTAGGAAATCAGGGAGCAGAAAACTAAACAAGGTTCAGGATCGGAAGTTTCATTATTTTCAGTTAGTTTAAAATCAAAGCTATTCAACTCCTTTAAATCTGATCATAGCAAAAGTGAAAGGCATCCTGTATGGTTGTTATCATAGAGCTTACAGAAGAAGATTCGACCTTCCTTTTTAAGCTAAATTCCCATTACCTTTTGTACAGTCTGTTGTTCTTATCTGTCATAGGAACAAAGCAACGGACCAAAATGGTGCTGGATTGACTGCTTGCAGATCTTTTATTCCATGTGAAAAGTAAAACAACATAACAGAAGAAAGCCTCCATTATGTTTTTTTTATATTGGAGTGAATGCAGATGGAGGTGGGGCCATCTGCATCAGTCATTCCAGCGCCATTTAGTGCCGTTGTTCTCTTCCTATGGCGAAGGAGAACAATGGACTGTAAGAAAGGAAATGTGAACTTAACCAAAGAAGTGTTGAAGGTAAATTTGTCCAGGTATGCAGTGATCCATCCCCTTTCTCTGAAAATACTGCATAACTAGTCAAATCTGTTGTTTGTGCCTCTAAGAAGTCTGACAACCCATGTGAAGAATTTTCTACTGAATGTTATATAACATCCAATGAAACAATCATCGCTAATAAACCGTTATAGTAAACAGAGCTTACATCTTTTTTCTGATTTTTTTTTTTCTAATTTTAGAGGGGAATGTTACTTAACTAGTAGAAATATTTAGGATAATTACTAAAGTTATCTTAACTACAAATACCAGTCTATTGTACGGCAAGCCATGATGAAAAAAAATGCAGATGGTAAAATTTTTTAGGTGTAGTTAGTGCCTCCTCTGGTGTTACCTTGAAAAAAAATGTTAGCTGCCAATTTAGGAAAAATTGCTGTCATCTGGCTACTGAATATTTTGTACTTTTTTACTACAATACATTAAACACTATACAGAAAGCTGAAAAGAAATGATTCTAGGAGCCGTGATCAACTACAAGATAAGGATTTATCACCAAAACTATGTTCATTTTCGGGAAGGTCACTAGAAATGTGGGAAAACATTGCCTAGGATCGAACGCTTACTAAACATAAGCTTAATTCAACCAGATGTTTCCCATGTGTGTCTGTAGTTGGTAGCAGACTTCTGCTTGGAATTAGGCTACATTTTCCAGTGAAATAGTTTTCTCTGGTTGATCAGAATTCCAATGAAACCATGTCTTCCCCTCTCTCTTAACCCTTTAAAGGACACAGGGTAGTTTGTACGTTAATACTTGGCAACTTTTTTCATATTTTCCTTCCCTGCCTTCCAAAATTGATTGGGAATTCCATGTGAAAAAAAAAAACCCCACACAATTCTATCATATTTTTTGCATTTTGTTTTTATGGCGTTCATGCTGCATTAAAAATGACATGACAGCTTTGTCTGGATGGGTCATTACGATTACGGCAATAACATTTAGGCTGAAGCTCCACGTTGTAGAAACATACCTTTTTTAGTTGCAGATTTTGCAGCGTTTTTTTGAGCCAAAGCCAAGAATGGCTTCAAGAGGAATGGGACATATATAGGAAGTACATATACTTCTACTTTCTGTTAAATCCACTCCTAACTTCAACTCAAACAAACATAGCAAAATCTGCAACAAAAAACACTGTGTTTCCGCAATATGGGGCCTTAGCGATATATTGGTTTTATTATGTTTTACTGGTTTTACAAATAAAATGTTACTTTTTGAAAATGAATGATTTCCCTGGGGCCACCGTATTCTGATGCCTAACTTTTCTATTGTTTTGTTGATGGAGATATGTCAGGGCTCTTTATTTGCAGGGCAACTTGTACTTTCCATTGGTACCAATTTTTGGTATGTATGACTTTTTGATAATTATTTATTGACATTTTTGGGGGAATTTTGCGCATTGCGGTATATTTTTATTTACCACATTCACCGTATGGGATAAATAACACTATTTTTGGAGAGTGGGGACTTATACGCACATGGGGACACCTAACATGTTTGTTTATTTTCTTTTATGTTATGTGTTTTTTCCATGTAAAGATTATTTATTTATTTTTTAATTTTTTACCCGTCCCACAAAGGGACTTGAACCTGGGATCTCTGATCTCCAGTGCAATGGCACATGGGCTCACGATGTGTGATGGGCATAGTGCTTGGCCTCCTGGCTGCCATAGCAAACCCTCAGACTGTGCAATCTTATGTTGGGGGGGGGGGGCATCTTGCCCCCAAAACCGCTGGATGCTGTGATTGCTATTTATCACGGCATCTGGGGGGGTGTGTGTTAATTCAGAGTATCTTCCGACTCTGGAGGCTAGTACCAGGCCAGCTCCTGTGCCCGCAGTGTTACAGTGTCTTATTATTACTACAAGCTCAGTGCGACGTAATAGTATGGCGTGGAGGAGGAAGGGGTTAAGATACTAAGACTAGGTCACACACTGGGTTCACCCAAATGATACTGCAAAATTCCAACAATTCATCATCCTTTAATCTAAAAAAAAAAAAAAAAAAAAAAAAAAAATGATGAATTCTGTAAAAATAAATTGATTTATAATGAATAATGTACAAAAATAATGATCAAGAGCTGCACTTTGCCACTGGTTTGACACCAATAGGATTAATCAACTCAAGTGCAAAACCAGCCAGAAGCAAATAAGAGATGGTGATGACAGGTCAACTTTAATACATGGCAATACCAAATGTTTGATTCTTACTGAGGTTGATCCCACATTGATCTTGTTGGAAGAATGCCTATATGGTTGTCTTTTTCCATGTGAGTTATTAATTCAGTTTTTGACTGAAACTTCTCTTGACAGCCATGACATCGACACTGATGGATTTGCCTTCTAATAAAATTCACTAATTTGACTTGCTGATAAAACTTCAGTCCTGTCAAGCACAAAACAATACAAGTCAGTGAAAACAGTGCTTGTATTGCTAGAAGTCAGTTAAGCGTATCAAGAGCAGTCACAAACGATATCAATGTAAATTGAATGCATTTATCACATTGCATTTAGTAGAACTTGTCAGCTCTTTCAGTTCTCCTTGAATTCTCCTGTACATTTCCACTACAAGAACTAGAGCAATTTTCTTTCTTTCCTTTAGAATGACTTAGTATCAAATATGTATTGATTTTTTGTGGGGTTGCACCTATGAAATATGTTCCAGCGCTAGACCTAGATAATATCTAGCTAGCATCAGTAAACTGCCATCAATCTTAGATCAAGACCTACACTAAAACTGGGACTGGGACCAGTGGGTGCACAGAATGCATGACAGATTAACATACTGCTGAAAGGCTGGATATTAACTTAAGGACACATTCAGAAGGCCATGTTAGGTCCGAGTAACACGGTACCAGTGTTGGCTGTGGCCAGTCTGAATTGAAAATACAGGGTCATAGTGTTTTAGAACGTTGTGAGTTCCATATTCAAATGAGGATTTCAGTACAGGACTACACAGCCACAGTTGTTCAGGAACACACGGCATCATAAATCTAATACTGTTAGATCAGTTTAGAAGAGTCTCAGTCGGCAGAGGAAATGCAACAGTGACATGTACTGTGTTTTTTGGAATGAACACAGCCAGCCAGTCATTTGAATGGGCCTTTAGTTGTAAGTTTAAGGTGTGCTGGTTAACTTTAAGTTTACCAGATCTAAAATGTTATTGTCAGTATTCCCTATATATCCCTATAAATATACAAAATACATTCAACTAACTTCAGACGTACTTCATGTTACTCACCCAAGTCTGTTTTTATTTTGTGAAGATCAAAATAATGGCAGACCTAAGCAGAGACAAAAAGAGACATTTCAGGTCATAGTTCTCTGTACCTTTATTAGTGTAAGGTGCACCTCCAATTACTATCTCTCACCCAATCTGACACTGGGCTTAAATGGTCACTAACTTGACAAACGTTGCATATATGAATAGTATAGATGACTATGAAACTTTGTAATATATTTATCAGAGTAAAATGCTTCTTTCGGTTGTTATCAGGCTTTTCCCCTGCTCCCTCTCCCCTCTTGTAAGCTGAATTTCACTATGAAATCCATCTCGAGACAGACTGCAAATCACATCATTCAGATTACACATGTCTATAGAAGGGGTAGGAGTGAGCAAAAGGAAAGAGGCATAGTAGTATAAACACAGGTTTAGTGTGATGCTGGAGCTAAATAGAAGCTTTCTATCAAGGCCAAAGTACTTTATTTACACATTACAGGAACTTTTCTATATATGTCCTGAATGTTTTCAGAGTTGTTTCTGAGTGAATGAAAGACATTAAAAGGCAGATTTTCCTTTGCTTTCTGTGTTCAGTGTATGGCAGCTGGTCTCCACCAAACAGCTCTGAGATATAGCAGACCCCCATAAACAAGATGCAGCCAGAATTGCCCAAGGGGTATGGTGCCATCATAACTGCAGAACAGAAATTGGTATGCAGCCTGGTAAAATTTCACTTCCTTTATGAGGGGTGCATAGGTCCCTTTAAATGCTTTTAAGCAGATGCAAAATGTTAATTGATATAAAATAAAACATAAGAAATCTACAGATCTAGATCTTAGTTGTGTCTAACTGTTTACAAGTCTAATTTAACATATCAAGAATTTGTGATGAATAGCACAGTCAAGCCAACATGACTGGCAGGTACTACCAGGGTGGTGCTGTTGGAGGGGCAGGAGATTTAGTAGAAGAGTATAAGCAATTTTTTATTTTCTCCCATTCAATGCCTTAAACAATTTTGTTTAAATATTAGACAACCTATTTAAAACAATTGGAATCCCATGTACACACAATAGCGAGAGCCACAAATCTCAGCACCACACAAGGAACCAACATTATTATCTTCATAAGAAAAAAAAAAGTGCAATCACGTTCATCATACATTGGGCCTGCAATACGTGTTATGACAAGCAATTCACTGGTAGTGTTAATTCCCACCACATGGCAGGACGGGGTTAGGTGCATAATGTTAAGTCATAAGTGTATTACTATCTTACCTTCATGTGAGAGAGAAGTTTCTCTGTTGTGTCAGCTTGTTTTTCACAAAATAGACAAAATGCAGACACAGGGTGCTCTTCCCAATCAGACCAATCCCTGAAAACAGAATATATGTAATCTTTTTAAGATTCACTTTAGTCATCATTGGGCCACTACTGTAAATGTATTCTCATTTAACTTTCTGTAATGGAGAAAATATCTAAAAGCAATGACTAAATAGTAACAAAATGTTTTGACCATGACAAAGAAAAGAATAATAAAAGCAGTCCTACTCGTCATTGTGGTCTCCCAATTCCTGATCATCTTCAGACTGTACTTCCTCCCAAGTCTTGCCTAATTCCTATAAGCAAGATGGAGAGCCAGGTATTATGTAATGCATTCTCCAGACTCTTAAACTCAGAGAAATAGCACAGGGGACACCAAGATGCTTCATCAGCATAAAAAGCATGGGCTGTTTGCAAAGTGCGTTCAGAAATAATATTTACTTCATACAATTTAGACTGGCAAATGAGAAATATGAATAAAATTACACGTGCCAGACCTGGGCATTGATTTACTGTTAATAATTCTATATTGTATTATGCCATGTTAGCTTTATGGTACAAGATACATTGTTACTGAATTAATTTTCAGCATGGAACAGCATGTCTAACTAGCTTCTAGCCATCCTTTATGAAAGACAGAAATCACTGAGACATGGTAAAAGTGTTCGGTTTTCCTCAAAGAATGGTTATTTTAAGACGCGGTCCCAGCAGACTAACATTAGCTGTGGAAACCACAGTTGACATAATTGGCTAGAGGTTTGAACCCGCTCTCTTTTCAGCGCGACCACAATTGAGATACAAGTAAACTTGCTAATGATCAGAAATCTCCAGACAATTCTCAGCACAATTCCTTTGAACAATATTTGCAGACCATGTAAGATTCATCTGTTCAAAGGAAGAAGGATCTCAAAATATTTAATGAGGAGACGGGCACAATGCACCGCACACTCTTCTCTGCTGCTCATCCTACAGGTTTTATTCATAAGCCTACAGTAGTGCACAGATGTAATGATAGAGAGATAGATAGACATGAAAGAAAAAATAGGAATACTGTACAGCCTGAAGCAAACACAAGTCACATCACTAATTTTAGATATAAAACCAATGTGAGTGATGACAAACTTTGTACAGCAATGTGGGAATATGTTGGTAATATGTATAATAAATTTATTTATTTAGCTTATTTATATAGTGCCATCATATTCGGCAGCGCTTTCCAGATATTGTCGGTAACTGTCCCATATAGGGCTTACAAGCTACATTCCTTATCAATATGTCTTTGGAGTGTAAATAAATCTTACCAAATAATTTATTATGTAGAAGCGATCATATTCATGGTTCCTGGGATTGACCTTGCGGTGTTGTTTTTTCCTCATGTGATCCTTTAGAGTATTTTTATCTCTAAAGGTTTTTTCACAATATAAACACTGCAAGCTTAGGAAACACAATATACAAACAATACATTTTTATATACACAACTTATTCCTGTTACCACATACATTATGAAACACTAAATTCAGGGTGTAATGGAATATATTTCTACAATATACAAATGGACCAGATAATTGTATGCTTCATTTCAGGTTTTAGTTAACACATCAGAAATATCTGCACCATAGTCACATTAAATGGAATGCAACATAAGAAAAATCACCAAACAATAAAACTCTACAAACTTTGTATCAGAAAGGGGGCATTTTTTAGGATTTTTTTCAATTGTTAAATTTCACAAATGAGGAGAAAGGGGGGTATGGTCTCTCAAGAGATGCATTTTTAGCCAAACTGGTGTTAGGGACAATGTTTTTCCTCTTTCAACAAAGATCAGAGTGGAAGACTGAAGAAATCAGGCGATACCTTTTAGAGGCTGAGTATATTTAGTATAGTATATAGTATATATACTATAGTAAGCTTTCGGAAGTACTAGCTCCCTTCATCAGACATGGTTTTGTCTGATGAAGGGAGCTAGTACTTCCGAAAGCTTACTATAGTATATATACTATATTAAATATACTCAGTTAGCCTCTAAAAGGTATCGCCTGATTTCTTCACTCTTCCACTACTTTCAATGGCTAACACGGTACAACATTATACTACAACAAAGAACAGAATGTGAATATCTATTAACAATTGTGAGCCTTTAAATAAATGTGTAAATCTCACCAACTACTGACTTGTCATAAGATGCAATATGCTGATATTTCCTGTTTTCTCCATTTTACATGTCAATATTACTTTTTTACTGTATAGACAGGGACAGGAATCAGAGGTCAATGGATTTAATAGGGACAAGAATCTCTCACATTGAGGAGAGCACCAGTGAAGGTGTGTAGAGATTTTAATTGCCTTTTGCCCTCTACTTAGCATCTACATATCACAAGGCATTATGGGAAAGGAGCTGGGGAGCTCATGCGCCCTCTATTGGATGTAACAGATCCTCAATTTGCTTTTGACTCACCGAGCCTTGAGACAGCAAAAGGGATCTTAGCCAAGCCAATTTCACTTATCTGCATACAGCGCTGTTTCCGGATTGTTGTCCTTCATCAGTACAGAGCAAAGTGAATTGGCTGGCTTAGTGGGAGGCAATGAGTGGGTTAGGGACAAGAATCTCTCACATTGAGGAGACATCCAATAGAGGGCGCATGAGCTCCCCAGCTCCTTTCCCATAATGCCTTGTGATATGTAGATGCTAAGTAGAGGGCAAAAGGCAATTAAAATCTCTACACACCTTCACTGGTGCTCTCCTCAATGTGAGAGATTCTTGTCCCTAACCCACTCATTGCCTCCCACTAAGCCAGCCAATTCACTTTGCTCTGTACTGATGAAGGACAACAATCCGGAAACAGCGCTGTATGCAGATAAGTGAAATTGGCTTGGCTAAGATCCCTTTTGCTGTCTCAAGGCTCGGTGAGTCAAAAGCAAATTGAGGATCTGTTACATCCAATAGAGGGCGCATGAGCTCCCCAGCTCCTTTCCCATAATGCCTTGTGATAATGGATTTAATAGACAGACTGTGTTTGGGATTCATCTGGCATGTTATTCCCTAGGAAAACTGGCTTTACTACATCACTTCCTGGTGACTCAGAAAGAGTACTATGTCTCCTTAAGAAGACTACTGCTTTTTCGGGCCACTTTGTGGTGTACAAGGACTTATAGACCATGCATGGTCTGCTAAGGATTCTGGGAAAAGAAAATGAAAAGAAGTCCACATTTTAGAAGATGCTCCCTATAGATCAATGCCGGATTTTCCTGAGGAAGATAGACCCATACACAGACAGCTGTTTTAAGGTTATTATCTCTGATCAGTGCAAAGCAAGTAGTACTTGCTGGCTGGGTGAGAGGCCATAGACGTCAGCTAGAAAAAGTACTAAGTCTACTGCCTGCCCAGTTTGCAGCCACAAGTGTATTAGGGATCTTCAGGCACTCTGTGCTGTTATATATGGGGTCTCCATGTGGCACTGCATTCTCCATAGCATACAGAGATACAGTATGTGTCCATAGCAGGGTACAGGCACCACATTATGGGTCCATAATATAGTTGTGTGCAGGAGTTCATACACCCATATATGAAATCAAATACAGTGGAGTAAATACTGAAACAAACAAATCAGCATTGAATTGGTAAAATTATAAAGCCTAAAATGATCAGAGTTCATTAATGAAACAGTCACATAAAAGCCATTATGGCTTAGAATATAATGGTAATTACAGTCCTTTATTTGCAAAACTAATAATATAGTACCTGTCCATCTTCTTCTGTAATATATCCAAATATTCATTACAATACACAATATTATCCGGCAGTCCAACATTAAATGAGTGTTCCTCATTCATGTGATTGAACAAAACTGATCTGCAAGAAAACAGTTATGAAGTTAATAGCAAAACACTAAAGTAATTAAAAGCTAAAGTGTTACATTCCATGTGGCTACACAACCGTTGTAATAGTGAATATAGGGCTGCCCTCGGGAATGAGAGAATGTAAGCTTATGGCTTCTAATACTCAGCAAGTACAAATAAATGTACATACATTTTTTCTGTACTGCTGCAGCTAAGAGCAACTCAGAAAAAAGTGGATTACTAGTCTTCTTGAGGAAAAGGCAAGCCAAAATTGCAGTGGTGTAAAAATCATACCCAACAGTTCCTTCAGACTGACTAAAACTAATAGAAAGTAACAGTTTTACATGTAAATATTATTTGCAGTTCTCCAGAAGTCTCTCCTTTAACAGTTACATGCACACTTTTTATTGCTCTGGTAGATCAAAAAAATAAGTGAAGAAACTTAAAATGATACCACCATATTTTGTATATAGACCCTATACTGACATCTGTTTCTGCATGGCTACAAATGGCAGAGGGGTTGGACTAACACATGACTATAGTATCAGACCGCACACAGGTTTCTTTGTGGTCTATAACTATGAAGACACATAGGTTTGCTTATGAGCTGTAAACACAAAATAGTTGATTATTTTTAATTTCAAATATTTGCAATGTTCTTTTAACCCCTTTGCGACAATCGCTGTACATCTAGAGGGGATGTTGGTACTTCAAACATGGTGCCTGCTCAGGAGCTAAGCAGGCACCACAGCCACCGGGTCTCCTTTCTGATCCAACCAAGACATCTAAAGAGCGGCAGCACATCGAAAAGAGAGATCAGAGAGCAGTGATCTATTACCAAGTCAGCCAAGAGCCTATTGAAGGCCCTCAGAATTGTTGTTACAGAGCTTTCATTACAGGGTGCCATGACAGCCTGAAATAGAAGTTAATGGAATTTACATTACACTGCAATACATTAGTATAGCAGAATATATTAGTGATATGACCCTATAGGAGCAATAAAAGTAAAAGTAATACTAGGTTGACACTAGTGACACCATTTGAGGCACAGGTCTGAGGACAGACGAACCTCAAAAAAACCCAAAAAACTGGTTACTCATAAAGTCTGACTGACCCCATTGACTATAATGGGGTCAATTGTTTTACAAGTGAAACTGGCAGAGGAAAAAGTCCTCTGTGTAGGTCTTTTATCTCCGTCAATTTTCAAGCGCACACTGTGATGGAAGTCTCCCAAGGAGACTCCAGCACAGATGTGAACATAGCCTCAAGAAACAAAAAAAAAAAAAAAAAATAAAAAAAATAAAATAAATGTATATATATATATATATATATATATATATATATATATATATGTGTAAAATTTCAAATCACTCCCCTTTCCCTTGATCACAAAATAATTAAACAAAGAAACATAAACACAGTGTGTATCCTCGTGTCTGAAAATACCTGATCTATAAAGACATAAGAATAGTCACCCTATACCGTTAATGCCATAGTGGGGGAAAAAAATAATTTAAAACCCCAAAAACTTAATTAAAAATCAATGAACTGTCAGACAATCCCTAAAATGTCAGTATATGCTGAAATAAAGGTATTTTTTATTCTTCAACATTATGGATTTTTTTTTTAATAAAAAAAAAAATACACAAATTTTCTATCACTATGAAGATATCAACCTGCACAAGACAGGTAGCACGCCACTTTTGCTGCACAGTGTACACAAAACCCATAAGAAAATTGTGTGAATGCAATTTTTTCCTAACTCCACCTGGTTCTGAATTTTTTTCCTGCTTCATAATGTACTATTAACTGAAAAGTAAAACATTTCTGGCTTATGGAAGTGGGGAATACACAAATGAAAATGCAAGGGAGTTCAAATATATCTAGACATACTTAAAACAAAACAATTTTCTTATGGGTTTAATGCATATTGCACATTTTCTGTTAGTACAATAAACCTCATTTCAATCCTGAAATATTACTGTGTCCATCAGTTATTAGATATATCAAATTGAAATGGCTGTTGCAAACACCCAAATATTTAGAACTAAAAATGATTAAGATTAATAGGGGTGCCCAAACTTTTTCATATGACTGTACATACCATACTTTTATGGTATGATACTTAGTGTAGCATCACTACAGTTGTCACCAATACTATGTTATGGTTGATATCTAAAATGGACTGTAAAACCTCCCATCTCTTTTCTACCTGGCACCAGCTATAAAAACTTGCTCTTGATTTTTCCCTGGATATAATTAGATATACTACCATATAACTGAAGGTAACACGTTGTTATGCTTGACAATTAAAATATGTCTGTTTTCTATCGTTGGTGCCAATCATAACAGTATCTGATCACAATATTGTAGTGACATCTGCCACTTAATTATTTTGGATTTTTTACATTTGTCTCCTAATTTGAACAATTTTTATTTCATTATGAAAACACTTTTTATTTTGCAAATAAAATCAGCAGTGAGAGCTCCAAATCTATATAAAAAAATGAAAGGTTAAGTTTTTATTCCAGCTCTGTTTTCATTTTAAACACTAAGGACTTTCAAAGTGCATAAGTGAGTCCATGTAAGAAAGTGAAGAGGCGTAATAAAATAAAATCAAACCTGTTTCCTTTAAATTCCTCACTGCAAAACATACACGATCTTTGAAAACTTATGTCTGATCTCTCACGCTGCTGCTGCTCCAAGATATTTTTCTGCAAAATTCAGCAATAAAACAAATTAAAGTTAATGCTATAATTTAAGCAAAATACAAAACAGTCCACGGATTCTGTCTTAAAGGATACTTCCAATTACAAAACCACTTTTCAGAAATGAGTACTGCAGTACTGCATGAGAAACTTTGTAATATATCTTATTAAAAAAATCAAGTCTTATCAAGTCTTATCTTGAAAGAAAAAAATTTAATCACAGCACTCCTTGATGGGTAAGTAGCTGGTGCTCTAGAAGGGTTTCACCCCACACATCAGCAAAAATTGTAATCCAGGCACTCAACAGGTTAGATATATGCTTTATTTTATTCAGTGAGTATGCAATCTGAGCGTCTTCTTTAGCGGTGCTACCACCTATTCACCTTATGCTCCATCTTCTTCTGCTTCTCCTCATTCCAGTGGCAATCCGAGATCTGATGAAGGTCTTGCATGACCGAAAATGTTTATCATCTTTTTTTCATGGATTGCATATTCACTGAATAAAATACAGCATATATCTAACCTGTTGAGAGCCTGGATTTAAATTTTTGCATATCTTCAAAGAAGGCAGTGTCAAAAGAGCTCTCTCACTTACAGTGTAAGGCTGGGGCCAGGACCAGGGCCAGTTTGCCTGCAGCAGAAATACCACAGAAAAAATGCGGTGTTTTACAGTCACAGAAGTGAATGGATTGCTTTGTGATAATACGATAATAAGCGCAGCGGACACGCTGCGATTTCCAAAACTGTAGCGGTTTTTGAAATCGCAGCATATCAATTACACCTACGGAAATGCCGGCGATTTCCCTATAGGTATAATTGAAGCAGAAAGTCCGCAGAGGAAACCTCTGTGAACTTTCTGTGCAAAACGCTGCGGGAAGAATCGTGATGCGTTACCGCAGTGGTTTTTCCCACAGTGCTTTTTTGCTGCAGAACACTATGTGGGGCCTTAGCCTAACAGTGTTTTTTTTTCCAGCAGCCTCCTAACTGAAGAAGGGCAAACTGCTTCGGCACCAGACGGGTTTGATCTAAATATTCCAAATTTTTGTTTTTTTTAATGAAATCGAATCATTTGGGATTTGTGTTGGACAAGCTAAAATGACCGCCGTGACATGCACTGCAGTAAATTACTATACTCTTTAGACCCCAGAGTAAAATAGATGGAGGCCCAGGGAAGATAAAAAACATTTATTTATACTCCCTTTCCCTTACTTCTTTTGGTCCAGCGATCTCCTTGTGACGTCATACGCCCAGGGTCACCAATGAGGCCTGTGATTGGGCCACAGCGGACACATGGGCACGCTGATAGTCATGACGCATACTGACTTAACCCTATTAAATCAGCTTTCTGACCAGCAGCAGTAAACATGACAGAAACCAAAGGCACAGCCTCATGTTTCTGGCATGGGCTTCCAATGTGTATTTTATGCACTGTGAGCATACCCTTAAAAATGTATTTAGCATGCCTCAAAAATAACAAACAGCACAATTAAGTCAGTAAAAAAAAAAAATATCTTAAAACTTTAAAATGTTAAAACAAAAAAATATTTATACTTTTTTTTCTACCATTTTTCTTTATGCTTTCAGAACCCTTTAACTTACTGCATATGTAAGGTTTTCACACTGTATTTTCAGAATACATTTGGGATATGTGCTAGGAAAGCTCTCAACAAATACATCAAACATAGCTATAGGCCCCTATTTATCTGACAGAGGCTAAAAGGGTGTCCTTTTTGGCTACTGTCAGTATACCTTAATTTTGCTGTATGGAATAAAACAATTTTTTGATGGGAACCTATATCAATGAAAGACATATGTTGAAAATACTCCCAAACTAAACCTGCAAAATGCAGTGTGAAAACACCCCAAAATGCTCTTAGCAAAGCAAGTCAGAAAAAAATCACCTACAGCTCTTACATTTCCATATGGTGCAACTGAGAGTACCACAGTATGTGCATACAGCATATGCTTCCTTCAGTATTTAGGGGTACTGTACATGGGTGCAGAAGCACCTGTTGGCATGTTTTTATCACAGCAATTGAAAGCGTACTCCATTTATAAACAACTTTTCATAAATGAATAGTATAGGTCAGGGGTGTCAAACTCATTTTCACCGGGGGCCACTTCAGCCTCACGGGGTACCTTGAAGGGCCAAGATTATTTTACACATGTATAAAAGTAACTTCTCCTTAACAGTTAAGCGAGCTATTAAGGAGTAGTTACATTTGTACATTACTACTGTTACAATCAGCCCTTTGAGGGCAACCAGGAAGAACATAATGTATTGTTAAAACCTAAGACATTGGCATGTTACATACTATCCTCATCCTTTTCTGAATATATCAAAAATTAAGCAATATACAAATACCGTTTACCCCTGCAAACGGTATTATGCTCCATAGTGGCCCCTGCACACGGTATTATGCTTCATAGTGGCCCCTGCACATGGTATTATGTTCCATAGTGACCCCCCACCCATGAACTATTATTATACTCTGGGGTCTTTTCAGACCCCAGAGTATAATGATTGGAGACCCAGGTGGTGACAAACATAAAACCAGTGTTACTTACCTGGGTTCCGGTGCTCTCCCTGCGTTCGGCCTTCTTCAATGTCGCACAGACCGGCGTCGCGACATAATGACGTCGGCCCGGCTCACGTGACGCCTGCGACATCACCAAAGAAGGCCGAAGCCTGCTGGGAGTAACATCGGATCGCCGGAGAGGTGAGTAACACTGGTTTTTATGTTTATCACCTCCCCTGGGTCTCCGATTATTATACTCCGGGATCTGAAAATACCCTGGAGTATAATAATAGTAGTTTTTGATGGGGTTCGCTGGCCGCGGCCTCACTTACCATCCCCGCTCCTGCACACAGCCGCTTCTGCGCCCCATAGCAGAAGGGGAAGCGGGGGCAGCCACGACCAGCAGCGGGGATCGATAAGTAAATAGGCCGTTACGTGCCGGGGAAACTCAAGCAGGCAACGGCCTATTTATATATATATAAAAAAAAACTTATTTCACCTACCTCCGATGCCTTGATGCAGCCGCCGCCTCCTCCTCTTCTTGTCCGCGACGTCTGCGTGTCAGCGTAGGAGGCGCGATGACGTCATTGTATCGCTGCCTGCGCTGACATGCAGAGGTCTCGTAAACCAGCCCAGGACAGGTATCGCGCAGCTTTGTTTTTTTTTTTTTTTCTTTTTTTAAGCGGCTTGTCCTGGGCTGGTTTACATTACATAGACAATAAAAAATGCCGCGTCCCTGCGGGGCAGATAAGTGCCGGGCCGGATAACAGAAGGCAGCGGGCCGGATTCGGCCCGCGGGCCTTGTGTTTGACACCTGTGTTATAGGTGAACATAAGAAACTTTGTAATATATCTTATTAAAGAAATATGCTTTCTTCTCCACTTTTCAGGCAGTTACTTTCTCCTTATTAGTTTATAAAGAGAGGAAGAGGGGATTAGAAAAGATGCTGAAATAATGGCTGCTGTTACACTCTGCTGTCCCTTGCTTTTTTAAACATTGCTAAGTTGTACATAAGAAGCTGATAATACACAGAATGAGGCAATAAATTAATTAACCAGCCGGCAGGAGAATTCTGCTCACCCCTCCCTACTCCATAGAGTTGTATGTGTGAGGCTGAATATATGGAGAGAGATATCATGTAAACAAAGCGGTCAAATTGAAGATATCGAGCAGGAGAACAGCTTAAGTGGAGAAGGAAAGATTTCATTAATAAGATATATTACAAAGTTTCTTATATTAACCTGCATTATTCATTTACAAAAAGTTGTTTATAACTGGAGGTACGCTTTAATATTGTAACTTATGTTTGTATATGTGATATTTATTGTAATAAAGAGAAAAGGGGCCATCTTTTACATTCTTCTTTGAGAGCCACTTCTGCTCCAAGGCAAGAGATGCCAGGAATTTACAGTAAAGCTTAGAAATAAAGCCACCACACAAGGTATTATTTCACTTCAGTTTGAATACAAATGATTTGTTTTACCCAGAAAGCAGATCAATACAGGTTCATGGAGGAGTCAATTACAAGAGAATGGTTAATCATGTTTACAGCATTTACATGCATATATAATGATAAACGAATTTTCTCTGGAGGAACAAGCATATTGAAAAGTGATATCTACATGTGGCAGTTTCACCCTCTCTGCTAAACATCTGTTACATTTTACAAACACATGGTAAACGGATTTTCAAGGTATTAATATTTACTTGAAAGATGAAACTGGCATCTAAAACTGTAGCACTAAATATTATGCTCTTAATGGGAAAGTGTGACAAGACAGCATTCACTTATAGTAAACTGAGCAACGCATTCCACCCTGAATGAATAGAAGAGGTAATATTACAGGTGGACAGCAGATGGAGTTATCTGAACTCCTATAAAATCCAGTATACAACAACCATTCATCTATACTCTGGTGTGGGCAGAAAATTATGTTGTATTTTGTGCTTTCTTAGAAAAACATATGTCTAGCATTCTGGTTAAACCACTAGGTGCAGTCCCTAAGTCTGCATCTAAAAATAAAGAAAAAAACTAGGGATCAATAGATAGTACAAATGAATCTACAAGATTTTGTAAAATATCTTCGCAGGGTTAAGGGCATCTCTCTAATATTACAGAAGTCTGTTATTCTTTTTCCCATACCTACAACTCTATGAAAGTGTTCAGAAATTGCATTAGTTACTAAACAATCCCAATAGGCTAAAACAGTTACTACTAGTCAAGGAAGAAGGAGGAAAGGGATGCAGCAGCAGCATCTCCCCACTGTGTCTGTATAGTCTCTATGCCTCAGCTTATGTGTGAGACATGTTGTAAGAGGGCAACTAAAGGGGGAGACATTTGACTGGCTTTAGGTGCACAGAAAAGTCCACACACCGGCATTTTTTCATTATGAGGAGTACATTCCAAAAAAAAACCATAACACCTTGTGGCTTTTCATATCAATCCAAAACATAAATCTAATACAATGTGATGGATTTTGTAGCAAGATGCCATACCTCTGATGTAACTGATCTTCACTGTTTTCATACATGACCCCATGAAAACAGAGTGTAATATTAAGGGAGGACAAACACATTATTTATCATAATAATTTTGCTGCACCTCTTTGTGTGAGCCACATGGTTGAGTCTGGTACTGTACCAGTCTGCGCTAAGGTATGCATTTTAGCAACTGAAAATAGTCCCACATGGAACACAGTTTGTTGCTATTTATTGCATTTCAATAAAAATAGAATTGAGGAGATAAATAAAATGTAGATTACATTAGCGTATTATTTTTCCTCCAAACAGACAAATGTTCTTGCTGACTTCTCAAAAACGGAGGTGTCTGTTGCTAGTGGAAACCTTAGTAGACTAGACCGCATCTATTATCCTGACCCTGGAAACAGCTGCATTTTAATAAAGAGCTAGGATATATTTGGAGAAAAAGACTGATCTGAAGCCAAGGTATGAGATACAAATACAATGAAGATTGAAGGTTTTGCTGCTGAAGACACTGTACAGACCTAGTATGGTTAAGAGTATCAGCAGGGGGGGGCGGAGCCCAGCCGCGATACGATATGGTCGCCTAATCTCAGAGCTCCCAGCCTGAGTCTCACCAAGCGACGATTACAGCGACAGGCCCGTGGAGTGAACTGCTCCAAATTATACAGGAACGAGAGCTTACCTTCTGGAGATGCCCAGGAAGCGCAAATCGGCGGTGAAGCCGCAAAAACTCCTGGACTACTTCTTCCCTCACGGAGGGGGAGAGGAGCAAGATGGCGACGACCCGCGCGCAGCCACAACATCTAGGGCCTCGACTCCTCCGAGGGACCCTCCGGCAGAGACGCTCACGCTCTCCGCGCAGCGGAGAGCGCTGTAGGCCCCATCCCTGCAACAGCTGATTGATCGTGCAGACTCGGGACCGCATGAGTCTCCCTCCCGGCGGGCCAGGGCGGGCGCGCAATTCGGGCCTACACAAAATGGCGTCACGGGGCCTAACGCTGCATCCAGCCTGGGGACGCAGCAATCGCCCACTGCGAGCCCAGCGAAGCAGAAGCCAAGGCTCCAGAGCGCTGATCAGCAAGGAGAGGAGGTAAGCGACACCATACAACAAACACCTCCACCTGATTTCTTGGCAGATGTACCGGCAACAGAAAATCTGTTAACTGAGGCCTCTATGAAAAATATGCTTATGGCCTTTTGTAAGTCATTAAAGACAGACATGTCCCTTATGGTGAAACCGCTAGATAGAGATCTTCAAGAGTTAAAAAGCCGTACGGTACATGTTGAATCTAAAATGGCGGAATTTGCTGCATCGCATAACGCGCTTATAGATGCACACTGCGACGTGGAAAGGGATGTGTCCTTCCTTAAAGCTAAGATAGCCGATTTAGAAGACCGTTCCAGAAGAAATAATTTAAAATTTAGAGGGATCCCAGAATCAATACCTCCAAAAGATTTAACCGTTTTCCTCCAAGATATGATAAGATCGTTACTACCGAATCTCACGAAAATGGACTTAACTATTGACAGAGCTCATAGAGTTCCAAGACCCTCACATTTAGATGAAACGATACCCAGGGATGTTCTAGCAAAGATCCATTTTTACCGTACAAAAGAGCTGGTTCTGCTGACTTCACGGAAAACAGACCGCCTGCCTGAACCATATCACATGATCTCCATTTATTCAGATCTCTCAGCCACGACACTACAAATCAGGAGGCAATTTATCCCTTTTACTACAGCATTACGTCAGCACCACATTTTGTATAAATGGGGATTCCCGGTCCGTGTGATCGTCTCCCGCAATAACCTCGTACATGTCATCAAGACTCTGGAGGAAGGGAAAAAATTGCTAAATGCCTGGAATATTCCGATGGTTGATCCTCCAATCAAAAACCCACCTGGTCCGGTATCAGATGGCTGGCGCCAGGCGAAAACCCAAAGACGTCCACTTAGAGGGCTACAAAGCTAGAGACTCACTTATCCTGGATTCCATATGTTCGCTGCTGTTGAACTTATCCCCCCAAGATCACGACAGCTGCTGGTCCGCTGTACTATGTTTGTCTCTCTTCTCTTTTTTTTTCTTCTTGATACAGCTCAGATGGATAGTCCATCGGTTCTGTTATTTCTACGGTTTGTTTCCTTTCTGGTTTTGGCACACAGGGCGAAATGAATACAAATGGTGGAAACAACTCCGCCTCCTGCAAACAGGGATATCCTTTGGTATGGGCAAGTGTGGTAAGACTCTTAATGCATTCCTAATTGTGTATTATGGTGCTTAAAATTATGTCTATGAATGTCATGAGGATTGAACTCTCCTCAAAAGAGGACCAACTTATGGCGCGAGGCACGAGATCAAGGCTGTGACATTCTTGCAGTGCAAGAGACCCACCTCTTGAAGGCAGATGCCTCTCGCATTCAACACCCAGCATATCCAAATGTTTTCCATGCTCACTATTCTTCAAAACGTAGAGGAACATTGATTGGAATTAGGGATTCGGTAGCGTTTCAATTAGTGTCACAATATGCAGACCCGGGAGGGCGATTTATAATATTGACTTGTATTCTTAATAGTGTTACATATACGCTGGTATCAGCCTATGCCCCCAATAGGAAACAGGTGGCATTCTTAAGGAGACTGGTAAAGGCGGTGGAAAAGAGGAAGCAGGGATGTTTAATATTGATGGGGGACTTTAATATGGCTCCGGACCCGGTGGTGGACACCACTTCTGGTGGGTCGACACGCCACCCTTCTCTTTCGCAAGTGCTATGGCGCCATGAACTATTTGAAGCCTGGCGTATCATCCATAATACTGAGAGAGAGTATACTTATTTCTCTCCTGCACATAATAGCTACTCGCGGATAGATTTATTTCTACTCGAACAATCCAGCCTCCCCATGATTATGCAATCCGATATCTCAGTAATCACGTGGTCAGATCATGCAGCCATAACCTTGACCTTAGCAGAAAAATATGAATGTCCAAGAGCATTTGTATGGCGGTGCAACGAATTTTTAATGTCACAACCGAAATTACAAGCAACTTTAGAGACTGATCTGAGGGAATTTTTTCTGGTTAATACCCCATCTGCCCCTAGCCCTGATATACTGTGGAACTCTCACAAGGCCTTTATTAGAGGAACGTTCATTCGCTTGGGGCATATAGAAAAGAAAAATAGATTAGCAGAAATAGATAGACTGCTTCATCAAATAAAAACTATTGATGACAGCAATAAAAAGTCCCCCTCTCCATCAAATGCAGCAAAACTGATGACATTACGCCATTAACTGACAGCGTGCTTATTGCATAAATATGAGAAAAATCTAAAACGGACCAAAGCTACATATTACTCTCAGTCCAATAAAGCAGGTAAACTCCTAGCCTCCAAACTTAAACAAAAGCATGCGAAATCCAGAATTCAATTCCTTCACAGTAAGGATGGTACATATAAAATATATGGCCCAAGGGGCATAGCTGACGCCTTTAGATCATTTTACGAAGGTCTTTACAATATAGCGGAAGACACAGCGGTAGCTCCCCCAACGAGCCGCGACATTGAGCGTTTCCTTACGGCTGCCCAATTGCCCAGGCTCACTGAGTCACAACTGGAGTCTTTGAATACACCCATTACCTCAGAGGAGTTGTTGTTAGTTATTAAATCGCTGCCATCTCATAAATCGCCGGGCCCTGATGGCCTTACTAATGAATACTACAAACGATTTTTCCAAATCCTGAAAGACCCACTGCTGTCCTTCCTGACGGCCGCGATTGATTCTGGCACCATCCCAAAAGAAAACCAAGAGGCCTTAGTAGTTACGCTGCCAAAACCAGGAAAAACGGCCACTAACCCCCAAAACTTTCGACCTATATCTTTACTAAACTCCGACCTGAAAATTTATGCCAAATTAATAGCAAACAGGCTAGCAACCTGCCTCCCGAGCTTGATCAACAATGACCAGGTGGGATTTGTTAAGGGGAGGCAATCTTACGATAATACCAGACGCATTTTGAACCTTATACATTACATTGATTGTAAGAAGATGGAGGCGGTGATCCTTGCATTGGACGCTGAGAAGGCGTTTGATCGTATTTGCTGGTCATATGCCTTCTCGGTGCTCAGAAATATGGGGTTCTCTGGAGCTATTTTGAGAGCGATAGAGGTGTTATACTCTGCACCATCTGCGAGAGTGTTTACCAATGGAGTAGTATCGGACCCTTTTGTGATAACAAATGGGACCAGACAGGGATGCCCCCTGTCGCCCCTGATATTTGTTCTTTCCATGGAACCATTGGCTCAGGCACTCAGACTAGATACGGAAATAGGGGGCATTGATATTAGGAATAGAACTCACCTTATATCGCTCTACGCTGACAATATTATTCTTACCCTGTCTAAACCACAAACATCTATTCCTCGCCTAATGGCCACCATTACTGAGTTTGGGCAATTATCGTTTTACAAATTGAATATGGCTAAATCACAGGCGCTACCTTTGAATGTCCCTCCTTCTTTGCTTCATCACATGAAGTCGAATTATGACTTCGATTGGAGGAAAGACAATGTCCAGTACCTGGGGACGCAGATGACACCATCCCTAGGGACCCTTTACAGAAGTAACTATACACCAATGTTAAAATTACTGCAAGAGGAGATGGAGTGAATGTCAAAAACAGATACCTCTTGGAGCGGCCTTCAAAATGTTACTGCTACCTAGACTTCTGTATTTGTTTCGCACGCTCCCGATATCCATTCCTGTTTCCTTCTTTGAAACAGCACAAAGGGTGATCTCAAAGTATATATGGAATGGGAAAAGACCGAGAATCAACAAAAGCTTCCTTTTTAAACAAAAGGAGGCAGGAGGGCTGGGAGTTCCGATGATAAGAAACTATTACATAGCCTCGCTGGTTACTCAGTGCGCTAGGTGGAAATCAATGGATACCTCGGTACCATGGTTACACATAGAGCAGGCATTTATAGCTCCTTTAAAACTGGAAGATGCACTGTGGTTACCCTTTTGGAACATTTCAGCTCCTGGATCCTTCTCCCCGGTCATGATAGCCTCATTGGCGGCATGGCAGCTGATGCACAGGAAAGCCAACCCCATGAAACATTTTCATATTTCTGAAATGCCTTTGTCCCTACTAGCATTTGGGAACCTTGGACTGGGAATCGAGGGGGATAACACATATTTCTCAATTATATTCCGACACTAAACAACCTATATTGTTTGCTGACCTTACACAGACATATGGAATCCCTAACGGCGACTTCCTTAAATATTTTCGAATATGGCACTTTGTGTCTAAACATCCTGTGTCGCTTTTGCCCCATAGTGGTGCACTATTCACCTGGCTATCGACCAAAGTGAGAGGGTTGAGATTCCTGTATGACAAAATGGACGACCTATCGACCTTTACTAGATCTACCCCATTTCGTTGCTGGGAGAGAGATTTAGAAACAGCAATTACCCTAGAGGAGTGGCAACAGGCAATTAAGCTGATCCATCTATCCTTAAAGTGTAGTACACATTTAGAGACGGCCATGAAAATAGTATTACGATGGTATAGGACCCCAACTATGCTACAGTTAGCATATCCCTCCGAATCAGGGAATTGCTGGAGGGGATGTGGAGGTAGAGGAACCCTTCTCCATATTTTGGGGAATTGCCCCATAATTCAAGGATACTGGGAAAGGGTCTTTGAGATGCTCTCGGAGCTATTCGACTTCCGACTCCTATACACCGCTAAAATGGCTATTCTGATAATCGGAATTCCTAGTGCACTGAGGACACACAAAAAACTTATCTGCAAAATTTTGACTATAGCCAATTTGATGTTGGTACAGAGATGGAGGACAGTAACCCCTCCACCCATGTCGAATCTCTTAATGGCCATAAATAACACACACACATATGAAAGAGTAATCGCATTGGGAAATGACTCCTTCCATAGCTTTGAGAAAATCTGGGAAGCATGGAATTACTCTCGATTCGCTCTGAGAGAAAACCAGGTTAATACAGGTAATTCGGGGGGGGGGAAGCAGTGAGTGAGTGGATGGGAGTCAAACCTGCCAACTAAAGAGTAAATGGAGCAGTGGGAGAGTAGAAATATGAAATGTAAAATATGAGTGTCAATGCATACACACAATCAAAGCCTTACAACCAAGGAAAGGTCGGAATTGAGGAACATATTCTAGGTACGATTCATAATAGCCCGTTGACTGTGCCTGAAAGTTATTGTTATAGTTCTGGTTTACTATGTTAGTGCTTGCATACCTGTCTTATTGATGTATGACCTACAGATGTGTCTTGGAAAGACAGTATGATGTTATCTTGCATATTATGTGATAATGCATACCAACGTACATTGCACTGTATGTTAACACCGTTCTGTACGTTTATTCTTTGAAAATTCGAATAAAAATTATTGAAACTAAGAGTATCAGCAGGATGTGGACTGAGAAATGTACTAAGCATTTCCTGGAATTATGTAGAGACGATGCACCCACTTATTTAAGAGAAAAACAAGTATGCTGAAGCTACATGTATTAGAGAAGTAATGCGGTAGGCATTAAAAACTGCATGAAGTGCTATAACTGACTAAATATTAGGAGAAAGTCAATAATAGAGCAGCAAATAAGTTCTGTTACAAATTCAATGTAGTAGTCCGGAACACTTCATCAGAAGATGATAAGTAAGGACTAAACCAGCAAATGATGGAGGAAATATTACAACAAAAAGCAAGCTTATTTGTCAGACTAAGGCCTCTTAAGGAGGCTCTCAAAACATTTTTTGTACTTACTTTTTATAAACTGTGGGTGAGACTATAGAAATCTTTTTGTCAGATAGAAGGTATAACTACACAAAGTAAAACACAGTGGGGAGATTTAGTAATATTTTCGTGGGAGACATCAGTTTACCTCATGACGAAAATTGAGCAATATGAAATTAGTGGAAATGGTGCACAAGGATGATCTGGGTCCTATGCTGATGTGACGGTGTGCAATACCCGAAATATTGTTGTAAGTAATATTACACACCAGTAGTACTTTGTCATATATGGAATAATAAAGATTTGATCCACACTCACAATTGGCAGAGAAGTATTCCAACAGGGTTTTGTTTCATAAATCTTTTTCTATATTTCACCACTTTATGCAGAGGAATCTTAATTCCATATTGGTAATCAAAGTTAATGCAACTCAGAAGTACCCTTTGTCAGGCATAGGTCAGTGAACGGACTTTGCTATGAAGTTGTGTCTGGGTCCTTGACAGTAGGAGGATCCCCACCTCTAATCCTCTTGACAGGACCCAGCAATATTACTTAGTGGGAACACACCACAGGACAGGTCCACAGGCACAACTTGTGTGTAGATCTGAATTGAGGAACAGTGACCAGTCCTATGCTGAATGTGCACCCTATACTCAAAATCATAAGAGAGAGTGCAGTTTGGAAATGTGGTTTTGTCTAATAAAGATTTGAAGTGACATATATCACCTGCATTGCCGCATCCCACGCAGATCAGCTGTTCCAGCAGCGTCAGGGGTGCCGGAAGTTATAGCAGTAGCAGGAAAGCGTGTATAGGTTCCCCTATTAGAGTAATAGGAGCAGCGCTGCACTTCCCTGGAACAACCTCTGTGGAGTGGATGGGGCTGCTATGTCGCTTTTATTACTTGAACAGAAGAGCCTACATGCACTCCCTATCCAGTGCTGTAGCTTTTGACTCCCAGACGCTGCCGGAACATCTGATCTTTGTGGGTCCCAGTGTCAGACTCCCACAGATTGCATACTGATGACCTATCCTGTGATCATCAGTATGAAAAATTGATTTGGGCCCAGACAACCCTTTTAAAATTTTCACCAAAAGCTGAGATTGGTATAAAATAATGAATGATACGCACTTTACTAATCCCACCTGCTCCTCTGCCACCACTTCCCAAGTCACCTGCCAGAATCTGTATCCCCTGACTTTCTTTCACACATGGACCCCAGTGGTGTCCACTGCAGCCAGTGATCACCCTGTTTAAAATGTCTGGAAGCCACATACAGGGAACCAAAGCTTTTGGTAAAAAATGTCATGAGTGGACAGCTCCTTTAAGATGGGATATATTATCAGAGTATATCCAGCATACACCATCAATTCACTAGAAAATATCTATATATCTGAGACAATGTTGAAACGAAAGCTTGAAGCCAAAAGGAAGTCAGGCTGGTTGTATTACCACAGCTTTCAGCCGTACATTAACTATACTAGATTATTTACCAGTCTTTCTTGCTGGAGTTCTTCCCTCAGAATTCGGTCTTCTGGCAAAACATCACACAATAGGAAGAAGTTTTCTTGTTGGTCTACAGATGAGAAAATATAACAATTGTATAACAGCCAAACTAATGTACTCCCACATTTATAGAGATTCTGATGTGCTACAATGAGTGCTGACAGGGCATTGAACTTCTTTACGTTGGCAGATCTCTGCCACAATGACGAATTTAATAGGATTATATTGTAGTTTTAATAAATTGAAAGTCACCACTAGTTCAGAAATCTCCAAGTTAAGAGTTGAAAAGTCACAAGTCTTGTAATATCTCCAAGGCTCATCAATGCTAAATGTAAACTAATAAAACGCTGTACTTTATCTTGCTGCAGTAAGAGGCATCTTCCTTACCTTCCAGCAGTCTGGTGTTCTAGTTTACCAGGCTGATATTTGTTTGTCTGTACATGATCAGAAATGTCTTCAGCCACTAAAAAACTCAGGAACAAAGAAGAAGAGAGGGAGAAGGGGGGACCATGCTGCAGCCTATGCAACGTTTGTGGAACAAAACTGTGAGAGGGGAAGCGGCTGTGTCTCATTCACAAAAAGGCAATGCCTTACAAGTGAAGCCAGTCCAGAAGTTTGAGAAGCCCTACCTGAAACACTGCCTGGATTTGTGTGCCTATCTATTACCAGTAAAAACACACATTGGAAAGCTAACTTAAAACCAATGCAAGTGGCATCTTTATAATAGACTGTATAAATCTGGGGCCTAGTCTGAACTCCATATTTTCCAATGTTTTTATAACTGAGGTAAATACACAGATAAACTACTTCACATGGCTGCACCTTTTTGTGTCAAAGACAATTCTTGTTGGCAAGAAAGTAAACTTTTAATATTTATGCAAATGAACTGTTCTGTGAACCCGAAGCAGGGCCGCATCAGCCAGAGCACTCGTTTTCACCTGTGGTCGCCACCCAACACTGTTAACAAAAATATTGACAGGTGCTAATACAGATAACGGTCCAAAAGCATATAACAGCATATAAGTGGTTTTACGGTCAGAAAACCTCTGCAGACTTTATGTGAAAATCGCTGCGGGAAAAACAACTACGTGGGGCCTTAGCCTACAAGTGACTTTGGTGGTGGTGGTCAAGTCCTTGTAAATAATTTAGGCTTCTGTGCAGACTGTGTTCAAGCACACTGGGAAAACCCCCAGCATATATATCACTACACTGAAGTCAAAGGAGTGTACCTTTGGCCTTCATTGGTGTGGAATACATCATGATACATTTTTTAACAGTTTAGGTAGGGTTCACACTACCGTTGGAAATCCGTTATGAAGGTGTCCGTTAAAAAAAAAAAAAAAAAAACAACGGACACCTACAATAACGGACACAACCGGACTGTAAATGATACCTACGTGTCCGTTTTTTTAACGGATCCGTTAAACTCAATCCGTTAAAAATACATAAAAAACGGACAGTAAACTATCCGTTTGTGTCCGTTAATTTCTAGTCCGTTTTTTTTGCTTAATTGGTTGCCATAAACACAGAATGACGACAGAGAGAATATAAAAACAGGAAGAAGAGTTGACAATTCAGTCTGGAGCCAGCTTTGGAGAGGAGAGTATCGTTCCTGTGTTCCAGTTCTTCTTGTGGTGCTGCTGTCATTTTTTTAAAATGATTCCACCATCAGTGATCCGGCTGAGGGCGAAGTGGAGAAGGCAGAGGCGGCGTCAAAGGCGACGATTCTGGGTCCATCCCATTACATCCGCCCGCATGACAAGGGGAGTGTATTCAAGCCTGTATGGAGAACTGCGACAACATCCAGAGAAGTTCCACGATTATCTGCGTATGTCCATTCCCAGCTTTGATGAACTTCTTCGGCGGCTGTCAATAAGACTCCAGAGGCAGGACACCCATTTGAGGAGAAGCGTTACACCAGAGGAGAGCTTAACAGTGACCCTTTGGTGAGTATCAACACTGTATTTCAAGTGTGTGTGTGTGTGTGTGTGTGTGTGTGTGTATTTACTTTAATTTTTTTATTTTTTCAAGGTATCTGGCAACAGGCGAGAGCTTCTCCTCCATGCATTTCCAGTTCCGCCTTGGCAAGTCGACCATCTCCTACATCGTCCGGGATACTTGCCAGGCTCTGTGGGATTTGCTGCGTGAAGAATTTCTCCCACATCCATCTACCGAACAATGGAAGGACATTGCAGAAAAGTTCTGGGAGGTGATACGTTTTCCAAACTGCGTAGGAGCAGTCCACGGAAAGCACATCCGTATCCAGAAACCTGCAAGGAGCGGCTCCCTGTTCTTCAACTACAAGATGTATTTTTCCATTGTGCTGATGGCCATTGCTGATGCCCAGTATCAATTTTTGGCTGTGGACATTGGGGCATACGGCCGCACCAACGACTCCAGAATCTTCAAAGGACTCTGACATGGGACGGAGAATCTAGTCTGGAAATTTCGGGTTGCCAGCACCAAAGCCATTTCCTGGAACTGATGGACGTCCTATACCGTTTGTGGTTGTTTGCGACGAGGCCTTCCAGATGTGTGGAAACCTTCTGAAACCGTACTCCAGCCGTGGACTCAACTTCCAGAAAAGAATCTACAACTACAGACTATCAAGAGCCCGGAGACTTGTGGAGTGCGCGTTTGGGATCCTTACTTCGAAATGGCAAATTTTTACCACTGCTATCCAGCTGAAGCCAGAATCTGTGGATGACGTTGTGAAAGCCTGCGTGGTCCTCCATAACTTCCTGCTGACAAGGGAACCATTGCCAGCTGACACCCAGGAACTGGAGTCTGGGTTACATGGTCTCTACTCATCTGGCCCACGATCTACAGTTGCTGTCAGCCGCATGAGGGACAATTTTGCAGCTTTTTTTTTTTTTTTCAACGCAGGTTGGGTGGACTGGCAGGATGGCAGAGTGTAAGTTTTTTCTTGGAATTTTTTTAAACTTTTTTTTGGACAGTCAAATGTGCTGAAAAGTCTTGATGATTAAAGTCCTGAGCACTGAAAATGAGAGACTTTATTACTCAGCATGCAGACTGCTCCATTTTCAATGCTTGCAACTGCCACAGACTTTTTTTTATTCCTCAGTTGTCTTTTGCACATGCTTTCTTAAGCTCCCAATGGTGCTGCACACTCGCAATACCTTTAATAGCAACGGCTATCGTTAATGCAGCAGTGTCCTACAAACCTGACTGGAACACCACTGCAGTAGCCATTAACTGTGGCTACTAAAAATACTCATGGGCAACCCTTTTAAAGTATAACTAAACTTTTGATTTTCTGGCAGTATTTATGTCATTAATACAATTTGTAACATACTTTATTTTGGGTCCTTTCTGTGAGATCCTGCATTTCTTTTGTTCCTGCTTCTCACTGTGCACAATATATGGGCTTGTGTGAAATGAAGGGAAAATGAGGGTGGGGAAGGGGCACTTCAAACAGTTGTATATCAGGTATTATAAAATGTAAAAAAACTTGCTTTTGGAGTCACAAGAAAGAGGAGATTCGCATCTTTCTATAAGACACTAAGCTGCATATAAATATCCTAATCCTGACTGTGCTTTCAACCAGTTATAAAAAACTGGAACCTTAGTGTCTTGATGAGAATCTTTCATAAAACACACACATCTCTCACACAAATACTGCCAGAAAAAAAAAAAAAAAAAAAATATCGAAAGTTGTCTGAAAGTTTACTTATGCTTTAAGTTAAATGCCAAGCATATAACTCTAACAAACACATCTCAGGGAGGGAAAACTGGAGTTTTACAATTTCCATTTTAAAACAAATTTGTACCAACCTTCTGGTGCTTGAGAATTGGTCCTTATTACTGAACAAAAATCTGTGATCGCTTGCTCTGCAAATCTTTTCTTCCAATACATAATATAACTAGAAAAAAGGCAAATGAGCATAAACTTAAGTATACAACTTTTATGAATACTTTTTATTCCATTTTTTCCATGTCAAGATGACCAAAAAACTGCATTTCTAAGTTTTTTTGGTTATGGTACAGGTTGTTATAGATGTGGTGAAACAAAACATATTTTTAAAAATATTTTTAGTCCAATTAGGTTACCAAATCATTATATCCCTTATAGTACATAGCTGACAGCCATCCAATCAGGTCCTGTCTTGAGCAAGTAAAGACGGTGGAATGGAGAGCCTTGTTCAGGCCTCTGAGTTGCCATAGCAGCACATTGAGTTCCTGGATTGTGGCACACTGAAGCTTATTATAGGGACCACAATAGTAAAAAACCACTTAGATACCACAGTCTCTATTGAACGTGGCATCTAAAAGGTTAAATACCCGCAATTACAGCTGAGATCCAGCTGCTTAGGGCTCCAGCTCAACAGAGTATATGTACTGTGCAGAGCCTTAAGGACCTTTGTTCTGCATCATACATGTACAGCACAGAGAGTTAAGGGGTTAAAACGAGCAGTGGTTGAGCATTCGCATTGTGCTTAGCTAGCTTCCTCAGCTCCATAGACACAACATGGCTGAGTGTATGCTCAACCGCCACACCATTCAAACTCCTCTTCAGTGTGGCTGAGCTGTGAGAAGGGATGGGATGCTTGGGTTTCCAGTTCTAAAGTCCTTAGGAATAGAATCTTAAACCATTCCCGCCACAGACATTTTTTGATTTTTGTTTTTGACTACCCCTTCCAAACCTCATAACTTTTTTATTTTTCTGTTCACATATACTGTATAATGTTTGCAGGACAAATTGTACTTCGTAATGGTATCATTTATTATTCCGTACAATGTACTGGGAAGCTGGAAAAAATTCTGAATGGGATAGAAAAACTGTGTTTGTGCGACTTTTGTCCGGGCTTCGTTTATACGTTGTCCACTGTGCGGCCAACATAACAAGTTACCTGTATTCTATGGGTTGGTTCGATTCCAGAGATACCAAATTTATTTATTTATTTAGTTTTTTTTTTTTTTACATTTTGACCCCTAAAAAAAAATTACAAAACTTTGCAAAATAAAAACATTTCTTGGAGTCACCATATTATGATACATGTAACTTTTTATATTTCTGTGTATGTGGATGCATAGTGCGTCTGTATTTGAGGGGACACAATTACTTTTTAGCTATGCCATTTTGGGGAATGTCTGTTGCTTTGGTCGCTTTTTATTTTATTTTTTATGAGAAGTTTAAATGGCAAAAAATTGGCGATTTGGGCACTTTGATTTATTTTCCCGCTATGGAGTCCATCGTAGCAAAAAATTATTTTTATGTTTGTAGACTGGGGATTTTCGGACATGTGGATGCATAAATTTTTTATTTATCTTTATTTGAGATATACGGAAAGAGGAATGATTTAATTTAAATATATATATATATATATATATATATTTATATATATATTTTTAATGATTTTTTTTGTGTTTTTTTTTAACCTGCAATCTGTATAGCAGTATATGACGACTGGACTGGAGTTGTACAGGAGTAAGAAGTGACTGGACTGGCGGGAAGGCAAAAGGCAATGGTAGGAGGTTTGTTTTTTTTTTTTTACACTTTGGGGGAATAAACAAATGGGTCAACATTCACAATTGCAGTGGGTATGCAGAGACCCAATGACTATGAACCTGAACGCCGTCATATTTAAACACCTGACTTCTGCTGTACTAGTACAGCAGATGTCGAGAAGGGATTAAACATTCCACAAATAAAACCTGCAGAGAATGTTGAATCACTTTGTATAAACCAAGCTGTTACATCAACAAAATGGAGATAGACCTATGCCTATTTCTGACGGTCACAAAGAGGTCTTTGAAATCAGTTGTGACAATTTGGGGAATTAGACTCAAAATGGCGGCTTTTCCTGGTCCGGACAGCGGTGGTTCATGGTACTGGGCGCCGGAAAAATAGCTTTCAGACGGTCCAAGTGTAAAATAAAAGTGGCTTTATTCAGCTTAACTGCAACATAGCAAAACAACAAAAAACCTACACCACAGTTAGGGCACTAACTGACTCCTTGAGCCCCTAACTGTCCTGACTATTGCTCAGCTCCAGCAACAGTCCCCTGTGGACCCCAGCCCTTCTGGGACAGAGCCTCTCTCTGTCCTTAGCTGGTCCACCATTTCCTGCTTCCTGCAGGATACTCCAGCCCCTCTGGAGTTACGCCACCACCCAAAGGCGTGGCTGAGAGCCTTTTCTGGCCTGGCCTGGGTCGCTCAACAGCACCCTCTGGTTCACATACTTACATACCCTCCCCCTCAGCTCACTACCCATGGAGTGAGCTACAATGGGACGAGACATCCTACGACGAAGTCCCTCTTCAACCCTGCATGCCTGTCCAGTGTCTCTCCAGAAGTCCCAATCTGGCGGTCTCTTCCAGATTCCGGTTACTCGACACTTCCGGTTTCTCATCACTTTAACTGCTACGCCAAGACCATGGCCATTCTGTGCAAAGGCAAGTTTTTCTTCATCACCTTCACAATTCGCCATACAGGGGATCACATCATTTTCATCCCATTTCTCGCCATAGCCTTCAGCCATCCCATTGCATGACTTTGATTCCTTTAGTGAATAGCCGTAAGAATCTTCATCTTCTCCTATCATGAATCCACAAGAGCTCAGAGACAAACTAACACGTACTTCATGCACATCGATGTCTTTAGAGTAGAACTGTTTCACGGGTACTTTTTGCGTAACCTTCATCTCAAAGCAAACTTTGCCCTCACCATCAAGGCTTAGAAGTTTAGGAGACATAGGCTGCTTGCTCTTCCTCTTTGTTTGAGATACAAAAGCTCTGTACTGCAATATCTTCCCCTTCTGCACGAGGGCCATACCGTACACCCTCACATAATAGATCATGCTGAACTACATTTTCTGGCATGTCTTTAACAACTGTCACATCATTGGTGACATGTAACCATCTCTTACTTCTGCACACAAATGACAGCTGCT
The DNA here is from genome assembly GCA_947044405.1 of Leptodactylus fallax. NCBI lineage: Eukaryota > Metazoa > Chordata > Amphibia > Anura > Leptodactylidae > Leptodactylus > Leptodactylus fallax. The sequence goes on along the minus strand of CAMRHE010000011.1, from coordinate 899,404 downwards.
CAGTCTCTGCATTAGAACCTCTATCACGGTTACTTCCATTAGTTAGGGACATAGTAACATTGTATCTCAGCCTCTTCTTGTTGCTATTAGCATCAGGCGGTACAACAACGTCTGCCTCTTCTCTTCTTTTTGAGTTGACTGTATTACTTCCCGACTCCCCCTTCACAGACAACATGGAGTCATTATTCACCATTTGTCCACCAAACATTTGGCTAGAGACCGGCACAGCAACACCTTTATCCACAATGGCTTCAGACACTTTAGCTGTTGGGACAACACATGCGTGGTCAGTCTTCTTACGGACTCTTGTTCCACACTTTTGATGACCCTTCACCTTATTTACCATCTCACAGCCCTCTAGGCTTTGGACCTCATTGGTTTGAAGCTGGACCCGCTGTCACAGGCAGTGTGTGACCAATCACAGTTTCTTCTTCTGTTGGACCTTCTTTGGCCTCCTCACATTTTGCAGGAAGTCCACCTTTAGCAGAATCTTCCTGGGGAACTATACCCTCTACTTGACGTTTTACCAAGTCACATGGTTTCATCATAATCTGATCATTGGTATCAACATCAGTGGACAGGTCACTCATGTCTGTCTGACTTAATGATTCTCCTTTCTCTACCTCTATGCTGGCAGCTTTTTCCAATTCTAACGCCTTCTGTAGCGCACAAATCTCTGATTCCAGCTCCAGGACTTTCTTCACTGCCACATTTTTCTGTGCAGCTTCCATCTCAGTTTTTACTAGTGCACCTTGCAGCTCTGATTCTTTAGAGGTTAACAGGTTCTGCAGCGAGTCTCTCTCAGCTTCTAGTGCTGCCAGCTTTGAAGATAGGGCAGATGCCGACTGTTCAGTATTGGATAAAGACTGCTGCAATCGATCCAATTCTTCTCTTTTAGATTCCACTTCGGTTTTTAACTGTGCTATCTGAACAGTGTGCTCTTCCAACTTTATTGCTGACTAGCGCTTCACTTGATCCATCTGAAACTCCAGCTGTTCCTTGATGCGTGTAATTTCCTCCTGCTTGTTCACTTGCACCTTTAGCTTAGCAACAAGCATTTTTAGATCTACAATCTCAGCAGATAAATTAGACAGGTTTCCCTCAAATTGAATCTTCATGTCTTCTATCTGGAGGTCCAATTCTCTCTTGGCCTTTTCCAGCTTGTCATAAGCATTAGCTTTGTTCTCATACAATATCTGCACAGATTCCAGGTTTTTCTCAACTTCATCCTTAGAGCTAACCAAATCCTCCATTTCAGTGCGCAGTTGCTTGTTGAACCTCTCTAACTCGGCCTTCAATTCAAGGGCCTCTGCTTCAACACGGTCACGTTCTTCTGCATATCTAGCAGAAAGAGCCTTCTCTTCACCAAGCAGCTGATCAAACTTTTTCTGCTTCCTTTCTAAATTTGACACCATCCGACATTGATGATCAAGATCTACACCTACATCTTCTAGTTCCTGCTGCAGTCTAATTTTCGTCTTCTCAAGTTTGTCATAAGCAGCAACCTTCTCCTCAAACCGTTGATTTGTAGCTTCTAGCTCCTTTTGCAACTTTTCCTTTAGTTCTTCAACAGAGTCCAAGGACCCAATACTATCCTCCATTTTTTTTCTTCATATCAGTACCCTGAGCCTGTAGTGTTGAAATCTGCTTTGTCAAATCTCTTTTTGCTATCTCCTCTTCCTCTAGTTGCTCAAGGAAAACATTTTTCTCATCTTCCATTTGTTTTAGTTTTGTACTAAGGTCAAGCTTCTGACGGGTTTCTTCTTGCAAAAGTTCCTGAGTGTCCTGAAGCTGAGATTCTAGTGTAGAAAAATCTTTGGAAAGTTTGATAAACTTTCTGTCTGCTTGAGAAAGAAGCCCTGTGACATTATTCAATTCCACCTGTAGTCTGTTTGCCTTGTCTAGCAGTTCTGCTTGAAACCTGTCCCCTTCTGTGACTTTTAGTTGCATCACTTGAAGTTGAGTCTCTACTTTTTTGTGACTCTCCTGTAAGGTTTGCACTTTGAGCATGGACAGACGACATCTCCATCAATTCTTTGTCTTTATTTTGCACCAAAACAGACAACTTCTCATTATCTTCACAAGATCCTGACAGCGCCCTCTCCAGGCTACATATTCTAGCTTTGAATTCCATTTCTCTTTGTTCCAGAACTCCAGCTCTGCTTCGCCATTCGTGGATTTCACCATTTAGGTGAACCTGATGCAAGTTTTGCTCTGACTGCAATGTCTGCACTACAGATTCTAAATCACTCTCTCGGTCAGACACATACTTCCTCAGCTCGGCAATTTCATTTTCTTTATCAGTTAATGCAGCCGAAAGTTTTTCACACTTCCTGACTTGGTCATGCAGACATTCTGACTGACTCTGCAAAAATTCACTTCTCTCATGTTTAGCAGTTTCAAGGTCATCTCTTAATTTTTCAATGACAATCTCTTTGGCAATGGCGTCTTGGACACACTGCTCCTTTAAATCCTGCAATTGCTTCTCAAGCACTTGCTTTTGTTCCACACTCTGTATAACTTCATTAGATAGAGCGCATTTCATTTCTGCAAACTCCTTCTTAGTGACACAGTCCATTCCAGGCAAAGCCAGCACCACATTTTCACAATGACTAGGATATAACCTCTTCATAGAGTCAAGCTCTGCCTTTAACTTAAGGTTCTCTCTTTCTGATACCAAAAGTTGCCATTTCCAATCAGATATTTTATTCTCATACATGAACCTGATGGTTTTATTCTCATCTTGAAGCTGCTGCACCATAATATTTTCATCTTTGGCGCTTTGCACTCCAATATGAGACACACAGTCAGCAGGGACATATTCAATCATAGAACAGAGGTGCTTTAGAAAAATTGAGTCACCGTCATGCAACCCTTTATCTTTACTTGCATTCCACATGATCTGCTCCGGGTTTTGTGTCTCTCTGCATTCAGACTGCTGCACTAATAAACCTGTGCATAACTTCTCTGCTTTTTTTCAAGCTGAAATTCTCTTTTTCTTGCCCATGGTTTACTAACAAAATTACACAATATTCCACAGCAACCCTGGGTTCAACCGGCAGTAACTTTTTGCTATCTTCTGCAGTCACATGTATTCAAACAGTTAACTTATGTGGCACTACAACAATCAGCATTTTCTTCTGTCTTCCACAGAAAACACAAACATGGCACCATAGCCTTTCACATAGACTTGTTTGCAATATCCAGCTTCTACACATTGCTTACTTTCTTGCCATCAGCAAACACTTCACATACTTCTGTGCCACAGTATACACAAAGTCCATTCCCTGGATTCCTCTTCCAGAGTTTTACTTTCACCAGTTTTTTTGCACACACATTGCTATGTTGCAATTCACTCACCCCTTCCTGGGCTTCTCAGTTGAAATCACCGATTTCTTCCAGCTGTAGGCCACAATGCACACTTAGCAGTACTGCAGTCACCAACCACTTGTCTTCCAGGACTTGCGTGGATCTCTTTATGCTCGAATCCGTAGCACCATGTGTGACAATTTGGGGAATTAAACTCAAAATGGTGGCTTTTCCTGGTCCGGACAGCGGTGGTTCATGGTACTGGGCGCCGGAAAGACAGCTTTCAGACGGTCCAAGTGTAAAATAAAAGTGGCTTTATTCAGCTTAACTGCAACATAGCAAAACAACAAAAAACCTAGACCACAGTTAGGGTTCTAACTCACTCCTTGAGCCTCTAACTGTCCTGACTATTGCTCAGCTCCAGCAACAGTCCCCCGTGGACCCCAGCCCTTCTGGGACAGAGCCTCTCTCTCTGTCCTTAGCTGGTCCACCATTTCCTGCTTCCTGCAGGATACTCCAGCCCCTCTGGAGTTACGCGCCCCACCCAAAGGCGTGGCTGAGAGCCTTTTCTGGCCTGGCCTGGGTTGCTCAACAGCGCCCTCTGGTTCACATACTTACACAGTCATAGAATAGAATCCACCAAAACTTGACTTGTTCTTCAGATGCCAATAGTTCAAAACCATCGGACACATACCAAGAAAAACAGAACATATTGCCAGGAGTACCAAAACAATTATTTGAGATATATTCAATGTAAACCCTGGAAAATTTTACAACATGGTAAATAAACATCTCAAGAAAATTTCAATATCAAACTCCATTACCTAGACTACAACATAAGCGCTCATTATTTTATGGTTTTTAGCTCATAATCAAATGGATAAAGCAGGAATAGAAGGGTAAACCTACGAATGAAATGCGCCAGAATTATACTCTAATTTGCACCAAAAAACTGATGCACCTGGTTTACACCTCATTTATTCAGTGTTTTAAACACTTTCAGACAGTTTCGGTGCCTTGTCTGCCAAGTGGACAGGGCTTATTGGAGAATGGGTGGTGTACATCAAAAGAAGTGAAGCAACACCATGCGGCGAACATGCAACATGCAAACATGCAACACCATGCGGCAAAAAATGCCACAAAATTTTTGAGCATTTTTTTTTTCTCAGAACTAATATGCACAGTTAGAGACATTGCTTTTGTTGCTGGTGCAATGCTGTAACTCATAAAAAGGGATTATATGAACAGATGTTGTCCTAATGGGACACCCCTTTTAAACTGCCAATTTGATCCTATTATTACCAGTAAACTAGCTCAACTACAGAACTACATGATCACAGGCAGAACTGGTTTGGCACTTTCAATATTAAACTTTATCCCTCCTATATCATGTAATGTGTACTGCCTTCTAGAGAATCTGTGAATTGCTGTTTTTCCATGGTAACAGTTGAATTTTCTCATAGCGTTTCAGAATTTTTCAGTTCATCTGGTATAAAAACGAATATATAGGTTGTATTTTAACCTAACCCTTTAATGGTGTTGCCCTGTACTCAAAAAGACACTGAAAAACAATTCTAACACCATAAGCGTACATCAATTCTAAACTTGAACATTAATAACATTGCATGCATTTACATAATATCTTTCTTTAGTCAATGGTTACCTTTGGACATCAGTCGTCATACTCTATTGAATTAAAGGGGTTGTCCAAGAGTAAAAAAAACAAACAAAAAAAAAAAAACAGTAAAAACTGTTTCCCTTGCATCAGACCCCCCCTCCCTCCACACAATTCCCTCAGCAATCACAGCAGTCTGACAAACTTTTCCAGTATTCACAGCAGCTACCCTGTACTACCACAGTTGTCACAACAGCAAACCATTTCCTAGCCAGTAGTCTAAGAAGCCACTCCTTTCCTATGCTGTTTGTATCCACCTTCCTGCCCGCAGATGGAGCATCACAGGCACATGCTGGAGAAGAGCACACAGAGCAGTCATTGCACAACAGCCACTGTGTGTTTTCTCTGCTGCCAGTAGTGTCCATGATCACTCCTATAGAAAGAAATAGAGCAACCAGTTTCGTGCATGGTAAATCCAAAAAGCAAGGTGGCCAAGGGAGACTTTCTAGTAGTCATGACACCTGGATTATTCCCAGCCCTGGCTTAAAATTGTGAACAAAATTTAACACACACTGTAAAAACATATAATAAACATATTTTATAACTACATTTCACAGTAGAAATAATAAAGTAGCACAGACAGCATATTTAAAGGGAACTTGTGTATTCTGCAGGCACCATTTTATAGAGCAGGAGCTGAGCAGATTGATATATAATTTTGTGGGAAAATATTCAGTACAACCTGTCATTTATTTCTCAGTTCTTTCTATGCTTGGAAGTTTGAGTCCAGTGGGCGGTCCTAATAGTGATTGTGCCTATAGAGATAGTTGTCAGTCACTGTTAGGACCGCCCAATGGACTCAATTACTCATTATATATATATAGAAAGAATAGAGAGATAAATAAATGACAGGTTATACTGAATCTTTTCCTGCAAAACAATATATCAATCTGCTCAGCTCTTCATACTATATAGCGTGGTGTCTGTAGAATACATTACTTCACATCCTGTGGTGTACAACTGCAGATTTCCTGCAGAAAACCATTTACAAATAACTTACCTTCTGAAATTTGCTATTAATTTGACATCTGCAATGACAAGTTTATGCTCAATAATCATGTGTTTGAGAAGTCCATCCTTCTCTTCCTTCTCATTAGACTGTTCACAAAATATACAAGGCAGTGAAACATTTTCCACTTGGTTAGAATCAGTATTGAGATATTCTGGCAACGAAAGCGCTTCCAGGATGCAGTCCTTGACAGCTAAACAAAAAGAACACACAACGTGCATGTTATATTGTTATATTCACCAAATGCAGAACAATATTCTACCTATATACACACATTCATACACATATGTACCAGTAATTGTTCAAAATACAGTTGAGCAGGATGATATACACAGCAATTGATGACTGCAGAGTAAGAAACTTTTATGGACTGTCAGAATCTGGTACATGTATTACAGTAAATAACTTTCCTCCTCTACAACTATTAGCATCTTCCACAGATCCATGCTTGTAAATGAATAAGCAAATACTCTACTGAGAGATACTAGCACAGATCTGGGAATATTTCTTCATTATACTGCTGGTTATCAGCGCCAGTTTTCCTGCATGCAGTTTTATAGTATGATTATGAAGAACAATGTCAGATCATTACTTGGGTTCATCACAGTTTAGCTAGAGAAAATCAGTTGCTAAATGGATGGAACACATCTGAAGGTTTTGTGCGCAATTTGAAAAAAAAAAAAAAAAAAAAAGCAATATTTTAAATGAAGGAATGGTATATACTGCTTTATATTAGCACAGTATTATACCAGCAGCTCTTAGGCATCCCTCTATGGATACAGACTACAAACAAAACTTATGCAGTCATACTTTCTGCAAACCCTGTGTATATGTGCTTATACAGCATAATTTCAATTATTACCCCGAGGTATGAGGAAACGCTCACCTCAATCTGTCCTTTTAATATCCAAATGCCACAAAACATATTTGTGCTGGATTGGCTATAAGTAGTATGGACCCATAGCTGTAATTTGGCAGCATATTAAAGAGGACCTTTCACCACCTCCACCAAGACCAGTTTTTTGCATCTTTCAATAGATACTGTTTCACTCATTCTGGAGCAGTTGGAATTTTTTTTCTCTAGCTCCTACCATTCTGCAACAATCAGAGCGGTTTCAGCACAATTATGTTCCTTAATGTCAGGTGAGCGGTGATTTCTCAGAAATTGTGGGGGCTAGAGAAAAAGTTCCAACCGCACTGGAATTAGTAAAGTAGTGGCTCTTAAAGAATGCAGAATTGAAGGTTTGGTGGAGGTGGTGAAAGGTTCTCTTTAGGATTTTTAAAAACTGGTTGATTTTTTTTTTTTTTTGGGCTGCAGGTGGACCTTCCTCATAGTCCGCTCACAAAGCGCACATAGGAGTTATACCTGGTACAACCCTGAAAAGTAAATGGCTAATTTAGTGATACAATCGAGTTGCTGCTATTCTGATCCGACACGATTGCTTTTCCCTCTCCATCTCTTCTACTACTATGGCTGTTTTGAAACAACCTTCACGTGCAATGTGCTGTTTATTGTAGATTTGTATGACAATTACTCCACACATGAACCCTATACATTTAAGGGAGCGTTCACACTACCGTTGGTGTCCGTTGCTATTGTCCGTTACAAGATTTTAGCAACGGACACTAGTTGAACCGTCAGAAATCCGTTAAAATTTCCATTCATTTCAATGAGTTTTTATATTGTGTCCATTAGTGTCCGTTTACACCCAATCCGTCAGAAGTCCGTTATTTTTTCACGGACAAAAAATCCTACATGCAGGACTTTTTGTCCGTTTGAAAAAAACGGATTCTTGACGGACAGCAAGTGTCCGTTATTTTTTTAACATTGAAGTCTATGTCCGTTTACTTTCCCTGCTCATGCTCAGAAAGGAGAAACAAACAAAAAAAAAAACTAACAGTGTTAAAGAGGACATTTCGTGTCCTCAGGCACATGCGGTTTTACATACCGCTAGAAAGCCAACAGTGCGCTGAATTCAGCATGCTGCCGGCTTTCCCGGTATGTGCCCCGGGGCTGGAGATATCGGCGGTGTAAATTATACGGTTTACTTTTAGAAGGGCTGCGACGATCGCCCTTCCCTGACACTTCTCTTCGTTCAGAGACTTGTAATGAGGGGGCGTTCCTCACAGCTTGAGCGTCATCGCTGGGCTGTAAGGAACGCCCCCCTCTCTCTGTACTCGTCTATAGTGCTGTACTGGCAGAGGAACGCCCTCCCTGACACTTCTCGTTCGTTCATAGACGTGTACTGAGGGTGCGTTCCTCACAGCTGAGCGTCATCGCTGGGCTGTAAGGAACGCCCCCTCTCTCTGTAATGGTCTATAACCCTGTACTGTCAGAGGGGGCGCTCCTTACTGCCCGGCGATGACGCTGAGCTGTGAGGAAGGCCCCCTCAGTACAGCGCTATGGACGAACGAGAAGTGTCAGGGAGGGAGTTCCTCGCAGTGCCCTTCAAACAGTAAAACATGTTAACTTACACCACCGATATCTCCAGCCCCGGGGCACATCTCGGGAAAGCCGGCAGTGCGCTGAATTCAGCGCGCTGTCGGCTTTTTTGCGGTATGTGACATGAAAGGTCCTCCTTAAAAAACGGATACTACCTGATGCTAACATCAGTTAGTGTCCGTTATGATAGGTGTCCGTTTTTTTTTTTTTTAACGGACACCTTCATAACGAACTCCAACGGTAGTGTGAACCCTGCCTTAGTATATGCAGTTTGTCCATAAACGCTGTGCATCTAAACATCAATATTTTAATAAACGATCAGAAAAAAAAAATCTGAATCCTCTATTTTCCTATACTTCAATTCCTTCATACTGTAAATGACCAATGTACAGTATAATAATTGGTACCCATTGTAAAAAAATGGCCCACATTTACTACCTAGACAGTGTAAACTTAGGCAACTTTATGATATACATTTGTTGCACGTCCTCTGTCTCCCCTCTCTTGAATTGCTGCTAGTCTTGTTTTATAACATGTAAGTTACTACTGGTACATATTCTGTGTATATGTGAGCACTGTGCAATTTATGGTTATCTATGTAGGATTTAGCACTTGCTTATATATATATATATATATATATATATATATATATATATATATACACACACACACACATATACACATACATACACACACACACACATACACTGTGTATATATATTTTTTATGTGGTTGTTCTACTCGTACACCGTGAATATTTAGGTATTTTTAACCTGTGTGTCAATAAACTATATACTTTATTATATTACAGCACATTTATTATTATTATTATATTGTTATTTTCCCTTTTCTGTTTGTATTCTGTCAGAAATTTGGTGCACCTAAAGAGAACCTTTCACCACCTCTGCTGCTCCACTCAATCTGGAACACTTTGAATTTTTTCTCTAGCCCCCACCATTCTTGAGTAACAAAGCTGTTAGTTTTGGTGGTTGATATGCTATTTAGGCTCTGTACTGTCAGAAGGATGGAATTTTCACAGCTGAAATTAACATGTTGTGTTTTTTAAAAACATAGTGTGTTTTCTGCTGTGTTTTATTTTCTGTAATGTGTGGATAAGATTAAATGAAATCAAACTTATTCACTTTAATGGGGCTGTAAAATGCATAATTTCTAACACGTGGCTTTAGCCTTATGTTAGTTTTTTTTTTTCGTTTTCTCTCTCTTTTTTTTCTACACGGTTTTTATTTTTAAACACACTGTAAAGATCAAATTATTTTAATCTGCAAGTATGCGTTCTGCTATATACACTTGCCAATGTTCAATAGCTCATAGACAGATACTTTCTAAAACACAGATTCTTCTAATAATGGCTATAATATATACATTTATATATACAGGGTGCATAGTAACAGGTAATATAAAGCAACTTCCCTAGCTGTGTTTAGAAGTGATCTAGTGTGTGGGCGTGCTGGTTAATATGGTTTGTTAGTATTAACAAGTGTTGCCATGGCAAGCCAGCAATTCGAATAAAACAAAGCACTCAAAAATAAAATACAAATATCTACAACTACTTTTTATTTTCTAAATGATCCATTACCAGGTGAATACAATGGACTATATCATGAAAAGCACTATTTCACCTACTTGGATCAGCATAACATTTAGCTAATATATATAATATTGATATTCAGACAGTTTATATGTGTTTTTTATGTCTTTGCTGAAATGAGTTTCCAGCATTTTGTTGTTTTTTTTTTTTTATATAGGTTGATAGTCTTATTTTATATATTATCTATTTCAGTCTATTTCATCAATTTGGATCAGCATAATATTTAGTTGCTATATATATATATATATATATATATATATATATATATGATATTCAGACAGTTTATATGAGTTTTTTATGTCTTTGCTAAAATGAGTATTTAGTGTTTTGTTTTTCCCCTTATTTCCTTTGTTTATGCATGATGGTCATGGGCAATTAGTTATAAGTTACAGGTGTTTTTGGTTTCATGCTTTTGTGGTGTTGTTTATTTTCTTTTCTGTCTTTTGTTCTCCATGAATGAGTTAATGTAATTTATTTTTCTTTTGTTTTCCATGAATCAGTTGATGTAATTTATTTCTTTTGTTATTCCATGAATTAGTTAATGCAATTTATTTCTTACGAATTAGTTTATGCAAATTATTTATTTTCTTTCTTTTGTTTTCCATGAATTAGTTAATGCAATTTATACTATGCAGTATATGTTTTTAATGTTAGCAGAGGCATTTGATTTTATGCTATGACTAAGGGGAGTTTATCCTCGAAACGCGTAAGAAAACTCTTTGCTTCTGTCTAGCACAGAGGATCTCTCTGTGCTTTTTAATGATTTTTTTGTTATGTTCATAAATTAAAAGTTATGTTTTATTTATACCTGGCTGAACTGGCTGCTGGACACCATTTTTTTCATACATGGAGTTACTCCAATATATAGATTAAATGATGGTATTATCCACTCATAAGGCTACATTTATACCAGGTTTCTGCATTTTGTCATGCATAAACTTTATTTTTATAAGGAAACTAATAGTATATAATACAGTTAAAAAATGCAAAAGAGATGCAACTATTCATCATGAGTATCAGTTTTGTCCTGCATCCTTCATTTTTTTTTAGTAGTGGTAATGATACATTGTGCAAATGCATAAATTATATGCTTGGATTTGTCCTTCCCGGTCATCAATATGAAAAAAAAAAAAGGTTATTCCAATCTCATAAAATAACCACATAGTGCTACGATATACAGTGCCTTGCGAAAGTATTCGGCCTCCTTGAATTTTTCAACCTTTTGCCACATTTCAGGCTTCAAACATAAGGATATAAAATTTTAATTTTTTGGTGAAGAATCAACAACAAGTGGGACACAATTGTGAAGTGGAACGAAATTTATTGGTTATTTAAAACTTTTGTAAAAAATAAAAAACTGAAAAGTGGGGCGTGCAATATTATTCGGCCCCTTTACTTTTGTCCATAGGACAACAATCAGTCGTACACAGAACAAATCTGGCGTTTATGGAAGAGTGGCAAGAAGAAAGCCATTTCTCAAAGATATCCAGAAAAAGTCTAGTTTAAAGTTTGCCACAAGCCACCTGGGAGACACACCAAACATGTGGAAGAAGGTGCTCTGGTCAGATGAAACCAAAATCGAACTTTTTGGCCACAATGCAAAATGATATGTTTGGTGTAAAAGCAACACAGCTCATCACCCTGAACACACCATCCCCACTGTCACACATAGTGGTGGCAGCATCATGGTTTGGGCCTGCTTTTCTTCAGCAGGGACAGGGAAGATGGTTAAAATTGATGCCAAATACAGCACCATTCTGGAAGAAAACCTGTTGGAGTCTGCAAAAGACCTGAGACTGGGACGGAGATTTATCTTCCAACAAGACAATGATCCCAAACATAAAGCAAAATCTACAATGGAATGGTTCACAAATAAACATATCCAGGTGTTAGAATGGTCAAGTCAAAGTCCAGACCTGAATCCAATCGAGAATCTGTGGAAAGAGCTGAAAACTGCTGTTCACAAACGCTCTCCATCCAACCTCACTGAGCTCGAGCTGTTTTCCAAGGAAGAATGGGCGAGAAATTCAGTCTCTCAATGTGCAAAACTGATAGAGACATACCCCAAGCGACTTGCAGCTGTAATCGCAGCAAAAGGTGGCACTACAAAGTATTAACTTAAGGGGGCCGAATAATTTGGCACACCCCACTTTTCAGTTTTTTATTTTTTACAAAAGTTTAAAATATCCAATAAATTTCGTTCCACTTCACAATTGTGTCCCACTTGTTGTTGATTCTTCACCCAAAAATTGAAAATTTTATAGCCTTATGTTTGAAGCCTGAAATGTGGCAAAAAGTTGAAAAGTTCAAGGGGGCCTAATACTTTCGCAAGGCACTGTACCATCACTTTAAAAAGTGGTATTGTGACCTCTGGGACACCCACTAATCCTGAGAATGAAGAGACAGCAGTGCTGGTTTAGCACTATGTTCACTTCATTGTTTTTTCATGGAGCTTATGGCCACTGTCTCTGTAGTGCATGTAAAGGACGGCGCCACATGTGTACACACAGTGTTTTGGCCGCAACAGAAACGCAGTGGAAAAAAAAATGCTGCGTATTATAGTACCTGCAAAATGGATGGCTAATTGCAGAAAAAAAGGGGTACCTTAGTTTTCACAAAAAAAATTTCATGAAAATATGCACAGTTTCTTGTTGGGCATCCTGTTTTATGACTGTATAAGCCTTCATGCATGATGCTGTACCAGATTTTCTGCTGCTAATAATCACATGGCTGAAACAAATTTTATATTTGTCTCTCAGGCTGTGGCCCCCCTCCCCTATCCATTACAAAGTATCTGTACAATAGCAAACAAATAGATGAGAAAAGTACAAGTGATCATAATATAGGAGACACGGGAACACTGAACTGTAAATATAAATCAAATTTCTAAACTGATTGCTATCTGTTAATATTATCCCATCTGTAATAACACAAGTAGCCATAAGTAGATACATGTACATAGAAGACTCTATTCTTCCACTGTAAACTGTTAGATTTTCAGAATTTTCAGTCCTTTGCACACAGTAACAGTTTGCAAACCTGTATGTGCAGGCTGAGAGGAGAATCATCCCCTGGTCTGGCTCATCTAATGTAACTATGAACATTCTTCCCTTGAGTGAACTACAAATTAGCTAAAAGGGAGACACCTAGTGGAAGGAAATTTAGAGAGGTTTTTCAGGCAGAAAGCAGCTATATTTTTATTTAAAGTGCATTACATCCAGAATCACATGCACTATGAAATGAGACTAAATTGTCTAAAAAGTTAGTGCCCATTAAACACAGTCCCACTCAAGTGACTGCAGTTCTCTCAATGGTGGGAGACTATAAGCCAGGATTCCATAAATGTATGAGATTGGATCATCCCTTTAAAAAAAGTTTTATTTTTATTTTGTACTGAAAAAATGGTAGTCTACACTTTTCAGTGCCCTTTAAAAAGTCAACTAGAAATGTAAATGTCAAGTACAAAAGAACACAAGTTTGTCATACATCACCTCAGAAGGCTATACTGTATGGCTGTATACTGCTTTTAGCAGGTTGGCATGAGCTGTGTCTTGTGCATGTATACTGTCATGGCCATATGTGTTGTCACCCCTGAAATTTTTCCAGAAAATCAAGTATTTCACCCAGAAAATTATTGCAATTACACGTTTTGTTATACACATGGCTTATTTCCTTTGTATGTATTGGAGCAACAACAAAAAGGCAAACTATCCATAATTTCACACAAAAATCCAAAAATGGGCCGGACAAAATTGTTGGCAGCTTTTCAAAATTGTCAGTAAATAGTTTTGTTTCAAGCATGTGATGCTCGTTCACCTGCGGCAAGTAACAGGTGTGGGCAATATAAAAACTAAAAATAAAACCAGATAAAAAGGAGATAACTTGACTCAATCTTTGCATTGTGTGTCTGTGTATGCCACACTATGCATGAAGAACAGAAAAAGGTTTTGAGAACCAAACTTGAGAAAAAACAACAAATCTCAAGGTTACAAATTCATCTCCAGAAATCTTCATGTTCCTTTGTCCACAGTGTGCAGTATAATCAAGAAGATTACAACCCACGGCACTGTAGCTAATCTCCCTAGATGTGGATGGAAGATAAAAAATTGATGAAAGGTTGCAACACAAGATAGTCCAGATGGTGGATAAACAGCCCCAATCAAGTTCCAGAGAAATTCAAGCTGTCTTGCAGGCTCAGGATGCATCAGTGTCAGCGCCAACTATCCATTAACATTTTAATGAAATAACACGCTATGGCAGGAGACCCAGGAGAACCCCACTGCTGACACACAGACATAAAATAGCTAGACTGCAGTTAGCCAAAATGTATGTGAATAAGCCAAAATGTTTCTGAGAAAATATATCGTGGACAGATGAGACCAAGACAGAGCTTTTTGGTAAAGCACATCATTCTACTGCTTACAACGATGACCCCAAACATGCTTCATAAAGCAACCAGAAATGGATGGAAACAAAGTGCTGGAGAGTCCCAAGTGGCCAACAACGAGTCCGGATCTAAATCCCTATGGAGAGATCTTAAGATTACTGTTTGGAGAAGACACCCTTGAAATATGAGAGACCTGGAGCAGTCTGCAAAAGAAGAGTAGTCCACAATTCCAGTTGAGAGGTGTAAGAAGCTTGTTGATGGCTATAGGAAGCGATTGGATTTCAGTTAATTTTTTCCAAAAGGTGTGCAACCAAATTTTAAGTTGAGGATGCCAGTAATTTTCACAGGTCCATTTTTGGAGTTTTGCATGAAATTATATCATTTTTGGCTTTTATTTTCCTCTGGGATTTTTTTTTTCTATTACGATACACACAAAGGAAATAAACAAGTGTATAATAAAACATGTGTAATTGCGATAGTTTTGTGGGAGAAATACTTCCATTTTTCTGGAAAAATTTCAGGGGTGTCAACACTTACAGCCATGACTCTATTTCACATCTGCAGGGTACTACAATATTTCTAAGCAATAAACATGTATTACTTCTATATCAAACCTTCAACCCAACTGGCCTCTTCTATAATTATCACATATAAATATAAAGCTGTCTTTTGCGCCCAAAGCTTGATTGACCCTTTCACGTCCAAAATCCAAGACATATGGTTCATTCACTTCTCATCAGCTAACACTCAGTATTTATGTTTAAGCCTTGTTTTGTAAGGCATTATACACTGCCATACACATTGACATATGATCGCACTTTACAAACTATATTTGCAGTATATTACAGTATTTTTCAGACTATAAGATGCACTTTTTTCCCCCCCAAATTTGGGAGGAAAATGGGGGGTCCGTCTTATGGTCCGAAAGTGGGTGTTGGGGGAAGGGGAGGGGGGTCGGAGGAGCGGGGTCGCAGCATCACCCCACTCCTGCCGCCGACGACTTCCTGCAGCTGGGCTTCCTCCAGCAGCAGGAGTGGGGCAATGTGTGGGCCCTGACATCGGAGGAGTGGGTGTCAGTGAACCCATCCAAGCATCTGGCAAATACAAAAAAACAAAAGCACAGCAGGTACTACCAGAACATATGAATTGAATGATATGGCTTTGTTACTTAGCTGAATCGCTGGTGCAGCAGAGGATACCCGGGGGCACGCTGTAGAAAAGATGGCCAAAATATAGTAGGAAAAAGCAGGACAGCGGCAGTCACATCCGGATAAAAAACCTCTTTATTTGAACAGGTTACAGGCAGGTTTTAGCTGTGGACTCACAAGCAACGGGCCGTTTCATGCTACTGCACTTCTACAGGCTTGACAGCTGACACACCCCATGGAGCGTCATCATATAGTGACGCCTACTCCATGCGTGTGTCAGTCAACACCAATAGCCATCAAGATAGGTCCTGGAGAGAGTGCAGAGGTGCCGAATACCGGCCATCGCCGCTACACTCAGTTAAAAAGGATAATAAAAACATAATGGCACTATCGTTCAAGTACTGCAGCAATCAAAAGAAAGGAATTCATTATGTACCACTCGAGTTAAGGAGGGGAAGAAAGGAAAAAGTGGACATTAGTAAATGTGGATGTCTATTGAGCAACAAACAGCAACAACAAAAAAACTTGCGTTATAAAAACGCATTCATTTCTATTCTATCATTTAGTCCTATTGAACCTAAAGCCTGAGTTCTCAGAATCCATCTACTTTCTCGTCTTAATAGTTCCTGATGTGGATCTCCTCCTACATAGCCAATCTTAACCTCTTCAATACCCGCAAAACACAGGACTCCTGCATCCCCTACATGGGCCTCTTTAATATGTTGGATCAAACGTGGACAGCCATGTCCTGTGCTAATGGACTTTACATGCTCCCTGAATCTTATATGCAGGTTTCTTATTGTTTTACCCAGTGGGTATTCCCCATAAAAAGGTTTCTGCTCCTCAAATTCTGGTTACAGTAATTGCAATGACCACATGCAAAATTTCCTTTGGGCAAATCTCTCTCTACCCAATTCTTACTTCTGTCTCTCTCTGAGAATCTACCACGTACGAATTTATTTTTCAAAGTCGGACTTTTTCTGAAAGTAAGTATAGGGCGTGTTGGAAGAATCTTAGTTAGATCCGGATCCATATGAATAGTATGCCAGTTGTTAAAAATGGCTGTACGTATAACATCTGCTTGTGAGCTATATTGGAAAGAAAAAACAGCCAAATTCTGATCCCTTTCTTCTCTTTTAGTACTTCCCTTAAACAATAATTCTTTTTGTGTGAATGATGACGCCCTGTATTTAGACTCCTTGAGTATCTTCCTGGGGTATCCCCTTTGTAACAGTCTCCTCTGAAGATCGTCCACCTGCTGCTGAAAAGTGGCTTTGTCACTATTTATGCGTTTAAGACTCAAAAATTGTCCATATAGCACTGCTGTTTTAGTATGCTTTGAATGAAAACTATCAAAATGCAATAAAGCATTGGTGGCTGTAGGTTTCTATAGCCTTTAGTGACAATATTGCCACTCTCCAGTAGCACTGTGACATCCAAGAAGTCTAAGTGGTTCTCACCAAAGACAGAGGTGAATTTCATGTTCATTCTGTTCCTTTCATTTAAATATTGAACAAAATCATTGAATTCCGACGATGACCCTGCCCAAACAATGAACATGTCATCAATATATCTAAATAATTTTACTATATACTTCAAAAATGGGTTAGATATAGTAAAAATGTAATGTTTTTCAAACTCCGATAGAAAAATATTTGCCAGGGTACATGCTACCGGCGTACCCATGGCATCTGAAGTGCTATTACAGCGCAGGCTCGGAGCTAATGCCCGTGATCAGACTCCAGTCTGATCACGGGCATTACTACTTTAAAGCCCCCCCGAAAGTAAAAAAGTAGCCCCCGGAGCCGGTCCCCACCGGCCCTGTACTTTTGAAGTTGTAGGCCGGCTCCCGTGGGCGAGATCGCAGGAGCTGACCTGTTCCTGTGACAGCCGGGAGTCTTATGAAGGCTCCCAAGCCTGTCACAGGAATATTACTATTGCGGCCGGTCTATGATCGGTCTATGAGCAACCGCAATAGTAATATACAGAATCTCCCATAGACTGCAATACACTTGTATTGCAGTCTATGGGACTTGCAATCAAATGATTGCAGGGCTAATAAAAAAAAAAAAAAAGTTAACAAAATACAACACAACAAATAAAACTTCTAAATCACCCCCTTTCCCTAGAATACTTATAAAAGTAGAAAATTACTGTGAAACACATACACATTAGGTATCCCTGTGTCCGAAAATGACCGGTCTACAAACTTATAAAAATATTTTTCCTGTACTGTGAACATCATTGCGGGAAAAAAAAAAAAAATCAAAAGTGCCGAACTGCTATTTTTTTTTCACTGTTTCACCTTTGATTTGAATAAAAAGTGATCTAAGCAATAGACATTCCCCAAAATGGTATAACTAAAAAGAACATCTGGCCCCGCAAAAAAAGATGCACTATGCCTCCCCGTACAGCTGCAGGGCCACCTGTCAATGTGGCCTTGCATCTGTTGCAAAACTACAACTCCCATATATTAAATATTTTACCATTTTTTGCTTCAAAATTTTTTTCCCTATTTTCCTCCTCTAAAACCTAGGTGTGTCTTATGGTCTGTTGTGTCTTATAGTCTGAAAAATATGGTACATCAAATGGTTCTGCAGTGCTGGTCTTATCACATAAATGTAGCATGTATAGTTGATATAAGTTACATATAGTTGCTATGTCGCATGTATTTCAAGAAGTGATATTTCTTGCATGAACATGGGTATGTTAATCACTTACACGATGAAACAGGAATTTCAATATCCCAATATAACTAGGAGTAGGAGACTATAATCTCAGCCCAGCCTGACTTGGATATCTAAAATATCTACAGCTGAACCAACCACAGTGAGCGAGGATGACAGAGTCATCATTTATCACTAGAAAGCTTCATACCAGTGCATATAATACTAGTGCCAACTGCTGAACTCCTCTCTGAAAATAACCAGAATAACAATGACAGGCACTGCATTGTGAGAGAACCATGGGTGCTTAAAGTGCCTTGAAAGAACTTTTCAACCTTTTGCCACATTTCAGGCTTCAAACATAAGGATATAAAATTTAAATTTTTTGGTGAAGAATCAACAACAAGTGGGACACAATTGTGAAGTGGAACGAAATTTATTGGATATTTTAAACTTTTGTAAAAAATAAAAAACTGAAAAGTGGGGCGTGCCAAATTATTCGGCCCCCTTAAGTTAATACTTTGTAGCGCCACCTTTTGCTGCGATTACAGCTGCAAGTCGCTTGGGGTATGTCTCTATCAGTTTTGCACATTGAGAGACTGAAACTCTTGCCCATTCTTCCTTGGAAAACAGCTCAAGCTCAGTGAGGTTGGATGGAGAGCGTTTGTGAACAGCAGTTTTCAGCTCTTTCCACAGATTCTCGATTGGATTCAGGTCTGGACTTTGACTTGGCCATTCTAACACCTGGATACGTTTATTTGTGAACCATTCCATTGTAGATTTTGCTTTATGTTTGGGATCATTGTCTTGTTGGAAGATAAATCTCCGTCCCAGTCTCAGGTCTTTTGCAGACTCCAACAGGTTTTCTTCCAGAATGGTCCTGTATTTGACTCCATCCATCTTCCCATCAATTTTAACCATCTTCCCTATCCCTGCTGAAGAAAAGCAGGCCCAAACCATGATGCTGCCACCACCATGTTTGACAGTGGGGATGGTGTGTTCAGGGTGATGAGCTGTGTTGCTTTTACGCCAAACATATCGTTTTGCATTGTGGCCAAAAAGTTCGATTTTGGTTTCATCTGACCAGAGCACCTTCTTCCACGTTTGGTGTGTCTCCCAGGTGGCTTGTGGCAAACTTTAAACAAGACTTTTTATGGATATCTTTGAGAAATGGCTTTCTTCTTGCCACTCTTCCATAAAGGCCAGATTTGTGCAGTGTACGACTGATTGTTGTCCTATGGACAGACTCTCCCTCCTCAGCTGTAGATCTCTGCAGTCCATCCAGAGTGATCATGAGCCTCTTGGCTGCATCTCTGATCAGTCTTCTCCTTGTTTGAGATGAAAGTTTAGAGGGACGGCCGGGTCTTGGTAGATTTGCAGTGGTCTGATACTACTTCCATTTCAATATGATCGCTTGCACAGTGCTTCTTGGGATGTTTAAAGTTTGGGAAATCTTTTTGTATCCAAATCCGGCTTTAAACTTCTCCACAACAGTATCACAGACCTGCCTGGTGTGTTCCTTGGTCTTCATGATGCTCTCTGCGTTTTAAACAGAACCCTGAGACTATCACAGAGCAGGTGCATTTATACGGAGACTTGATTACACACAGGTGGATTATATTTGTCATCATCAGTCATTTAGGACAACATTGGATCATTCAGAGATCCTCACTGAGCTTCTGGAGTGAGTTTGCTGCACTGAAAGTAAAGGGGCCGAATAATATTGCACGTCCCACTTTTCAGTTTTTTATTTTTTACAAAAGTTTAAAATAACCAATAAATTTCGTCCCACTTCACAATTGTGTCCCACTTGTTGTTGATTCTTCACCAAAAAATTAAAATTTTATATCCTTATGTTTGAAGCCTGAAATGTGGCAAAAGGTTGAAAAGTTTAAAGGGGGCCGAATACTTTCGCAAGGCACTGTACCTTTGTGACCACAAACCGAAGCAATGCAGAGATAATCTTTTTATGAATATGCAGATCAACCCGCAAGTGCACTAGGGCAGGACCTGATTTACCTATGAACCTGAAGTGCACTTGCAGGCTGATTTGCTTCTCTGTAAAATGAGGATTATCTCTACATTGCTTCATCAGTTTGCGGCCATGAAGGTATGTTTCTGTTTCTATCAAAGGCCCCTACATGGCACAATTATTGGACTGACAGATTCCTTTTAATGAATAAAGTATAGAGAATAACAATACATCTCCTGTCCTGTTATTGCACGTCACAGAAGCAGTAATAGCCTCACTAGAAGCTAACCATATTCTCATTTAGAAGCTGTTGCCTTGGAGCTTTCTGCCTTGTTACACATAACAGAAGGATTAAGGGGAAAATGTGAAAATGATAAAAACAGACAACTTATTTCATAGCCTGTGTGCAGTAGATCAACTCCCACTCGCAAAATAATTTACAATCCAGATTGTTGGTAAGTATGGGCATACAAGTGTGCCTCTTCTGCTTCTTATCAAGTGGTCTTCAGACATTAGACGACTTATTAAAAAGCAAAACACAATGGTCACAATAATTTTTAAAGGAGTTTTCCTATTAGGATATATAATGGCAAAGGGGGCAGGGAAGGGGGGTTGCTTAAATCATTGAACATTCCATACAAGGCTATTATTCACTTAAAGGGGCTAACCAGGATTTTTATTTATGACCTATCCTTAGGATAGGCCATAAATGTATTTTCGTTGGGGGGCAGAAAGGCGGCCCCCGCACGGATCAACAGTTGGGAACATTTCTGATGCCCATACTATAAACTGCATGGAACCATAAGCTGATATCACAGTGCCCTGTATAATGTCAGAGAACCAGAATTGCTGCTCAGCTGCCACTGAAGCATCGGCTCGCAACTAGTATGCAGAGACTGGAGCTACCTCCTTCGAACTCCGAGCAGTGTAAGTAAAGGTATTGGAAATGGTCTTGAACAACTGATTTGTGTGCTACATCATACCCTGTGCAGCGTAACTGACAGGTCTCTCACCATCACACGTCAGCCTGATACCATACCTAATTTCCAGCCTCACAGAGTGCGATTTAGCAAGAGGACTGCATGACTAGATGAAGCTGCTCCCAGGAACATGTGACCAGTTAAAGGGTTTGCCCAGGCAAAAATTGACAACCCGTTCAAGTTTTAAATAGGCTGGGGGCAGTGAAGAAAAAAAAAAAAAAAAAAAAAAAAAATCATACTCACCTTTCCACGGTGCTCTGGTGTCTCTATCTGCAGTCCGGTCTTCTCGGTCCCATGCTGACGTGTGGCAGAAGTCCCAGCCACACGTGACTGCTGAGGCCAGTCAGCAGCCTCAGCGAAGGGCATGCAATATCACTACCTGTGACATCACGGGTCTCTTCCTAAGGCCTGCTGAAGCTGCTGATTGGCCTAAGTGGTCACGTGACCGCTGAGGCCATTCAGCGGAACTCAGAAAGAGACCCGTGAGAAGCCGTCAGAGCAGAATGACCGGAATGCACCAGGAGTACACTGGAGCATAGAGGACAGGTGAGTATGATTTTTTTTCCCCACCTCCCCCAGATGTCCAGGCATTAAAAAAAAAAAAAAATGTCTGGACAACCTCTTCAAGGTAAATTTGCATATACCATCTAAGGTTCTAAAAGTTTCTAATGTGACTTTTCAGCAACAGAAAGCTTAGTGAGGGGCACCACAGGAAAGGCCATTACTTGGTTTTACACATGCTGGGGCCAGTTTAGGGTAGAAAAACAACTTGATAGGTGTAGAGATCAGCACGCACGGTGGGGCGGCAATGACCAAGTTCACACACAGCAGGTTACTTAAAACGGTGATAGAGCTTTATTTGTGGCAATTCCAGCACAAAACAAAAGTGTCCAAACAAAAGAAATGTCTAGGCCTGTCCGGCGCTAGCTAGCAACAGCGTACCTCACTGTCCTCATGCAGGTAACCATAACGTAGTGAGCACAGCAGTCCAGTGTAAACGCTCACCTAGAGGAGCGTTTGGTCTCTCACTCCTCTACAGTATATCAGAGCTACCTTTTTGTGTTGAGCTTCCTTTCTCAAAGACACACAGGAAACCTCACCTGGGATTAGGGGAGGCAAATCCCGAAGTGGACTGGGGTGTGGACTGGAGAGTACCCACTACCAATCCTGCCCTCCAGTCCAGAAAAACCCAGCCCATATATTATAATGAAAAATGCTAGCAGACTATGGTCTGCTAGAGCAAGCTACATCCTGGATTTCCTTTATCTCACCTGGCTGAGGAAACCAGGCGAGATATACACCCCGTCCAGGACTTTGCCGTACACTTTACCACACAGGTTTCCTATAAATATAGTTATGCTCAAGGGAAAACCCCTTTAAGGGAGGAGATCAAATTCTCTATGTGCATAATCTGTTTAACCTTCAAAAAAATCAAAAAGCCATTGTGGCAAGGCTTGTCTCCTTCCAAAGGACAGATATACATGCACGCAGCAGCCTTCGGAACACCTGAGATAGCTTCAATTACCTCACACCCACCTCCAGTGAGTGTTCTGGGCCGATAGGATAATACAAAATAAGCTTTCTAAATTTTATATATTTATTAACCCCTAAACGGGTCAATATTAGACACTTTACACATAGAGGATACATGTAGTGGTTAGCAAGCAAATACAAATGGAAAGCAACATGACACGGGGCACAAAATAAAAATGGCAATAGACAGAAGGAAAGAAAATATTACCAACACATGCCTGTGATTGGTTCTCTGGGCTCCAGATGTTGAGCTCAGGGCGCGTACTTTACAGTAGTCCAAAAGCATGCGTCTAGGCATGCTATTCCAGTGGCAACACCCCCTAGATTTGGGTAGTACTATCCGGGTGGCTTTCAGCCGAACTAAAGACCATATAGAAGGTTACCAGAATAAGTAGATAGTCCGTTTCTCTGAGCCCATGTGGTAGGCTTCAGGGTTCTTCCTTAAGCAAGATACAGAGCATGTGTCTCCTACATGCTGTTACATCCATTCCAGGATAACAAAAAGTCTTAGGCCTCAAAGCTAGGCTGCATGGTAGACCACATGGTTGAAGTCTACACCATGACTTCCCCTAACATCTCCTCCAGGAACAACAAAAGACAAACCTCTTCCTGGTCTGAGAACTTTTACCTAACCTGGTCTCCTCCCTAAGTGATTTCACCAGGAGGAGCAGTCCCGCCCTCCTTTCTAAATCTCTCAGAATCATTTTTCGTTATATTTTCTTGCATGATGACGGTAGATTCGGGCCGGAGGTTTGATAGGGTTCGTGGTGAGATCCCCAGCATTTAGACTCCAAGGATGACACCCCAATCCCCTTTGGTTAAGGAGATCAGTGTCTGGACCTTTTCTGGGCTTTGAACCATGACTAGTTTGACCTTGGAACGTGCGCCTTGACCTGAAGCATCTGGGGAATTTATTGGGGCACCTGTAAGAGGCTCCCCGGTGAAGATATGGTCATAAAACCATAATCCTTTTGATGTGTAGCTGGCTCCATCTTATCTGTGAACTGTGTGCAGAGTACCCTCCAAGTACATCCTTTCTGCAGGACCCCCTGCCGGGTTAATGAGTGTAGCAATGTTATGTAAACAACGGCCTGTGTCAGTGACTCTCTGGGGATGAAAGGGTTGTTGAGTACAGAGTCCACCAACCACATTCCTCAAGCCTATGAGCAAATGGTTGATAACAGGCAAGAACCATACAATATGAGCGAGTAGTAGTACAAGAAATACATATCTGGGGCTCTTATCACACTCCCCTCCTTCCCCACTGTATAATTTCCTCTTCAAATTTTTCTTCCTCTCCTTAAGGTCTACTTCTTCTGAAACCAGAGAGGTGGCTGGTAGGGTTTGTGTGGTTTGGCCCCTTCATTGTTTCAGTTGAGTATTCTGTTTTAATATGTGCAATATTGTCCAATCTGAGATTATGACTTTGCCTAGTCTTTTTGGGTATTTTATATTTTGCCGCTGTTTCCAGGTTTCGGGATTGTGCCTATCCTGGCCCTGACCCTTGTTTTTTTAAATAAAAAAACATAGAAAAAAAAACCGTAAACCAATAAAGCCTTTTACTATGTATCACAGTTCTAGATCAACAATTACTGACTTGCTTTAATGGAAAGCCACATTGTAACACCATTGATTTTTACACATGTTGTTTTAGGAATCATTCTCCTCTGACTAAAACACAACAGATATGAAAGCTATCCAGTCAGTGCATACATGCATTGTCTATGCACTTGTAATTGTAGATATGGTTACACATACTGGTATATACAGTGACAAGTACATGTAAAAATACCATATAAATGCATGCTACTAGAGCTTCTCACACCCTAAGTCACTTTTTCTTTGTAGATATTGTGACAACTTGCGGGGAATTAGACTCAAAATGGCGGCAGACTCCTGGTCCGGACAGCGGTGGTTCATGGTACTGGGCGCCGGAAAGATAGCTTTCAGACGGTCCAAGTGTAAAATAAAAGTGGCTTTATTCAGCTTAACTGCAACATAGCAAAACAACAAAAAACCTAGACCACAGTTAGGGTCCTAACTCACTCCTTGAGCCCCTAACTGTCCTGACTATTGCTCAGCTCCAGCAACAGTCCCCTGTGGACCCCAGCCCTTCTGGGACAGAGCCTCTCTCTCTGTCCTTAGCTGGTCCACCATTTCCTGCAGGATACTCCAGCCCCTCTGGAGTTACGCGCCCCCCAAAGGCGTGGCTGAGAGCCTTTTCTGGCCTGGCCTGGGTCGCTCAACAGCGCCCTCTGGGTTCACATACTCACATACACTCCCCCCTCAGCTCACTACCCATGGAGTGAGCTACAATGGGAGAGACATCCTATGACGAAGTCCCTCTTCAACCCTGCATGCCTGTCCAGTGTCTCTCCAGAAGTCCCAATCTGGCGGTCTCTTCTTCCAGATTCCGGTTACTCGACACTTCCGGTTTCTCATCACTTTAACTGCTACGCCAAGATCCTGGCCATTCTGTGCAAAGGCAAGTTTTTCTTCATCACCTTCACAATTCGCCATACAGGGGATCACATCATTTTCATCCCATTTCTCGCCATAGTCTTCAGCCATCCCATTGCATGACTGATTAGTGAATAGCCGTAAGAATCTTCATCTTCTCCTATCATGAATCCACAAGAGCTCAGAGACCAACTAACACGTACTTCATGCACATCGATGTCTTTAGAGTAGAACTGTTTCACGGGTACTTTTTCCGTAACCTTCATCTCAAAGCAAACTTTGCCATCACCATCAAGGCTTAGAAGTTTAGGAGACATAGGCTGCTTGCTCTCCTCTTTGTTTGAGATACACAAGCTCTGTACTGCAATATCTTCTCCTTCTGCACGAGGGCCATACCGTACACCCTCACATAATGGATCACGCTGAACTACATTTTCTGGCATGTCTTTAACAACTGTCACATCATTGGTGACATGTAACCATCTCTTACTTCCTGACTCCCCCTTCACAGACAACATGGAGTCATTATTCACCGTTTGTCCACCAGACATTTGGCTAGAGACAGGCACAGCAACACCTTTATCCACAATGACTTCAGACACTTTAGCTGTTGGGACAACATATGCGTGGTCAGTCTTCTTACGGACTCTTGTTCCACACTTTTGATGACCCTTCACCTTATTTACCATCTCACAGCCCTCTAGGCTTTGGACCTCATTGGTTTGAAGCTGGACCCGCTGTCACAGGCAGTGTGTGACCAATCACAGTTTCTT
This sequence comes from Leptodactylus fallax, assembly GCA_947044405.1. Lineage (NCBI taxonomy): Eukaryota > Metazoa > Chordata > Amphibia > Anura > Leptodactylidae > Leptodactylus > Leptodactylus fallax. Next base: position 873,440 of record CAMRHE010000011.1, on the reverse strand, counting down.
CTTCTGTTGGACCTTCTTTGGCCTCCTCACATTTTGCAGGAAGTCCACCTTTAGCAGCATTTTCCTGGGGAACTATACCCTCTACTTGACATTTTACCGAGTCACATGGTTTCATCATAATCTGATCATTGGTATCAACATCAGTGGACAGGTCACTCATGTCTGTCTGACTTAATCATTCTCCTTTCTCTGCCTCTATGCTGGCAGCTTTTTCCAATTCTAACGCCTTCTGTAGCGCACAAATCTCTGATTCCAGCTCCAGAACTTTCTTCACTGCCACATTTTTCTGTGCAGCTTCCATCTCAGTTTTTACTAGTGCACCTTGCAGCTCTGATTCTTTAGAGGTTAACGGGTTCTGCAGCGAGTCTCTCTCAGCTTCTTGTGCTGCCAGCTTTGATGATAGGGCATATGCCGACTGTTCAGTATTGGATAAAGACTGCTGCAATCGATCCCATTCTTTTCTTTTAGATTCCACTTCGGTTTTTAACTGTGCTATCTGAACAGTGTGCTCTTCCAACTTTATTGCTGACTAGCGCTTCACTTGATCCATCTGAAACTCCAGCTGTTCCTTGATGCGTGTAATTTCCTCCTGCTTGTTCACTTGCACCTTTAGCTTAGCAACAAGCATTTTTATATCTACAATCTCAGCAGATAAATTAGACAGGTTTCCCTCAAACTGAATCTTCATGTCTTCTATCTGGAGGTCCAATTCTCTCTTGGCCTTTTCCAGCTTGTCATAAGCATTAGCTTTGTTCTCATACAATATCTGCACAGATTCCAGGTTTTTCTCAACTTCATCCTTAGAGCTAACCAAATCCTCCATTTCAGTGCGCAGTTGCTTGTTGAACCTCTCTAACTCGGCCTTTAATTCAAGGGCCTCTGCTTCAGCACGGTCACGTTCTTCTGCATATCTAGCAGAAAGAGCCTTCTCTTCACCAAGCAGCTGATCAAACTTTTTCTGCTTCCTTTCTAAATTTGACACCATCCGGCATTGATGATCGAGATCTACACCTACATCTTCTAGTTCCTGCTGCAGTCTAATTTTCGTCTTCTCAAGTTTGTCATAAGCAGCAACCGTCTCCTCTTCCTCTAGTTGCTCAAGGAAACCATTTTTCTCATCTTCCATTTGTTTTAGTTTTGTACTAAGGTCAAGCTTCTGACGGGTTGTATTGCCAAATGAAACAGATTCTTTTGGATTCCGTGTAATAGAATAAAGTTATAGAGTAAAAACACTAGACTATCCCCAAATAGCTTAACATTTTATTAAGAAGAGTATAAGAAGATAGAAAAAGATCTTACAACAAGGAAAAGTATAACAAAAGGTCAAAAGGTCTTACAACAAAGAAAAGTATGGTAAAAAGGTCTTACAACAAGGAAAAGTATAGTAAAACGGTCTTACAACAAGGAAAAGTATAACAGATATTAGAAGGTATAATCAAACCTTGCCATACAGCAGGTATGGCAAGGTGCAAATCAAATATCACAATCAAACTATGATATAATCAAATCTCAAAGTCAATCAAACTATGAGATAATCAAATACTTAAAGTATATCAAATTAACCTTTGCAATAAAGCAAGGTAAATCAAATATCAAAAGTCAATCAAACTATGATATATATTCAACACGTACCATACAGCAGGTATAGCACGGTAATCAAATCAAATACTTACAACACTGTCAAGCTGCATAGAGGAGTTCTGAAAAAGGGTATCAGTAGGAATGCATCACTCAGCCATGTCACAAGGTCTCAGCCAGCAGCATCAGCAGGCGTCCCCAATGATGTGCTCTCAAGAAATTGTAACACTAATGCTGAGGGATCTTTCCTCATATACCCTTTGTGTATGTCATACAATGGGCGGTTACAGAAGTGATTCACATCTGTAAGGCCTCACTTATCTCTAAGATCATATTCATGTGAAAGGGGCCAGTTCTCACCTGAATATGTCTTGTGACATATACGCTTTAAACAGAATCTAATTACTATAGACATACAAATATATCCTGTTGATCTGGTTGGCACGGATGTCCCCAAACTAAGTCTTTTGTTTAGGTTGTATGGGTATGCAAATACCTCTTCAGACAGCATTGTTGATCTAATTAGCATGTACATATAGATATCACCTTAAACAGCATCCTGTCATCTAATCTGTATAAGCATGTAAATAGCGTCTTTTGATCTAGACATACAGATATCACCTTAAATAGAGTCTATTGATCTACTCTGTTTAGGTATGTAAATATCGTTAATCTAATCTGTATGGTTATGTAAATCTCAGCACAGGTACTGGGTTCAAATGAAGGTTACTTATGTCCTGGCATAAACATTTTGTCATAAGCAGCCATTTTTGTCAAGGCTGCTATTTTGCAATACACGGGTTTCTTCTTGCAAAAGTTCCTGAGTGTCCTGAAGCTGAGATTCTAGTGTAGAAAAAGCTTTGGAAAGTTTGATAAACTTGCTGTCTGCTTGAGAAAGAAGCCCTGTGACATTATTCAATTCCACCTGTAGTCTGTTTGCCTTGTCTAGCAGTTCTGCTTGAAACCTGTCCCCTTCTGTGACTTTTAGTTGCATCACTTGAAGTTGAGTCTCTACTTTTTTGTGACTCTCCTGTAAGGTTTGCACTTTCTGAGCATGGACAGACGACATCTCCATCAATTCTTTGTCTTTATTTTGCACCAAAACAGACAACTTCTCATTATCTTCACAAGATCCTGACAGCGCCCTCTCCAGGCTACATATTCTAGCTTTGAGTTCCATTTCTCTTTGTTCCAGAACTCCAGCTCTGCTTCGCCATTCGTGGATTTCACCATTTAGGCGAACCTGATGCAAGTTTTGCTCTGACTGCAATGTCTGCACCACAGATTCTAAATCACTCTCTCGGTCAGACACATACTTCCTCAGCTCAGCAATTTCATTTTCTTTGTCAGTTAATGCAGCCGAAAGTTTTTCACACATCCCGACTTGGTCATCCAGACATTCTGACTGACTCTGCAAAAATTCACTTCTCTCATGTTTAGCAGTTTCAAGGTCATCTCTTAATTTTTCAATGACAATCTCTTTGGCAATGGAGTCTTGAACATGCTGCTCCTTTAAATCCTGCAATTGCTTCTCAAGCACTTGCTTTTGTTCCGCACTCTGTATAACTTCATTAGATAGAGCGCATTTCATTTCTGCAAACTTCTTCTTAGTGACACAGTCCATTCCAGGCAAACCCAGTACCACATTTTCACAATGACTAGGATATAACCTCTTCATAGAGTCAAACTCTGCCTTTAACTTAAGGTTCTCTCTTTCTGATACTAAAAGTTGCCATTTCCAATCAGATATTTCATTCTCATACATGAACCTGATGGTTTTATTCTCATCTTGAAGCTGCTGCACCATAATATTTTCATCTTTGGCGCTTTGCACTCCAATATGAGACAGTCAGCAGGGACATATTCCATCATAGAACAGAGGTGCTTTAGAAAAATTGAGTCGCCGTCATGCAACCCTTTATCTTTACTGTGACTCCAAATGCTCTGTTCCGGGTTTTGTGTCTCTCTGCATTCAGACTGATGTACTAATAAACCTGTGCATAACTTCTCTGCTTTTTTACAAGCTGAAATTCTCTTTTTCTTGCCCATGGTTTACTAACAAAATTACACAATATTCCACAGCAACCTTGGGTTCAACCGGCAGCAACTTTTTTTTTTTTTTGCTATCTTCTGCAGTCACATGTATTCAAACAGTTAACTTATGTGGCACTACAACAACCAGCATTTTCTTCTGTCTTCCACAGAAAACACCAACATGGCACCATAGCCTTTCACATACACTTGTTTGCAATATCCAGCTTCTATACACATTGCATACTTTCTTGCCATCAGCAAACACTTTACAGACTTCTGCACCACAGTATACACAAAGTCCATTCCCTGGATTCCTCTTCCAGAGTTTTACTTTCACCAGTTTTTGCACACACTTTGCTATATTGCAATTCACTCACCCCTTCCTGGGTTTCTCAGTTGAAATCACCGATTTCTTCCAGCTGTGGGCCACAATGCACACTTAGTAGTACTGCAGTCACCAACCACTTGTCTTCCAGGACTTGCGTGGATATCTTTATGCGCGCATTCTCCACCATATGTGACAACTTGGGGGGAATTAGACTCAAAATGGCAGCAAACTCCTGGTCCGGACAGCGGTGGATATGGTACTGGGCGCCGGAAAGATAGCTTTCAGACGGTCCAAGTGTAAAATAAAAGTGGCTTTATTCAGCTTAACTGCAACATAGCAAAACAACAAAAAACCTAGACCACAGTTAGGGTCCTAACTCACTCCTTGAGCCCCTAACTGTCCTGACTATTGCTCAGCTCCAGCAACAGTCCCCTGTGGACCCCAGCCCTTCTGGGACAGAGCCTCTCTCTGTCCTTAGCTGGTCCACCATTTCCTGCTTCCTGCAGGATACTCCAGCCCCTTTGGAGTTACGCGCCCCCCAAAGGCGTGGCTGAGAGCTTTTTCTGGCCTGGCCTGGGTCGCTCAACAGCGCCTTCTGGGTTCACATATTCACAATATATACCAGGCACCACCATATCTAGACCTAGTGGAGCATTTTAACTATGCAGGCAATGAGATATAACTCCAACTGCAGCCTATGACTAGAGATACCAAGGATAAGGGGAGTGGGGGATTTTCTGTAATACATATTCACCTCTGCTTGTATTTCTTTTTCCACATATAGAAAGGAAGCATTACAAATAGTAGAAGAACTGCACAAGTCAGTGTCCTTTGAATATAGCAGTAAGTATGGCATATGATCACTAAGGAAGCTGACTGTAGTGGTCCTGTAGCTAAGAAATAGGAAAGCACTCTTGTAACTAACCGTTTAGTGGGTGATTTTTATTTATTTCACATGGGTATATACAGAATCACATTTGGACATGTCACCGTTATTCAAGATTTTAGACTGCAAAAATACAAACATACAGATATAAATATACAGGAGAAGAAGCACATACTAGAGGTTACATACAAAAATGAGAAAAAAAATAAGAAAAAAATTGTAAATACAGTGATAATAGTAATAGCCCAAATGTAATTGGAAGAATGCCAGAGTCTATGGGGAACACAGAGTCCTGAACACATGAATGTACATAAAGAAATGGTGCATTGCGCATTGCATACCTTAGAAGGTTATGTGGTCATGGTCATTTTGGAATATTTGAAAAAATAAATCCACTGAACTATAAGACACATTAAATGGATTAATGTTCTAATGAGTCTAGAAAAAGGAAGCAATGTAATCAACAGTCTTGATCACTAATTGACTATCATTTTGTGTCTACAACTCATATACAATGAAATGGGCAATGGGTTGTGGATCCATTATGACAACAAACCAGTTTGGCTGTAAGCCATTCGTAAAGATACATTCTAAGCAAACTGTCTAGTGTTCACCCTTTAAACCCCATAAAATAAGTCTGTGTCATTCACAGGAATCCAAGGCAGTATATGAGGACAGACAACAGGAACAAGCTCAAGACTATAGCAAGTATCATGGACAAAGACACTGACTCCTGTGTTGTAAAGGATACATGGTTCAAGGAACAGGCCCAACTCCAGGCGTCAGGACAGGATACATAACTTAGAATCAAATGATAGAGTCCAGGATTCAGAGTAGACACTCAAATACAAGTCTCAGACAAACAGACAACCAGAACATCTGCCCAAACACACAGCAGAAAGAAATATATATATCTGTTACCGTTAAAGTGCGAAATCAGTGAATGTGCACCTTAACTAGGTAATGTGCACATTCACTGATTTGCTCCGTTAAAGTGCGTAATCAGGAGTTTTCCGCACTTTACCTAGGTAATGTGCACACTCTCGGCTTGCAGATCGTTAAAGTTCGGAAGTTTGTTTCTCTCGTAGTCCTGCTGTCCCTACTCCGTCCCCCCCTCTTTTCCCTCCACTGTTAAATAGTCTTCTTTCGCCAGCAGCATAGCTAACTTGAATGGGTTTTGAAAGCAAACGTGCGGGTGTGTGTGTGCGTGCTTACACCCTCTGGGCCGCGAAGCAGCCGGATTTTTTTTTTTTTTTTCGGACACGAAGGACTTTGTTTCCGGCTGAAAAAAAATAAATAAAAAAACGGCTTTTCGCGGCAAACCGTCTCCAACCTTCCCCTATACTGTTCCCAATCCTTTTTTTTTTTTGCCGACATTAAGTTCACTGTAAGCCTAGAGCGACGTTGCTGCTGTTGTTCCAGCAAAACATGTTGTTATCTGCACTTTAACAAGTGCCTAGTAGGTAATGTGCACATTAGCTAGGTAATGTGCAGATTACCTAGGTAATGTCAGAAATGAAAGCAGTTTTCCGCACTTTAACGGATTGCCCTAGTGAATCTGCACATTACCTAGTTAATCTGCAGATTAACTGATTTCTGCACTTTAACGGTAACATTTTTTTTTTTTTTTAACAGAATCCCATAAGGCCAAAACAGTTAACAGAAATGTATATATGGCAGCAGACAAAAACAGTTAATGAAGATCCACAAATGATAGAAGCCAAAGGCTAATAATAGACACAGCTCATAGAATGTAGGGCCCTCACTCCTATTGTTTCATATGTTTATTTCTTTGTCACATTGTAATGTCTCATATTGTCTGTTCATGTGTCCTCTGATTTGTAAAGTGCTACGGAATATGTTGACGCTATATAAATAAAGTTTATTATTATTATTATTACTAGTATTAGACACAGCAAAAAGACATGTGTCCACAGGGAAACAGAGATGCATACATGACGGAAGCCTGAAGCCCAATCATACATAACAAAAGGAAAAACCTGGTGTTATACCTGAAATCTTCCTGACTGGTGTATGTATAGCTGTAACCCTATTGTACTGTTCACAAAATCTGCATGAGAGGAAGGGGGTTAAAAGGGTGATGTCATCTTCATTGTTTTTACTTATTCCCGAAAAGAGCATAAAGTAAACAAATCTGACCATATAATGTAGCTCAGAAGTGGTTCACAATGGGCATCTTCCCAAGATCCTAATAACTTAAGATGTAAAATAAGAGACTCTTTGAGCACTGCTCTTGCTACTCAGAGTAGAATGGGTGATGGGGAGGATCAACTCCCACAGCACAGAGGGGTACAGGCAAGAGAGGATAGGGTCTGAGTGACAAAAGCAGAGCTACTGGACTGCAGGCCCACCCCCAGTGCATCATCTGCCTCATTTGCATAAAACTTCAAAGTTCTGTTCTCCAAATCTACAAAAGTGACATATATAACAAACGTATGTTGTTTACCACTGTAATGTACTCTGTAACATGAAGCAAAGTCCAGGTTAGGTCTCTGTTCTCACCAACTGACATGGCCTTTATCAGACTGTGCTGAAATAAGCTATGTGCTGTGTTATTACATATCTATAGCATCAGTGAATGTTTTGTTTATGTTTGCTTTAACCCCTTCCTGCCGGTGACATTTTTTGATTTTCGTTTTTGACTCCCCCTCCACCCTTCCAAACCCAATAACTTTTTTATTTTTCCATTCTCAGAACGATATGAGGTCTTACTGTTTGCGGGACAAATTTTTTTTTTCATGATGCTACCATTTATTATTCTGTACAATGTACTGGGAAGCTGGAAAAAAAATTCAGAATGAGGTGGATTTGAAAAAAAGTGCATTTGTGCAACTTTCTGACGGGCTTCATTTTTATGGCGTTCGCTGTACAGCCAAAATGACATGTCATCTGTATTCTACGTTTCGGTACGATTCCGCGGATACCAAATTTATATGGGGAGATGGATGTGAGGACACATGTCGTGTTGTTGACTTGAGTTCCCTGGGGATAGCAGCGGAAGCCCCACCGAACCAGACTGCAGATCAGTTTGGTATTCTTTTTCTCTTTTTAATCCCATTTTATTTTTCTGTACTGTATACCTTGTTTTTACCTGCATTTGCTTGACTATCCTCTGATGTCTATTCTGTATACGTTAGCGGCTAGTACCGACCCACTCGGGTTAACAAATATATAAAATTTATAAAGCTCGTTTCATGTTATCCTATGAACCCAGGCACTCACGGGTAGTGAGTGGAAGGTAAAAGGGGTGATATTAGGTAGGCCAAGTGGCTTGGCAAAGCGGTATCCTTCACAGCAGGAGAACAGCTTAATAAGTGGAGAAGGAAGCAGATCTCCTTAATAAGATATATTACAAAGTTTCTTATATTAACCTGCATTATTCATTTATGAAAAGTTGTTTATAACTGGAGGTATGCTTACTGAATAAGAAGGTAATAAACATAGATAGCATTTATGCGCACACGGTGTTACTGTTTGTTACTCTTTAGATTGTATTTCAACACTCTTGACAGGGCTAATCTTTGAGACTGTAACACAGTGGCGGACTGGGATGTTTAGGGCCCACCAGTGGAATTGTTTCTAGGGGCCCACCATCAAGACCCCTGCAGATCAGCGGTACCGAGACAGGGCGGCTAAAGGTAATAACATGTCGGGAGCCATGCTGCTCACCCACTATAACATGTACACCACTGCACTACCTAAACCTACTGCTACACCTTGTATGGCAAGTGAACAGCGTGGCTCCTAGAATTGTTACCTTTACCTGTAGCCGCACTGTCCTGGAAAAGCTGATCTGCAGAGGTCCTGACTGTTGTATCATCGCAGATGTAATATTGATGGCCTATCCTAAGGACAGGCCATCAATATTGCAAAGATGGATAAATCCTTTAACCCCTTAAGGACCCAGCCCAAAAGTGCGTTAAGGACCAGGCCTCGTTTTTCAAAACTGACATGTGTCACTTTATATGGCAATAACTTTGAGACGTCTTAACTTACACAAGTGATTTTGAGAATGTTTTTTCGTGACACATTGTACTTCATGTTAGTGGTAAAGATTAATGAATATTTTTGTATTTATTTATAAAAAAATAGGAAATTTGATGGAAATTTGGAAAAAAATAAATAAATAAAAAAAAAAATCGCAATTTTCAAAATGTGAAATGCTCTGCTTTTCAGACAGATAGTCATTCCACCCAAATACATTAATACATACTGTCTACCATATCTCTGCTATATATCGGCATCATCTTTTAATCGTCCTGTAATTTATTTTGGATGTTAGAAAGTTTACAAGTGTAACAGCGATTTTGCAGATTTACAAGAAAATTTCCCAAACTAATTTTTTATTGACCACTTCAGTTCTGAAGAGGATTATAATGGCCTATATATTAGAAACCCCCATAAATCACCCGATTTTCAAAACTGCACCCCTCAAATAATTCAAAATAACATTTGGGAAGTTTGTTAACCCTCTAAGCATTTCACTGGAATTAAAACAATATGGAGGTGAAATTTAGACATTTAATTTTTTCCCACTAATTCCTTAATTTAGCCCTAAAATTAACACATTCACAAAGGGTTAAAGGAGAAAATGCATCTCACAGTTTGTTATGCAATTTCTCCCGAGCACGGAAATACCCCACAAGTGGGTGTAAACTGATGTTTGGGTGAATGGCAGCGCACAGAAGGGAAGGAGTGACACTGGGCGTCTGAAAAGCAGATTTTGCTGGATTAGTTTTCAGGTGCCATGTCTCATTTGCAAAGCCCCTAGAGTACCAATACAAAGGAAAACCCCCAAAAGTGACCCCATTTTGGAAACTACACCCCTCACAGAATTCATCAAGGGGTATAGTGAGCATTTTGACCTTACAGCCGTTTCACAGATTTTGCTAACACTGGGATGTATAAATGAAACATTACTAAAATGTCACTTTATCCCCAAAGTTTTCATTTTCACAAGAGGTTAAAGGAGAAAAAGCACCCCACAGTTTGCAAAACAATTGCTCCTGAACACAGCAATACCCCATATGTGGTCGTAATCTGCTGTATGGGTACATGGCAGGGTTCAGAATGGAAAGAGCGCTATTTGGCTTTTGTAGGGCAGATTTTGCTGGAATAGTTTTCAGGTACCATGTCGCATTTGCAGAGCCCCCAAAGTACCAATACAGTGGAAACCCCCTAAAAGTGACCCCATTTTGAAAACTGCACCCCTCACAGAACATATCAAGGGGTATAGTGAGCATTTTGACCCTACAGCTGTTTCACAGATTTTATTAACATTGGGACATTAAAATGAAAAATTACTTTTTTTTCCAATAAACCGTCAATTTAGCCCCAATTTTTTCATTTTCACAAGAGGACAAAGGAAAAAAAGCTCCCCAAAGTTTGTTACACAATTTCTCCTGAACACAGAAATGCCCCATATGTGGTTGTAATCTGCGGCATGGGTACATGGCAGGGCTCAAAATGGAAAGAGCGCTATTTAGCTTTTGGAGGGCAGATTTTGCTGGAATAGTTTTCAGGTGCCATGTCGCATTTGCAGAGCCCCTAAAGTACTGATACAATGGAAACCCCTCAAAAGTGACCCCATTTTGAAAACTACACCCCTCATAGAATTTATCTAGAGGTATAGTGAGCATTTTGACCTCACAGCTGTTTCACAGATTTTATTGACTTAGGGACGTAAAAATGAAAAATTACTTTTTTCCATTTAGCGACATATTTTTAATTTTTGCAAGTGGTTAAAGAAGAAAAAAACACCCCACAGTTTGTTACACAATTTCTTCTGAACACAGAAATGCCCCATATGTGGTCATAAACTGCTGTATGGGTACATGGTGGGGCTCAGAATGGAAAGAGCGCTATTTGGCTTTTGGAGGGCAGATGTGGCTAGAATAGTTTTTGAGTGCCATGCCGCATTTGCAGAGCCCCTAAAGTACCAATACAATGGAAACCTCTCAAAAGTGACCCCATTTTAGAAACTACACCCCTCAAGGAATGTATCAAGGGGTATTATCATTTTGAGCCTAAAAATGCTTCCCAAAAATTAATGTACAAAGTGAAAATTAAAGTTTTTAAAGAAATATCCAATTTCAGTGCCTAACACGTTGCGGCCACTTTGTGGCATCAGAGACATGAACTCCTAAAACTATTAAGTGGGCTATCCCGGGGACAAAAAAATTAAATATGTGGGTATAAACTGCTGCTTGGGCACACAGCAGGGCTCAGAAGGGAAGGAGCACTGTGTTTTTTTAGCTTTTGGAGTACTTTCTCGTCGCCATGTTGTTTTTGCAGAGCCCTGGAGGTGCCAGTAAATTGGAATTCCCCAAGAAGTGATCCCCATTTTGTAGGGGCAATTTTAGGGTCTCTGCAAATGTGACATGGCGTCCAAAAAACAACAATCTAAATATGCGCTCCAAAAGCAAAAGGGCTCCTTCACATTTGCGCCCTGCTGTGTGCCCAAATGACAGTTTATGCCCACATGTATGACACTGGTGTGCCCAAGATAACGTACTTAACAATGCCATATGTGGGTATAAACTGCTGTTTGGGCACAGCTGGGCACAGAAAGGAAGGAGCGCTATTTTGGTTTTTGGAGCACAGTTTGCTTTTTGGACACCATGTCACTTTTGCAGAGCCCATGAATTGCCAGTAAAGTGGAATCCGCAGATATCTCACCCCATTTTGGAAACTATACCCTTCAAGGGATTTATCAAGTGGGGTAGCGAGCATTATTAACCCTTAAGTGTTGCATTCTTTTAATTTCCAGAAATGAATGCGCAGCTGATAATGAAAAGTTAAAAATGAAATTTTTCTATAGATACACCATTTCAGTGCCCGATATGTTGTGCCCAGCTTATGTCTGCACAGACACACTCCAAAAACCGGTGAGCGGGGATCCCGGGCACAACAGCTTTTGGAGCGTTCATCTCTGATACAAGCCGGGCACAACATATTACGCACTGAAATGATGTATTCCTGGAAAAATTGTCATTTTAGCCTTTCACCATCAGCTGCGTATTCATTTATGGATAATAAATTATAGCAACACTGGGGGGTTAAAAATGCTCACTGTACCCCAGGATAAATTCCTTCAGGGGTGTAGTTTCCAAAATGGGGTGACATGTCAGGGGATTCTACTGTACTGGCATTTCAGCTCTGCAAAAGTGCAATGGCGTCCAAAAACCAAACCGTCCAAGTCTGTGCTCCAAAAACCAAATAGCGCTCCTTCCCTTCTATGCCCGGCTGTGCCCAAACAGCAGGTTATGCCCACATATGACATTAAGTACGTTATTCTGGGTACGACAAGTGTAATACATGTGGGTATAAACTGCAGTTTGGGCACACAGTAGGGCGCAGAAGGGTAGGAGCGCTATGTGGCTTTTGGAGCGCAGATTCAGATGTTTGGGATCTGGATGCCATGTCATGTTTGCAGAGCCTCTAAAGTACCAGTAAAGTGGAATCCCCTAGGGTATGACCCCATTTTGAAAAGTGCACCCCTCAAAGAATCAAGGGGTGTAGCGAGCATTAGTATCCCAGACGTGACTGCACAGCGGATGGGGAAAAGTGAATGAATAGGTTGCGGGACAACCTGTGCTTTTTATTGGGACTGTTTTGGGGTACATATGACTTTTTGATCACTTTTTATGGCATATTTTGTAAGGTGAGATGGCGAAAAATCATTACTTATGCCAGGGCCCCTTTCCAATAACAGTATGTATAGCGGTTGGGGAACCAGGCTTTCCCCGACCGCTATCATAGTGGTCTGGGGCGCGCCCATTTCCAGCTGGCTACGGACCCCGTACCCCGCCAAGCCCGACCGCGATCGTTATGCCCCTGGCCAATGCATCTGCATTGGTAACATGTGGACTAATAGTCGGGGCTCGGGGCCCACCGGTGGATTCACCGGTTCCCCGGTGGGCCAGTCCGACCCTGCTGTAACATGTTGTGTTTCTTTTCTCATTTAATTTGGTAAGTCATTTGACATCAGTCTCACCCACAAGGTAAGTTCACATCACCATTGTTTGGTCTGTTCAGACACAGGCACAGAATAACAAAGTGAAGACAGAACTGTCTAATGACTGACAACAATCGATCCCGAGGGATCTCATTGACTATAATATGGTCCCTCGTGTATCAGTTGTATTCTCTGTCATTTCACCAGACGAAAAAGTCCTGCATGAAACACCTCCAACACAGATGTCATCCTAACCTATATTAAAATAAAGTTTTGTTATAAACAAATACGAAGTCAGTGTATGGGGTAACAAACAATAGATAGTCAATTGAGATTTTTGAATGTTTATATAAGAAAAACTGTGCTCCCCCTCTCCCAAAGAAGAAACTTTCAAATCACCCCCCTTCAGAAGCCCTGATGTAGCAGACTAGTGGCACTTGTAGGAGATCAGCACCACAACTCCACTGCACCAGGACTTCAGGATAGCGTTGGCAAACTGTAAACAGAAGGGGATTACAATTGAAACCATGGAGTGTGGCTGCAGTTACAAGCACCATTGCTACACAGTACAGACAGAAAGTTCTGTACAGTGTTTGGAGCTCAGTACACTGTAGCTGCCACACTCCAGACCCGCTCCCATTCACTTGAATAGGATCAGGGCTGCTTATGGCCGTATACAGGGGCATAAATACCGCGGTAGCGGCTGCCACAGGGCCCAGGATATTATGGGGCCTGGGGCCCTGTGACAGCTGCTACCGCGAACCCCACAAACCCTGGAGTATAACGATCGGGGGGCCCAGGGGAGGAGAGCGAACATAAAAAACACTGTTACGTACCTCTACTGCGCTCCGGTAGGCTTCGGGCCTGTTTGGTGACGTCCCAGACGTCATTATGCGTCGCGACGCCGGCCTGGATCACGCAAAATCTGGTCCAATGTTGAAGGTGCCCAAAGTAGCGGGGAGTGCACCGGAACCAGGAAGAGGTAAGTAGCATTGTTTTTTATGCTTGCATCCTCCCCTGGGTCCCCGATCATTATATTCTGGGGTCTGAAAAGACCCCAGAGTATAATAATCGTTCATGGGTGGTCCACAATGGGGCATAATACTGTGTGCAGGGGCCACTATGGGGCATAATACTGTGTGCAGGGGCCACTATGGGGCATAATACTGTGTGCAGGGGCCACTATGGGGCATAATACTGTGTGCAGGGGCCACTATGGGGCATAATACTGTGTGCAGGGGCCACTATGGGGCATAATACTGTGTGCAGGGGCCACTATGGGGCATAATACTGTGTGCAGGGGCCACTATGGGGCATAATACTGTGTGCAGGAATGTGGTTTGTGCGGGGGGGGGGGGAAATTGGTCCAGGGGGGGGTTGGGGGCGGCGGTTTGGGGGGGGCCCATATCAAATGTTTGCCTTGGGGCCCAGCCATTCCTAGTTACGCCACTGGCTGTATACTTAGTATACAGCTTCTGGCAATCACATCAGCTGATCAGTTCAGGGTTCGAATATTGTACTCCAACCAACCTGATACTTATGATAGATCATCATTGTCAAAAATGTTCAGGTTCTGGACAACCACTTTAAGGATACCATCAATATTATTTGCCCCAAATAACCCCTTTAAGAGTTAGAATCTCGTCTCCTGGCTGCACTATAAACCTAGAAATGCACAATAGTTTCTTGAAGTGCCTTTGTGGGTTTATTTGAGTTTTATGCATCAAGACGTTTCTAACCATACACATCCATGTGTCCTACACCCAGCCTCCAGTGCCATAGAAAGGTATAGTACATATGCATACACAATAGCATGCACAACTAAAAAAGTACCTTCAGTGTCACTGCCTGCCTCTGCCATGCTGCTGCGACTTCCGTGAGTGGGAGGGCGCACACGGGTACTGACAGCAGCTTCTCACATGGTGGGGGCAGGACGAGAGCCAGTGGGTGAGCCTATGGAGCTGTCAATCACTATGATGGGCGTGGCCATACGGTCATCAGCAGGCAGTTATAGAGGTGTGATCCGATCCGCCCGTATGGGTTTGTGTACCATATTACCCCGTGTAGGGGGTCACCTGCACTTTCTACTTATTTTACTCTACCGCTGACGTAAACAAGACGCGAGCTTCGGTGGGCGGTCCTACGTATGACGGCCCCGCCTCTCGTTGCTGTGTACACCAGAGCAGAGACTTCCTGTGCATTGCCGCTGGTTTGTACTACATATCCCGGCGTGCATTGCTCCGGCAGCCTGCAGCGTTGCTTTGCTCCTGGTTACCAGAACAATAAGCCCGCTGCTGTCTGTGAGCTAGGCTGCCAGATAACGGTATGCATGGCGCATGCTCCTGCCCGTAGCTAAACAGGGCACTCTCCGAGTAACACTGGCACAGGAATGAAGAGCACGGCAGGCAGACTCCTTGTAAACACTAGTGCACAGCTTAGACTGCTGCACAGGTAGCCGCACGTTAGCCTAGCTATGCCAAGCATGTGAGTCAGCTGGCACACACTGGAGCAGTAAAAAGCACACAGCGCCTGGCACTGGCACAACTCAGGGCAAGCGTTGTGCACAAGCTGGGGCAGCATCCCTGGCACCTCTACCCATGCACTGCCTTGTGTGAGGAGCCGCTGACACACAGGTCCCGCATCCTTCCGTCCACTGACACAAAGACAGGATAGAGGAGGGGGCAGAGGAAGCGGAGCACTGCCGGCCCGGGAGCACCTCTGTCACTGCCGCCACTGCCGCTGCCAGCGATGTCCTGCTTCTGATCGCCAATGACCAGGAGCAGCGCCGCCGACATGTGGAGACCCACGGAGCACGAGAAGTACGGCGTCGGTGAGTAGTGGCGATCAGCTGTCATCGGGACTGCCTGTGCTGCCATTGTCAGCGCTCACATAGCTGCACTGATTGATCCCATTACCAGCCCTGTGCCATCTGTGTATGCAGCGGTGGCATGACATCCCTGCCATCAATGACCCCTGCCATAGCTGCAACTTTACTCGGTGTGTAAACAAAGGGGCTGTCATTGAGTTAAGCCAGTGCCAACAAAGAGGCAGTTTACTGGCTGGACATCCCCTGGCATAACTGACTGCTGACGGTCTGCTTTCTATGTGTGGATGACTTATGGCTGCAGGATAATACTTCTAGGTCACCCCTCTCATCTCATCATGTAGGGCATTGAGCTGGTGGTGGAGTAATATCAGCATCTATGTGTATATGTTGTTTAATATTCTGTCTGCTGCTGTAGTTGCTGATACTGACTATCTGATTTTGTGGTCTTTATCTGTTATTAGTGGTATATTTGTATACAAAGATTTACTGCCTGTGGTTAGTATTATTTAGGTTGGGTTTGTGCATGGCCTTCTCAACATTGCTTGTTGTCATCCTGGAGACAAGTGATTTTAGGAAATTGAAATTCTTCGTGGCTGGTGAGCATTGGAAGTGAACAATTGCCAGCCAGTGATCCAGGAGTTTCTTTGTATTGTTCCTCTGCATGCCTTTTGTTATTGCTTTTGTTTGTTTGTGCTGAGGGAAGTGTTGTGATTGTTGACATGATGTGAGGTCTGTTCCATGGGATGTCATTTAGCAAGTCCCGCCTATCGCTCTCCCAGCAAATGGACCTCTTAGAAAACCCATCACAGACCTCCTTTGTACTTTGTGGCACATATTATCCGAATATATTACTGCTTGCTTTAGCTGTGGAAACAATAGCTGTATATCAGTTTGCCAGGCCATGGCCCATTAACTTATATGGCATCAAGGCGGTTAATCTTGGTGGTGGGTAATAATATACAGAGCCCTTCAATATCCGTTACTCATTTCCTATGGACCTACTACCATCTGCCCTGCTTTCTGTCTGTGGCTGCAGTCTTGTAAAAATAATCACCATATCTTCTTGTTGAAAATGATGCACCAATAAAAGACAGTCATTTTATTTATTGAATTATCTTTCTTTTATAATTTTAATATTGTTGTTTTATTGTTATTTATAATGTACCTTCTTTTGTTTAGGGATTTTCTAAAAAGAAAACATGTACTACCTCATTGTAATAATAGTAATATAGTGAAGAAGTGTAACCAGATGTATGAGTTTAGATCTTTTTACTTTTATAGTCTGCACAAAGGGATGACTTCTGTGTATTTGGTCATCACACTTGTGTTCTCTATTCATGGTGCTCAAAAGGCCATGCAAGTGAAGACATATGTTCTTGGCTATAGTAGATAATCACATCCTTCTCAGTTTATCAAAGCCTTGCTTCCCAGTGTTTATTTCGCAGAGGCCTTGTCATACACATCTGCAATTCACAGCCAGGCAGCCTGATCTTGAAACAGATCTGTTGAGATTCTAAATCATTGTATATGTGGAGGATGACTATTTATGTGTAGTGTC
Organism: Leptodactylus fallax; assembly: GCA_947044405.1. Lineage (NCBI taxonomy): Eukaryota > Metazoa > Chordata > Amphibia > Anura > Leptodactylidae > Leptodactylus > Leptodactylus fallax. The sequence continues at coordinate 856,251 of CAMRHE010000011.1, read as the reverse complement.
CATTCTCGCTCTACTTGGATTGGGAGATTTTATATGTGTATACAGAAGGCTTCTTCTTTTCCAATATAGCCACTACCCACTATTGCATAGTGTGACATTGAGGAGGAGGAGATTTAGAGAGCTGCTCCTGGAATGTTATGTGGAAACCATGCAGTTTATTTCAGGCAGCGTGTTTTGAAGTCATCCAGGGAGCTGTCTTTGTCTTTGGTGCTGTTCACTATGTAGTACCCAGTCATGTATCACTATGGTGTTACGCATTGTGACAGGACTGGATTGTAGTAAGGGAGGATTGCAGGATGAGCAGTTCTTGGATATGTGTTGTTTTAGCTCATTTTAGACTTGCAAAAGTGGTTGTGATATAAACTAATGGTTATATACTGGAAACTGTGTGAGCTGTTATACGGTGTCACAGAGCATCTGCGTTTACAGTACATAATGCAGTGGCACAAGAGCCAATTCCAAGCTGCCTCTGGTTTCTTGTGCTGCTGATAATATCTGTCTCTACATTTGCCTGATTTCCCAGTTTTTCCCCAAACATGTTCACACACTGAGGCTTTTCTTCGGTTTCATGTAAAGCCATTTACTTGTCATCACAGCTGGAATAATTTCCATGGCAGAACAGATTGCGAAACTTTCATCCAAACCATTCATTCAGTATTTGTATTATGTTGACTTTTTAATATAATAAAATATGTGTATGGCTATGTTCACATCTGCACTGTGTGTCCACCCGTTGTGAAACCGTCTACAAAAAGAAAAAAAAAACAACGGATTTGTCAAAAAAATGGACATAAACAGTTACACAATGCATATGTCAATGGGTATCCATCAAGAAAAGTTTCCATTTGTCTGTGTTTGGCGGATCCATTTTTATTTATTTTTTTTTTCCCCTCGTCTTCATTCTGAGCATGTACAGAGAAGAATGAAGAGGGAAAAATGGATTGCAAAATGGACACGTTGCTGTCCACTGTGCTGCTAGTCCGATTTTTGTTTCTGTTCAAAAGAGTGGATACACATCGGAAATGCTCCAAACAGTCACCGGCGGATGATTTTAAAAACCCATTGAAATCAATGTTCTTTTTTTAAATGACCTGTTCTAAACAGTTTTTATGATCTTTCGAGAGATCACAAAAACTGATAACCTGCAGAGACACCAACACAGATGTGAATTCACCCTAACATCGCTGAATCATATTCACATTTACTATTCCATAGCAACAATAATTTAGTTTTTTTTTTTCCCATTTATTTTTCAATGTATATGTTAGCTAAGCTAGCTACAGAAGGTCTAATACACTCACTTGGTATAATAAATGTCACTACTGGGCTCAGAAGCCTAAGGGGGCCCAACGATCTCTCCACAGCATAAGAAGATATCAGTATTACGCCTAATGTACATGACCAAATGTGCAGGGTGAGTGGGTGCTGATTTTTTTTTTTTGAATGGAATACAATTGGATCACATTCAGATGGCATGCAAATGGGTTTTTAAGCAATGCGTCGCTAACCTGTTGCTATCCGGTGCCTATCCAGTTTCCCGAGATTTTCAATCGGATTGGCAGTGGACGGACTCAAGCGCAAGTGTGAACCCACCCTAACTAGACTATAAGATGCATATGAGGTTACAGTGATATTTTGTACGTTCATTGAGCATGTTTGCTGTGTTCTGACTTGCTCAGTAATTTTCAGATTCTTTTATTGCAGCAGATGACTTCTGTTCCTTATTTGGTATAGATATATAGGTATTGAGGTTGAGAAAAGCTATGGTGTTTGTGCATAAAAGAAAAAAAAAGGACTAGGATTTTTTTCGGTGTGGCCTGACATTTGGAACAAGATTTGGTGTTTCATGATGCAGTTGACAGCTGCCAGGAAAACGTATAGATATATTTGCGGCTGATCTCTGGAGTGAGAGAAACTGACCAGCCATCAGCTTCCACTTATCCCCTATCCACAAGTTATCCGCTATCTACAGAATAAGGGGATAAGTACCCAATCAGTAGGGAACTGAGTGCTGGGACCCACATTGACTGTGAGAATGGGGGTTCTGTGTATCCCATATGAATGAAGTTGGAGATCATGCATGCAGACAACTACACTATTTCATTTCCTTTCAGCAGTCCCACAAAGTTGAGTGGAGCTGCAGTGCATATGTATGACGTTCTGCCTTGTCCATATAGGGCACACAGAATCCTCTCGTGAATTCTCATGATTGTTGGCCGTCCCATCTTCAACCACCAACGATCAATAGTTAATTTCTGTCTCAATAGGGAATAACTTTTAATAAATAAAATGTTTAGTCAGATCCAACTTGTGCTATAGTACCCCAAATCCCTATGCTAGGGATGAATAATAATACATTTTATTTATATAGTGCCAACCTACTGCACAGCACTTTACAAAATGTAGGGTTGAAGTACAGACAAAAAGATACATTACAGAGAAATAGTCAATTTACACAATGGGACTGAGGGTCCTGCTCGCAAGAGCTTACAATCTATGAGGTTAAAAGGTGACACAAGAGGTAGCAGGGGTGACCTAGGAGGTAGCATTGCTTATACAGTGGTCCAGACATTTTTTTGATAGAGGTTATTTTCATTACAGATAAAAAAAAAAAAAAAAAGCTGTATGAGCCGTCACCAGTCAGTGTCCTTTACTGTGCAGATGGTGCCTGGACATATAAAGTTACAGTCTGATACGGCATCATATCTATCTTGTGGGGTAATGCAGGAGCGTGAACAGAGGAGGGTTCGTTTTGGGGATTCTAACTGTGGAAGGGTTTACATTAGGAATTGTGATAGGCCTATCTGAAAAGATGTGTCTTTAGTTTGCGCTTGAAGCTATAGAAATTGGGAGTTAATCTGATTGTATCAAATCTAAGGTGCATAGACAATTTAGAACCACACAATCTTCACCTACTGGCAGGAGAGGATTCACACAAGCCAAAAAGTGTTAAGGCATATATAGATAAACAGCAATAAGGTAAGAGGTTGGTTTGGTTTTACCAATCAGTCGTTTTCAGATAGGAGTCAGGTGAATAGGGTAAGAGGTCCATTCAGTTCCAGGCACATTCCCTGTCTTGCCCCTCAGTCATGTATGCCTGACCCCAATAAGACTCCTGTCCTAACAAGGGCAGTACCACAAAGCTGTCCCTTATGTAACTGTTCCTCATAACACTTGTTCAGTTGACAGCTATTCCCCTCACCTGCTTGCTTACTCGGCAAACTCTACATACACTGTGTTCCAAATTATTACGCAAATAATATTTTCTCATATTATACTCTATTCGAGTATAAGTGAAAGGTTTTTGAACAAACTGCCTATGATAACAGTATATTTAAAAAAAAAAAAAAAAAACACTCAAAATGCACTCAAAATGCATGTTTTAAATTATTATGCACAGCAGAATTTGCGACCTTTTCATTTTTATTAAGAACAAAAAAATGGTCATTGTGAAATTATAAGCATTAGCAGGTTATTACAAACTGAAATCAAACAGTTTTCAAGCCAAAACTTTATTCGAGGTGATGTTACATTTGCACATAGGACCCCTTGTTCGAAAGAAGCTTCTGAACTCTCTTGTCCATTGAATTTGTCAGTTTTTGGATGGTTTCTGCTTCAATTGTTTTGCATGAGGACAGAACACCCTCCCAGAGCTGTTGCTTAGATGTGAACTGCCTCCCGCCATCATAGACACTCCTTTTGATGATGCTCCAGAGGTTCTCAATGGGGTTGAGGTCAGGGGAGCATGGGGGCCACACCATAAGTTTGTCCCCTTTTATGCCCATAGCAGCCAGAGATGCAGATGTGTTATTTGCAGCATGAGACGGTGCATTATCATGCATGAAAATGATCTTTCTGTGGAATGCATGGTTCTTCTTCTTGAACCATGGCAGGAAGTGCTGTTTGAGAAACTCCACATACATTATGGAGTTCATCTTTACCCCTTCAGGGATCCTAAAGGGGCCGACAATCTCTCTCCCCATGATTCCAGCCCAAAACATTACTCCACCTCCTCCTTGTTGGCGCCGTAGCCGTGTTTGCATGGGGTGTCCATCAACAAGCCATCCTCCACTCCATCCATCTGGACCATCGAGCGTTGCACGGCACTCATCGGTGAACACAACAGTTTTGAAGTCAGTCTTCATGTATTGTTTGGCCCACTGGAGCCGTTTCTGCTTGTGTGCAGTGGATAGAGGAGGTCGACAGGATGGCTTACGCACATCTGCAAACCTCTGAAGGACCCTGCATCTTGTTGTTCGGGGGGACGTTGGAGGCACCAGCAGCTTCAAAAACTTGTCTGCTGCTATGACAAGGCATTTTTGAATTTGCTCTTTTAACCTGACATAATTGCCTGTTGGAAAGAGTCCTCAATTTTCCCTTATCAGCACGCACACGTGTGTGCTGTGAATCAGCTACATACTTCTTGATTGTGCAATGATCACGATGAAGTGTCTTGGCAATGTTGATTGTAGTCATGCCTTGACCTAAACACTCCACAATTTGTTGCTTCTCAGCAGCCGACACATCCTTTTTCTTTCCCATTTTGGCTGAAAATGTAGGCTGCTTAATAATGTGGGACAGCCTTCTTAAGTAGTTTTGCCTTTAATTGGACACACCTGCCAAACTAATTAGCACAGGTGTCTGCAATTGCTTTCAGTGATATAAAGAGCCCTGACACACATCACCATAAATGAGTTTAACTGACAAACAAAAAAATTCTTACCTTATCACTCCTAAACACTTTTTGCATAATAATTTGGAACACAGTGTATGTTGTCAATGGGGAGAGGGTAATAAGCCATTGTCAGTCAGCTCTGGAGACTGCTTTCCTCCCCTGACATTATAAGGGTTGGCCATGTTAAAATGCATCAACCTGATCCTTCTTTGAAACCCTAACATCTGCTGTCACTCCAGCTGGGATTCCATCTCATGAAATGATTGGAGGCCCGAGGTCTATCTGAGCCAAGAGGCCTCAACATACTCTAATAGGGCATATAAAAAGAGCTGTCTGAAGCAGACAGTCCCTTTAAACGACTTTGTCTGTACATTTTTTTTGCACTGTCCTGTCTGTTTAGTTATGAGAGCATGCTATTTTAAGATGAACCACAGTCAGTAATGAACTTGATTATTTTTGATAGAAAATAAAACCTTATTCTGAGAGTGGGATGCTTTCATGCGTCATTCCCCCATAGGATCATTCAGATTTTGCACCCACTGCCTACAATACATAACATTCAAGTACTTCTTTTATCATCTCATGATTACAGAACAGTTAATGAGAGGGGAACTAAAATTTTGCTATCTGGTATGTAATGGTATTCTCTATGGACAATGCTGGAGGAGGGATCAGGCTAATGTTTAATTTATGTATTAAATGGATAAATGAAAGGGTACCTGTCGCGCTAAAATTCATTACAATCTGCAGGCATCATGTTATAGAACAGGATTTGTTGAGCAGTTGTGTGTGTGTATATATAGGTTTGTGGGAAGAGTTTTGGTATAACCTATTACTTATTAATTTAATAATTCTGGGCAGTCTAATGGGCAGTCTTACTCAGTGACTGACTATGTATGCACAGTCGTATAAGCAAGTCACTAAGACAAGACTGCCCACTTGACAACTAATGACATGTTATACTGGATCTTTTCTGACAAAACTATATGACAATGTGTTCAGCTACGCGTGGTCAATAACAGATTAGACTGCATTTTTAGTGCAACAGTTTCACTTTAACTAAACTTTTAAAATATATGGTACTTTACTGGTACATGTTTAAACAGCCTGAAGCCATTGTAAGCTTTAAGCAAACTATACCTAGGAACAGTCACCTGGCACACGCCTTAAAATAACAATAAGAAAGCCAAATCCAGCTGATGCACAGAAATTCCGAGCAGCATGGGTAACAAGAAGGAAAGGCATGAAACATGTTAGCGGTGCCACTGCCTGTTATGATTGATTTCATGGAATCTTGACATAAAGGCTAAAGATTTTATCTTCTGTTTGATGCTAGGCTTTCTTTTCTCTTGGACACCAATCACAACTCATCCAAAATAAGTTGTATATAAAATAGGTCAAATCAATCCATATACTAAGAACAGTTAGAATAAATAATAACAAAATGCCACACTGAATGTTTTCCCGAAGCAAAACGCCAAGTACAAAAAAAAAAAAAAAAAGAAAAAGCACAAACACCAATGGCATACCTTTAGATTTCATAATGGAGAATAAGTAGTGCAAGTAAGGACAATTTGACTTTAGGATAAAGTCATACACTTGTACAGAATCAACTATTGCATAGTTTAATATTAGAGATGAGCGATTTTCTCAAAAGTTTGATTCGAAGTTCCAAAAAAAATTTGCTTCGATCCAAATTACTTTGCGGTAAATAAACATCTATTTTCGGGCTGCAGAGAGCCGGGGTGGGCGGCAAAATGGCAGAGGCCCTTGGATGCCGCGGTCATGTCTCTCTCTCTCTCTCTCCAGCACGGACAACTTTTATTCATGTGGAAGGATCTGCTAACAAGCAAAGACACGCCTACCCAATCACGTCACTAGAGAATATCATGTGACCATCTGATGTCACAAAGGTCCTTACTAAATATTCGTTACCGCGAAGCATCTGGAAATCCAGAATGGCGAGTCGAAGATTTCCTGAAATTCGGATCGAATTCCACTTTTGCAGGAATCGATTCGCTCATCTCTATTTAATATGTATTACAATCTGGTTTTAGGCAATTTTATACAAGATGTCTGCGAAATTGCTGTGAGAGAAATTTTTAGTAGATCAAAAAGGCCCGAGTGGTTGTTTTCGAGATGGCAAGCATCTCCTTTGTTCAAAAGGAGAGCGTAAACATTGAAGAAAAAGTACAAAGTACAATAACTGTAAGTGGAACAGCAATAAATTGCCAATAAGCATAAGTGCAAATGTCCTATGCAACATGAAATTGACAGTATGACAGCCATAAACATTCTAATAGTGTCCTATTTAGGCATTTTTTAAGAATTGTATTACAAACTTTATATTAAACATACTACTGTGTCGTATATGAGAATTTCTTGGTCCTTCAGAAGCCACATATGTTGGCTGCAGATAAGTGAGCATGTGACAAGATAGATCACTTTGCAACCTCCTTTGCAGCACATTAGGAGGAATTTACTAACACATCTACTCCCAGTGTTCTGGCATAGATGGATGTAAATGTGACCCCAAGCCTTTTCTTTGCGCTAAAGATGCTTCACTTTTTACTTTTTATTAAAGTAGACGAAGATCAAAGCGATCCAGTGTGGAAATGCACTGGAATGTACCAGAATTAAGAGCCCCTAGCCTCTGAATAATTCAGGTGTATATAGCGCCAGTGGAGGAATTAAGACATATGGGTGTTTACTAAATTCTTCCCATTGTCCCTGCGCTGGTCTCCCACAACAGCTTTACTGATAGGTCTTTTTCGATGTGCAAAAGAAGTGTTGCCTATTGGGCACTTTTCCTCATGTCTCTACCTCTTTGCAAAGCTATGTCAAAGATTGTTCTTTGTAATATGAGAGCCTGTTAGTATTTTATACTATCTGTGGTAAGGGCAGCATCAACTATTGACCGTTCCCTTAAAAGAAAATACAGTGAATGAATCCCTATGGATTCCACTTAGAATACTGCAATTGAAAAAGTCAATGAGACAATAACATGTGGGGTTTGTCAGAGATGCTAGAAAAAAAAAATCGCTGCCATTGTACTGCTTGATGGAAGGTGTTGTTGACAATGAAAAATAAATCAGTACTTTAGTTCCATATTTCTAGCTAACTATTTCTTTCCCTGTACTTTGTACATGGTGAGAAAAACAGGAAGTATACAAACTCACAACACTAGTATGTCTGACTTAATGCTAAACCTGAAGATATAAATTTGTTCTTTTTCTAGCCATCATCCTAATATTTTTCAGTATCTGGGTGCTTATTGTAAGAATATTATATATGCAAAAATATTTTAAAAAATTTAAAAATTAGATTTTATTCATCTGAAAAATCATTCACAATTACCAGTATGATACAGGTTTGCTAGCTTCTCATAAATTGTAGGATATCCATATAGAAAACAATCTTGAAACTTAACATATATTACAGTTCTTCATAATAAGAGTTAAAACCCAAGCTGGCAATGCCATTGGAAAAGAAGGGCCCTTGCACACTATCGAGTTCTGTTCATGTGTGGGCCTTAGTACCCATACTAAAGTCACTGCATCATAGTCAGTTCATTACTGTAGCGATTGGACTTTCGGGAGCTCACTGTATCATGACTGACTATGATACAGTAACTTCTATGCACACAGCCTTGTTCAGTACTACGGCCCACAGACAGGCTGTTTTCAACAGACGGGTCTTGGCTGTGTACTAGTGCCTTTATTCATATAAGTTGATCCTCCAAGGGTTAAAGTTTGTATATCACTCAGGCTATGTTCACGTCTGCACTGGAGTCTTTGCTGGATGACTGGCCTCATTGTTCGTGTGCGGCGAGGACTTCTGCTGGAACGCCGGTGACAGGTGAGTATGGTTTTTTTTTTTTTTTTTTTTTTTTTTATGGTTTGCCTTCCCCAGCCTCAATTCTGTATTTTCTGGACAACCCCTTTAACTTGTGATTCCATATGAATTAATCAATTACAATGGCATTGCCAGTTTGGGGTTTTAGCTCTTTTTATGTAGAACTCTAATAAATGTTAAGTTTTATGTTTTCTATATTCATATCCATATGGATCTTACATTTAGGTGGAATACAAGTTGGTAATCTTTATTGCCTTGGGAAGTTTTTATGTTTAATGTTTATTAAAGTTTTTCAAATATAACAATAAAACAATACACAAACCACAGGCATGTGGATCCAAAGAAATATACAGGAACGGCAATGGCAAGTGACAGGAGTAGACATATACTGGGGAGTATAACAGCCCTCAGTGCAACAACATATTATAAGACAACAATAATGAGGACACTTGGCAGTACACAAGAGTGCACTGCAAAGCCCTGACAGTAAAGACCGACAAAAATAGCATGGACTGTCGGTAACTACTTTGCCTGGAAAACCAGGAGCATAGGCACAAACCCAGTAGGCAAAAAGACAAACTTGCAGGGAACACAACAGGTAGAGAGGAGGGGGCCAAAGGCATGCAACAGTGAGGGACACATTGCACAACTGGACCATGGACAGGACAATAAAGTTCAGTAGAAGAGATTAGAATATTCGGCAAACTCCTAGAACAACACCAGCGGCCGACAAAGGGCGTCAAACTTGGAGGAATCGGCAGTGTCCTCCACAATCTTTCCGTATGTGGAGAAATTCCTAAAGCCACTCCAGCTATGAGGGGGCAACCACACTACACCAGTGTCTGGGGATGACCACTCTGGCTGCTGTGAGGAAGTGGGGCAGGAGGTCGCTTGGGCAGTTTTTAATTTGGATTGTTTCTCTCCCGTAATTCCACTGGTGTTCTCTTACTCTTTTGGTATAAACTGTAGGAGAAGACTACACAGAGGTACTGCACACTAAAATTCAGGAGTGTTATCCAGTATTCAGGTTTTCAGGAGATAACCTTTAAAGGGTTTGTCCAGAGTAAGTATTTTTTATGTTTGTTTTTAAATAATAAAAACAGAACCTAAAACGTAAAAAAAAAAAAATTGAAACAACTTTTCAAATGGTTTTGATGTAACCATATCCTAAAATGTGAAGGCTACAGCCCCTACAGCAGACCTCTGTCTTTCCATGGTTACAGACTGCAAAAAATTGTAGTACAGTAATACCTCGTACACTCGCGTTTCCGAATTTGTGAATTCACAGATTCGTGATTTTTTTTGGCAACTAACATATATAGATTTTGCTCTTTTTTTTTCAGATCTGTGAAATTTAATTAAAAAAAACACCTTCGCTATTGGGTAGTAGCGTCCTGTTCGTTACGTACCCGGTAATTAGTTTCATTTTACTGTGAGTGTATAAGAAAAATGAATGAATGTATTAATATACAGTACTGTACAGTATACTTAAGTATACTGTACAGTACTGTACAGTACTGTAGGGTAAAGTTTATTGATATTTAGGGGTTAAACAATAGAAACCGGCATTGTAAGCGCTTCTAAGCGCTTGTACCAAACATTCGCGATTCCTCGCGAACTGCGACCCGCTCTGGACCCTAACCTCGCGAATGTACGAGGTATTACTGTATTGCAAAACTGTGAGAACACTAATTGAAACTGATTGAAATGAAATAGGACTGTAATACCCTGTCAGTTCTGTTCACAGAAGTCTCAGAGTGAAGTAGAACATACAAAGTGATGCCTTATAACAATATTTTTTTTCTATTAAAATATCTAATATTTTGCCCATTAGAATTGATGAACTATGAAAGGAACCCACAACATGCATTTTTAAGGGGTTACCCAGTATTAGTCTTAGGAGCATCATGGCCATGTGACCAACAGATCTGATGTTACATCCTGAGAAGAAGTGTAGCTGTTTCTGAATGAAAGCAGCCATGTTTTCAAATCCTAGATAACCCCTTTAATTTTCTTTTCCACCACAATGTTCTAATGTGCCCCTCCCTGTATATTTTCCTTTTATTAAGTCCTAGTTGACTTTGTATGATTTTGGATGTATTTTGTAGAATAGACATAAGAATGACTCAGCATCAGGAACTAATGTTGGGAAATGTAATATATATTGTATATGTAAATGGATATAAATGACTGCATAACACATTTATTTGATGAAGTGGGATCAACATTTATAGCTTTCTTTTATTTATTTATTTATTTTCTTAACTCTGCTAGACATTTGTGGGTTCATACTCCATTGTGATACAGGCTGTTCTACTTCCAAGAGATGGAACCAGATTAGATCAAGGAGTTATTTGAAAGCAAAAGTCTCATGGCAGGTGATTTTGTAGCTCTTTGAAAACCTAGTTGCCTCAGGCCAAGTTCATATCTGTGTCGGAGTTTCCATTGGGAGCTTATGTTGCAGATTCCAGACAAAATAATGCAACATGCTGCTCTATTTTGTCTGGTAAAATGATAAACACCACAATGGAAATGCGATGGATTCCATTATATAGTCAAAAAACACTGTTGGTGACGGATCCAGCACTGCTATGATATTAGTTCTTCTGTACCAATAATGGGGCAGAAAAATGGAAATAGTATTGCCTTATAGAGGACCTTTCACTAACTCCAGTTCTTAGCATCTGTTAATAAGTGTGGCTCCACTGGTTCTGGCACAGTTGCAATTTTTTCCCTAGCCCTCACTGTTCCTGAGCAATCAATGCAGTTAGTTTTGGTGCCTAATATTCTATTTAGGTTCTGTACAGTGAGGTTGGTGGCATTAGCAGAAGCAGGCAAGGGCTGTAATTCAGAGGTGGACTTTGTCAGAAATTAAGGGGGGGTGATTTTTAAAGTGGTTGCACCATTAGATATACTCACACCCTATTCACAAGATAGGGGATAAGTGTCACATTGCTGGGGGTTGACCACTAGGTTCCCAAAGTGATCAGTAGAACAGGTCACTGAAAGACCCCCTATATTTTCTTTTTAAATTAAGCTTCAGGATGCTTGCATGACCGGCTCTCTATTCACTGCTTTGGGACTGCAATCTCTGGTGGTTCTGGCAGCCCCATAGAAGTGACTGGCATTTCATTCATAGGGAGAGTACAGTGGGACTCAATGGTTGGACCCACACCAATGCAACATTTACATCTGCCCTTTCAAAAATATTACTGGCAAGGTGTAGCCCCTAGACTTCAAACAGTTACTTTGAAATAAGAGTTATGGAATTAATATGAAATAAATGATTTGATAAACCGTGGTTACTTTGCAATATAAGTAGCATATTTAAGTAGAATGTTATCATCCAAAGGTTCTGTATATTAGTTAATTACTGTCGTTAATGGAAACTGACTTGCTAAAATGGAGATAATATCTTATTTATATTGCATTTTCATATGGATGTCTCCATCTCCCATGGCACTACTGCTCTCTGTTTATTCCCCATACTTGTTTATTCTTTAAATAAGCCGTGCTGTCATAGAGTAACCTTGCTGCCACAATATTGCTTGATAAGTTAATATTACCACCATTACTTTATTATCAGTTTATTTTGCTGAATACATATTAGTACTTTTTAAACAAATTTATTTCATGAGCACCAAAGGCTGTGGGAAGACTTTAAAGAAGCACTCTGGATTTTTTAAATTACTCACTAGCAATTTTCTATCTGTGTAATATGTTTTTTACCAGCTTAATCCATACCCTTTCATTATGGGCAGTCGTGGTATGTGATCAGTCTGACCACCAGAGCTTGTTTTCCACCGTATGGCTGACTTCCTGTAAAGTACAGGATAACATCAACATCTAGCTTTTCTCCCATACTGTGATTAAGAAATCCAAAGTTATCTAAAGTGAAGTTATTTTGGGTTATTTGTATGATTCTGAGACTATATCATAACGTAACCGCCACAAAATGTCTTTTGTAACTAAGATTCAGTTCACATGTGGGATTTATTATTGTTGTTGTTGCTATTATTTTATAAAAGAAAAAAGGACACCTGAAGAAAAAGGCATAATAAACTTCCCCTCTAAAACAAACAATGCCTTTAACTCTGTGGGCCAACTCTACAGTTACATGCAATTATTACCTACTTTATTAATAGAGTGAGATGTATACTGTATAATATATCTGGCCACCAGCATATAGTGGTGCGGAGACAACTCTTGTGCCCACACCATCACTGCAATTTCATAGTAATGCAGTTTGCAGGAACAACCTGTGAACCCATGAAAAACTATTGCATCACAGTTAATGTAAACTATGGCTCCCTAGCTATGTGGAAAGCTACAACTCCCATCAAATCCAGAAGCTTTGTAGTCTAAGGACATCCTAAAAATCGTAGTTCCACAACGGCTGAAGGGGAAGGGGGGAGACATTCCTTTATTAACATTGTTCTTTCCTGTGGATGGGGGTACATGGTTTTCCTCGACAGCCTACCTGGTCACTTTCCTTCCAAGTATGTACTGGCTGCATAGACTTTGCAGTGGAAATATGTGGTTTCAGCCATGTGAATTACTCACAGAACAAGAAACTATAGATGATAGGCTGCATGGCAGGAGGAAGCAGTGTGGATGTTCTGTATGCAGTGCCCATGGAGGAAGGAGCAGTGACACAGGAGTCACAAAAGTCATTTCAAAAAGTTTGTGTCTATATAGTAAACTCTGTAGTTTATTAAAGGAGAAAGGTAATCACTATCAGATTGGTGGGGGTCAGACAGCCATCCACCAATCAAGTGTTTAAAGACACCTGCAGTATTTGGAGGAGTGCTGCAGCCTCTTGAATACTTACCAAGTAAAGATGGATCACACATTGGAATGGTCAAACAAAAATTAAATAAAACTTAGCGTTTATTAATACTCATAAAAAGTGGATATGCCACCAAAAGTGTGAGCTAATCACAGAAAAATAGGCCCTGGGTGTAGGCAAAAATGTGTGTACTAGACTTCAGAACAGACAGACCTCAGCTGCACCCATGATATGATTCATTGACCTGCATACTCAAAAAATGATTCAGTTATTAGTCAATCCCCCAGTAGTGAACCTGACCTGCCAAGTAAGGAGTTGGAACTCAGCCCTATTCACTTAAATTGTACTGAGACAAAAAGAGACCATGTGACCAATGAACGTGATGTCACATGTCCTGTGAAGCGATCACTGCTACTTTGAATATCAGATCTGTGGGGTTCCTTGGTGTTGAACCACCACTGATCTAAAATTTAATATATCATCAATATTTTAGTCTCAGAAAACCTTCTTAAATACATCACTCAGTTTACTATATGGATGTAGTAACCAAAACAATAGCACCAGTGCTACCGCTAAAAGGCGTAAGGCTTTGTTCACACAGAGTTTTTTGACGCGGAATCCGCCTCAAAATCCGTCTGAAAAAATGCCTCCCATTAATTTTACTGGGAGTCAGTACCGTTCTTTTTCCTCTAGCGGTTTTTTTTCTACTAGCGGAAAAAAAAAGCGACATGACCTATCTTCGGGTGGATTCCGCCCGCGGTGTTGCGGCTCAAGACTCCCTCCTGATTATGCCCATTCATCCGGGCCTAATCAGGGGAAGGATGCCGCGATGGAATGCCGATGCACTGCATCGGCATCCCGTTGCGGCAGACCTCGGCGAAAATTCTGGCAGCGGAAAATGGTTTTCATTTTCCACAGTGTGAACACACCATAATAAAGCTGTTCATATGTGCCACCACTCCACCAAAAACTGGGACTTTACCATTCTGTTATGTCATAGATTTCAGTAGGTGGATGCTCCTAATAGCACCATTTCATGTGTCTTTTCTGTCTCTCTCATTTACTTTGTAAGGCTAGGTTCACTCATTGTTCGGGTCTGCTGGGGGACCTGAACGAGGGAGAGCTGGACTGCTAAAACAGCGTTTATCTGTGGATACCCGCGGACCCCCTAATGGGGTCCACCAGATATCCGTCGGGTTATTGCTGTTTTTATACTGAAACTTGCAGAGAGAAAGTCCTCTATACAGGACTTTTCTCTGCCGACTTTAAAAATTGTGTTAAAAAAAAAAAAAAAAAAATGTTTTTCTTCTTTTCATTCCATACCAGATTTCCTCAGTTTGTCGCTGGGAAAACACTTGAGCAGCTTGTTTGTAATCTTTTCACATTTCTCTGTTGTTTTTCACTCAGGGTTACATTAGGAAGCAGTGGCACTTCAATTAATCTATCAGGCATTTGAGAAACATGTTGACGTGATGTGTATTTTAATTTGACGTATCACAATCAGCATTTTTTACATTACCTGTGTATAATCTGGCACAAATTCATTAGTTTGCTCAACATGAAAAATCTGCATTGCTAAGCACTCACATTGAAATTTTATAAAATCATAAAAGGTATGATCATCACAATGATTATTAGCTTTGCTGAGATATAGTATTAGGTGTACCTGTCATCACATGCCTGAATATACTTGATTTGTTTCTAGTCTTTGTCTCAAGTTCAGTAGAATTGCTTTGATCCAGGTGAATGGAGTTTTTTTTTTTGGAACGGAGTTTTATTGGAACTCATGTTTTCTGCTTATTGTACAAAGCTAAATGAACTATATAACAGAACTGGGTAAACCGAGGAAGCTATACAACCAATGTGCCTTAAAGCTTGTTCTTGGCGCTGTACTTTAAGCATACCTCCCAACCATCTTGGATTCAGTGGGACAGTCCTGGATTTCAGATGCTGTTATACTGTCCCATGCAGTAGGCAATTTGTCCTTCAAATCTATCTGCATCCTCTGGAATCAGATGGAGATGAATATAATCAGCTGCCTGCTTCACTATTCACATTGTATTGCTGCTGGTGTCTTGAACGCAGTAAGGTGCACACTGCGTAGCAGTTTGCTGCATAGCCACTGACTTTTGTCTGCAGCCCAAAAATGTGTACAATTGACACATGAACATGACCACAAAGCAGTGTTTCCTAAACCTTGCAGACTCTTCGCACCTCTGGAGAATAAATTTGCTGTGGGACATCCCTACCAAATAATTTTTAACAAAAGACAAACACCAGTTTTGATGTTAATTTTTAATGCAGTTATTGAATTAAAGGGAATCTGCCAGGGCAATTTGGGACACTAAACCACCCACAGGTCCATATTAGTGTCTCAAATCACCCTGTTATAACGCAATACATGGCCGAATTAAAAATAAAAAAAAATTTATACTCACCCCGCGCCTGCGCAGTTCTTCACTGAAGCCAGAGGAGTACACCTCGGCTTCAGTGCGCATGCACCGTACCTCTGGCAATAGCGCAGTGAATCTGAGGTGCACCAGAGATGGGTCCGATGAGACTCATTGGACTAATCTCTAAGTAAATATAAAGGTTTTTTATTTTTAATGCGCCGGTGGATTGCATTACAACATGGTGATTTGGGACACTAAACCCCAGGTCTATAATGGCCATAATTAGTGTACCATAATTGACCTGACACGTTCCCTTTAAATTCTGAAGCATGTTAAATGAATTTTGTTTCACTTGTGAAATTAGAAAGCCACTCCAGAAACCGCATCAAAAATACATGCAGTTTTTTTCTGATGCCTCCAGATTCCTTAGATCTCAGAATGAGCATCTGTGGGATATACCTAAGAAACAAGTCCTATCTATGGAGGCCACACCTTGCAACTTTTAGGATGTAGTTGATCTGATGGTAATGTCTTGGTGTCATATGCTACATTCCTAGATGGGTCACAGTTACTTAATTGGCACAAGGGAAACCTATACAATATTAGGCTGGTAATTTTCTACAGTTATGGCTCATTTGCTCAGTCTTGTCCCTCCCTTTCCTCCCCTTGGTAATAAGAGAGAAAACAGTTCTTCCATACTTTGTTTTAATTCTGTATACCACAAATCTGAGCAAGTGTGGACTCTAAATAGCATATCTTACCATAAGGCTGCAGCTAGGGATTCTACATTTGCCTACTATAATAGAAAATTGACAGCGTAAACCCCCTACATGGCTAACTACTGCTCTAAAGGCATTTATCAGGCTTACTGTTGAACTGGCACACAGCATTTCACAAAGGATCAAGACTTGTAGAAATCAAGACTTTCTTTAGGCGGACTTCCAGATTCCTGTTTCATAACAATCAGTTTTATTGATGACAGCTCACCATTGTTTGTGGTGAGTCCTAGACTTACATGTACTTCAATTATGTAATAGAGAGACACAGCATGCAACATTTCACAGTTCTTGCAGTGTAAAAGGGTTAGAGGATATATTGTAACTTTGCTATTTCATCGTAAGAAAGCAATGACATTCTAGAAGTCCGCTCTGACAGTTCTTTTCTCTAGTGTTGCACTTTAGTGTGAGCAGGACCGTGGACCTGGAATACTCATTTTCTATTCATTGCCTTGAAATAATTTGACTTCTGTTATTGTAATTCTGCAGGAGAGGTGGAGAGAACACAGTTACAGTATATCCTCTCTAGATTGGTTAGTTATTTAATTTAGATTAGATTATGATACTAGTACCATGCCCTTTTAGCATGTTATTAAACTGCAGTGTGGAGTTGGCTGCAGTACAGTTCAGATAAACTAGAAGTTGGATAAACTGACTTTCTTAATGAAAAAAAAAGTTAAAGTTAAGTTGGATTTACATAGTGTTTTTATGGCTGAAAAACTATGCAGTGATGAGTAACACATTTCTACAATTCCAGCAAACCAGAGGTTTTCAGTTAACTAATCTTTAGCACACTGGTGAAATGTATATGTTACTCATTAATACAATTAAAGAAATGTGCAGTTCTTAATTAAAAAGGCACTATGTAAACCCAGCACACAACCATTTATGCAAATTACTGACCAAAAGACTGATGTGTGAATAAGGCCTTAGGGCTCCTGTACATGAGCAATTCAGGACTGTGGAGTCAGAATTGGGACCAATTTTGGGTGGAGTCAGAAAAAGTTACTGACTCGGACTTCAAAATAAATGATTAAAGGGAGTCTGCCAGGTCCAAAATGCTTCCAAAACTTATAATAGTGCGTGCTGTTTAAAAACCTTTAATAAGAGTAGAAACACATCCATGTGATGACAAACTGATAAAATATCTTGTACTGTATGTATTGTGGGTCACGAGAGCCTTGGGGGAGACAGGGACTCCTAGCATTATAGGTCTCTATGATGCTTGGAGTCCTGGTCTCTGGACTGGAATCAGTCTGGGAAAAGCAGGCAATGTGCAGACCGAATATTCAGGACTGTGTTTGCTTGTGTGCAGAATTCTTTTACTTGTGCTGTTTTGCTTCTGTTAATGCATGGGCTATTTTTTGTATACCAAAATTAATGCTTTTTATAAATGCAAAAAATGTGGTTTAAAAAATGCATGCTAATTCAGGTAAAAACAGTGATGTGTAACTCTTAGGTTAAGGCTTCACATTTTTTTTTTTTAGCCAAAGCCAGGAGTTGATTTAAAGAGGACCTTTCACCACCTTCACCAATTCAAGTTTTTAGCATCTGTTAATAGCTGCCACTCCTCTGATTCTAGCACAATTGGAATTTATTCTCTAGCCCCCACTGTTCTTGAGCATCAAACACAATTAGTTTTGGTACCTGATCTGCTATTTAAGCTCTGTGATGTCAGAAGGGCAGTGTCAGGCAGGGCAGTGTGATTCAGAGCTCCAATCAGAGGTAGCCAGTGTCAGAGCACAGAATCACACCCCTTGTCTGCTCCTGCCTGACACCGCTCTCCTGATAGTACAGAGCCTAAATAGTATATCAGGCACCAAAAATAACAGCAGAGATTGCTCAGGAACGGTGGGGGCTAGAGAGAGAAAAAATTCCAAATGTGCCAGAATCAGTGGATCAGCAGCTATTAATTGATCTAAATGGCTGGACTTTTGATGGTAAGATGTCCAGAAGAGAAAAATGCTTCCTGAATATTTCCCATTCCTTTTAAAGCCACTGTTGACTTAACCACTTCCATACGCAGATGCTTTACCTCCCTTCCAGACCAGGCACATTTTCAAGTTTTTTGTATGTGCGGTTTTGAGGGCGATTAACATTTTTATCATTTGCGTTATTCAAATAATTTCTACGTCTTTTTTTCAGTGACACACAGTGCTTTATTTTTATGTTGTTTTTATTTTTGCATGTGTTAAAATTTTTTTTTTTATATCCGGGAAAATCTAAACAAAAGAGGAGGGAAAACGTTTACGTTTTTCACTTTTCATTTTTTTTTTTTAATTTAATAACACAAAGTGCTACTAAAAAACTTTTTAAAATTAGTTTTTCCTCTCCGTAACGGTAATTTTTATTTTGTATGGTGTTGTCGGGGGTGGGTCTATAACCTTTAATAAGGGCGTGTTATTGGCGTGTTATTTTATTTATTTTTATAATTATTTTATTTACCTTTTTTTTTTTTTTTTCATATTTTGTGTCCCCATAAGGTCATAATAGATGGCAAGATGGCGGCGCCCATAGCGCTGTATACACAGCTCATTGAATGCAGTATACACAGCGATCTGGAAGGTAATAAACCTTCCCTGCCTTCTCTCTGGGAGCTCCGGCTGAAGTTACAGTCTGCTCCCAGTTTCAGTAGCTGCACAATCTCGTGCAGCTGCTGATTTCTTCTTTGACAAACCGGTACGTCCTTGCAGAAATAGACAACCACCACTTGGACGTATATAATTGATGGGCAGCACGGAAGTGGTTAAAGGAAAAAAAAAACCTCCCATCAAAATCTCCAGCAAAAAAGAAGCTTTTCCACAACGTAGGGCATTGGCCTTAAAGTGTCTGGAAACTTTCAGAGGTGACTTGCTGCATACTCTTCAAACAGCCATGTTTTTTTTTTTTAAACTTTTAGCACTAAAGTAAATTTCATAAATAATGTATCCATTATTGTGGGGGCATGACTGAAGAAAATGTAAGTATGGGTATGATACAGCTACACTACAGCTTTATCAGTGTCTAAAGGTTTCATTAGATGTGTGGATAATTGCTATAAAACATACTGGGGGACATACATGAACACCAGTGTTTCCAATGCTGGTCTTCATATCGCTTGCACTGGTGGAGGGTTCACATGGTTTATGAGCCCACACTGAAATTTAGATTAAAAAAAGAGTCTGGCACTCAAAAATAACGCTAAAGGAGGTTAACAAAAGGCGGCAACTGCTGCTGGAAGAAATAGGTAAGATACTTCTCTTTCATCTACCTTCTTCTCTCTACTGCAGCAATCCAATGTTTGATTAAGAACCTGATTGTGGACCAAAACATCACGTTATTTACTGGATTGTAATAAAATAGGACTACACGTCTGCTGCAGCTTTATTTTTGAGTGCTCTTTCTTATCTGTGTGGGCTTCTGCCTAGGTACCGACAATTCGGAGTGCCAAGTTAATTCCTTTACGCTACACAAAAATCTAGGCCAGCATACAGGCGTAAATGATGATAAACTTAAGGGGGCCAGTGACCCGCCCCACCACTTCCTATTTTAGGAAACTACCAAGGGTGGTATAGGAGAGAAAAAGTAGCAATTATTTGCACAGAAATCCGACTTGCGCAAAAGAAAATTGCAACTTTCATGTTTTATGTGCTAGACAACTGGCATACAAAGCATGATAAATCTCCCCCTGCAGAAAGTTGCCAATTATTGAATAAATACAGTGATTGAACAAAAAGTTATAATTACTTTGTTTTATGTTGAAATAAAAACTTCAGCTCATCAGTGCAAATTCCATATGCGTGAACAGCCATAGTCTACAAAATAGACATGAATAGTATAGACAAAGGTTCTGTTAATGACAATCAATTCTAATGCGCTTTTTTTAAGGAGACTTAAAGTGCAGGGGAGTTAGTGACTGCCGTACATCCCCAATGGTCAGTTGTTTTTACAGGAAGCCAATTTATCTATCAGTATATATTTTAGCATGTGAGAGGAAACTGGAGTACCCAAAGGAAACCCACACAAGCATACAAACTCCATGATGTTGCCCTTTGGCAGATTCAAATCCAGGACCCCAGTGCTGCAAGGCAACAGAGCTAACCACTTTGCCACCTTGCTGCCCTTTTAAAGGGATTTTCTCATCAAAGTATGTTGTCCCCTATCTGTACTTTGTCTCCCTCCAGTGCTTCCATTGAAATCAGTGGAGCAGTGTGCACAGTGCCTGACCAACACTCTATTCAAAATTGGGAACGAAAGTCCCACGTTCTCCTTAACGGTCGGGGTATGAGCTGTCAGACACACAGTGATCTTCAAGTTATCCCTTATATTATGGATAGGAGATATCTTTTGATGGGAAAACCCCTTTAAGTGATAGAAATTAAGAGCGCATAATGAAAGCTGTATTGATCTAAAGGTTCATCCTTGGAATGTTAGCATCTTGTTCAAGTAAAATTGTATCCATCAGTTAGCCACACATTACAGGCTGGATCATGAGTTCAGTGCGGCTGGTTGCTGTGTGGATTTACTTTAGTTTTCCATCGCATTATTTTGTTTAAAAAAAAAAAAAAAAACTCCCAATTTTCCTAATGATAGGTCATCAATATCTTTAGTACAGAAAACTGCTTTAGGCTAAGGCCCCATGTTGCGGAAACGCAGATTTTGTTGCGTTTTTTTGAGCCAAAGCCAAGAATGTCTACAAAAGGTATGGGAAATATATAGGAAGCTCTTTTACTTCTTCCTTCTGCTCAATCCACTCCTGGCTTTGGCTCAAAAAACTGCAACAAAAAAAGCTGTGTTTCCGCAAAGTGGGGATTTCACCTTAAATAAGTTTCCTTACGTTCAGTAGATTGAGTCTGTGAAACTAAAAATAATTGTAGCAATCCTTTTAAGCTCCAATAAGAGACAGAGTAGTTTATAGAAGCTGGCAAAATGAATTGTTTCTGTTTCTGCTGGTACAACATAGTGCCATGTTGTGTTTTTATATACCAGCACAAAGTTGATCAGCATTTATCTCCCTGGGAGTTGTATATTAGTGACTTGCATAGGTCAGGCTGCATGCATTGCTTTCATTATAGTCCAGTGTTTTGCTGCAAGACTAAGCACTCCATTGTTTGCCTGTTTCCTTCATTCCTCACTTACTTCCTTTTGGCGTGACATCCATTAATTAGCCTTCTCGATCTTGCTGCTGAAGACAAACACAAGAATCAGGTTCATAGCAGGGTTGAGATTTCAGTTTGTTTTGTATGTATGAAATAGATTATGATGGAGAATGTGGTCCTATGCTGTTCTGTGACTCTACATGCTGATGATGAAGTGTATCTTTGTCTGTCATGTAATCCCATGTCAGTATTTACTCAAACTTTTAATAAATGACTGTATTAATAGGTTAATAGTTTATTTTAATTTACCAAATTGCAATAATTTTTAATAAACTAAAAGAAAACGTGCTTATTTCTAAATAAAAGGAAAACAGATGGAAGGAACCTTCCATTTTTTAGAATTGAAATAAATGAAGACAGATACAAATTAGAAGACTTAATGAGGGACATTACTGTCAGTTGTTGTGATCCTTTGACAGATCAGAGCAACGGACAATGAATGACCTGAAAGACAAATAATGAACTGTAAGCTTAAAAAAAAAAAAGGTTAAAGGGTTACTCCCATCTCCAGAATCTATATATACATGTGTAGCTTAAATGGAGCCCGTCACCATGAAAATGAAGTCTAACCTGCAGGAAGCATGTTATAGAATTTATATACTGAATCTATAATATATCATAACATATCATTTGTCCATTTACTTCTCTGTTTTTTTCTATGCTTAGGAGTAATTGAGTCCACTGGGCGGTCTTAAGAGTGATCGACTGCTTTCTCTGTATGTACAGTCATAAATACAGGCAAATAAATAAATAAATGACAGGTTATACCGAACCTTTTCCCACAAAACTATATATCAGTCTGTCCAGCTCTTCCTCCTCTTCTGTAACATGATGCCTACAGATTTACACTGCATTTTTATGGTGACGGGTTCCCTCCTATTAAGCTAACTGAAGTGTTTTACTCAATATATTACTTATCTATCTTGCTCTGTTTGTCAGACACTGCTGAATTTGTGTTCAGTGTTTCCAGCTTGTTGCTTACGCTAGGTTCACACTAGTGTTTGGGCGAATCTGCCTGAGATTCCGCATCGGAGGAGATAAAAGTCCTGCCAGAAAGCTCAGCAGACCCCATTATAGTCTATGGTGTCCGCGGGTTTCCGCAAGTAACTGCTTTTTTAGGTGCACAGGGTTTCCGTCCTCTGGGTCCTCATTCAGACCCAAAGTACTGAAACTGAGCGGTAGTGTGAACCTAGCCTTAGGCTTCAGAGAACTATCTAGATATCCAGCTACGGTGGTCCTCTGACCCAGTCACTGTTTCTGACCAACTATTGTCTATTCTTTACTGTGATTGACAGTGAATAGCAGTGGGAAGTCTGTTTAGTTGCTAAACCCTGCTAAGGACTAGAACAGTGCCTTGGTCAGTGTCTGCAATCTATGTAAACCCAGAGATAACAGTGTGCAGTTTAGTCTCAGGAGCATGCTGCTGGCCAGAGCTATGCATCACACAGGCTAATCCTGCCCACCAACTTGTCACTGAAACCAGGAAGTGGAGGGGAGAGGAGACAATAGAGCAGGTGAAACACTGAAAAATGTAGCAAAAATCATCAAAACTGATTTTTTTTTTCATCCATGTTATGAACACCTCTTGCTTGTACTGAACCAAACTACATTATTCTGAAATTTTATAATAAGGCTGCTATGATTCGGCCATATTGCAGCTGTATGAACCCAGACTTTTCTCTTTCGAAGATAGTTGGGAAATTTACCTTAGATCAAAGTACAGGTTTATATTTTGTTTATAACATTTGATGTATGCATTCATATGGTGTGTATGCTGTAACACAAAATAATGTACTCAAATACATTGTGCAGGGTGGAGGTTTGCAATTTATGACAAGTTTTGATGAGCCAGTAGGTTCTCATATTGCAGTGTGTCATTTCACTCAGTTATGCAGTACAACATGTGGCTGAAATTATGGAGAATAAATCCCACCTGGGCAGCTGTTTCTAATGCAGATGCGACCCTGTATCTCTACAAAGCTGTGCAGGTTCCCATCTTCCCACACTTTTGTCAGGAAGTGGGGGACTGAAAAAGTTGACAAATACTGCATTGATCATGAGATTAGAACTCTACTGCTTCCCTTTCTTCCCTTTCACACATGCATTTTGTATTCTGCATATTGTGTTAAGTTTTAGTTTTTGCCCTTTTTAGCAATGTTCGTTTTTTGAGCTATTCCTCCAGGTTTTGATTTCTAGACGTTCTTTTAGGTTCTTTTCCATCATTCTGAAGCTACAGAGATTTAACTGGGTGCTTGAGTTTTTAGAATGCATGCTGACACATCAGAAGTTTCTGTCAAGGTTTGCTGTCTGTATCTGGGGGGAATTGCTTTGCTACTTGTTTACTTTTCTACATTTGTCCAATGTTAAAAGGCTGCCCTAGCAACTGTGTGGCTTGCTAAGAAAGAACATTGAAATCCTGATCTGTTCAATACAGCTGGATGAGTGTCAGAACCAAAGTATCCACTTTTATCCAAGTTATCCAGACCTTTCCAGAATACTGTCAGCGTTCCGTCATGTCACCTACTTACTCTTTGTGTAACTCTGGTATTTGAATCTACAGCCACTCGGATTATTAACTACTACAGTGAATGGTGTGGGGCTACTCTACTGCTATAGAGTTTATAATATGTACAAATCATCATCCGCTGTACAACACGACAGTAGCTGTTTATTTTTCAAATGAGCTCTAGACCTTTGTTATGTGGTTCCTGAATACTACTTTGCCTGTTGTGGTGGCACACGGAGGCTTGTTTTCTCCTAGCCTAACACAATCTTTGACAATAATTCTTGTTGGGGAATATGGTATGGTGCCTCACAGAGACAGCACAGTTGACAGTAAGTGCGATTCCACTGTATTGAGCTCTAGTGAAATCACTGTGAACTGTTAACTTCTGGAGCACTCATTTATATAAAAACATTTCTAGAAGAAATGAGTCAAAGTGGTGGAAGGGCTAAACCCTGAGATTTCAGACTAGATTTTAAGACTTTAATCTGTATATCTTGGGGGTAAGCTGAGAGAAGAAGGAGGGAATGATTGAAACTTTTACATTTGTGAAAGTGTTAAATAAGATTCAGTTGTTCTAGTGGTATATAATGCCGCACATCTATGAGGATCTTTAATTCTATAATAGATAATATATCTAATAATCTAATATATATATATTGCTGTATGCAGACAAATAAACCAAATTAAATATAATTTAATTGTATGCTTTGGCAAAGAAGTCTGATGTTCAAAGTATCATGACTGAGCACTGAACAATGTAATTGTGTTAGTCAGAAATGTCCATGAAGTGTTAGTCATTTTCTCCACCTTTATAATAAATTGCTTTCTAGTTAATTCTATTTATTTATTTCTCTTACTTATACAGCGCCAACATATACCACAGCACTTGACATACTTTGTCAGTCCTATAATTAATGACATCAAACTCTACATAATATTATAACGGGACTTATAATATTAGTAGTACAGCTGTGTGAACCTGAAAAAAATTCTAACAAAATAGTTCAGCAGAATGCCAGGATTCCTATACACAGTATAATGCTCCATATTGCCCCTATACACAGTATAATGCTCCCTATTGCCCCCTATACACAGTATAATGCTCCTTATTGGCCCCCTAAACATAGTATAATGTTCCATATTGGCCCTTACACACAGTAAAATGTCCCAGTATAAGTTTCCAACACAGTATTAAGCCCATTAGTGCCCTACACAGGATTTCTTACCTACCTTGTGCTTCATTTCTGATGACGGCTCCACCCCCGTTTTCTCAGCCTCCAGAGGAGTGGAAGACCTTGTGACTGTACATGACACTGAGCCTCCTCTATAGTATCCCACTGTGCTCTATAAACTAAAGTAGGAGCAGGAGACATCTTTTTATTACGTGATGGAACGTCAACTCCTTGCACCCTTCAATAGGTGTTGCACCATTGATTCTGGTGCAGACGAACTTTTTTGATTGCTCTGCAGAAGCAGGGACTAGAAAAAACTGCACCAGAATCAGTTGAGCAGAGCCTATTAATGAATGTAACCAGTTGGTAGAGGTAGTGAAAGATCCTTTTTAAAGATTAGCATGTAATACTACTTACCACAGAGTACGTGTATAGCCAATAGGAACTTTCCCTTTAAGCTCAGTTGTTTGACGATGGTGTGAGAGACATTTCTGAGTTACCTTGTCCGCTTCCATCAGAAAGTGGGTTGTCTTAAGTAGCTCTGTGAGGATACACATCTTAAAATCTGCATAGTGCAATACCATTTGTATTATATTGTATTTGCATACAAGATATATCTTAGTAGTTGCATCAGATTTGCTTGTTTTGTTTTTTTTTCTATGAGGTAAGGGTGGGTGTGGTAGATACTTTTTGTGGTAAGGTGCTTAATAGAATGTTTCTAACAACAAGATTTGTGGTTTGGGAGTAACTATATTCTTGTTAAGGAGTCGTTCACACTACCGTTGGTGACCGTCAGTACTGTCTGTTGCTATTGTCAGTTACAAGATTTTAGCATCGGACACTAGCTGAACCGTCAGAAATCCGTTTAAATTTCCATTCATTTCAATGGGTTTTTATATTGTGTCCATTAGTGTCCGTTTACACCAAATCCGTCAGAAGTCCGTTTTTTTGTTTTTTTTTGTGGACAAAAAATCCTACATGCAGGACTTTTTGTCCGTTTGAAAAAAACGGATTCTTGACAGACAGCAAGTGTCCGTTATTTTTTTTAACATTGAAGTCTATGGGTAACGGACAGTAACTGATAGCCATCAGTTACTGTCTGTTATTTTATGTCCGTTTTTTTTCCTGCGCATGCTCAGAAAGGAGAAACAAAAAAAACAAAAACAAACGGACAGTGTTAAAAAATGGACACTGACTGATTCTAATGTGTCCGTTTTTTTTAGCTGAACCATTAATTGGATCAGTTAAAAAAACGGACACATTAACATCAGTTAGTGTCCGTTATGATAGGTGTCCGGTTTTTTTTTTTTGTTTTGTTTTTTTTTAACTGACACCTTCATAACGGACTCCAACGGTAGTGTGAACCTTGCCTAACAGTTCACTTTTGTGTTGGTGCTAGTGGAAAGAAGGAACACAAGGCAATTGAACAGATTTTTATGGAGTCAACTGCTAATGTGAATTATTATTAGATACAGAGGAGGTTATGGTTGTAATATATACACCACATCTCTCTACCTGCCTGCTTGCAGCCTACTTACAAATGGAACAGTGGGCTGCTTCAGGTTCAGAATTATTTAATCTATAGGCGATCTTATGATTTACCGCCAACACTTATGGTCAAATTGACTTTTGTATGGAGTTTATGGAGCTTCTTTTTTTACCAGATTTAGCTGTAAGGTTTTGAAGAATGTTCAAGGTTTTTACATTGGTACATAATTCTAATAATCCAGACCAAGAGGCATAGATGGTAAAGTTTCTTGTGAAAACCAAAGATTGTAATGTGTGTGCCTATAAGGGGATGTCTAATAGTATTATTGTGTTTGCTCGAAGGGTTATTACTTGTAACAGAATTCCTTACAGACATTGTAAGTTGTAGAGGGCATACACTACATGTTGTTATAATTTAATGATTTCGAGTTTATTACTCATTTGTTAGATTGTTCAATGTTCCACTCACATGATAGACAAAACAAAGATATGAAAGTTATATCAAAGGGCATGACGTGGTATCTTAGTGTAAAGGTCTTTTTGAGCTGACATTTCTGCAGCCTACAGCATTGATGACATATTTTTGCAGTTAAAAATACTCCCCACATATATCTGATGTATGGTATTCTTTCTTGTGTTGTGCCAGGTATAAAGCTAGAAGGTATCAATTATTAACCCTCTCCTATGTTGTTTTACTCCAGACCAGGCTGGTCCTAAAGGTTCTTTTAGCTGAATTGTGCCATGACAATGATCCACACTGCTCTTTGCTAGGCCACAACTAGAATATGATAATGGTATATTTCTGTTCTGAGGATAGCAAATATGCTTCAACTGCACACACAGGCCAAACTATCATACCAATTGAATATTTCTACATACCAGTTGATATGTAAAGATGATCTGTCAGGTATCCTGATATGTATGTCTTAGAACATAATTCAGTTCTCCATAAAGTATAAATTTGTATAACCTTTTCTTAGAACTATAGGTAGTGGCAATGCATTATTTAACCTGGAAATGTATAGTTAAGTTGACATCTGGGTGGTATTTTTCTTGTCATAGTTCTCCTTACCTAGTCTGAAGCAGTGTCAGGCTCTACAGGAGTAGTGTTACCCACCAAGAAATTTCATGGGGCCCCATAGGTCAGGTGGCTCCCACATTGATCACATACTGGCCATCAGTCTTATTAAGTGGGTATCATATCGTGTGGAGACAATAAAAGTGCAGTATACTGTTTGGTGGGGGGGGGGGGCACTAAGGGGATCGTATACTATGTGTGGCGGCACAAAGGGGGC
This sequence comes from Leptodactylus fallax, assembly GCA_947044405.1. Classification (NCBI taxonomy): domain Eukaryota; kingdom Metazoa; phylum Chordata; class Amphibia; order Anura; family Leptodactylidae; genus Leptodactylus; species Leptodactylus fallax. The sequence continues at coordinate 828,164 of CAMRHE010000011.1, read as the reverse complement.
AGTATTAAGGGGGGCCCATGACATAGGTTTGCTTAGTGTCACAAAAATGGCAAATCTGCTGTTTGAGACTGTGTGTGTGTGTGTGTGTGTGTGTGTGTGTGTGTGTGTGAACACACCCCTTTGACAGGGGAAATGGTACCACCCAACTGTCAGTTAAATCCTATGCTTTTTTGGAGAAGTAATTGAAAGTTCTAAAATAAGATTTTTTTCAGAATATTTTATAGTATTTTCTAAAACAGTCAAGAGGAGGCAGAACTTGGATATTACAATGAAAGATTGCTGGTACTATAAATTCCTTGCTTGTGTAAATGTGCACATGTGAACAATATACAGTGCCTTGCGAAAGTATTCGGCCCCCTTGAACTTTTCAACCTTTTGCCACATTTCAGGCTTCAAACATAAATATATAAAATTTTAATTTTTTGGTGAAGAATCAACAACAAGTGGGACACAATCATGAAGTGAAATGAAATTTATTGGATATTTTAAACTTTTGTAAAAAATAAAAAACTGAAAAGTGAGGCGTGCCAAATTATTCGGCCCCCTTAAGTTAATACTTTGTAGCGCCACCTTTTGCTGTGATTACAGCTGCAAGTCCCTTGGAGTATGTCTCTATCAGTTTTGCACATCGAGAGACTGAAATTCTTGCCCAGTCTTCCTTGGAAAACAGCTTGAGCTCAGTTAGGTTGGATGGAGAGCATTTGTGAACAGCAGTTTTCAGCTCTTTCCACAGATTCTCGATTGGATTCAGGTCTGGACTTTGACTTGGCCATTCTAACACCTGGATACGTTTATTTGTGAACCATTCCATTGTAGATTTTGCTTTATGTTTGGGATTATTGTCTTGTTGGAAGATAAATCTCCGTTCCAGTCTCAGGTCTTTTGCAAACTCCAACAGGTTTTCTTCCAGAATGGTCCTGTATTTGGCTCTATCCATCTTCCCATCAATTTTAACCATCTTCCCTGTCCCTGCTGAAGAAAAGCAGGCCCAAACCATGATGCTGCCACCACCATGTTTGACAGTGGGGATGGTGTGTTCAGGGTGATGAGCTGTATTGTTTTTACGCCAAACATATCGTTTTGCATTGTGGCCAAAAAGTTCGATTTTGGTTTCATCTGACCAGAGCACCTTCTTCCACATGTTTGGTGTATCTCCCAGGTGGCATGTGGCAAACTTTAAACGAGACTTTTTATGGATATCTTTGAGAAATGGCTTTCTTCTTGCCACTCTTCCATAAAGGCCAGATTTGTGCAGTGTACGACTGATTGTTGTCCTATGGACAGACTCTCCCACCTCAGCTGTAGATCTCTGCAGTTCATCCAGAGTGATCATGGGCCTCTTGGCTGCATCTCTGATCAGTCTTCTCCTTGTTTGAGATGAAAGTTTAGAGGGACGGCTGGGTCTTGGTAGATTTGCAGTGGTCTGATACTCCTTCCATTTCAATATGATCGCTTGCACAGTGCTCCTTGGGATGTTTAAAGTTTGGGAAATCTTTTTGTATCCAAATCCGGCTTTAAACTTCTCCACAACAGTATCACGGACCTGCGTGGTGTGTTCCTTGGTCTTCATGATGCTCTCTGCGCTTTAAACAGAACATGGAGACTCACAGAGCAGGTGCATTTATACGGAGACTTGATTACACACAGGTGGATTATATTTATCATCATCAGTCATTTAGGACAACATTGGATCATTCAAGGATCCTCACTGAACTTCTGGAGTGAGTTTGCTGCACTGAAAGTAAAGGGGCCGAATAATATTGCATGCCCCACTTTTCAGTTTTTTATTTTTTACAAAGGTTTAAAATAACCAATAAATTTCGTTTCACTTCACGATTGTGTCCCACTTGTTGTTGATTCTTCACCAAAAAATTAAAATTTTATATCCTTATGTTTGAAGCCTGAAATGTGGCAAAAGGTTGAAAAGTTCAAGGGGGCCGAATACTTTCGTAAGGCACTGTAGTTGGAAGAAGCAGAACCTGCAGCAGGTTTCAGAAATAGTGCTACATACACTGTTAAATCTTATATACAATACACATGTTTGAAAGCCAATACTCTTAGAAACTTACATATTTATTCCTAACATTACAGATATGCAAAAACACTAAAGTAACAATAAAGATTGTCTTAATATAATATTTTTAAAAACTGGGTCACAGAAAAGTCTAAAGTTCCTTAAAAGGATTTTAAAGAGTTAAACAAAATAAAAACAGATAGGCTTTTAGTGTTTAAGGAAATTTTACAGCACTAAAACTACTATTTTGCCAAACATTGAAAATTGCATGGAGGGCACATACAGTACATTTGATGCAGCCATGTAAACAAGCCTGGAGTACACAATATATACAAGTGTACACGCATGACGCCAGTGTTACACCTAAGCTATTGTAGTCTATAAAATTTCCTTAAAAATATGACCCTGCTAATGGTGGTCAGAGGTGAAGTATGGAAAGGTAGAAATACAAAGGTCATAATTTTTTTTTTTTTTTCGGGTTAACCTTCTTTTCATACGACATTTGTATGCTTCAATTTTATGGGAATCAAATCTCACACTTTCCCAAATCCATTTTTAAACTAGGTGCTTCAGGCAGAGATAGTGTGCCTCTGGCAAGTTACATTGCAGGGACTTGTTCGATTATACTTTTTAATCTATTGTCATGGTTACAGAACAGGTTACTGCATTAGTGGAAACTGTCAAAAAGTACTTTGACTTGTATTTTCTCATAGACAGGTAGCATATGACAGATTAGTGCTTTTAATGTAGTGTCGATTAACCTGCACATACATGATTTTCTTTTTTACAACTTGCTTTCTGAATGACCGTCTATATTTTATTCTCTGAAATTGTAGCTGTGCCTGATAAACATTCTTTGCAAAATCACCTGCCATGTCTGTAAACTGTTGCTTATATAATTCCTTGTCATTGTAATGTGTGTATATTCCGTACAATTTTTGTCAGTGTAATATCCCTTTTTTAGCTCTAGATCACACAAAGACATGTAATTGTACCTAGGTAGTAGTTACGATGTTAATTCTCTGTAATATGACAGATACATAGTGTAGGTGGAGACAGAGAAATAGTCATTATTATCCTAATGTACACCATTTTGTAATGGAAGTTCAGTTGTAATTGTAAGGGTATGTTCACAAGGCAGAATTTGGTACTGATTTTGAGGCAGATTCCACCTTAAAATCAGCACCAAATTTCACCCCTAATCAATGAGAAATGGAAGAGGAATTTGAGGCAGACCGTTTCTGCCATGTCAACATACCCTATAAGCTATTACTGTGTGACCAGTTATGAAAAATAACCTGTAATTAGTGTTTCACTTATTAGTGAAATTATGGTTGGCTCCAGCACTGAATGCGACTTGGGACGCATTCAGAACCCCATGCAGCAGCACCCTAAGGACGCACATTCAGGTTTTGGTGATGCAGTTTATGAAGCAAAAACCAAGCGTGGATCACAAAGGGTAAGAACTTATAAATGAAGGATTTTTCTTCCCGTCTTTCTTTTTTTTTTTTTTTTTCAATCCACTCCTGACTTTGACTTCAAAAACAGAAAATCAGCAAAACCTGAAAGTATGGCCTTACCTTAACTGTATGCTGAAGATACATAAATCTGTAATATGACTGACAGAGGATACTATAAAAGGATAGAAACTTTAAATAAGGCTTTAAAGAGGACCTTTCACTACCTCCACTAACTACAGTTTTTAGTGTCTAGTAATAGGTGATGATCCACTGATTCTGGCACAGTTGTAATTTTCTCTCTGGCCCCCACCATTGTTACAAAGGCAGTGTCAAGCAGTAGCAGACACGGGATGTGTTTCTGAGCTCTGACACTCTCTGTCTCTGATTGGAGCTCTGAGTTATTCCCCCTGCCTGACCATGCCCTTCTAACATTACAGAGCTTAAATAGCATATCAGGCACCAAAACTAACAGCACTTATTGCTAGGGAACGTTATAGAGAGAAAATTCCAACCATACTGGAATCGGTGGAGCAGCACCTTTTACCAGATGTTAAGAACTGGAGTTAGTGGAGCAGAGTCTATTAATAGATGCTAAGAACTTGAATTGGTGAAGGTGGTGAAAGGTCCTCTTTAAAAATCATTATGACACTGTCCTATGGGTTTTGCCAAACAGTGTACTGACCACACCACAGTCAGTGCTGGGGCCACTAGTGCTTTCACATAACAGAATTGTGCAGGATTAGAAAACATGGCTAATTTCCTGTTTCTCAGGAAGTGACATTGTGTCTATTGGTCACATGGCCATGCTGCAGTTCAGTCTCATTCATTTTAATGGAACTGTGTTGTAACGTGATGTGAGGTCACTTCAATGAAGAAAAAAGCAGCTATGTTTTCTAATCCAGCACAACCCCTTTAAGTGAAAATATTAATTGATTAATGATTTTCCCTTACTAGTGACATCAATAGTGCCAACACTGACTGCCTGTCGTTTGGCAGTACCCTTGCATAATCGGCTTATAGAGCTGCTTCTGTACTTTCCAAATATGCCTTTTGCATTCTGCTTTGCAGCTCCATATTCATGAAAATCAGCGTTTTATTCTTATACAAATTAGTCAAAAATGGGCTTTAAGGGCGTTTTTTCTCCTTCAAGGGCTTTACTGTCTGCTCTAGATAATCTACTCTAACTGTAGACAAGTGTTATAAAGTGGAAGATATCATTAAAGCAATTGGAAGCTGTGCTGGATGGTAGTTAGGTGCGGTTATCTAGACCAGAGTATTAAGCCCCAGCAGTAGAAGAAACACCCCTAAAACCCTTTTCAGCTAATTTGCATAAAAATAAAATCCTGATTTTCATGAAAAATAAGCTGCAATACAGAACAAGAAAGGCATATTGGAAAGTGTAAAAGCTACTATCATTAATTTGATAGCGATTTTCCTGTTGACAGACTCCCTTTAATGGCCTATCCACACAATAGGTCACCAGTATGTGACCTGTCAGGGTCCCACACCTGAGCACCACACAGATCAGTTGTTGCAGCAGCCTTGGGTGCTGGAAGCTGCTAGTGGATGGACAGCTCATGTACCTTTTCAAAAAATAAGAGCAGCGATGCATTTTCCTGGAACTACCACTATAGAGTGGATGAGAAAACTGCCCTGCCCCAATTACTGGAATAGGAGCAACACTGCACACATTGCCTGCCCACTTGTGGCTTCCGGAAACCTGGAGGCTGCTGCACCAACTGATCTGTGCAGAATCTGGTTGTCGGACCCCCACAGATCACATACTGATGGATCATCAGTGTGAAAAATCTATTTGGGGCAGGAAAACTCCTTTAGGCTATGGCCCCACGTAGCGATCCACAGCCAAAAAACGCTGCGTAAAAAAAACACGGTGGAAACGCATCACTTTTTTTTCCTACAGGGTTTTTCACAGAAATTCTGTAGAGTATGCCTCTTCAGACTTTCTGCTCTATTATACCTATAGGGAAAAAGCCAGTATTTCTGTAGGTATAATTGATGTGCAGAGGTTTACAAAAATGCAAACGTTTTTGAAATCACTTTATTTCCGATGTAGATTTTTTTTTTTCTGCAGTGTGTAGATGGGATTAGCCAGAATCCCATCCACTTTGCAGGTAATGTAAATCACAGCGTTTTCGCTGCGCTCAAAACGCTACGTTTTTGCAATGTGGGGCCCCAGCCTCGAGGACAGGTGATACTTGGAATAGAATAATTGTGAAATGAAATCACATAAGGGCCAAGCATAATCTCTAGCTACAGCACAACAATTATAGCAAGTTTTTATTTCACTTACATGCTGTTAATATCGATTTCTATGTTCCTGTAAATCTGCACTGTGTGTCAGGGGACTGAAGAACTTATGTCCAGTGATAACATAGCTGACTTTGCGCTGCTGCTTTACCAAAGATGTGTAAATGTCACAAGTGAGCTATTGACATTGCTTAAATAGTCTGCGGAATAAGGTCTATGCTCTCAAGCTGTTATACCCAGGGGGCTGCTCCTGCCTCACCTCCTCTCGCTATGAATAAAGCATTAGTATACCAAATCAATCTTTATTCTTTCAGTGGGTATTAATTCTATTGTCTGCACAGGATTACTTGTGCTGATGAAAGTGGCAATGGTGGTGATCTGTTACACAGCTGGTGGTGCTATAACATTGTTAAATTTACCATTTGTATACAATTTTTTTGTAGTCAGTTCATTAGTATTATTTAGAAACATTTTTGTTTTGTTTTAGCTTTCTTAGATTGTATGTGTGTTCTGGTGTAAACTAGAGAAATGTACACAAGTCATATATGTATGTGTGTGTATGAGTATATTTATAAATATACTAGAGGAAGGACCCGGCTTCGCACGGGTATATTTCATTTTTTGTTTGTGTAGTGACCCCATAAGAGTTGGCCAGTTTTACACTTAACATCCAGTATGGCAGTCCAGTATAGGTATAGTCTATTTATGGCTGTGTTGCTATGGAAACCTGGTAAATGAAATGTGAACTTACATTGGCTAATACACGTCATATGACTGAATATTTAAGGACTTGCGAACTGCTATTGACTCATACAGGACATAAATAGCTTGGTTGCTATGGAAACCTGGTGTAAAGCTGTGTGTATGTCAAGACTGAACCTGCGATTTTCCATTGGTCCATAAGTGTCATGTGATCATGTGCATCTCAGTTTGGATATCAGTGAAAAACCTGCGATCGGTTGTTATGGAAAACCTGGAGTAAAGCTGTGTGTATGTGACCTTGTGTAACAGTGTCATCCACAGCGCCCTGCCCCTTTAAAGCTGACCTACAGCAGTGAAGAAAAATGGCTGGGTTGTTATTGAAACCTGGAGTGCAGCTGTGTGCATGTGGCTGACAATGCTTTGTCAGATTGGAGACAGGGTTGGGTCTGCTGGGGAGTTTCAGCAGCTCGCTGTTGTCTGTAACATACCTTATCAGATTGGTGACAGGCTTTGGTCTGCTGAGAGTTTTCATTAGCTCAAGCAGCAGCCATGCGTTTTGCTGCAGGGGACATGAGTAGTTTAAAAAACGTTTCAATTTATAAGAATGCTGAAATCCAGTATGGCAGTCCAGTCAGTGGCGTAAATACCGGTTTAGCAGTGGTAGCGGCTGCCACAGGGCCTGGGACATTAGGGGACCCGGCGGGCCTCTGATGCTTTTTTTTTTTTTTTTAACACCAGCAGGTAACGGGCCCTATTTACTTACCGATCCCCACTCCTGCTCACGGCCGCCTGCACTTCACCTTCTGCAGAGGCGGCTGTGAGCAGGAGCGGGGATTGGTAAGTAAGGCCTGTGGGCCGTGAACCCCACAAACACTGCTATCATTATACTCTGGGGTCTTTTCAGCAGGCTTCGGGCCTCCTTGGTGGCGTCCCAGATGTCGGTGGGCCAGTCCGACGTCATTATGCGTTGCGATACATGCCTGGCTCACGTGACATCTGGTCCAACATTGAAGAAGTAGCGGGAAGTGCGCATAATACTATATGAAGGAGCCACTATGATACTGTGTGCAGGGGCCATTATGGGGCCTAATAGTGTATGCAGGGGCCACTATGGGCATAATAGTGTGTGCAGAAATGCAGTTTGTGCGTGGGGGGGTTGCCGGGGGGGGGGGGGTCCATGTCAAATGTTCGCCTTGGGGCCCTGCCATTGTTAGTTACGCCACTGAGTCCAGTATACAGTAGGTACAGTCTATTTATGGCTGTGTTGTTATGGAAACCTGGTAAATTAAATGTGAACTTATATTGGCTGATACACATGATATGACTGAATATTTAAGGTCCTGTGAACTGCTATTCACTAATACAGGTCATACATAGCTTGGTTGCTATGGAAACCTGTGTGCCTGAGGAGAGTAAGCGCCTGCGAGCTGTTATTGGCTGATAAGGGACATGTGACCATGTGTATGGCAGTTGGAATATGAGTGAAAGACTTGCAGGCTTGTATAGACTAATGCTGGTCATTTTTTGGGAATACTGTACCTCAGGAACGGTACGTCCAAGAGATCTGAGACCCAGTCTATAATATTCCCGGACACCTGATGTACATGTGTGCCAAATTTGGTGAGGATCGGTCCAGTCGTTTGGTCGCGCATAAAGAACAGACAGACAGATAGACAGACAGGAACTCATTTTTATATATATAAGAGATATAATTTATGAAACCAATACAAATAAAGTGTGATATTTATTTATTAATTTTTAAGCAAAAAGTCAACAGATGACAGAGATTGATCCCATCGGTGTACAAGGTACACTAGTACAGTAGAATGAAGCAATTAAAGTGGTTGTGCCACAAATAACTCGTATCCTCACATGTGAATTTAGCTTTCAGGAAACTGTTGGGTCCCTGTTCTCCTGATAACTAGGGGTCACAGTGGATAGGTGATAAGTGCAGTTTCTGTTACAGCCCTTTTTAATATTGTTCTTTGCACTAGTTCTCAGATGCTTCTGAGTGAGAGAGAGTAAGGGAACAGATTCTACTATACTTTGTGTGTAGTGTGTGGGGGACATCATAGCATTAAGAGATGGAGCATGCAGGGAAGGAATTTACTAAATATGCATACAAGTGCATCTCAATAAATTAGAATATCATCAAAAAGCTGTTTTTTTTAGTAATTCAATTGAAAATGTGAAACACATATATTATATTGAGCCATTGCAAACAGACTCAACTATTTCAAGTGTATATTTATGTTAATGTTGATGATTGTGGCTTACAGCCAAGGAAAACTCAAAAGTCATTATCTCAGAAATTTGGAATAATTAACCCAAAACAGCTGCAAAGGCTTCCTAAGCGTTTAAAAAGGTCCTTTAGTCTGGTTCAGTAGGCGACACAATCATGGGGAAGACTGCTGACTTGACAAATGTCCAGAAGGCAGTCATTGACACGCTCCACAAGGAGGGTAAGCCACAAAAGGTCATTGGTAAAGAAGCTGGCTGTTCACAGAGCGCTGTATCAAAGTATATTAATGGAAAGTTAAGTGGAAGGAAAAAGTGTGGTAGAAAAACGGTGCACAAGCAACCGGGATAACCGCAGCCTTGATAGGATTGTTAAGAAAAGGCCATTCTAAAATTTTGGGGAGATTCACAAGGAGTGGACTGCTGCTGGAGTCAGTGCTCCAAGAGCCACTACACACAGACGTATCCAGGACGTGGGCTACAAGTGTCGCATTCCATGTGTCAAGCCACTCATGACCAATATACAACACCAGAAGCTTCTTACCTGGGCCAAAGCGAGAAAGAACTGGACTGTTGCTCAGTGGTCAAAGGTGTTGTTTTCAGATGAAAGTAAATTTTGCATTTCATTTGGAAATCAAGGTCCCAGAGTCTGGAGGAAGAGTGGAGAGGCATACAATCCAAGCTGTTTGAGGTCTGGTGTGAAGTTTCCACAATCAGTGATGGTTTGGGGAGCCATGTCATCTGCTGGTGTAGGTCCACTGTGTTTTATCAAGACCAAAGTCAGAGCAGCTGTCTACCGGGAAATTCTAGAGCGCTTCATGCTTCCCTCTGCCGACAAGCTTTTTGGAGATGGAATGTTAATTTTCCAACAGGACTTGGCACCTGTCCACACTGCCAAAAGTACCAATACCTGGTTTAATAACCACAGTATCACTGTGCTTGATTGGCCAGCAAACTCGCCTGACCTTAACCACAAAGAGAATCAATGCGGTATTGTCAAGAGGAAGATGAGACACCAGACCCAACAATGCAGACAAGCTGAAGGCTGCTATCAAAGCAACCTGGGCTTCCATAACGCCTCTGCAGTGCCACATGCTGATCGCCTCCATGTCACGCCGCATTGATGTGTATTGAGTGCATTTACTGTACATACTTTTCATTTGGCCAACATTTCTGTGTTAAATAATTTTTTTACAGTTGGTCTTATATAATAATCAAATTTTCTGAGATAATGACATTTGGGTTTTCCTTGGCTGTAAGCCATAATCATCAATATAACATAACATAAATAAACACTTGAAAAAGTTCACTCTGTTTGTAATGACTCAATATAATATATGTGTTTCACTTTTTCAATTGAATTACTAAAAAAAATAACTTTTTGATGATCTTATTTATTGAGATGCACTTGTAATGCAATTTATTGGCCAGAAATAGTTTGATTATTAATATAGACACACTATGCTATTGATTTACAAAAAGCTTATTGAAAAGTTAGGAAGCCTTTAAGTTAAAGAATACAAAGTAGAAAGAATGACTTTTTCAGGCGTGTGTGTTCATTATTTTTATTTCCTTCTGTGTGTGATTTGCCAGACTTGCAGTTCTTTCAGAGTTTCCATGAGGCTGTATATGATGTAATGATGGCCTTTTTGCTTGAATGTCAGATTTGTAGGGTTCAATATTGTATGTAGGTTGCTTAATATTGTATAGTTCCTCAATTTCTTTCATAGTTTCAGCATGCCCTGAGAGACGTTATAGTAGAGACATCTCAGTAAATCTTTGTGGTGCAGATAAAAACTATGAGGACTAAAATGTAGTTTACAAATGAAAAATGTTTTAACAGAAATTCCATTAAAGATCCATACAGTGTAGCAGCAAGGAAAGGTACTGCAGGCTCGGTCCCATTGACTGAACTTTACATGCCTTTTTATGGCCACTAGTATATGAAGCAGTGTGGTAAACTATGGCCTCTGCAAACAGCTGATTGGTTGTTGGGGGTCTGACTACCGGCGCCCCTATCTGCTACTGATGACATATCTTAAAAATAGTTAATCAATAGTATACACACAGAATATGCTTCTGACTGAACAATTTTTACTTTTCGCAGATTGTAACCAATTGCATTTAATAGTCATAATTACAAGAATTGTAGATCAGGGCTGCTTAACGGGGTTGTCTGGGATTTTAAGACAGTGGAGTGCAAGCAGGTATAGATATCAAATAAAGAAATCTATGCTTAACTGTAAGATTCCTTACTGGCTCTAATGCTGCTACTCCAGTAGTCTCCCTCAGTCCTGCAGAGATCATTTATATTCACCTAGTGAGTACAGTGGGGAATGTACAAAGTTACATTTTATTGCAGCTCCTTCATTTAAAACAATATGACAATGTCAAATAGGTTGTGCATCTTTGTTTTAGGTGTATTAGAATAGGCTATTTGTTAAAAAAAAAAGATGAAGTATAATTAGGATGTCTTTTTTGCTTACATAGAGTCAGTATACTTTGGTGTACTTTCTTTCCTGTACAGAAGTGTTGCAGACTGAGGAAAAGTTAAAGTATACTGCGTGGTAAAAAAACGAGGGTCACTAGCGCTGGTCCAGATGATTGACTTTTATTGGCATACACACAACGTGTTTCAGGCTAACACAGGCCCTTTCTCAAGTGTGAATGTCAAGTTAGGTCACCAATATCAGATCAGTGGGGATCCAACCACCAGGACCCTCACTGATGAGCTGTTTTCAGCAGTCTTCAGTGCTGAAACTAACAGTACATGGAACGTGAAGCAGATGTACACTTTACACCAGGGGAAGGCAACGTTTGTGGTATGGTGTGCCGATGTAAAATAAAAAAAGTCAAAAATATGAGTTACCCAGTATGCCATGCAACAATAGTAAGGATGTGAACCCATACTTGAAAGTCCTATAGCACAAACCATAACCACAACCAAATAACTGGTTGATTAAAACCATCCATTTCAGTGTGATCCTTGTCCCTGACTGAGTGGTCTGCAGTCCCTCTCATAGCCCAGTCTTTTTGTTGACTAAATCCATACAAATCTGTATAGCCTTGTTGAAATGAACAAACACCCAATTTAGCATGTTCAGCTGCCATATCATACTTTTGCGCTGGCTTCAAGATACAAAAATGAATTGCACAGGCAATTGTTGCCTTACTAGGCTAGCTCACAACCCAGACATTAGGGCTCTGATGCCTCATGCCCCCCCCCCCCAGTGTCACCTGGAAGAGCAGTGTTTTAAACATACTGTAAGAGTGAGCTCTGTGCTGGGCAAAGGTGCCTTAGGTGCCGACCCTGATACAGGAGCCGGAGGCTGCTGGGCCCTGCTCTTCACTATGTGGTACACACTTGGATGGGAGCAGAGCTTCAGTATACCTAAGGTGATCTTGAATTGAAAACAGAGAGACTTGCTTATACTGATGTACTCTTTTATGGGAGATAACATCCCATACATTTTAACCTTTATTTTTCACCATCAATAATGATTATTGCATCTAAGTGATCAAAACAAAGGGATAATCCTTTTGTCCTGCCATCAGTGACCTCACCAGTATGCAGCATAGAAAAAAACGAAGACAAAAAACAATGCTGCAATCGCTTTTTTGTTTTGCTTTGCGTTTCTTGCAAAAACAGCAATCACTGATATATTATGTATGTTAATGGGAAAACATAATAATACCGCAGTCAGAATGTTATGAGGCAAAAGTTTCATAGTAGTCCCATGATATGAACACAATATTAAAATGCAGTCTTTTTACCTAAAAAAAGGTTGTGCACCCCTGTTCTAGTTATTTGAAGATATAAATGTGCATTGGAGAGGACTAGAACTATTCTGTTGAAAGATCATGAATGGTATAGCGCAACAATTTTCTGACACTACATTTCCGTTTTCAAGCCAGGGATACGTACTACTTAGAACCGACAAGAAAGCTGTCATATTTGTGGCTGTGAAGTTGTTTGTCATGTAACTCTAGCTATGTTATTTGTTAGTTCTTTTCTCTAGACTCCACATCAACATACATTGTCTGCCTTATTAGCCAACAAAGTGCATTTTTCTTCTGACTGTCCCATGGTAGCAATAGTGATAGGAATACTGATGAGTACTCCCCTCCTCCAGCTACTGGCATTGACATAAAAGAAGCATTCACGTAAGGCGGAAGGTTCTGTTATTCCTTATATGCATTATACCTTAAGTTTGATTTAGAACATATAGTGCTTTATATATTTGTATATGTTTGTTTTTTATGAGTTACTGTATATGTAAGCATTACCTGAAGTAATAGTTATAATAATATATATATTAGTGTGTGCAATTTCAATATTTACTTAGACAGGGAAGAAATGACAAATAGGTTCCTGATCGTTAACATCTGTGATGCAAGCATTGTAGATTCTTCCCACAATTCACATAGATATTATCTGGAAAACTGGCCTGTTGATCCTAGTTGCTGGAATTAAAAATTACTTAGTGTACTAAAAATCTATATTTACCTAGATTGCCAGGGCGTACATTTTCCGATTTTTCCAGTGACGCACAGTTTCTGGAAACAGAACGCCACCTATACTAACCCACCCCATCATAGTTACCTGTCCTCTGGGCAGGACCTTCTGGGAATGGGACATCACTTCCTTCTGGGCAGTAGCTGGCACTCCAACTCTATTGCACAGGTGTGGGCGGCCTGCAGGCATCAAGAAAAGGAGGTGACCCAGAAGAAGTGATGTCCTGTGACCAGAAGGTGCTGCCCGGAAGACAGGTAAGTATGATGAGGTTGGTGATGGGGTTGAGTTAGTTAGGAAGGGCTAGTAGTGTGCCGGCTAGCTAGGGAAACAGGGAGGAGGTGTGAGTGAGAAAGGTAGGGGAAGGGAGTGAGAGAAGGAGGTGGTGTAAGTCCTCTTTGAGTGGGCCAAGGCATCATGGTGGTAGTCATAGGAAAACAAATGCAGAAGATGCCAGAAGCTCACAGAGAAACCCAGTAATCACGCAAACCACTGCTAAAGGTATTTGGTTGCACTTATTAACCTATTAATAGAACTAACAGACCTTTTTTGAAAAATGTTTTTTTGCCCAGAAACCCCCCTTTAATGTATTGGAAATAATCTATGACCAAAACTGAGATGCAGATCAAATTTATGGTATGGTATAAACTGTACAGTAGAAATACACATTGTAATTTTTTTTTCTTTATCCAAATGAGAGAATGAGTACAATATTTAGAAATAATCTATGGAAAAGATTTTTTTTGTGGCCTTGAGTGTGACTAATCCCATTGCTTCTTGTAATACATGCCTCAACCAGGGCTGCGGAGTCTGAGTTTGGGCCAGTTTTGACTTGAGTCAGAAAAAAAAGTTACTGACTGCATTAAGGCTGAATGTAGGACTGCCTGGTGGTGGTTGGTGCTCACATTCAGTTCAATGGGAGTGCTGGAGATAACCAAATGCTGTACTTTGGCTATCTTCAGCACTCCCATTGAAGTGAATGGAAGTGCCATCCACAACCAGTCACGCCTACATTCAGCCTGGCTGTGGTCAGGCTGAAGGTGCAGCGGGAGAAAGGACCTCTCATTCTTACCTCATGGCATAACCCCTTTAATTATTTTATACTATATTATACAATATCAATATTCTATATAATTAATTAATTAAATACAGAGTTTATTGTATATTTACTTTTAAAAGGGATTCAGCCACTGGCTGTTTCTGTGAATTAGAGGAGCTTTACTGATTCTGTCTGGACAAGGCTGTCCGCTGTTTATGAAGAAGTTGGAGCAGAAGAGTTGGGTTGTGTTAAAAATAGAAGGGTTGGAATAGTGGTTTAGACTACTGACTCCACAGCCCTGTCCTCAACATTGAAATTACAACACCAAGAATGATAAGCCTTTAAGTAATGCAAATTGAGGAAGTAGAAAGTGTCACTAAGATGTGCAAATAATAAAAAAATTTCAAACCCCTAACTAAGGCATATGGGAGAGGCATAAATGCCAGTTTAAGACACAATTTTTTTTAGCAACATAAAAACTTCAAGAATCAGATAAAGTGCTATGGGATGATTGTGCGATGCCTCTTTTTTGTCAATGTGCCAGTTATCCCCACTTGTCGCAAACTGAAGACCAAGTCTTTCAACTTAGATTGCTGTGTGCTTAGGCTATATTTTCAGCACAGTTCAACGTTGCATGTCCCATTGGTTGGGAGAAAAACAACAAACTAAAATGACAGCAAGAGGTGCGCAGAGCCATCATCTGATTGGAAGAAGGGCATGTAGTAATCCAACAACCTGGACCCCTGCAGATCATCTGTACCAAGACAGAGCAGCTCTCAGTAACGTTTATGTACTTCAGGCTGTGTTGCACACTTGCCACAGTACAAACTGTAGTGGAGAGTTAGATTAGGCAGCGCGGTTTCATATTCTTCAGTGGGATAGTTCTGCAGTACCTATGCTCGCAAATGTAATATTACCTACACTTTCTGGGTACCTACACTGGCAGATCTAATATTTGGTAGCCTATCCCAAGAATAAATCATCACTACCAGAAACCAGATAACGCTTTAAAGATTGGGGAAAGTTTCAGGGCCAAAAATTTGTCAAGGACCACCATTCCACCTCTGGGGACTCACCTCATCACTGTTCATGCCATATTCAGTATTGTTCCTTCAAAATATTGCCATATACATAGTTATTCCAATAGTAATGCCACACTTTGAGAGTGGTGGAGGGCCCTAGTCTTGTACCCTTTGCACCATTTTTGTGATCCAGCATGCACAAGGAATGGAGTTTTTCTGACTTAAATAAACAGAAAATTGTTGTCCAGATTAAACCTCAAGATCAGGTTGTGTGGTCAGAACTTGAAAGATATAGCAATATTCTGTGGACACGAAAGGT
The DNA here is from genome assembly GCA_947044405.1 of Leptodactylus fallax. Taxonomy (NCBI): domain Eukaryota; kingdom Metazoa; phylum Chordata; class Amphibia; order Anura; family Leptodactylidae; genus Leptodactylus; species Leptodactylus fallax. The sequence continues at coordinate 812,589 of CAMRHE010000011.1, read as the reverse complement.
ACAAGTACTCTGGACAGAGCAAGAAGGCATAAAACTTAAAGGGAGTCTACTACCTCCCCCAAGCATATTCAGCTGTCACCACCATGTTACAGAACACTTACAGTGATAAACAACATACCATTGCTATGTATATCACTTTTGTAGATTTGGACAAAAACAAGTGTGAAGTCTTATGAAATGGGCAGTTAATGCACTTAGAACTGGCTTTTTAGCTCCCTGGTGCAATGCTCTTGCCACAGAGACCCCTATAACCTCCTGTTTTCACTACCCTGTGCAGTCAAAGTTTATCCTCCTACTGTTATGACATCACAAATCCTACTTGAGCCTCAAGCACAGTGCTCCCAGGGCTCAAGGCCTGCCCCCAGTGCACCTACTGCCTCATTTGCGTAAGACTTCAAAGTTGTTTTTCTCCAAATCTAGAAGAGTGACATACGTAACAAAAGTATGCTGTTTATCTCTGTAACACAGTGGTGGCAGTTGAATATGCTTGGGGAGGTGGTAGACTCCCTTTATTATGAAAAATGGACTATACAGTATATCATGTCTTGTTTTTCATCTTTTATAAATAGCCGTCACTGCATTGTCTTCTGTGCAAAAGTAGCAAGATTTTGATGTTTTGGGTTATTCAACAATGAGTTTCATATAGTCAAACAGAACATGTAACATCATTGTTACCCCATACAGCACCCACTTTGCACTGTGTTTGATGGATGGCACTTATGCACTCTTGCTGCCCTCGATCACCTTATCTTTGGCACAAATGATTCTCTGCCAAACAGTCTTTCCCATAATCATCAGTGTCTTCTCTGCTTCTTGTTAGAGGTTGAAAATGTAAGCATGTACAATGGCATTCCTTTGGGACAAGCACTTCCGTTACTGCATAAACATATTTCTTGGAACAGTGGGATGTAAGATTTGGGGGGGGGGGGGGACTGATAATCAATTTCAGTAAGAAACTGCTTGCAGGGTATCACTTGTGCACCGCTGCTGCCTGCTTACAAGGAAGCTTATGGATACGAGAAATCAGTGTAGTGAGAAGGTATGGAAAAAAAAACTGTATCAATAATATAGGTTCTATATTACTATTTAGAAATTTATACCATTCTATACCTACTTGGCTAGAAAATGGGTTTGTGGGCTTATCCCTTTATTGGTTTTACTCTTGGGGTTTGAGTCCACAAATTATTCCTGAAGCCTAATGGTTGAGTTTATTAACATGGAAATAAAGATGTGATTTTTCTATAGACTGATATAGAACTTTGAGGTGGAAAGACAGGTTTTGGTACTTTGATATATTTTGTGGTTTAACAATTCTGTGTTCCTTACAGATTCACAGCCAGTCAGCTGTTTCCCTTCTCTTTTCTATTACTGTGACTCTTTTCCTTCCTTCCTCTCCCTATCCTCACATCTTTTTCTGCAGCTTTATTGCAAGCAGCTGGTTTTACTTCCTTAATTTAATATGACAAGCGCTGCACCCAGCTGACTATGGATAACTGTATATAACATAAATAAGTGGACCCTTGTTATTGACATTTACTTGTCTATATATTTTCTTTGACAAAGAATAATATTTTAACTAAAAATCTTAGTAATAATCCTAGTAACAAACAAAAAAAACAAAAAACAAAAAAGAAAGCTGATATCCAGGTCTCTGATGAGTGAATCTGAAACTCGAGTGCGTAACAGTGTCAAACCTATGAAATAAAAATGCTATTTGAAAAGCATGGAAGCTGTGATCTTTAGATATTTAGGTCAGGTTCAGTCATCTGTTTGGTGGTTTTCCTTTTCATTATCTTGCTTATGAAATAATGCAGTCTCCTTTTGCAGTTCCATTGAGTAGAGGAACATATTACTGTCAACTGAAGGAATCAGACAAGATGCATAGCCAGCTAGGTGGAATGATGTAAACAAACAGGGGACATCAGTGCAGATACTTTCAATATTTTATACAAGTAAGTCACTTGACGTGCTGTTTGCAGCACATTCTGAAAAATTAAGTAAGAGTGGCCTACTACGGAGAACCTACCACCACCCCTGGCATGTCGTCATCGGGGGCATTCACACTACTATTTGTAGTGTCCATTACTAGCATCCATTACAAAATGTTAACAACAAACACTATCAGATCTGTCATAAGTCCCATTGATTTAAATCGGATTTGATCTGTTGTCCTTTAATGTTCCTTTTCACCAAATCCGTCGCAGGTCTGTTATTTTAGCGGACGTAATAATACAGGGTGCAGGACTTTTGTGTCTGTTCAAAATAACGGACCTATGGCAGAATTTAAGCATCCATTAAGTATCCATTATTTTTTAACATTAATGTCTATGGCTAACGGTAAACTTTTAAGGTATAAGAGGATATATCTCAAAGATACAATAAATATTAACTTTTAATAATTTCAAAAATAAAATTCAATATATATACTGTGTGTATATATATACAAAATAGAAAAAAGCGAAGCAGCACTCAAGATTCTCTAAAACCTTCTCTTGCTGTATTAGTAGCTCATCACAGAATAAGCGATATACAGCAGCATGCCATAGACACAAACTGTTTGGGCAACAGCAATTTCGCGCTACCGCGCTTCTTCCGGCCCTCAGTCGTATAACACATACCGCAGCCATCTTCCTTTTACTCTACTCCGAGACAAACGTAATGACGTAAACCATGTCATTAGGAAAGAGCTGCGCATGCGCATACTACACATTGCATCCCGTTGGATGAAAACGTCGTCTCCTACCTCCAAATACATCCACACAGGAGTCGGTGTGTTCATCCGACTGTTTCTATACAAAAATATCAAAAAAGTTTTTTTTATTTCTTTATTTTTATTATATATATTGAGTGCTCAGTGCATTAAAACTACAATTTATCTTATGGCAGAGAGGTCACCACTTCCTAATTAGAGGCACTTGTCTATGCATTTCTGTGTCATCCATGTACCCCAAGAGAATTGCTTTACTTAACAGGCATTCCCCAGAGCTATTAGATGCCTAGTGAGGTCTACAAATAGTGATTCCCCTCTCCATAAACAGATAACGAAGAACAGCCTCCCTATAGCGCATTTCCCTAGTTACTAATGGATCGGGGGGCCAGTATGCTATCAGAATGGCAGTGGCGCGAGGTCTCGGGGGGCTTCCAAGTTTATATGTAACAAGCTCCACCCCCTGGAGGTATGCCTCCCTTATTCAACCAATCGGCGTTGCAGGGGCGGGATAATTCTCCGATAACTGCTGCCAGCATTATGTCATGAAGGTGGGAGGGGGAGCTGTCAAGTGTAACCATGGAGACTGACACATCTCCTTTGGCCAGTTAGTGTACAGAATACAGACTGTGAATTCAGCAGGGGGATCAACAAACCTGCGCAACCAGACTGATTGTGTCATTCTGTTGAATACCTACTCATGTAACTCTATCTAAGTATCCAAAAGAAAGCATAAAACATGCGGCACTCTTATCCAGACTCTTTATCCAACTTCTTTATTGTGAGGTAATAAAAACAGGCATAGCCGGATACAGAACACAAACAGCAACTGGCCATTTTGCGCTTACGCGCTTCTACAGGCTACACTGAGTGTTGCTGCTTTTCTTTTTTTGGATATTTGGACATGTGTTACAGCATGCCCCTCTAGCTATTTCTTCAGCGTCTGTTCTGGCAGATAAGTACTCCTTTTACATGTGATTTGCAGTATTTGGCATATGTACAGTCATGGCCAAAAGTTTTGAGAATGATACAAATATTAATTTTTACAAAGTCTACTGCTTCAGTTTTTCTAATGGCAATTTGCATATACTCCAGAATGTTATAAAGAGTGATCAGCTTAACAGCAATTACTTGCAAAGTCAATATTTGCCTAGAAAATGAACTTTATCCCCCAAAACACATTTCAACATCATTGCAGCCCTGCCTTAAAAGGACCACCTATCATCGTTTCAGTGATTGCTCCATTAACACAGGTGTGGGTGTTGATGAGGACAGGGCTGGAGATCAATCTGTCATGATTAAGTAAGAATGACACCACTGGACACTTTAAAAGGAGGCTGGTGCTTGCCATCATTGTTTCTCTTCTGTTAACCATGGTTATCTCTAAAGAAACACGTGCAGTCATCATTGCACTGCACAAAAATGGCCTAACTTGGAAGAGTATTGCAGCTAGAAAGATTGCACCTCAGTCAACAATCTATAGCATCATCAAGAACTTCAAGGAGAGAGGTTCCATTGGTGCCAAAAAGGCTCCAGGGCGCCCAAGAAAGACCAGCAAGCGGCAGGACCGTCTCTTAAAAGTGTTTCAGCTGCGGGATCGGGCTACCAGCAGTGCAGAGCTTGCTGAGGAATGGCAGCAGGCAGGTGTGAGTGCATCTGCACGCACTGTGAGGCGGAGACTCTTGGAGCAAGGCCTGGTCTCAAGGAGGGCAGCAAAGAAGCCACTTCTCTCCAGAAAAAACATCAGGGACAGACTGATATTCTGCAAAAGGTACAGGGAGTGGACTGCTGAGGACTGGGGTAAAGTCATTTTCTCTGATGAATCCCCTTTTCGATTGTTTGGAACATCTGGAAAACAGCTTATTCGGAGAAGAAGAGGTGAGCGCTACCACCAGTCTTGTCTCATGCCAACTATAAAGCATCCTGAAACCATTCATGTGTGGGGTTGCTTCTCAGCCAAGGGAATCGGCTCTCACAGTCTTGCCTAAAAACACAGCCATGAATAAAGAATGGTACCAGAATGTCCTCCAAGAGCAACTTCTCCCAACCGTCCAAGAGCAGTTTGGCGCTCAACAATGCCTTTTCCAGCATGATGGAGCACCTTGCCATAAAGCAAAGGTGATAACTAAATGGCTCAGGGAACAAAACATAGAGACTTTGGGTCCATGGCCTGGAAACTCCCCAGATCTTAATCCCATTGAGAACTTTTGGTCAATCAAGAGACGGGTGGACAAAGAAAAACCAACAAATTCAGACAAAATTAAAGCATTGATTCTGCAAGAATGGACTGCTATCAGTCAGGATTTGGTCCAGAAGTTGATTGAGAGCATGCCAGGGAGAATTGCAGATGTCCTGAAGAAGAAGGGTCAACACTGCAAATATTGACTTGCTGCATTAACTCATTCTAACTGTCAATATAAGCTTCTGTTACTCATAATATGAATGCAATTATATTTCTGTATGTGATAAAAACATCTGACAAACACACATAAAAACCAGAGGGCAGCAGATCATGTGAAAATATAATATTTGTGTCATTCTCAAAACTTTTGGCCATGACTGTAGTGTGTAGCGCCCGCCAGTATTTCTCTTGGGACTAAGTCTGTCTAAGGTTCACCATCTCAGGGGAATCCCATGAGAATGAATGGCTATCACACAAACACAGTAAATATCTACAGTCAGATACTCTGACCGCCTATATCTTTGCCGATGAGGGATCATCAGCTCACATGGCCTAGATTTGAAATAAAAGTATAGAAAAAACAAACATAAACATATTATACATCCCCATGTCCGTAAATGGCTGGTCTACAAACATTAAAATATTTTTCCCATGTGGTGAATACCGTAGCAGGAAAAAAAAAATCAAAACAGCCAAATAGTCATTTTTCTCATCGTTTCGCCTCCCATAAAAATTTTGAATAAAAAGTGATCAAAACATCAGACATTCTCCAAAACAGTATAACTAAAAAGTACATCTGGCCCTGCAAAAAAAGACGCTTTATGTATCCCTATACACGGAAATATAAAAAAGGTATGTGTGTCAGAATATGGTGACTCCAAGAATGTGTTTTGTTTTGTTTGTTTTTTTAGATGATTTGGATTTTTTTAAGGGGTTAAAATGTAAAAAAAACTAGGTAGTTTGGTGTTGCTGGGATCGTACTGAGCCATAGAATACAGGTGACTTGTCATTTTGACTGTAGAGTGAATGCCGTAAAGACAAAGCCCGTAACAAAGTCGCACAAACACAGTTTTTCTCCAATTCCATTCCACTCTGAATTTTGTTCTAGCTTTCCAGTACATTGTACAGAATATTAAATGGTACCATTACAAAGTACAATTTGTCCCACAAACATTAAGCCCTCACATGACTCTGTGAACTGAAAAATAACAAAGTTATGGGGTTTGGAAGGCGGGGAGTCAAAAACTAAAATAAAAAATTGAAAAATGCCTGCGGCGAGAAGGGGTAAAAATACCCTATTGACATAGGTAGGCATTTTTATATTTATACAATATCTCGATATAAAAAAAATAGCCTAAAAATTCTCATTAAGGCCATCAGGATAGATTGATCGAAACCTATATATCCAACTGCATTCTTGCTACTGAATGATTTTGTCCCAGTCGTCACCCCTAACGGGGGATGGGACATATACAATATCTCTGTAAGGGCCCATGCGCATGACTGTGTGCTAGTTAAGTGTGCTATCCAGGTTTTTCCCGGATAGCACACTGACCCATTCATTTCTATCAACCCATGCACATGACAGTGATTTCCACAGATCCATTTGGGGGCTGACAGTCGTGCCGCATGCTGCACAATGATTCTGTCATACTCATCTCACTTAATGGGGAGTCCTGATGCCGATAAACCAGTATGTACAGCAGAGTCATATCTGGAAGAGGTGTATGTCTCTTATTAACAATATCACTGTAACAATATTTCTTTCTAACAGTATCACTATAATCTAGGGGACCAGTACACTTTGCTAAATAGACCATGCCCCTACTTCTACAGTTGATGAAATCCTCTATTTTAAAGTGTTCATCTGTGACAAAGCACACTACCTCTTATGTTGTACAGATTTGGTCACATGCAAGGCAGCCTCCACAACGGAAGTTGCTTTTAGGCTCTCAATCTAACCAAGTGCATTCCTTCTGTAGCTCAGAGAAATGGCTATGGACCAGTTGGTTTCCGCAAACTCCTCCCTTTTCTGAAAGTGACTTGTGGGTAACGGCCCAGAATAGATCGTAGGTCCTTATCTTGTAATAAAATTCCCCAAAGTCTGTTTAAAATCTATCTCACTTTCTTGTCTGCCTCATCAAAATTCCCTATCACACTAAAATACTTAGGCTCTTCTGCTCATGCTTTTAGGACCAAAAGGTCCTTCCGTTCGCTCGTGATCGCTGCCTTAAATCTCCCTCTCAAAACCGAGACAGGATATTCCCCGTCTTTTGAATCTTAGTCTTAGATTGTCTTCTTATGATTTAAAGGAGCCAATATGAGAGTAGTTCCATCTAAGATGGAGGTACTGACCCTTGGGGATTCCTTTTTTTGAGTGCCCCGGGGTGAGGTCTCTTCCATATTAGTAGGCTGTTAGTTGCTGTATTTTTTGCGATGTACCTGAGTGTGGATGGTACTTGTTCCATTCTTCATAATGAGCACATCCAAAAATGGCAACCTTTCTTTGCTCCACTCTGAAGTGAATCTGAAATCAAGTGGATTTTTAAGCAGACCAACAAACTCACTGGAGGAGAACTCTGTACCCTTCCACAAGATGAAAATATCATCATTGTACCTCATCCAGATGCAAATGTGTTCTTGCCACTGGCTGAGGTCGTCCGAGCCTACAACATGTGACTCCCACCAGCTCAGGAGCAGATTTGCGTAAATTGGGGCACAAGGACTCCCCATCGCAGTGCCCCTGAGCTGGTGGTAGATGTGGCCGTTGAAGACAAAATAATTGCTAGTCAAATAAAATCTTAATAGATTAATAACAAAATCACACTGTGGTTTTAAACTTGAGTCCCTTATACTGTGTTCAGTGTCTCATCGAAGTAGAGTGCTTCAGTGTCGTTTGATGCCAGCAGTGTATCACCTTCAGTATTTATGCCATCCAGTTATAGTAAAAGATCAGATGTATCACGCGTGTACGAGGGCAATGCCTCAAAAAAGGGTCAAGGGATCCACAAACAGTATACACCTAGATTTCTGGTGAGACTTTCAACCCCTGTTATTATGGGTCTCCCTTTGTGTGGTCAGGTCCCTTTATGTATCTTTGATAGAGCATAAAAGGTTTCCATTATTGGAAATTTAGGGTACAAGAAATCATGCTCATTCCTAGAAATTATATTATTGTTAAGGGATTGTAAAAGAATGGTTCTCAGTTCAGTTTGACCATTCCAAATGGCATTCTCTCTGTCTACCGTAAAAGTTTTTATCTGACAGCAGACATACAGGGTTTTATAGTGATCGTCTTATCCTATTCTAAATTTCTCAGGGACTATCTTTCTGCATAAGTCTAACCATCTATGTGAATATCTCAATATGCAGGTTATCACATGAGGGTGGCATCCGTGTGCTCTTCAGTTTTAGATTTGTGTGGGGTGCTCTGATGCATCCATATTCATTGTCATCCAGTAAATCAGTCAGCATACGAGCTGCTTCAAAATCCCCCATTTCTAGATTATTATCATCACAGATCTGCCTGTCCTGTAGTAAATGATATTTGTTCCACTGTAGTTTACGCATAAACAGGGCCAGATCTTTTACCCATGTAAAGGGGTCAAAATTCACTGTTACAAATGAAAGCCCTTTACTTAAAATTCCCTTCTCTATTTATATTATGTGTCGTGGTGAGAGATTCAAAATCTGCATGCTGTTTATACTTGTCACTCCTGAAGGCGACTCCTCAAGGGGTCCGTTATACTGTCCGTTACTACTATCCGTTTTTCTCTGCACATGCTCATAAAGCAGAACAAAAAAATGAACAAAAAAAACCAGTATAAAAGCGGTAAATAAGGGACACTAACTGATGTTAATGTGTCTTTTTAAGTAACCCATTAAATGTAAAAACAGACACATTTACATCAGTTAGTGTCCATTAATGTCGGTTATGATAGGCGTCGGATTTTTAAATGGATCCTATCATAACAGACATCCAACGGTAGTGTTAATGCCCCTTTAGTCTAAGTCCTTGAGCAGTAAAATAAGTAATTTCCCTCTCCCTCCACTAAATGTGGGATATAGCATAGTGTAGTTACAATGCCCAATACTATATGATTCAACCTGCAATGTGGCACCTAAAGGGCTAATCTTTTCTCTCCACGTCTCCTACATTGGAGGCTTCCACCCTTACTTTCCTCCTTCTGCCAGCTACAGGTGTCTCTGATGGACAGATTTCCTTGCAGATCATAATTGGTCTGTACCCGCAGAACTATGCTGCAGGGTGGGATCTGGTTTAAAAAGAGAGAACTTCAGCTCTTTTATTGTACTTGCAGGACATGTGATTTAAAGACGCATGTATTAAACATCACAAATAGTTCCTGGAGTCTAATAAATTGGTACGATTTCCCTTGTTGTGCTATATACCATAGTCAGCACTGGTTGGACAGCAACAGACTGTGCAGGGACACATCCCCAAGTAGTATTGTCTAACTGTTTATTTATTAATGATTTCTAGGAGTAATAAGAATAGAACCGCTATACAGAATTCTAAGAAAAGATATTCCAGAATTGTTGTTTCACGAAAAATACAAGTATGTGCTGAAATAAATAGGTCAGAAGAGCGGTCAGGTTCACTTTAACCCTTTCCCAACATCTGCCTTAATAATATGGTGGATATCAGGTATTTAAATATGGTGGCCGCTCTGGCAGTCTCCACTGCATTATGCTGATTGTTGGCATTAACCCGCCCCCCCCCCCCAGAACCTTGGTCAAAGTTGATCTAGGTGCCATTTTACCAGCAGTGCATGGGCAAACCATTTTGGGGTAGATCGGTGACCCCCAGAACGAAATCTGGATCCAGCAATCCATTACCGTGACAGGCTGCCAGGCTTGATTGGCATAGACTTCTATTACAGGCTGTATAGAGTAACATGTGCCGTTATTTTACAATGCATTGCAGTATAAAATGGTACCATTGCAAATTACAATTTGTCCCGCACAAATAAAGCCCTCATTTCTCTGTGAAGAGAAAAATAAAAAAAGTTATGGCTCTTGAAAGGCTTGGAGTCAAAATCAAAATTTTAAATAAGCCTGTGGTGGGAAGGGGTTAAGCTAAGGCTACATGGTGACTTTCTCCATGACTTTTGTCACATGACCAAAGATTACCATGTTGGCCTGTGACTCCTTTGCTAAAGTCAGTGAATGGAGTCACATTGTGACCCCGAGGTGCCTTGACATGTCACATGTCACAATGTGCATCCATTCGAATGCATTGGTGAAGGAGTTGCAGGGTGTCACATACGAGCCTTTCTAGCACATGACACGGGTGCGACTGTCGGGTCAGTTCACTCCACTCACTCAATTTTACACTCACCCTTCATTCAGGCTGCAAATTGAGCGTAAATCGCACCCCCAAAACAGTCCATGCACCCCAAATACATGCTGCCACCACCTATTTTTCTTTTAGAATCAAGGACAATAGGAAACACAGACGCACTACTACTCTCAACAGTCAGGCGCAAACACACTTCAAAAAAGGTAACTGATTCATAGAGCAACATAAAGTGACCTTAAATTTAACAATTTAATACACAAAGGGTTTAGTGCTGTATTTACAAGAAACTGTAACAAAGGACACAAAAACGCAAATAGCCTTTAAAATAAATTAGAGAAAAACAGAAAAATACATAGTCTCTTGATTCCAGGAAGCTTGGAAGATGTTTTGTAGAAGATTGACATACCCAGCTCTTTTAGCTGGCTTCCACAGATGTAACATCAGTTCTAAGGTCTCTTAAGGCTAGTGTTTAACCACACCTCCCTGCCAGGGTGTCCCCCTCTTCTTACTCCTTGAAGTGGGGGATGAACAACTCATATTTATCTGGGAAAGAGGAATCCTTTTCCTCACCTTGGAGAGCTGTGTGTTTCTGCTGGCTCTGGAGGTGAGCCCAGGGGCACCCCCTTCCTCTCTCAGGGTCACTACACCCCTTTCTCTCTCTGCCCAACCAAAATGTCATAAAACAATAAAACCGCATCTGGTTCACCTGGTTGTGTACAGCCAGTGAAAAGCAATTTTCCCTCCTGACCCCCTCCCTGTGGTAGATTGATAACACAAATATACACAAAACATTAATTAAAAAAAAAAAAATATATATATATCTATATATATCTATATATATCTAATATAAATAAGTAATAACACATACACTAATACATAAGCTTGGTTCATCACGCAGGGTGACATGGTGGTCTTTGGTCATGCATGGGAGTCACAGCCAAAGTTGCCATGTAACCCTAGCCTAAAATTGTAAAACATGAGTAAATACCAATTCTGATATATAAATGAATTAGTGAGTCATAATATAATATTTCCAAAAGATAAATATACCAGTTCACTTTTCTATGCTGCTTAACAAAGAAATGAGACAGTCAACATCTTTGTGGCTGCGGAGAACTGATATATTTGGGAGCTATGCCTTGTGTTGTAACACTCTTATCTGTGCTGTGAAGTGTAGCAGCTTTGGAGTTGCTATGGAAATAGCATATTGGTATGCAGTTTTTCTCGTACCGATTTGACCTCTTATGCGCTCCATCCTTTTATAACGGAATTGAATCGGAGGCAGTAGTAAAAATAACAACAAACTAGAATTTTAGATCTTTGTGACATATAATAATATTTTCTATGGAATGTATTTGCTTATGTTAGTTTAGTATTATTGTATTCATCATCCTGCATGATAGAGGGGACAACTGTGGCCGTCCCATGCCTGATACTCAGCCCTGAGGGAAAGTCAAGTTCATATGATGCTTTTGCCCTCCCAGGATAGTATTTAGACATTTGTGTCTCTGTATGCTAAGTGAATAAAGTCTAGAACAATTATTTGCTTTTCTCATTGGTTATGGGGGCACTGGCAGATCTTTCTCATCCTAATACTTGTAGTGTTTAAATAGCTATAGAGTATGAGCTTTTTTATACGCCCGAGGTATGTTTTAACTTCATTTGGTATTTTGCCAAAAACTGGGACAAATTTTGGAAGACCTTCCAATTCCAAATCTGAAGAAAGAAAACGTCATGCCTCTCTTGTTGACAGAGCCCTGACTTGGTGTGCTGTGTGGTTGTATAGAGCCAGTGGGGCCACTCCAGGCATAAGATTATATATATATATATATATATATATATATATATATATATATATATATATATATATATATATATATATATATATATATATATATATATATATATATATATATATATATATATATATATATATATATATATATATATATATATATATATATATATATATATATATATATATATATATATATATATATATATATATATATATATATATATATATATATATATATAAAATATATATATATATATATATATATATATATATATATATATATATATATATATATATATATATATATATATATATATATATATATATATATATATATATATATATATATATATATATATATATATATATAATATATATATATATATATATATATATATATATATATATATATATATATATATATATATATATATATATATATATATATATATATATATATATATATATATATATATATATAATATAAAAATATATATATATATATATATATATATATATATATATATATATATATATATATATATATATAAATATATATATATATATATATATATATAAATATATATAAATATATAGTGCCTTGCGAAAGTATTCGGCTCCCTTTAACTTTTTAACCTTTTGCCACATTTCAGGCTTCAAACATAAAGATATAAAATTTAAATTTTTTGGTGAAGAATCAACGACAAGTGGTACACAATTGTGAAGTGGAACGAAATTAATGGTTATTTTAAACTTTTGTAAAAAATAAAAAACTGAAAAGTGGGGCGTGCAATATTATTCGGCCCCTTTACTTTCAGTGCAGCAAACTCACTCCAGAAGTTCCGTGAGGATCTTTGAATGATCCAATGTTGTCCTAAATGACTGATTGATGATAAATATAATCCACTTGTGTGTAATCAAGTCTCTGTATAAATGCACCTGCTCTGTGATAGTCTCAGGGTTCTGTTTAAAGCGCAGAGAGCATCATAAAGACCAAGGAACACACCAGGCAGGTCCGTGATACTGTTGTGGAGAAGTTTAAAGCTGGATTTGGATACAAAAAGATTTCCCAAACTTTAAACATCCCAAGGAGCACTGTGCAAGCGATCATATTGAAATGGAAGGAGTATCAGACCACTGCAAATCTACCAAGACCCGGCCGTCCCTCTAAACTTTCATCTCAAACAAGGAGAAGACTGATCAGAGATGCAGCCAAGAGGCCCATGATCACGCTGGATGAACTGCAGAGATCTACAGCTGAGGTGGGAGAGTCTGTCCATAGGACAACAATCAGTCGTACACTGCACAAATCTGGCCTTTATGGAAGAGTGGCAAGAAGAAAGCCATTTCTCAAAGAGATCCATAAAAAGTATCATTTAAAGTTTGCCACAAGCCACCTGGGAGACACACCAAACATGTGGAAGAAGGTGCTCTGGTCAGATGAAACCAAAATCAAACTTTTTGGCCACAATGCAAAACGATATGTTTGGCGTAAAAGCAACACAGCTCATCACCCTGAACACACCATCCCCACTGTCAAACATGGTGATGGCAGCATCATGGTTTGGGCCTGCTTTTCTTCAGCAGGGACAGGGAAGATGGTTAAAATTGATGGGAAGATGGATGGAGCCAAATACAGGACCATTCTGGAAGAAAACCTGTTGGAGTTTGCAAAAGACCTGAGACTGGGACGGAGATTTATCTTCCAACAAGACAATGATCCCAATCATAAAGCAAAATCTACAATGGAATGGTTCACAAATAAACGTATCCAGGTGTTAGAATGGCCAAGTCAAAGTCCAGACCTGAATCCAATCGAGAATCTGTGGAAAGAGCTGAAAACTGCTGTTCACAAATGCTCTCCATCCAACCTCACTGAGCTTAAGCTGTTTTCCAAGGAAGAATGGGCAAGAATTTCAGTGTCTTGATGTGCAAAACTGATAGAGACATACCCCAAGCGACTTGCAGCTGTAATCGCAGCAAAAGGTGGCGCTACAAAGTATTAACTTAAGGGGGCCGAATAATATTGCACGCCCCACGTTTCAGTTTTTTATTTTTTACAAAAGTTTAAAGTATCCAATAAATTTTGTTCCACTTCACGATTGTGTCCCACTTGTTATTTCACCAAAAAATTAAAATTTTATATCCTTATGTTTGAAGCCTGAAATGTGGCAAAAGGTTGAAAAGTTCAAGGGGGCCGAATACTTTCTCAAGGCACTGTGTATGTATATATGTGTATATATGTATATAGTGTGTGTGTGTGTGTGTGTGTGTGTGTGTGTGTTTTTTATTATCTAGCCATGACCTTGATAGAAAAGAACCTAGCTTAAGGTGGTTAATGACCCTGTGAATCAAATATAAATTTCTTGAAGATGGTCTGTAAAAATAGGTATATTTTATCCAGCATCCATAACCTCAGATGCGTTAATATACTTTTTTTCTTCCAGAAAGCTTGTTCAGGCTATGATGTGTTTTTGTAGCTTAGAGTTTGTACATCTGATTTTTGCAAAAGCATTTTAAAAAAATATTCTGAAATGTGTTTTCCGTTTATTAGTCTATGTATAGTGCTGTTTGTAAAGACTAGAATACATGAGGGGTTTTTTTTTGGTTTTTTTTAAAGCAGTTTTATCGATGATCCCATTGAAATAAATGATAATGAAAATAATAGGACATGATAATTCATGTCCAGTGTGGTAAGATGCAAATACAGCCTTGAAATCGGGCTGGGCAGTTGATCGGAAAATAACCATTGGCATTAAAGGAAATGCATATGGACCCTGTTCCAATCTCAGTTGTGAAATACATAAAGAATGTGTCCCAGAAGATCAGTCATTTTCCTCTTCCTCCTCCTTACAATCTTGTGTCTGACTTTAAGAGCATGTTCACACATTGCAGGCTTGATGCAGAAATTTTTTTAAAGATTACATTCATGTGAATAGAACAATTTTCAGTGGTAAAAATGTGTGCAACAAATCTGCCGCATGTGAATGTACCCTAAATTTATTGGCTGTGTAAGGAGCCTTTGTCTAGTGCTCTGACTGCAATAGAAAGCAAGAATCACTAAACCCCACTTGAGTCTGCCAGCCAAAAATGGCAGAACTCTAGAGAAAATTATATCATCTGCAAGATTTCTAGAAGACATGTTGTCAGTCTGGATGATTTTCCAAATGTCTGACATGAGCAGTGGGGGCAAGTATAACCGTATTATTTTATCATGTATGTGCAGATTTAGTTTATTTTTTTTTCTATGGTAGAAATGTAAAGGCAATTTTAAATGGTGCTTCTTTTTTATGTCCAGTATTATTGTACTGTTATTGTCTATGTTCTAAACGTATTTCCTTGTGGCCAAAGGACAAGTCACTTGAAATGTAGCTTCATCAAATGGTACTTAAGTACAAGGCTTTATAGTGTCTGCACCTCTGTAAATGTAAATAAAACCTCCTTTGGGAGTCTTGTATTGAACAGCAGTCTGTGGCCTGTTAACATACTCAGTGCAAGAACATGGAACTTGAGACTCCCTAGGCTCCTATATTTTTGGATCTCTCCTATAGCTAGCTGGTTTCAATAATACTGTTGTTTTGTTAGAGTAGGGCTAACTATGAATGGATGGAGCTGGATGTAGATTTCTAGGGACTTATTCTCTAATATGGTATTTATCTGTTCTTGTAGCTAAAGGCTACAGTTTTGTTAAGAAGCTTTTCTAATCTTTTCAGCAAAGTAGTAGAGTGATACCATAAACTGTGGGAATGCAGCAGCATCTTAACCTTTTAGCAGTTTTTAGTTTTTCTTTTTCTTCTTGTAGGCTCTTTTAAATGTCTAGAAACTTTGTTCTCGAAAACTTTCTGAACAATAGTGGCTAGGTAGGGCTTTCAGCTGCAGTTTCTATCATGAGAGGAAGCAGCAGGGGAAACATCTGATTGGCTCAGAATTCTGAGTACAGCCATTACTTCTTAAAAGGAAAAAACCTACTCAGTATAAGGAGAGATATAAAAATAAAAAAACACAGGCTAAATACAGTAATTTAAGAATTTTTTTTTTTATACATTAAACTGGATAAGGTATGAGAATTTTTACTAAAATAGATTGAAAGAGCAATTGAATTAAGTGAAATTGACTAAGTATATTTTTTTACCAGGACATACTCACAAGGGTACAAACAACTAATATTTATGGTGCTCTGTTTAGAGTCTTCTTATGGTTGATTTACCAGTCTTTTCACTGAGAGATTTACTTGTGATATAGAAAGTCACGAGAAAAACAAAGTGCATCCTTTTTTAATTCAAAAAGTTTACATATCAGGACAAAAAAAAATAAACATCTGGTCCTCAGAACAGCAAGACACAACAGATTTCACCATTTCACTATTTATTCCACAAAAATGAAGCCAAAATGGAAAAGTCATATATGAAAAACTAAGTATGCCTCTTGAATTAATAGTTTGTGGAAACACCTTGAGCAGCAATAATTTGAAGTAAGGTTTTTCTGCATGTTTCTGTCTCTCACGTTGTTCTGAAGGAATTTTGGCCCACTCTTCTTTACAAGGTTGCTTACATTTAAGCATTTCAATTGGGCTGAGGTCTGAAGTTAGAGTAGGCAAATGTAACACCTTGAATCTTTTCTCTTTTTTTACATCAAAAAGTTTTGCCATATTGGTTGGCCCTTTAAATAATCTTTTCAGAAACTATCGACTTTATTTTTTTTTTCGGTATGCACAGTCCTTAACATGTACCTAAACTTTTGAACAACTCCTGACTTTCTGCCAGCATTTATGCAATTAACATATTTTATAATTTACTTTACTAACAGATCTTGGCTCCTATAATAATATAAATATTGTAGAGAGTGCAACAGGTGCAGTTTACCTGTCCAGCACTATGATTTATGGAGTGTATCTGTTTTACCTGATGTTTTCTTTAAGAAAGTTAAACTGAACAATTAGATCATTATGCACTATGTACGCGTCATTTACAAGACCTCCATTTCCTCTTGGCTTCCTGTGCTACTTGGTAGTTAATTGGTCATTAAAAGAAACTATTTTTGTAATGTGTACTTCATGGGGTTTTCAGTATATAACACATTGGTAAAACAACACCAAATAAAGGCTTCATTTGTGTGCAGATTTGTTATTTAGTATATGTGTCCCTGTCACTGTAGGTACGGTATTCACATATTTCTTTGAGAAATAGGTTATATCTCAGTATTTGATAGCTTGCAGATTTAATGTTCATCAGAACTGAGAGAATCTGGGGGCTAGGTCCTGCAGCTATTATTACACACAGAGGAAGAAAAAAAATTAATCTTTTAAGCTTCTCTTTTAAATATTAGGTTCAGCCATAAATGTGACAGTATAGCCTTGTGCGCATATGCTGGTGGGCACCTAATGATCAAAGTGAATTAAGGTGATTATAACTGTGGTTATTCTACAGCTCAGCTTGGACAGGATTCAGTAGCAAAGCAATCTCATTTTACCCCCTGCTGTGCAATAGAACTAGTTGCTGTATCCTGTGATGGGAGATGTCCTTATTTTGCCTTTCTCCTTCTCCAGGCCACACTATGTAGAAGCATGCGAGCCCTGGATGTGGCTGCTTTTTGCTAATGTGTTTGTGCATCTGCAATAAGAGCAAGTGGATTCCCCATGCAGGCCTAGAAATACACGTAGCAGACTGCTTCACCTATAAGTGTGAAAGGTTGTCACATGTCTTAGCAGCCTTTTAGACTTGCTTTCTGACTAATTCCTCGAGAACAAGTAGAACTGTTGACCATCCAGCTGAAAACTGTGTCTTTTCATGGTTCAGAGCTCTGTTTACCTGTAGTTTATTCCTTAAATTATTAATCGTTTTTTCCCTCTCATGCACATGAACATATTATGTCTTCAGGGCATAGTGGTAATGTTATCTTATGAAGATTTATATACTTTCTTGTGCACTATATTTATATAAAAATGGAAATCCCATCTCATGATGCATGAATGCTGTTTTTTTCCTATAGAAGTCATTGGATACTGAAAAGTGGCATTTGTGCATATATGGAAATATGTTAGCACGTCGGTATGATTATGTACCAAATGTAAAGACAAACGCCCTAAGTCCCAGCCACAGGAGAACCTGATCAAGCAGTATTTAATTAAAATATCCTTATATAAAGAAGTCAGCAGCACTCCAATACTTATGAAAATATGAAGTCTTTTTTTTATTCACCCATGATGCGACATTTCAGCTCCTACTTGTGGATGTCACAACATAGGTGAATAAAACACTTTGTTTTCACAATTATTGGAGTGCTGCCACCTTATGCATGCCACATATGCACACGTCCTGAGTAAGATATGTGAAATGTGCGTCGAGGTGCCATTACACTACAATCCTTCACTCTGTTAAGATAGGTAATGTAATTTTTATATTGCTTTTTGTTATCTGGACTTTGTATCACCTTTAGTTGCAATAGTGATAGTTTGACTCAGAGAGGGTGCATATCCAAATGGAATAGGGGACAAGTGGGCTAAATACTTATTGATTTAAACAGTGCCTCTCATTATACATATCATTTATGCTAATTATAATATTGATATATTCATTTTTTAGTTATTTATTATATATTTTGGTAATATTTTAGTGCAGAGTATAGTTTGGTTCCGATATATGATGCGCATTAGAAAGTTTTTCATAGGTGATTGTAGCAGAATGTTGTAATCGAATAAATTATGGTATTTGTACAGAAATTAATCTCCCTTGAATTTTTCGTAGGAATTACACGATATCCATGAGTATGGACTTTTCTTCCCTAAACTCCTGGTAAAAAAATATGTGATTTTAAAGCAGAAACCATCCAGTTCCTGTATTTTTTTTATTTATTTGCTAATTTATATAGCGCCATCATATTCCGCAGAGCTTTACAGACATTGTTAGTCACTCCCATATAGGGCTCACAATCTACATTCCCTATCAGTATACAGAGCCCATATGTAACAACATGTAGTAAAAAGGCAGAGTTGTTCCTTTGGTATAAATATTGCAAGGTGTCAGTTTTCTTCTGTTGTTTTAGGGGTTTTTTGTTTGTTTTAAATTGTTCCAATATTCTCAAACTTTACCATTGTCTTTGTTTGTTCCTATACACCATATATACATTGTACAAGATGTTCTGCTTATGATAAAATGATATAGTACTTATTGAATTGATGTTTTAAATAAAAATGCTTCTGCAATTTTCTGTAAATGTACCTGGTAATGGGGAAGCTTTAAAGGTTCATCTCATTTAAACCTTTCATTAGTTTAGTCTAAATGCAGTATACGTTACAAGAGCATTTTGTGCTAGAAGTAAAAGTTTGTGTTTGAAAATTGTGGCGTATCACATCTAAGTGCTAATGGTGGTTTAAGATCATTTCATTTTATAATTTCACCCTCCCCAGCAGATCTCTGTAATTTCTGGACAGCTCCTTTAAGCTCAAACAACTGTGCAAATAATAAATTAACAATTTTAACAGTGAATGTTGGCTAATGTGCTTTAGTAAAAAAAAAAAAAAAAACTCAAAACTTCAACATAGTAGAACATTGTGATAAGTAACATGAGGTAGAAGCTCATTTGATGCTTTTTCCAGACTCCTCAAAAAATTCTTTACAATGACAAAAAGTTTACCTTCGCCTAGATGTTATATACTACTTATGGCCTCTCCTTATTTTAGTATACCAAGTGCGTTTAGTGCTCAGCAGAAAAAAGCGATTCTAGTGCACTGATTCTTATTAGCTGGCCTGTACAATTGCAGTAGTTATCTTGCTGCTTATGTTGAAGAAGTTCCAAAGTGGTACTGAACTGCTGAGCATGTGTGACCACCAGTTCTGATGCCTAAGGTGGACCACCTGAGTGGGGATCAGAAAAGCTGCGGGGACCACCCTAACAATTCATTCATTAATGATTGACTCAGTAAATTGGTATTTTATTATGGTAATTCCCTTTTAAGAATTTAGGAAGTGTTCTGCAAATTTTTTTTTAAGTTTCTTTTTCACCCTTACTGGAAAAGATATAAATATTTTGTAGATTTCCTAATTAAGAGTGTCATGACTTTACTTACTCATTCCAGGAGTAATAGGAAATGTTAGTGCAGTTTACCAAGAATGAGTTTAGCAAATTAGATTTGCAACGAGTGAAATGTTACTGCTATTGCCACTTGACGTATTTGCTATATATTCCTACTTTCCTTTCAGACCTTCTATAATAAGAATATATAGAATCTATTTCTATGGTTAAGTAGCTACTTGTGTATTTCCTGAAATGAACAACTAAGTGCCTTTTCGTTTCAATATCTCCAAAATATTCTTAAATTACCGTAACTGTGAAACATGTACAGTTCACGTGGTTTCAGCAATAACTGTACCAAGCTTTATAGGAACAGTGTAGTGCCTAAATGGGGCGCTCCATGGCACAATAATTAACAGAATGCTAAGGAGATACTTTTATCCAGACACAAACCTATCACGTACATACCTGTACTTTTGACAAATGTTTTCCATTCCGTTATATATTCCATTTTATATTATTTTCAAAACATAGGATTTTAGCTTCATATATTTATAGTATTATTCTCACAATTCTGCAAGTTGGCTTTTAAGGCAGGTGGAAGATTTTACGTATCATAAACTGGTAATATTTGCCTTTTTAGGTATGGGTTATTAAATTTATAAATTCTTGATGAAACATTTTAAATGGAGTAATAGTGCTTGTCACATATTGAATTTTAGAAAGCATCCGTTCCATGCTCAATATGCTGAGACATGTGGATGGATAATTCTAAATCGGGATTATTTATTCTTGGATAGAGTTGAATTCATTTTGCTTTAGATATGTAAACAGAATTGTGTTTATTCTATATATGTAATCTTTTCGGTACATACTCCTCTTGTTGGTACTGAAATTGCAACACTATACAAAGCACAAATGATACTTTTGTGTAAAATTGGCTCATGTCTTCAGTGGATGAATTAACAGTTGATACAATTTGCATAACATTAGCCATCATGCCATCGTGCCATCGTGCTCTAAGCTCACCATGACCTATTTTACTGTATATGTGGAAAGCCTTTCAGCAATGTATGCACTGTCCTTCCAATGACTGCATCATAAAAGTGCTAGTTGTTATTTTACAGAAGTTTATTGTAGAATAGTTTTATTATGAATTGCTTGTAACATGAGCAGTTAAAGTTAGACATGATGTGCATCAACAGATGTTTATAAGCAGCTACAGATATCAAATAACAAATTTCTAACAGGAAAATCCGGTATAAAGAAATGCTTTTACTTGATTCTGCATCACCTTAAGGAGACTTGGTTCTCCTTCTCACTAATGTCTTTGACTCTCACCTAACTAGCCAGTTCCCTGTTTCACACTGATGTGGGGCAATAACCAAGAAACGGCTATCCACAGATGGGTCTTCCTTTTGGAGGAGTTATTCGGGTTTTTGGTTTTAATTTCAGATTATGCCACTAGGTTTCTGGAAAACCAGGCATTGATCTATAGCAGGGGTGTCAAACTCTTTTTCGCGGAGGGCCACATGAGCTTTAGGCCAGTTGCAGATCGTTCTGCAACCGGTCGGCCGTGAATTAAAGGCACGGGCAGCACACGGGGGACACAGGGATGTCCCCATGTGCCGCCTGTGCATGGGCCATGCTTCCCTGCTCCTTTCATTAAATGAATAAGAGCAATGGAAGTAAGGGTCGCAAAACAGGACAGGAATAGGACCTGTTCTATATTTTGGAGCCCGAAATGTTGGCCCGCACATGTGACCATGTAATTCACGGTCATGAGTACGTGACCATAGAAATAAATTGGTCAGTGTGCTATCCGTGAAATACACGGCCATGGTCGTCTGCAAGGCGCTTTATGGTGTCTTCAAAGGGCCGTTAGTAATTCTGCGACTATATAAATGTAGCTATGCCACTTAGGTGTAGTTACATTTATAGCCCGTTGAAGACAACTATAAGGCTGATGTTAACAAATTGTTAAATAATACAAAACTGTTTCTAAAAATGCTTACCTACGTTGATTTCTGGCTGGATGTCCCCCCCATAGGTAATAGTGTCCTAATTATCCTCCTCTAATGGTAATAATCTCCCATACGTAATAATGCCCCATCACACATAAATATTGGTGACCCCCCACAGGTAAAAGTTCTAACAACCCCACATGAGATGACATACTTAATTTCATACTTATCTTTTCTTTCTGCAAAGCGCTGATGCGGCGCTGGGATGTGCACCTATTCTGTTGTCCTCCTGGCTACCCCTGCAAGCGATACCATAGTGCAGGAGACAGCATGGCTGTAAGGACATTAAAAGAGGTGCATAGCCCAGTGCCACATCAGTGCTTTGCTAGAAGAAGAGGTAATATAAAATTCCCTACACCTATAGACAGTAGAGTGGAAAGGGGGGGGGGGGGTGTCTATGATGCACTCTGGCTTAGGGTACCGATTGCAAGAGTGACGTCTGTGACCCTTATAGCTGGCTGTTCTGTCTTTTGGCTGGAGGGTCCTCAGCACTCCATAGTAATGCGGTTTAAGATGGCCCAGTGCAGATGCACTGTTAAAGTGGCCATGGGACACCTGTGATCTATAGGGAGCTACTTTCCAAAACAAAGTGCTAGAGCAAGTTATATTTACATATTCTTTTATTACACAGGTCCTTATAAAAGCAGAGGGGAATGTCTCATTCTGTCAATGCACAATGTGCATAGAATAGTTTGAGAAACAGGTGGTACACTACTATAAATCTTTAATTTTTTTTCTTTCTTGGTGACTAATACTGCTGTATTATTATTGACACATACAGTATTTTGATCTGAGTTTTGCCTGTTTCTGGATGCAAATAAGTGGATCTAGAATGACCTATATTAATTTTATTAAAATGTGCAATTTACTAGCTTGTGATTAGGGCTCTGGACTCATAGTCACAACCAATTTTGGGTGGAGCCTGGTTAGAAAAATGTTACGGACCCCGGCTTCAAAACAAAATTATTATTTAAAATTATTTTATATGGTTATTAATGTTGTATAAATAATTAGATCCTTCATTCCTTGCATATGTACTTTCATAGGAATTCAATTGAATGAATTAGAGAATCTTTACTGCTTCTGACTGACATGATGTCAGCCATTTATGTCAGCCAAAGGAGCGTGAGTCAAGCTGTGGAAAATAGAGAAGTCTGAGCCTCCCGATTCCACAGCTCTGCTTGTAATTGTGAGAACTGTCTATGTAAGTGGATTCGAACACAAGCGTCATCCTGCACATGTACACCCTGACCAATGGTGGTGCAGTTTCTCTTCACTCTCTAGAAAGACATGAGTATTTAATGACATTACTTTGAGAGCCATTGACTTCATATTTCATAGCTTGTTTTTGCTTAGGAAATTTGCAACCACATTTCTCTGTAATGTCATGTATGTGCTGCTTTTCTTTGTGTGTATGTGAGAGAGTTAGGGAAGCAGGATCTCCTCTTTTATATGTGCTGTATATGAGCGACATCATAGCGGCAATCTCTAGGCACTCTGGAGCTGAGCTCTGGGAAAATAGGCAATGTAAGAAAACTAGGATACAAGTCATATAATAGTCAGATATAGTGTTTATTTCTCATGTATACATAACAGCATGTTCTAAAAATTCCCGTTGAAATGATAGTGGTGCTTTAAAGTTGATATGTCATAAATGTCTGATAGATGCTGGTCCCACCTCTGGGACTGGCACCTGTCTCTAAAATGAACCCTCCCAGCCTCTGTGCCCCAATACTTAACAGCAACCTTGCTGAAAAGACTGTTGGCTATGGTCAGGCTTTATGACCATGCTCCAATAAAAGTGAATGGAAATTACAGAAACAATGTAGCTCACTGTCGTATGCTATATATGTAGCTCTCATTCACTTCTATGAGAGTTACATAAACAGCATAATGCAGAGCCATGCTGTTTCCGTAAAGCCTGACCATATCTTCTCAGAGGGTTCTCAGAGGGGTTGCAGTTAGTTAGGTGTCGGGGAACAGAGGCTCAGAGGTGGGACCTACATATATCAGACATTTTTTGACGTAACCTGTGGATATGCCATAAATGTCTTTCGTGGGAAAACCTCTTTATGTGCACAGGGATAGAACCTTGTATATCACTATCACTCCATTTACTGTTTCTTGTGGAAATTTACAGTCATTAAGATAATGATTCAGTTTTTTCTGCTAAACAAGTTTCAGAAATTGGTGCAGGAAATGATTTATATTTAACTTCTGGAACAGTATTTATCATGTTGCCAGGCAACAAGAATCACCTTGGTTATCTCTCCAAGAGTCATGTGATTGTTCTGATAATTAACACTGCACAGAGGCAATGATGGATTTAATGACCAGTGCAGCGGGGACAGATAGAAGGCCAATGTCATGTTTACCACCATTGATTTTTCTTTTCTTGTTTAATTAGGACACCTAACTGTGTTTATATACCCCAGGGTGGCCGCGGCAGCTGTAGGAAGATCATGTACACTATATAATATTGGAATCTGAAAGCAGAGAAATTCACAAACTGAACGATATAACATTATTGGCATCTTTAACATTTGATTGTTCTGTTGTTTGTGGGTGTCCCATTGGCTGGCAATCTGTCAGTTCTGGCAACTGCCAGCAGGGATTATGTTGAATGGGGTGCAGTGTCAGCAGCTGTTTGGGGGATGAGTTTGTGAGCTGATGTAGCTGATGAGCCATACTTTTAATACATTGTGCTATATACATTGTAGTGAAGTCACATGATAATTTGTACAGTCCCTGGTTTCTTGAATGTTAGGATTTCTGTTTAGGTTTAATTAGCTTTTTGATTTAGTTGTGATCTCAGGCTCTGAAATAACATGATCAATGCATTAATAATGTCTAATAGCAGCAATCTCCATAGGGAATGTAGAAAAAAAAATCTAGGGTGCATGTTAAAGGAAGTCTGTCAGCAGTACATTAGTTATAAACCTAATCCCGGTATCTTGTAGTGGTGATTCTACAGTTTCCATTTCCAGATATGTATGTTTTCAGCCCTGGAACTCCTTATGCCCCTCATTTGCATATGCATAAAACTGTGTTGTACATGAAAATGGGGCACCAAAGCTGAATAACACAGGCATATTTGGAAACTGTAGAATTATAACAATTAAACTGCTGACAGACTCCCTTTTAAAGTGTACCATACAGCTCTAATTGCTGGATAAGATTCCCAGTATCCCCCCCCCCCTTCTCTTTCATATAGGATCTCTTTACCGGCCAGATGTTTAATGGTCTACCTGTTTTTAGATTTCTGTTATTTTACACTTTTGTATTTGTATTATAATTTCCTACTGCTTGGACTGTTTTATGTTATGGCAATATTTCAATAAATACTTTTGAAACTAAAGTGTTCCAGCGATGAAGTCACTCTGTAACTATTGTTGTAGTAGTGTTTTTTAAAATACTGTACCTTTCCCGATTTTAGAATAACCTATTCACTTTGGCCCTCATCCCTATTGAAGGAAATCTGACATATTTAATAATGTTGTGTTTACACTCCACAATATGGAATGATACTGTCACTCAATAAAACTACATATCACGCCATCTGCTTCTGAATGATTTAAATGCATTTAGTTAGGCTTCACTTAAACTTATACCTGAGTGTTCAGTGAGGATTTTGTTAATCTTTCTAGTATTGTTGACTGCAAGAATGGCACACTCTGCAACTCTTTCTGCTGTCAAAATTACCGAAACCATGACAAAGTCATTGTGTGTGTTGGGTGTGTCAGAAGTGAAACCGTCCTTGATGCTTTTTGTTTTTCTTAATCAAAACCATCTATTATGCTTTACAAGCACATGACTGACTAAAAAGTAGAATTTGCTGGCAATATGTGAATGTGTTAGTATAATTGTTCTGCAACAAATTTGGTTCATCCTGTGTGGTTTTTTTTATCATCACATATATAGTAGTTGCTATAGTTTATCCTGTATTTTATACTTTTTTTCTATTAAATCTGAATTTCAATATGAGAATATAAAACTATTTGGTATATTGTGCAGTTTGTTTCATAATAATAATAATAATAGTAGTAGCAGTACTACTACTACTATTATTGTAGCAAACTGAACTTCTGTATGTAAACCTAAGGGTCATTATCTGTGCCATTTTTTAGTCCATTCTTCTGTTCTGTAAAACTAAAAATTAAAACTGTTCTGACAGACAACTGGTGTCAGGGGACCCCTTTGACTAAAAGGGGCTTGTCTGGTATTCTTTGTTTTCTGTGAATTCTTTGGAGTTGTGCTTGCAGGTCTTTTTCGTCTGTGATATTAGGCCCGGTTCACATCTGCGTTCTGGTTTATACGCATAAAAAAAGTGGTTTACTCGGGAAACCCGCAGACCCCATAGACTATAATGGGGTCCGTGTGGTTTCTGCATGAAGTAAGCGGAGAGGAAAGTGCTGCAAGCAGCACTTTCTTCTCCGCATGTTTCGGAGCAATGAAAGTACATGTGCAGCCCCCAATTAGTGGTATACACACTATGTATTTGGATGCAGCTATATTCTTAGGCCACTGGAACTTTTACTTCGATGTAAAACTGCGTTCACATGGTGCATTTTGCACAAAAAAAATTGCCTGTGTTATTTGTGCAAAAACACACCTTTATACAGAATAATGTCCCATAGCCGCCCTGGCACATGATATTATGTCCCATAGCGGCCCCTGCACATGGTATTCTGTCCCATAGTGGCCCCTGCTCACGGTATTCTGCCCCATAGTAGTGGCCCTTGCACACTGTATTATGTCCCATAGCAGCCCCTGCACACGGTATTCTGTCCCATAGTGGCCCCTCCACACAGTATAATATTCCAACTTTAATAATATTCCAATTTGTGCCATTCACTAGCTATTATCATACTGTGGGGTCTTTTCAGACCACAGAGTATAATTAGTGCAGGGCCAAGAGACAAACATAAAAAATAATGTTACTCACCTTCCCTGCGCTCCGGAGCTGCTCCGTTCTCTTCGGCCGCCTATTTGGTCTCAGGGGTCACGTCGGCATAATGACGTCGACGTGACCCATGCAGCCCTATCAGCGGTCTCTTACATCAGGCAGAAGCGCCCAAGAGAACAGAGCGGCTCGGAGCGCAGGGAAGGTGAGTAACATTATTTTTTTTATGTTTCATCACCTCCCCTGGGGCTCTGCTTATTATACTGTGGGGTCTGAAGAGATCCCACAGTATAATAATAGCGGTTTTCGTTTCGGCGAGTACTCGTCCTGCCCGTGTCAAGGAAATCAGCGTTGCGTGCCACTCTTGGCATGCGTGTCGGGGGTTGCCGACCCCTGCCCTAGAATGTTGAACTCCTTCCCCCAATTGTGCTGCATCTTGCTTCTACATGTCTGACATACCTAGTGTTATGTACAGAAAGCTCATTGCAGACGACTGTGTGATATTTCAGTGTGCTCTTCATGTTTTTCCCTGATAGCACACTGACTCATTCATTTCCTATGGGCCCAAGCACACTACTCTGTATTCCACGGATCCGTGTGCAGGCTGAGAGTCCGTACCGCAAAACTCAGAGCAGGTCGTACTCTGCTCAGTGTTTGCGGCACGCGCTCGCCCATAGAAGCCTATGAGAGAGTAAAAACCATGGCTGGCAAACGGATGTATTCCGTGTGTCGTCTGTATTTGCGGAACAGTTACCTAGCTACCCACAGGGTTTTTTTGTTTTTTTTGCTTCAGTGTGTCATCCGTATTTGTAGATGTGCAAATACGGATGACACACTGAAGCAATACTGTCCGTTTATGCAGACATACGGCACTGATGCTGAAGACACACTAATGACACATGATCCACAAAAACTGAACAGTGAACAGTATTTTGCCAACTGCAAAATACACACGGTCGTCTGCAAGGGGCCTTAAGTATATTTTTATTTGTAAATGGTGTTTTTGTAGTAGAAACTACCAGAATAGAAATCTAAAAGATGCTACCATCAATGTTTCACAATATTATGTTCAAGACTAAAACAAAATTGAATTTTTATTCGCATGTAGTTGATACTAAATACCCATCTTTGGTTCTTTTTAGTAAATCAGTACGGTGTCTTCTGATATGTGGGATCAATACTTACTATATTTATTAAGCAGCAAATGTAACATCTGCTACCCAACCGGTATTGTGCTGTAACAAGTTTCCACCATGAAAGACCTATTAACAGCACGTAGCATCAGGCCACGTAGTGGAACATACAGAGTCCATCCTGCAGCATATGTTTTTTTCTGTAGACATTGTAATAATTAAGAATCCATTTATATGTCTTTGCCAAACTTCTGGTCTTGCTCTTCTAAGCATTCTTCATATTTAACAGTTGAGGTAACAGCTTGATGACCCCTTGCCATGTTTTAGAATTAACTTCTGACTTTGCATCATGAAGTAGCAAGTGTTTAGGTTTTCTGTATATCAGGTATACACATTCAACTTTGTTGCACTGGATCCTGAAATATTCCAAAAGAGATCATTTGTGAATAAGAATGATTGATTTATTTTTAAATGTTTTTTTTTATTGTTACTGGGTTAATATTTTACTCTTGTCATGTCCTGCATAAATCACATATCATAAAATAGATCACAACACATAATGTAGAAACATCCAAATCTAATTCAGGAAATGACCTACTGCTTTTTTGTGGAAGGCTATAAGCGGAACATTGGATTCCTATATCTGATGACAAACAGACAGTCATAACAAGCGTCTTTCATCACGGTCTCTGTTAGTTTATCTGACACCAGGTAATAATGTTCACAATGCAGGGGCTTTCCTATGTTTTTCCATAAACTCGTGATAAATTAAAAAAGAACTATCAGATCAACTTGATAGTTTTGGAATAGAACAACAATAAATAATAGACTACATAAGTTGTTGCACATAGTAATACACATGCTTAAATAATGATTGCAAGTATTGAACACAATTTTACATGTTAAATGAGGTAACCACATATTTTTTTGGAATTGCTACCCTGCATTACATTCAGTAAGACTACCAGTACTAAAAGATGTATTAAGTATTGCTTGTTAGTGACTTATAAGTTGTAACTTAACCAGAAACCAACTCAACATACCTATGTTTTTTTTTTTACTAGTGGTGGCCAGCTTTCGAGGAACAAATCCACATGGCTTAACATTAGAGATTGGAGACACTGTTCAAATCCTTGAGAAATGTGAAGGTAAGATATGTTCTAAACAGTTCATGATTGTAAAGTGGTCTGTTCTCTGAAGACTAATAGTCTAAAGCTACAGTTTTCCTTTACGGACTATTCAGTTATGGAGTGCACAATTGTCAAAGGTTAGAATTTATTAGACACAAAACAGTACTGATGTGCACTATGTTGTACTTAACATCTGGACATAAATAATGAGAGAGGTAATGTAATGTTTATAGGTGAAGAATATTCCGTAGTATTGTGCAAGTTATAGTTATAACCAATGAGTAGCCAACTTTCAGGGTTTTTCTTTTTAATCTTACACTGGTCATACCCTGTGTTGTTTTGTGATAAATGCTATGTTCCTATTTCATTTTACTGCCTAGGAAGGATATATTCACAAAATGTGTCTTAATGGAAGAGCACTGTAGACTTGCAATTCTGCTTCTTGTTTTCAAAGGTTCATAGCACTTAAGTGGCAAATAGAGTAAAGATGTGTTGGAACATTTGTCTTCAGTTGGGCTACTGAAGTAACAGTCGGGCACAAAATGGCTCACTGTGGCACTGGAGGACTCCATTGTTTTGCAAGAAGATAATTCTGGATCATTGCTAACCTGTTCGCTATTTTAATATCATGGTCCTTTGGAAATAATAACAAGATGAATCGCGTTACAGTCTGTGTTGGTGATCCATTAAGACTTTTTTGAGGATTTTTTTAAATTAAACACCATAAAATGGGGAGATATATTTGAATGATGCACAAGTCTCTCTCCCCCTTTCCTGCGCACACAACAACAGACTTTTTTTTTTAGCAGGGTACTAGGGATGCACAATTAATCCCAGTTAAACCCAAAAGTCAGCAAGTAAATTTAAAAAAAAAAAAAAATTCTAATAATGCAGTTGAACTGAGCAGGTAAATATCAGCATTCTTCTTTTCACAGGCTGGTATAGAGGATTTGCCCTGAAGAATCCAAATATCAAGGTATTGTAATTTACCTATATCACAGGTTATCTTTCTTACCACATAAACCCAGAGTAATAGTGTCACCTCCCCAAATAATTATTATAAACATTATAAATAAATATATTTAGACAGCTTTCTAGGACAAAGGTTAAAATGTATTTTGGGTTGACTGAATTATGGGAATTCAACTCAGGTATCATTATAACAGTAAATAAAGTAAATAATAGACCTATTAACTATGATTAATAGAAAATGTAAGTGATTAAGTGAAATTCTGGGCAACAGCCTCTTGGAAATAGATCATAGTACCCTTTTAAATTAGTGTGTCTTCTGCTGGACCATTATTGTGTTAGAATCTGAGCCAACCGGAGGAACCTCTGGTATTGTGTGGGCCAATCTGACACTGTGAACCAGAGCCTGCAACACGGAAGGGTAGACTCTGTTTCTTGAAGTCATGTTGTGCCAGGTTGCAGATAAAAATGTCAGAAAACAGGTGTAATTGCAGACAAAGGACCAAACCAGAAAATTTATGGCAAGCGCAGAGAATAATACAATATCCAGGGTCAGAAATCAGAAGAGTCCAGGAATATTCAAAAAAACACAGTGGAGTTCCAGAAGTTAATGCTATGGGTAAATTCCAGGACAACCAGACAGATTCTGACTTGTTGAGCAGACCCAGCCAGAGTATGGCTTGTAGGCAAAGCAACCTTAAAGCAACAACTGAATGATAAATGCATATGCCATACATGATCCCCAAGAGGTGCCCTGCACAGAAGGAAACGCCACCTGCTGAATGAAGAAATAGGAACACAGGCATTAAAAGAAGACCTTTCATGCCTTCTAACACAGGGTATGTTATATACTATTACAAAGCAGTTCTTGCTCTGAATTCAACACACTTTCTGTTTTGTTTGTAGCTTCCCCTGTTGCTGAGACATTGGGGCTTAGTTTTGGGGTTAGTTTTGGCTACCAGGGCTCATTCTTACATTTCAGTATCACCACTTGGCAATAGAGAATGTCCACCTGACAGTACTGTTGTATGGTCTTGTACTATGAAAGGGGCATTCTTCACTGCCCAGCAATGATGCTGTGCTTTAAGAAACGCCTCCCTGACAGTACAGTGATATTGATGGCATAAACTAATAGCACCAATATCTCAACAATGGGGGATACTACAAACTTAATTTCGTGCCAGAACTGCTTTCTAATGTTGTATAACTTGTCCTGTGTTAGAGGACCTGAAAGTTCCACTTTAAGATTTCGGACACTGAAGATGCATTTTAGAGTAACTATGTAAAGTATTGTTATTAAACAATACTTGCAGAAATATTACAATTATTAAAAGCACCCCTGGTGTTCAACTTGTATAAATGTGTTCTTGTCATTTCAATGAGGCTCTGTTACCCATGCATGCCCAGTAGGATACAGTACAGCTTAGGGTTTGTTAGAGAGAAAGCTCAGCAATGGTCAGCAGCATTTATAACAGTAAAAGGTTGATTTTCTGATTCAGGCTCCGAGCAGTGAGAGGAAAACGATTAAATAAGCCCCTCACCACTCCACTCATCGCTCTCTGCTGCTCTCCACATAATCAGGAACAAAGCTAAGGATGATAGTTTATGATGGCGGGTTCAGCAGACACTTTTCTGTATTTTATTGGGCTTATATAACTAACAGAGCCTCACTAGAGCTTTCATGACCTGCACAAACATATATGTTTTGAACGTCAGGGGGTGCTGTTGCAAGCAAGGTAATTGTATATCTGCTACAGTGATACTTTACAAAGTCTGAAATGCGTATTCTGTCTACTTATTGATGTTTACAGTGATGACACAACCCTTTTAAAGCATACCTTTCATTTCAGGTGATTTTACTCGATAAAGTGCCATGTTTGTGTACACAAAGAGTAAAATTATTTTTGCCCACTATATGATTTATATTAAGCATTATTCAACAATTATCCCATCTGTGGCTTCTATCTGTAGCTTGCAGTTCTCTCTGAGTTGAAAGAAGACTAGTTTCCATATACTGCAAACAGTAACTGGAGGAGAATCTGCTCCATAATTTTTTTCTCTTTTACTCAGAATCAGCCCCAGGATCATGTAAGACATATATAGAGTACTGACCTGAATTTAAGTGAATAAAATACTTCGTCTGTAATGGAAAGTTCTTATTTAGCTTCAGCGTGAGCATAAGCCTCTTCCTTTGCTTCTTTCTCCTTCAGTTCCGGCTCCCTGCCGTCACTTTCATTAGACTTCAGTGGACATGTTTAAATTGATACCTGGGACCTTTAATGGGTCTCAAGATTGGTATAGTAGAGATTTTAGAGTTCAAATCAGTTTAGCATGAAAGGAGGTGGGATTAAAACTGTTTGAATAAAGAAGAAAGATGCAAATCTTTGTAATAAGATATATTACACATATTGCTGGAACAACAGTGACCAGTGATGTGACTAGGAAAGAATAGCCCTCATAGAAAGCTTTTGACTGGGGCCCCACACATTATAATGCCTCTTTTACTGGCCCTCTTTACTGACGCCCCCATACGATTATCTATATTATCCCTTTGTTGGCCCTCATACAGTATACTGTCACGATTATAAGCCCCAATACATAATGCTATCCCCAATAGAGGCCTCTATACAGTATACCATCCTCATTATAGGACCCCATTCGATATACTATCCCCATTACAGGCTCCCATACAGTAGGTGACCCGTTACAGGCCCCCCACACAGTATAGTGCCTACCCATACAATCCCCCACAGAGGTACTTTAGGCTGCTGGATTACTCCGGCAGGTAATGAACTTTTTTTTTATTTATTTTTCTATCCCTGCCCCTGCCTCCATTTAGGCCACCTGCGGTCACTGCACATTACATCCGTGAGGCAATCTGAGATACCCCTTTGAGGCCTGAGCAGAGGCGGACGTGGATAGGAGCAGAGATAGGGAAGTGAAAATCAGCAGTTACCTGCTGAAGTAACAGCCTATTAAAAAGTATCGGGAGACCGGCCAGGCCCCCTAAGGTCACTTACCCCATAGCAATCACTACAGCTGTGACAGTAGTTATGCCCTGACAGTGACCATTTCAGCCGTGGAGAGTTCACAATTGTAAATGCAGTTGTGAATGTTAATAAATAAGATATGATGTAACTTAATCCTTTACCAACGGAGGGTAGTTTGGGCATTAAAGGATAGGCCATCAATGTTAGAAACCAGATAACCAGTTTAATGCTTGTCAGCTTTTTTTTTTTTTTCATACTTTCCGTCTCCGCCTTCCAAAATTCATAACTTTTTTTTATTTATTTTTTGTCAAAAGAGCTATGTAAGGGCGAAGAGTTGGCACCATTTTGGGGTCTATATCATGTTTTGATTAGCTTTGATTTCCTTTTTCTAGGCCGTCTTTATGGAAAAACCTACATTTCTATAATTATTTTTCACATTTTGTTCTTACAGTATGCGCTCTGTATTAAAAATGGCATGGTAACATGTCCAGCGATACCATATTTATATTGGTTTTATTATGTTTTACTGCTATTACTGAATAAAAACTCAATTTTTTTGAAAATAAATGATTTGCTTGGGGTCACTGTATTTTGACTTCTATATTCTTCTTTTTTTTTTTTTTTTTTTTACTGTTTTGCTCACAGAACTATGTGAGGGCTCTTTATTTGCAGGGCAAGTTGTAGTTTTTATTGGTTCCAATATTTGGTATGTATGATTTTTTGATCACTTCTTATTGCTATTTTTTGGGGAAGCGAGGTGACCAAAACACATTAATTTGCACATTGTGAAATATATTTTTTTATGGTGTTCACTATACAGAATAAATAAAACTATTGTTCACATTAAGCATTTTTTAAAATTTTCAAGTTGTTTTTTTTTTTTTTTTTCTCTTTTTTACACTTTTAAACCTTTTTTTTTTTCCCTGTCCCACAAGGGGATTGGAACCTGGGATCTTCTAATCCTCATTATAATATTTCTGTATTTCAGTGCATTGCACATACTATCCCTAAGAGCAATTGGGAAAGGTAACTAGAAAGCTGTTGATCAGCCTTCTAGCTGCCATGGCACCCCCTTGAACCCTACAGTCTCATCACGGAGGATCCAAGGGGATGAAAGGGTGGATGGCGAACCACCCAGATGCTCTGATTATTATTGATCACGGGATAGGTCCGCAGGCTAGGTCATCAGTATGCGATCTGTCCAACACCCGGACCCCATACAGATTATTTGATCTAACAGCCTCTGGTTGCTGGAAGCTGCTAGTGGATGGGCAGCGCATGCAGCACCACTCTTATTCAAGTAATAGGTGCGGTGCTGCAATTGATCAGAACCACCACTATATAATGGACGATTTGTGGCCAGAAAACCCCTTTAATGTCCCCTTTAGTTGTCTCCACAGTATACAGTCCCCCTCCAGTTGCCCCCGTAATATATATAGTCCCATCTTGGATCCCATAGTATAATGGATCAAACAAAACAAAAAATATATATACTCATCTCGCCCTATTATCCTGCTGTTCTCTCCTGTCTCTGCTCCTGGAGGCTTCAGGGAGCAGCAGGCACGATGTAAGTGATGTCACTACATGACGTCTACTGCTCCCAAGATACTGTGAGCAGAGATGGGCCAAATGTGAAGCTAGGATTAGACGCATCTCTGCTTCACCACTACACTCAACTCATCTGTATCCAGCACAAACCTCCTGCTGTCAGAGCGGGGAAGCAGGTTGGATACAGGATGGTTGGAAGGTATGCATACTAACCATTCTGCCTCACATCCCCTATCCATTATAATTACTACTGGTAGTAACTAATTTCTTTACATGTAATTATGCCAGGAGTAACAGTAAAATAGTATACAAGTAGCTGAGAAAAGCCCAAGAAAATTTATGATAGGATATCCAGGGACACTAGACTGCAAATACAGCGTATGATACAGCTAAAATTTTCCCTGACACAAAGATCGAGAAATCTGAATGCACAAACATCTATTCAGAAATAAATATACTCACTTTGACCTGTGGGAAAATTCTGTGCTGTGTTGAAGCTGGGAAATCTGTGTGCAATTTTCCCCTCTCCATTCACTGTGTGAAGAAAGCCCATTCCCTCCCTCCTGTACACACTGAACCCATTTTTTTTGTGTATCTATGGTCAGAGCTCCCCTAGTAATATCGAGTTATAAGCCAATTAGCTAGTAGGGAAACACCTAGTGGCAGGAACTTTAGAGAGGTTTTTAGCAGAAAACAGCAACATGTTTAAAGTGCATTACATTTTGGTCCAGAATCACATGCTGTATTAAGTTGTCTGAAAAGTTAGTGACCATTTAAATCTTTCACCACTCCCTTAAATATGAAAGCCACAAATATACATCAGTTAAAATATACCTACAAGTATAAAACAATTTTTCATAAGTAAGTAGTACAGGTATAAAATTTGTAATATAACTTATTAAATGTTTCCTTCTTCAGTTATAAGGCTGAGTTACTTTTACATAGAAGTCTATGGAGAGGGGAGGAGGAGACTGTTGGAAAAGACAAATTCACTGTAGCTGCTATGTTCAATGTAAAACCACTGCATTAGAATTAAGCAATAAATCAGTTAATATCCTCCCTCCATAAACTTCTGTGTGTGAACTAAGTATAACAAATTCTAAAAAATGAGGGAATATTAGGAGGGAAGCAGCCTAATAAGTGGGGAAGGCAACATATATATTTTTTTAATAAGGTATGTTACACATTTTCTTATATTCGCATGTTCTGTTAATTTAGAGAAAGTTGTTTTATAATTGGAGGTACACTTTAAATGTTTGTTTGTTCCTTTGTTTGGAAATCCTAAAACATGGAATAATTCTGTGTCAACAGTAACCATGTAAATGTTTCTTTATTTACAGTCATATGAAAAAGTTTGGGCACCCCTATTAATCTTAATCATTTTTAGTTCTAAATATCTGGGTGTTTGCAACAGCCATTTCAATTTGATATATCTAATAACTGATGGACACAGTAATATTTCAGGATTGAAATGAGGTTTATTGTACTAACAGAAAATGTGCAATATGCATTAAACCAAAATTTGACCGGTGCAAAAGTATGGGCACCTCAACAAAAAAGTGACATTAATATTTAGTAGATCCTCCTTTTGCAAAAATAACAGCCTCTAGTCGCTTCCTGTAGCTTTTAATCAGTTCTTGGATCCTGGATGAAGGTATTTTTGACCATTCCTCTTTACAAAACAATTCCAGTTCAGTTAAGTTTGATGGTCGCCGAGCATGGACAGCCCGCTTCAAATTATCCCACAGATGTTCAATGATATTCAGGTCTGGGGACTGGGATGGCCATTCCAGAACATTGTAATTGTTCCTCTGCATGAATGCCTGAGTAGATTTGGAGCTGTGTTTTGGATCATTGTCTTGCTGAAATATCCATCCCCGGCGTAACTTCAAATTCGTCACTGATTCTTGTACATTATTCTCAAGAATCTGCTGATACTGAGTTGAATCCATGCGACCCTCAACTTTAACAAGATTCCTGGTGCCGGCATTGGCCACACAGCCCCAAAGCATGATGGAACCTCCACCAAATTTTACAGTGGGTAGCAAGTGTTTTTCTTGGAATGCTGTGTTTTTTTGACGCCATGCATAACTCCTTCTTGTATGACCAAACAACTCAATCTTTGTTTCATCAGTCCACAGGACCTTCTTCCAAAATGAAGCTGGCTTGTCCAAATGTGCTTTTGCATACCTCAGGCGACTCTGTTTGTGGCGTGCTTTCAGAAACGGCTTCTTTCGCATCACTCTCCCATACAGCTTCTCCTTGTGCAAAGTGTGCTGTATTGTTGACCGATGCACAGTGACACCATCTGCAGCAAGATGATGCTGCAGCTCTTTGGAGGTGGTCTGTGGATTGTCCTTGACTGTTCTCACCATTCTTCTTCTCTGCCTTTCTGATATTTTTCTTGGCCTGCCACTTCTGGGCTTAACAAGAACTGTCCCTGTGGTCTTCCATTTCCTTACTATGTTCCTCACAGTGGAAACTGACAGGTTAAATCTCTGAGACAACTTTTTGTATCCTTCCCCTGAACAACTATGTTGAACAATCTTTGTTTTCAGATCATTTGAGAGTTGTCTTGAGGAGCCCATGATGCCACTCTTCAGAGGAGATTCAAATAGGAGAACAACTTGCAATTGGCCACCTTAAATACCTTTTCTCATGATTGGATACACCTGGCTATGAAGTTCAAAGCTCAGTGAGGTTACAAAACCAATTTTGTGCTTCAGTAAGTCAGTAAAAAGTAGTTAGGAGTATTCAAATCAATAAAATGATAAGGGTACCCAAATTTTTGCACCGGTCAAATTTTGGTTTAATGCATATTGCACATTTTCTGTTAGTACAATAAACCTCATTTCAATCCTGAAATATTACTGTGTCCATCAGTTATTAGATATATCAAATTGAAATGGCTGTTGCAAACACCCAAATATTTAGAACTAAAAATGATTAAGATTAATAGGGGTGCCCAAACTTTTTCATATGACTGTATTCTAATACAAGGTGGTGAGTAGTGGCTTATCTCCCTCTATGAAGTACATATACCCTAATTGGATATTTGGACTGGAATCAACCACTTAGAAATTTATCAGTAGTGATGTAGAGGGCATGAATTTGAGTTGAAATGGTGCACATGGTATAGTAGATTTGGTGAAACTTGTTGCACTCGTGACATACAATTACATTAATATTGTGCACAAAAAAAATTTACGTGTTTACATTTGGTGTATTTATTTTATTTATTTTATAACCTCTTAGCTAGGTCCTTTCTCTCAACACAACATTTACTATATATTACTACTACACTTTTCCCAAA
The DNA here is from genome assembly GCA_947044405.1 of Leptodactylus fallax. Classification (NCBI taxonomy): domain Eukaryota; kingdom Metazoa; phylum Chordata; class Amphibia; order Anura; family Leptodactylidae; genus Leptodactylus; species Leptodactylus fallax. The sequence continues at coordinate 774,562 of CAMRHE010000011.1, read as the reverse complement.
TGGGTTATCCAAAATTTTAAAATGTACGGCCTGTCCTTAAGATAAGCCATGAAGTTTAGATGAGTGTCGGTCTGACTTTTGGCTCTCTCGCTAATCAGGACAGCACTGCAGTGACTAGAACAGCCAATACAAAAAGTACAGCATTCTGAACACTACAGTGCCCAGCATCCGATTTAAACAGCAGCAAACATCAAACAGCTGCTTGGTTGTTTTTACTGTATTCAGCTCTGGGAAACTTGTAGGGACTGTAGATACTTGTATCAAAATGTATCGCCAGAACAGCAGCATTCTTCTTCTTTTCACAGCTTTGGCTATAATTATAGCTCTGTAGAAAGGTGATTTTAAAGTCTGTTTTATAATGGCTATAAAGTAGAAATGTGGCCCCTATGCATTTCAGTAAAGCACAGTGGTAGAAAACTAACAACAAATTTGGCTACAGAGTCTGTCTGGGAGTACTTGATTCATAACTTATAAATAAAGCGAATGTTGAATTATTTTACAGCAAAAGAACGTCAAAACTATACTGCCAGTGCTGCACTGATGTTATGAATATACCTCTGGGGGCACTGGTGTCTTTTTGAAATAGTGAAACACACATACCAAACAACATTAGTCTAGCTATGGATTTTATTGCTTAGGGTTTTTTTTCATCGTTGTATAGGTAAAGGGACTTCAGGAATTTTAATGCATCTCATATCTTCCCATTTCCCTAAATATTACCTTACAAATTGAAGTCCTAGAATTATATTTCATTATAGGAATACATTTATTTTTGCTTACTCATTCTTGCACTCACCTTTCACTCTGGTTGCAAATTGATCAAATATTACAGTCCTCACTCTAGATATTAAAATCACTGCCACCACCTACCAAGTCCTATACTTATAGGCACCCAACACACACTCTTAACAAAAGCTATTGATTCTATAGAGCATGCAAGGATCAAACTTTATTTTTAACTTTAACTTAAAAATACAGAGTTTGAAAAAAACGGTTAGGCCTCATTCAGACGTCCCCATGTGTGTATTCACAGACAGCACTCCACCCTGCTCATTTATGGGTGGTGTGCTGTCCATGCTTGATCTGCTTTTTAGGTCTGTGATAAGTAGTTTTTTGTTTTTTTTTCCTCTATATTTTGCATATTTCTAGGTTTGTGCAAAAGTCATTACACATGGATCCATAGACTTTCATTAATGTGATGAACAGTGAAAAAAGGAAGTTTTTGTATGGGATACATATGTAGGTGGTAGTGTTGTTAATGAGTGTGCATTATTATAATTTTGGACTCATTGGAAATTTATAGAATTATGACATTGAAATTAATGGTTACGTCTGGCATCCACGAAAAATGCGGACACCACACTACCTGGTATGCAGATGTGTAAATAAGCCCATGCTTGCGATAGGAAAAACAAAGGATACACAAATATAGCTTGGATCTGACCCCCACAATGCAAATCCATGTTATACTTTGATATAATAGTCATATTTTTTAAGTTAAGAAAGTTTTATTCTTAAGTTCTTAAAGAGGTTGTCTATCATACAAATTATTTTGAAATTAGGTCGAGAAAGGTGAAAAAAACAAACACAAAAAACATACTCACTTATCACCGGATGCTCCTGTGCCTCCCAGCTTGGTGCGGTCATGCTGCTCTGTTGTCTTCTTGTGCCGGAAGTCCTCACCAGCTGTGATGTCCCATGTCCCTTTCCTTAGGCTGCTGATTGGTGAGTGGTGAGCCAATCAGTGGCCTCAGCAGTCATGTGTGGCGGGAACTTCTGCCAGAAGAAAACAATGGAGATCCAGGACTGAACCGTGCTGGAAGGCAATGGAGATAGGCGAGTATAGTTTTTTTCCCAAGCCTCAAAAAAGAAAGCACAGCCGAGAATCAGCACAGTTGTTTGAATATATCCTTAGTCCTTGGCACAGATTTCTAGAACAGACCACCAGTTTATTAAGTAAATCAGGAGTTTGTAATTGAACAGTGTTGTGATATTGAAAAAGTACCATGAATATCAAATAGTCAGATGTCCTTTTATTCATCTTACTTAGGTTTATAAATTTGCCCATCCTAGGCATAGACTATGCCTAGGTGTTTGGTTAAAACTACATCTTTTCAAACAGACCATAAAATTTAGTCACTACTGTAATCCATGGTCCAGTACATCCAGAATTTAAAATGAAAAATTCTTGACTGCTCTGACTATTTTGCATATTTGATGCTAGTATAAACACATCATGTAGCACCTAAACTGACCTAGTTTTAGTTACCAGTTTTAAATTACTCCATTTAGACTAATCTGAAAAGGAACCTGTCACCATGAAAATGCAGTCTAATCTGCAGTCATCATGTTACAGAGCATCAGGAGCTGAGCAGATTGATTTATAATTTTATGGCAAAAGATTCCTTATAACTTGTCATTTATTCATGTATTGCTCTGCTCTTTCTATGCTTAGGATCACCCCTTGGATTCAGTTACTTCTATCAGTAACTGACAGCCTCCCCTATATGACTGTGCATACAGAGATAACCATCGATCATTGTCAGGGCTGCTGAATGAAATTACTTCTTCTAAGCATAAAAAAAGAGAGATAAATTAATAAATGACAGGTTATTCTGAATCTTTTCCCATGAAACTACATATCAACCTACTTAGCTCCATCTGCTCTGTCTGCAGATTACATAGCATTTTCATGATGACAGGTTCCCCTTTAAGGCCAGGGCCCCATGTGGCATAAATGTTGTGGTTTGGCCGCAGCAGAAACACCGTGGAAAAAAACATGGCGTTTTACAGTCACTGCAGAGTGGATGGAATTCTAACGAATCCCATCCACACCTTGCGAAAAAGTACATGCAGCGCATACGCTGCGATTTACAAAACTGTCACGATTTTGGAAATCGCACCATGTAAATTATACCTATGGAAACGCTTATGGTTTTCCTATAGGTATAATGGAAGCAGAAAGTCCGCAGAGGAAACATCTGCAGGCTTTCTGTGAAAAGCGCTGTGGGAAAAACCATTCAATCATTCTGTTACTTCTAGTGGATAAAATTCTGACCATGGTCATGTGATATACGGTCCATGGTTATGTGATGGACACACAGGTGCACAGCTCATTACCAGGCAGGTGTCTGATTACTTTGATGTGACTGTAACGAGCCGTGCACCTGTGTACTCATCACATGACCATGGACTGTATATCACATGACCATGGTCAGAATTTTATCCATTTGTAGTAAGCAGAATGAATGACGGCAAGCAGAGATCTAGAAAACTGTGAGGAATTGGTACACAAAGTATACTGGAACATTGTATAACTTTTTATTATACAAACAATAACATTTGTCTGTCAATATTGGTCTGAATGTAGCCAACCTCTTTAACCCCTTAATGTAAAATCACGTACATGTACATGATTAGGCGTGAACGGGTATATGGAGATGGTTCAGAAGCTACACGTAGTAGACGCTGCTCTTTTGCCTGCTACAGAATTGTGCTTTGCTATTACAGCACTGAGCATGAACTATACGCTCAGCGCAACCTTATAGTATGCCATAGAGTGGGAGGGGGGTTAAAGGTATACAAAATCCATTTTCAAACTTTCTTCTCTGTCTATGGAGGACCCATTATGCCTATGAGTTACACAGACAAAATATTTATTTCAGACTATAATGGGGAATGCCGGGTTTCCGCCTAAAAAAAGGCGGAAAAATGCGGAAAGAAAAGTTCTGCTTGCAGAACTATTCTCTCTGCGTTTTTTAAGCGAATTCGAGGACGGAAACCCCAAGCGGATACCGGGCGCAAGTGTGAACCTAGCCTTACTCACATTACATCATAACTCTAGGACTGTGGAGTCAGTAGGCCAAATCTCCAACTATTTTTCTACAGTCCAACTCGACTCCTTAATAAATGGTCGACAGCCATAATCAGACAGAAGCAATAAAAATCTTCTACTTCATTAAGAAGCCAGTGATTGAGTTCCTATGAAAGTAAATATGCAACAAACTATGTATCTAATTAATTATGCTATATTAATAATTGTATAAAACTATTAAAAAGGATTAATCATTTTATTTTGAAACCAAAGTTGGTAACTTTTTTTTTTTTTTTTTTTTTTTTTTTTTAACTCCACCCAAAACTGGTCCTGACTCCGACTCCACAATTCCAACTTCACAGCCCTGTTCCCAGCAGTGGAACACTGTCATCAGCTTATTTTTAGAAGAATGTTTTAACGAAAAGAGATTATGAAAATTAAATCTAATTTAAATTATACTGATTTCATGAGAAAAATACAAGCCTGCTATTTTAATTAATCTCTGTGTCTTATTGATATACGTACATATTTCTTAGTGAGGTATATTTACTAATCCTATCAAATTTTAGACAGAGCAAACTTGTATTATGTGCCAGATTTATCACAGTGGCTGATTGATAAAGCTGATGCATCTTTAGACTGTCTAGCCTAAGTTTATACCAACTATCAATGGGTGTGTACATTGTTGCATCTTAAGCCTAGCCTCCTTTTAGGCAATTCTCTCTTTGCTGTTAAGTCTCGGTCTCTTGTTAGGCAAGGTGCAAAAAGGTGTCTAAAACAGATAAGCAATGTGGTGTACAACATGTAGGCAAATTAAGCTTAGTAAATCTCCCCAAATGTGTTTTATATTACAAGCCTGTTCAGGGCTCCCTTAATGTTTACTGATTGTCATAGTGCAGATGTCAGTATAAACATTTTTTATTTTTCTTTTCCAGGGTATTTTTCCTTTAAGCTTCATACACCTAAAGAACGCTTCTGTGAAAAACAAAGGGTAGGTATTTAGCTGAAGATAAAGTCTTACATACTTCTTGGACTAAATTTGTTATCTTAGAATTATCGAAACATTGTGGAAGTCTTAACTTGCAGATATTATGGTTAATGAAGAATGTTTTTGTCTTCCTTCCATCCAAATGGAACAAATATGAATCACACCTGCCCCCGCATTACTCCAACCTCTGTACTCGTACTCATAGTTTTATTTTGTACTGCTGAAATGAAACTGTTATGTTTTGGGTATTATCACAGACTGAAAGGGCAAGAAAACCCAAAATTTTCGAAACCTTAATCATCATGTTGCCCAATTTAAAATATTTTAGTCCTCACACAGTTTTTACAAATGCATTATCACTAGCATTGAAATATAAGGCTGTATCTTCTCCATCTAAACTGCTATTAGGAGCCATTATATCAGATTTTTTTTTTTTTTATTAAAGGGCAAGACATATTCATGGTTACTTTGTGGTTCTTGTGTACTTGCTGAGCTGTTTGAAAATTTAATGTGTTTGCTCCACAGGTAGAAAAAGCAGCATGTTATTACTGTACACATTCTTTTCTTAGGGAAAATGGTTTGTTAAAAAAAAAAAAATCTAAATCCAAATTATGTTTTATTATTTTGGATGGGGTCTATTATCTATACTTAATAATGACTGTCCACTTTATTCGAGACATCTGTTCTTTCTAAATTGTAGCATAACTGTATTGAAGCTAGACATGTAATCCTAGAGTGCAGTACACAATCAAGTGAGCAAGTTTTTTGTCATAAGTTTCAGGTTGAATCCACATTAGAATGAGAAAAATCAGATCTTGGTGAAATCAAGGCATGAAGCATGGTGCTAGACCAGACTTGGGCCAGTATTCAAAAACTATAATTTTTGTTTGGTTTTCTAATGCTATGGTGTTGAGAGAATATGGTAAGAATGGTATTCATCTGTGTGATCAGATGAATCCATATTTCTGTTACACCATACTGGGTTGGTCAGGCTAGTAGTGAAGGATTGGTGATTGATGGAATGATTTGATGGTGCACCTTGGGTCCTTTGATACAGATTATCATAACAAATTGCTACAGTTTTGAAGGCTAAAGTGGCTATTCCGTGTATATAAAGGGATATGCTCCAGGAATATCCATGTTACATTGTTTCAGAATGTTGGTCTTCTTATCTTTATAGACATAGATTGGTTTTAGGAGATGAAATTCAATTCCAAAGAGAAACCGCTAACAGATCATGTAGGTGCTAAGCTGCTTTTTCTGGGGATATAAGAATTCTTATTTTGGGGTGGTGTTGGTAGTACCATCACACTCAAAAGTGGACTAGTATTATTGATAGCACATGGTAAGTGGGAGCTCCATTACAGATTTTGCATCAAGGCCCAAGAGTTTCAAGTTACGCCTCTGATCATACTACTGCCTTAGAGGATTATGTGGGAAGCTAGCTTTGATTTAGTATTATAGGAGTCACATGTGTATTTGTTTAGCCTGTAGTGGAAGGAACAAGTGAAGGACAGATTTGTGGTAAGCGGAATGGAGTTTAAGTCGCATTGAAGTTGCACAACAAAAATTTCAATGTATATCTAAGGTGTTGCATTGCGACATGCATTATCATTTATGCATTTTGTGTCAGTTGCAAAAAAAAAATCCGAACTTGTTGGATTTTGGCTGCAGGACACAAGTTGTCTGCACCTTTTTTTTTTTTTTAACCAGTGTGACGTATCTGTGACTTTTAAATGTGTTTTTACAGCCAAATCACAGCTTGAAAAATGTTGCATGTCAGTAAGTCACAGACAGGTTTCACAACATGATGCCTTGTAGCCCTAGCCTAATTTTTTTCTAATCAGAATTCACATTATATGTTCTAATATATCTGCCATAGCTCAGCCATGTAATACTCACCATACAGTTATAATCTTTAACTATTTTTCATTCACAGGCAATTTGAAATGGTTGTTCCTACTGAAGATGCTGTTATTACAGAAATGACATCTACATTACGAGATTGGGGCACAATGTGGAAACAGCTTTATGTGGTAAGGGATTCTTTTTCAGTAATTGTAAAGAGCTTATAGAAGGTTAAAAAAAAAAATCATGACATCTTTCTTTCATAAACAGCACCACCATTGTCCATAGCGTGTTATTGCATCCCGATCATGTGAATGAAACTAAGCTGTAATACCCATAATATCCCATAAATAAGAGTGATGTTATTTCTAGAGGAAAGCAGTCACGCATTCCTACATTTCTATGGCCCCTTTAATTGGTTCAGTGCTACATCGATCTCAAGTACTCAGGTTTGAATAGGTTGCACAATGATGCCTAACTGGGTAGCTTCATAACTTTATGTGGGGAAGTTATAAAGCCCTGCATGCTAGAATTCTGGTGTCAGAAAGACACAAAAATAGGTTTTTGCAACTTATTGGCAAACTTTTGCAGAGAATTTGGCAACATGTTACTTTTTTACACTGTTCACTCCACTTTTTAAAAGTGTGTAGGAAACCTCTAAGGTGTAGGGTTCACACTACTGTTGGAGTCCGTTATGAAGGTGTCTGTTAAAAAAAACAAAAAACGGACACCTATCATAACGGACACTAACTGATGTTAATGTGTCCGTTTTTTTTAACTGATCCAATTAATGGTTCAGTTAAAAAAACAGACACATTAGCATCAGTTAGTGTCCGTTAGCACCAGTTAGTGTCCGTTTTTTTGAACACTGTCTGGTTTTTTTTTTGTTTGTTTTTCTCCTTTCTGAGCATGCGCAGGAAAAAAAAACGGACATAAAATAACGGACAGTAACTAATGACTATCAGTTACTTTCCGTTATAAGTCCGTTACCCATAGACTTCAATGTTAAAAAAAGTAACGGACACTTGCTGTCCGTCAAGAATCCGTTTTTTTTCAAACGGACAAAAAGTCCTGCATGTAGGATTTTTTGTCCGCGAAAAAAAAAACGGACTTCTGACGGATTTGGTGTAAATGGGCACTAACGGACACAATATAAAAACCCATTGAAATGAATGGAAAATTTAACGGATTTCTGACGGTTCAGCTAGTGTCCGATTCTAAAATCTTGTAACGGACAGTAGCAACGGACACTACTGACGGTCACCAATGGTAGTGTGAACGCCCCCTAACCTGGTCAATATGGAAAGAAACAGTTAAAACAATGTGATAATGTTGTAGAGTGTCATTTTAGTGTTAGATTTTAAAATTTGGTGCATATTACAGCAACTCTGACTTCAGCAAATCTGACTGAAGTCATCTCATCTCTAGGTAAGGATAAAGGTCTGTTTTTTTTTGTTTTTTTTTAAATGAGGGCACCGGTGGATTTAACAGAGGGTGATTTAGGACACTAAACTCCTGGTTCAAATTTAGCTATTTGTTTGTTTTTTAACCTTCAGGCTATGGAACTAGCTATCCAGAAGCCCATTTAACTTCCTTGACCTCTGTGTGTAAACAATCTGACGCTAGGTTCACAACTGCGTTTGGGTTTCTGAAACTTAATGCACTTAAAATAATGGTTACCCATGGAAACCCGCGGACCCCATAGACTGAGGGTTTTTTTTTAAGCAGGTTCGGGGACGGAAACCCTGAATGTGTACCAGGCTCAGTTGTGAACCCAGCCTTATTGTATCTTTATCTCATTAGTGACTGGCCTATAGCCTTTCTACTTCAGTCATTAATGGGCCTTATTCCGTTGCATCCGTTGTGGCAGAATAATGCATGTAATAAATAATTCCTCACTCTCAGATGTGGGAGCCTGACTGTGTACTCACAGCCAGGCATTTGCTCCTAGCATGAAGAATTGCCAATGTGGCCGTTTAGTGACCGCATCATCTACATCTGAGATTGCAGGGTTCCAATGTCTGTACAAGGCAGCTAGGGACCTAATAAATTGCCTATCAGAAAGTGAAAAGCAGTATAATACATTGCACTACATAGGTAATGCAATGCATTATAAAAGCAATCAGAAGATTGCAAGTTAAAGTCCCCTAGGGGAACTAAAAAATAGTATTTAAAAAAAAATGAAATAAAGATTTTGTTTTTAAACACTTCCGGACTGTCCATTGTCCTATATATGTCCGGAAGGTAGCGGTCTAGTTCTGCAAGGACGTATCGGTACGTCCTTACAGTTTTCAGCAGCTGCAAGGAGCTGGCTGTAACTTCAGCTGGAGCTCCCAGAGAGATGGCAGGGAAGGTTTATTACCCTCTGACCCTGGTGGTTACGTGATCCGCCGGGATCAGCGTCTGTTAGAGCTGCTGGGTCCTACAGGACCCAGATCAGCTCTATAATAGCATGCAAAAATAAAAACACAACATAAAAATAAAGCCCTGTGTGTCACTGAAAAAAGACGCAGAAATTAGTTGAATAACCCAAATGATAAAAATGTTACAGCCCCCAAAACCGCACATACAAAAAAAACTAAAATGTGTCTGTTCCTGGACCAGAAATTGGCCTGGTACTAAAGTGGTTAAAAAAACAAACAAAAAAAAAAAACAGATAAACAGCTCATTAAAGAGGACCTTTCACCACTTCCAGCAAGTCCAGCTATTTACATCAATTAAAATTGCTGCTCCATGGATTCCAGCGCAGTTGATATTTTTCCTTAAGGCGAGCAATCGATGCTGCTAGGTTTGGTAGGTTCAGTACTGTCAGTAGGGTGGTGTCAGGCAGGAGTAGGCAAGGGATGTGATTGTGAGCTCTGTCTGACACTGGCTGTCTCTGATTGGAGCTCAGAATCATGCCACCTGACAGTACAGAGCTTAGTGACACCAAGCACCAAAACTAACTGTGCTTGATGCTTGGGAACAGTGGAGGCTAGAGAAAAAATTCCAACTGTGCTTGAATCAGTGGAGTGGTACCTATTAATGCTAAGAACTAGAATTGGTGGAGGCGATGAAAGGTTCCCTTAAATCCCCGATCCTAAAATGTTTAACAAATAATAATAAATAAAAACATTAATACACATATTGGGTATTGTCGTGTCCATAAAGACCTGAGCAATACAACTGTAATATTATTTTACCCACCTACTTCTTTTTTTTTTTTTTTTTTTTTTTAGTATGGCAAAAAATAGCCACTGAGAAAATGTTAGAAGAATGGATCAAAAAGTTTTATGTTCCCCAAAACAGAATCAATAACAACGGCAGTTTCTAAACACAAAGATTTCACGTTATTTAAGCCACACGGTAAATGGCACAAAATTTATTACATAAAAAGGCAATGGCAAAATTGCTGGGTTTTTTTTTTCTATTCATTCTCAGAAAAAGTTAATAAAAGTTAATCATTGAGGTACATCTAGCTCGAAATAGTGCTATTAAAAATACTACAACTTGTCCTACAAAAAACAAGCTCTCATACAGTTACATTGACAAAAACATAAAAAAGCTATAGGGCTTGGTATGTGGTGGTGGAAAACATAAAACATGATTTGGTCATCTATGTCTAAAACAGGCTGATCACTAAGGATTAAAGCTTTTTCCTATACATATACTGTGTAAACTTTCTTACCTTTTGGTTCTGTTCCTTACAGTTTGTAACTGCTGCATAATATGCCTTTTGTGTAATGAAAATGCTGGAGGTAAGCCCTCCGTCTCACAAAGGTCTATTCTACTATAATCCATCATGCTTTCCTTTGAAAACAGTTATTTAACGCATTTATGCAAAATCACGTACATGTACAGTGGGGAAAAAAAAGTATTTAGTCAGCCACCACTTGTGCAAGTTCTACCACTTAAAAAGATGAGAGAGGCCTGTAATTGACATCATAGGTAGACCTCAACTATGAGAGACAAAATGAGAAAACATATCTAGAAAATCAGATTTTTAAAGAATTTATTTGCAAATTATGGTGGAAAATAAGTATTTGGTCACCTACAAAGGTTCATCTCAGTACTTTGTTATATATCCTTTGTTGGCAATGACAGAGGTCAAACGTTTTCTGTAAGTTTTCACAAAGTTGGCACACCCTGTTGCTGGTATGTTGGCCCATTCCTCCAGATCTCCTCTAAAGCAGTGATGTTTTGGGGCTGTCGCTGGGCAACACGGCCTTTCAACTCCCTCCAAAGGTTTTCTATGGGGTTGAGATCTTGAGACTGGCTAGGCCATTCCAGGACCTTGAAATGCTTCTTACGAAGCCACTCCTTCTTTGCCCTGGCGGTGTACTTGGGATCATTGTCATGCTGAAAGACCCAGCCACGTTTCATCTTCAATGCCCTTGCTGATGGAAGGAGGTTTGCACTCAAAATCTCACAATACATGGCCCCATTCATTCTTTCATGTACACAGATCAGTTGTCCTGGTCTCTTTGCAGAGAAACAGCCCCAAAGCATGATGTTGCCACCCCCATGCTTCACAGTAGGTATGGTGTTCTTTGGATGCAACTCAGCATTCACTCTCCTCCAAACACGACGAGTTGTGTTTCTACCAAATAGTTTTACTTTGGTTTCATCTGACCATATGACATTCTCCCAATACTCTTCTGGAACATCCAAATGCTCTCTAGCAAACATTTTTTAATTATTGCTCCCACTGTTGATTTCTTCACACCAAGCTGCTTGCCTATTGCAGATTCAGTCTTCCCAGCCTGGTACAGGTCTACAATTTTGTTTCTGGTGTCCTTCCACAGCTCTTTGGTTTTCACCATAGTGGAGTTTGGAGTGTGACTGTTTGAGGTTGTGGACAGGTGTCTTTTATACTAATAACAATGTCAAACAGGTGTCATTACTACAGGTAATGAGTGGAGGACAGAGGAGCCTCTTAAATAAGAAGTTACAGGTCTGTGAGAGCCAGAAATCTTGCTTGTTTGTAGGGGACCATATACTTTATTTTCCACCATAATTTGCAAATAAATTCTTTAAAAATCAGACAATGTGATTTTCTGGATTTGTTTTCTCATTTTGTCTCTCATAGTTGAGGTCTACCTATGATGACAATTACAGGCCTCTCTCATCTTTTTAAGTGGGAGGACTTGCACAATTGGTGGCTGACTAAATACTTTTTTCCCCACTGTACGTGATTAGGAGCTGATAATACAGCCAGTACCTGAAGCTAAAAGTTGCGATTGGTGCCGACACTGAGCACAGCTGTTAACACTTTAGATGCCGCGGCCAAATGCTACCGCGGCATCTAAAGTGTGCAGGCACCATGGGCGCCACCATCTTTACTCAATTGCCACCCTCCAGAACATCATCGGAGGGTGGCGATTGGTTGTCATGACAGGCGGGAGGCTATTGAAGGCTCCCAGGCTTGTCATTAGTATGGCTTTATTACACGTTGCCATAGGCAGCGTGTAATAGAAGTCAAGGGATTTTACGATTCACTGCAATACAGTAGAATTGCAGTGTACAGTGTGAGCTATCAGACCCCCTAGGTTTCAAGGTCCCTAGGGGGTCTGAAAATAAAAGTTATAGAAAAAGAAAAAAAAAAGTTTTATTTAAAGTACAAAAAATATAAAAGTTCAAATCACCCCCTTTTCCCTAGTTCACATATAAAAGTAAATAAACATAAACACTTTAGGTTTCCCCATGCTCAAAAATGCCTGAACTATTAAAATATTTATCCCATACGGTGAACGGCGTAGCGGGGAAAAATATCAAAATGGCCAAATGGCTGTTTTTTCAACTTTTTGCTTCCTATAAAAAGTGATCAAACTTATCAGACCTTCCCCAAAATGGTATCAATAAAAACTTGTCCCGCATAAAAATATGCCTTACCTAGCTCCATACACATAAATATAAAAAAGGTTTCACAGTATGGCAATACAATTTATTTTTTTTTTTCATTTTTTTTTAATAGTGTCAAAACATTACAAATACTATATAAATTTAGTATCGCTGTGATTGTAGTGACCCGCAGAATGCAGGTAACATGTCATTTTTACCACATAGTGAATGCTGTAAAAATTAAACCCATAATGGTATTACTACACCCCACTGAGACTCTCAAAAATCTACCCAACGTCGTCCTCCTATTGTTGGAGAGGCTGTGGGCAAACAGGATCACTTTTACACATCCTTTGGAGTTGCCTGCGCAACTCCACCCTCAAGTTACTTAGTGGCTACATACGATTTACTGTTACCCCTTTAGCCCCCCCTGGCTCTCCTCCTTCTTTGGATCAATAATATTCCTACTCCTTTTAGAACTCTCACATGTCACTTCCTCCATGCAGCCCGGTTACTAATTGCTCACCATTGGAAATCTTCTACTATCCCGTCCCTAGCAGAACTTAAATCTATTATCTCTACTAACTGCGTGCAAGAACATATGATTGCTTGTCAAAATGGTAAGCTCAATTCCTTTTACTCCCAATGGTCTCCATGGCTATCTCATCATCCAATTCCTTACAGATAACAATACGGCTCTGATTCCCTGAACCTATGTTACACACCCACTTCTACTCCTTTTGTAGCTATGTATATATATATATTTTCCTGTACTGACATTCTATTTTACAGGTCGGTCCTTACTTTCCTCTACCCTCTTGTTAATTTGTTATTATGTTATTTTTGCCAGGTCCTCAAGATGTTACATGATACGCCTCTGCTTATCTTTGCTTGTTTTATTGGCTGCTTTGACGGATATATTGTTCTTTTCTGTCTGTTTTTACAGAACTTTATGCATATTTTCCTTTGAAAAATTTCAATAAAAATTTATTTGAAATATAAAATTAAACCCATAAGAAATTGGCGCAAATGTGTTTTTTTTTTTTTTTTCCAATTCCACCCCATTAAGAATTTTCTTCCAGTTTCCCAGTACATTGTACAAGATATTGAATGGTGTCATTACAAAGTACAATTTGTTTTGCAAACAATAAGCCATCATGTGACTCTGTGAACTGAAAAATGAAAAAATTATGGCTTTTGGAATTGGGGGAGGGAAAAAAAGGAAATACAAAAATGAAAATTGGCTATGGCATGAAGGGGTTAAATTGAAGAAAGAGAAAGCATCAATCCAGCCTGTAAACTCAGTGTTCTGCATGTTAAGCATAGAAAATGCATTTTTATTAAATATATTAGAGATCAACAACATCACAATTCTAATGGTATTTAAATAAAATATAAAGGTTTAAAAGAAAGCTTAGCGAGAGGCACCATAGGAAAGGTCATTACTTGGTAATGCTCATGTTGAGCCCAGTTTAGGATGGAAAAACCATCTGGCAGGTTCCCTTTAAATAGTATTTTGTGATGTACCGTATATTCTAATTTGTTTGTTTTGGTGTTGGGTCAGAATTCTGTACTGATTAATTTTGTAATTTATATTTATACCAGACTGAACTCCAAATCACCCACATAAACATAGAGCTCTGGATGCCTGCAGCCACCAGTAATCGTGGATTAGTTATTTATTTCGTACTGTTTTATTATCATGCTCAACCTAAAAATTGTAAACAGTACTTTTTAATCTCTTCCTAGGGGTAGTTTCAGTCAGCCAGAATTCTATTACGTAAAGTGAACATGTCACCAGTATAATGCCATCCAGTCTACTAATACAGTGGGGAAAAAAAAGTATTTATTCAGCCACCAATTGTGCAAGTTCTCACAATTAAAAAGATGAGAGAGGCCTGTAATTGTCATCATAGGTAGACCTCAACTATGAGAGACAAAATGAGAAAACAAATCCAGAAAATCACATTTGTTTGATTTTTTTAAAGAATTTATTTGCAAATTATGGTGGAAAATAAGTATTTGGTCAATAACAAAAGTTCATCTCAATACTTTGTTATATATCCTTTGTTGGCAATGACAGAGGTCAAATGTTTTCTGTAAGTCTTCACAAGGTTGGCACACACTGTTGCTGGTATGTTGGCCCATTCCTCCATGCAGATCTCCTCTAGAGCTGTGATGTTTTGGCGCTGTCGCTGGGCAACACGGACTTTCAGCTCCCTCCAAAGGTTTTCTATGGGGTTGAGATCTGGAGACTGGCTAGGCCACTCCAGAACTTTGAAATGCTTCTTACAAAGCCACTCCTTCATTGCCCTGGCGGTGTGCTTGGGATCATTGTCCTGCTGAAAGACCCAGCCACGCTTCATGTTCAATGCCCTTGCTGATGGAAGGAGGTTTGCACTCAAAATCTCACAATACATGGTCCCATTCATTCTTTAATGTACACGGATCAGTCATCCTGGTCCCTTTGCAGAGAAACAGCCCCAAAGCATGATGTTGCCACCCCCATGCTTCACAGTAGGTATGGTGTTCTTTGGATGCAACTCAGCATTCACTCTTCTCCAAACACGAGTTGTGTTTCTACCAAACAGTTCTACCTTGGTTTCATCTGACCATATGACATTCTCCCAATACTCCTCTGGAACATCCAAATGCTGTCTAGCAAACTTCAGACGGGCCCAGATATGTACTGGCTTAAGCAGGGGGACACGTCTGGCACTGCAGGATCTGAGTCCCTGGCGGCGTAGTGTGTTACTGACGGTAGCCTTTGTTACATTAGTCCCAGCGTTCTGCAGGTCATTCACTAGGTCCCCCCTGTGGTTCTGGGATTTTTGCTCACCGTTCTTGTGATCATTTTGACCCCACTGGGTGAGATCTTGCATGGGGCCCCTGATCGAGGGAGATTATCAGTGGTCTTGTATGTCTTCTATTTTCTAATTATTGCTCCCACGGTTGATTTCTTCACACCAAACTGCTTGCGTATTGCAGATTCAGTCTTCCCAGCCTGGTGCAGGTCTACAATTTTGTTTCTGGTGTCCTTCCAAAGTTCTTTGGTCTTCACTATAGTGGAGTTTGGAGTGTGACTGTTTGAGGTTGTGGACAGGTGTCTTTTATACTGATAACAATGTCAAACAGGTGCCATTACTACAGGTAATGAGTGGAGGACAGAGGAGCCTCTTAAAGAAGAAGTTACAGGTCTGTGAGAGCCAGAAATCTTGCTTGTTTGTAGGTGACCAAATACTTATTTCCCACCATAATTTGCAAATAATTTCATAAAAAATCAGACAATGTGATTTTCTAGATATGTTTTCTCATTTTGTCTCTCACAGTTGAGGTCTACCTATGATGTCAATTACAGGCCTCTCTCATCTTTTTAAGAGGGAGAACTTGCACAATTGGTGGCTGACTAAATACGTTTTTTCCCCACTGTATGAGCATGCATATAGAAATGGTTGTCTGTCATCAATTAGGACAACCCACTGGTCTCCTGAGCAAGAAATAGCCTAGGATTTCAGTCAATGACATTGAATGACATGTTTTGCTGAATCTTTTCTCACTATACTATGTATCAATTTGCTAAGCTCATCCTGCTCTGTAACATACGACTAGCAGATTCAACTGAATGTTCAGCTTACAGCGTACCTCCAATTCTAAAACAGCTTTTCAAAAATGAATAGCACAAGATGATAAAAAAAAACAAAAAAACCTTTACAATAGTTTCCTCTCCACTTAATCTGTTTTCCTCCTCCTTCCCTTTTCTTAGATAGTTGTCTCTAATGGCACTCATATTCAGTGTCACATACAGAAGTCTTTAGAGGAGGAGCCTGCTACTGGATAGTAATTGATTTGTTACCCCATTGTGTACAGCGCTAGATCATTATCTTAGTAACTAAGATAGCAGCCTCCCCCTCTCCTCTCCATAGAATTCAGTGTTAGAAGTAACAAAGCATATTTTAATAAGATATAATTGTAGGGTACTGACCTTTTGTGTCCTCTACAATGTGACATATTATATGCTGCTACAAAGTTGACAGTGTGCTGAATTCAGTGCACTATTAGTTTTGTGGGTATGTATCTTGCTGCTAGAGATATTGGCTTTGGCTACTGATCACTGCACTGTCAGAGGGTCTAGGGCAGTGATGGCGAACCTTTTAGAGACCGACTGCCCAAACTGCAACCCAAAGCCCACTAAATTATCGCAAAGTGCCAACATGGCAATTTCACCTTAAATTAACCTGCCTCCCCAGCATCCCCCCTCTTGCTCACAAGCAGCCAGCACCCCCATTCCCCCCTCTTGCAAGCAGCCTACATCCCACATCTCTCCCCCCCACACTACACCCTGGACCTCACACTACACTCTGCATCTCCCCCCCACACTACACTCTGCATCTCCCCCCCACACTACACTCTGCATCTCCCCCCCCACACCCTGCATCTCTGCACCCCCCACTACACCCTGCATCTCTGCACCCCCCACTACACCCTGCATCTCTGCACCCCACAATACACCCTGCATCTCTGCACCCCACACTACACTCTGCATCTCTACCCCCCCACTACACCCTGCATCTCTACCCCCCCACTACACCCTGCATCTCTACCCCCCCCACTACACCCTGCATCTCTACCTCCACACTACACCCTGCATCTCTATCCCCCCCACTACACCCTGCATCTCTACCCCCCCCACTACATCCTGCATCTCTACCCCCACACTACACCCTGCATCTCTATCCCCCCACTACACCCTGCATCTCTACCCCCCCACTACACCCTGCATCTCTACCCCCACACTACACCCTGCATCTCTATCCCCCCACTACACCCTGCATCTCTATCCCCCCACTACACCCTGCATCTCTACCCCACACTACACCCTGCATCTCTATCCCCCCACTACACCCTGTATCTCTACCCCCCCACTACACCCTGCCTCTCTACCCCCACTACACCCTGCATCTCCCCCCACACTACACCCTGCACCCCATATCTCTAACCCCCACACTACACCCTACATACTGCACCCAACATTCTCCTCCCCCACACTACACTCTGCATCTCTCCCTCACACTACACCCTGCAACCCCACACATCTCTACCCCCCACTACACCCTGCATCTCTGCACCCCACACTACACCCTGCATCTCTGCACCCCACACTACACTCTGCATCTCTACCCCCCCCACTACACCCTGCATCTCTACCCCCCCACTACACCCTGCATCTCTACCCCCCCACTACACCCTGCATCTCTACCCCCCCACTACACCCTGCATCTCTACCTCCACACTACACCCTGCATCTCTATCCCCCCACTACACCCTGCATCTCTACCCCCCCACTACACCCTGCATCTCTACCCCCACACTACACCCTGCATCTCTATCCCCCCACTACACCCTGCATCTCTACCCCCCCACTACACCCTGCATCTCTACCCCCACACTACACCCTGCATCTCTATCCCCCCACTACACCCTGCATCTCTACCCCCACACTACACCCTGCATCTCTACCCCACACTACACCCTGCATCTCTATCCCCCCCACTACACCCTGTATCTCTACCCCCCCCACTACACCCTGCCTCTCTACCCCCACTACACCCTGCATCTCCCCCCACACTACACCCTGCACCCCATATCTCTAACCCCCACACTACACCCTACATACTGCACCCAACATTCTCCTCCCCCACACTACACTGCATCTCTCCCTCACACTACACCCTGCAACTCCACACATCTCTACCCCCCACACTACACACCATATCTCTCCCCCCACACTACACCCTGCACCCCCCATCTCTCCCCCCACACTACACCCCTCCCCCCCCACATTTCTACCCCCCCGCACTACACCCTGCACCCTACATCTCTCCCCTCCACATCTCTCCCCCCCACACTACACCCTGAGCCCCGCATCTCTCCCCCCACACTACACCCTGCACCCCACATCTCTCCCCCCACACTACACCCTGCACCCCACATCTCTCCCCCCACACTACACCCTGCACCCCACATCTCTCCCCCCACACTACACCCTGCACCCCACATCTCTTCCCCCACACTACACCCTGCACCCCACATCTCTCCCCCCACACTACACCCTGCACCCCACATCTCTCCCCCACACTACACCCTGCACCCCACATCTCTCCCCCCCACACTACACCCTGCACCCCACATCTCTCCCCCCCACACTACACCCTGCACCCCACATCTCTCCCCCCCCACACTACACCCTGCACCCCACATCTCTCCCCCCCACACTACACCCTGCACCCCACATCTCTCCCCCCCACACTACACCCTGCACCCCACATCTCTCCCCCCACACTACACCCTGAGCCCCACATCTCTCCATGTTCCTCCACTGTTCGGGATACTTTAATTCATGTAGAAGGACCTTCTTACAAGCAAAGACACGCCTACCCTGTCATGTGACCTTATGACGTCAGAAGGTCCTTCCAGAGTACAGCGTTTAGCCTTGATCAATTCAGCATGTACTGTGTAAGCAGCGATCCTGCGGACCGCGGCCTACACTGACAGTTTTCAGCTGTATGTACATTTGCACATACAGCTGAAAGAAGCGATCACTCACTAACGGGGAATACTGTACTGGATTCCCCGTTAGTGAGATATGGTGACGGCGCGTGTGCCAACTGAGAGGGCTCTGCGTGCCCTCTCTGGCACGCGTGCCATAGGTTCGCCATCACGGGTCTAGGGGAACAGTACAAGTCTATAGAAGTGTACCATCATGGAGACGTTCCTCACTGCCCGTTGATGATGCCGAGCTGTGGTATTGGTAGCCAAAACTAATGGCACCAATATCTCTCCCCCATATACCTGCAAAACTGACAAAGTTCTGAATTTGGCGTACTGTCAGCTTTGCAGAAATATATAATTTGTCACATAATAGGGGACATGAGTGTTTATTTTCAACAGATTCCCTTTATTTATCAATCTTTGGTATTTAGACATAAATAAAAATAGTTTTGGTATCTATAAGGCTGTGTTCTCACGGCGGAAAATTTTCCGCCCCCGGAGTTTTCGCCGCAGTCAGCCGCAACGGGATTCCGATGCCGTGCTGTGAATGGGAGGAGTTTTTTCAGGCGGATTTAGAGGTGGATTCCGCGTCAAAATCCGCTGCCAAAAAACTCCGTGTGAACACAGACTTAGGCCTCATTTACATGGCAGTATTTTGCACAATAGTTTACATCAGTATTTGTAAGCTAAAACTGGGAGTGAATCCTAAACACAGAAAAAGTACAAATCTTTCTGCTATACTTTCCCTCTGTAGATTCCATTCCCGGTTTTGACATTAATAAATAGATGCAAAATATTACTGTATGAACATACTATACTTTAAAGATATGTTACCGGAGTCTGTGACCTTGTTCTTGTTGTTCAGCCTATTTCCAAAAAGGTAAATTTCTGATACAACATGCAGAGGAAAAAAAATCTATGTAAATCAATGCAATTTGCAGTCCATTGTGTCAGATTTGCACTTGTGGTAATCTCTGGTAGCAATTCTGTAGAGTGCTGCAGACTTTGGTTTGGGGATCAGTTATTTTCCAAGTTCATAGAGCTTACTGATGTTAGATTCTGGCACGTATTGGCTTAATTTCTGCTTTAAAATTTCAGCTCCATTAAAAGGATTAAAGGGTTTGTCATTTTTTAAATTATTTAATAGGGCTATTGAAGGGGCCATAAACATAAAAACTTAACCTCTTACCAAGACTCCATTTTCAGCTGCGGCAGGTCTGGTCTTCTGTATGCAGCAACACAAACTTGGGAACTTCTTCATCCAGTCACAGGCCTCATCTGTGTCCTGTTCACAAATGGCATGTGACTGATGCACTATTTGTGAAGAAGTGACTGCTGAGGTCTGTGATTGTGCCAATTGACTGCTGCAACCAAACAGCCCAGGGACCTATGCACAGAAGACCGGACTGGCTGAAGCTGGAGGTCTGGGGAGAGGTGAATAGTAAATTGTGGAAGTTTTTTTTTTGTTTGTTTGTTTGTTTTTTTGTGTTTGTACTGTATAGCCCCTCAGCAGCCTTATTAAAGGAATTGTCCAGAGATTTATTTTACTTTCATGCGCCAGGGTTATTTGATGCAGGCCATAGGGGGTTCCATGTTCATTCCAGCCCCATGTTACGTGATTGGAACCAACCCCATCCCTGGGTCGATCCATCTTTTCCTTCCTCTACTGTTTTCACAACTGGTTACATTTGCTATGAGGTTTGGCTTTAGTATAGTTTGCCAGCCCCCATAACCTACCTATGAAAACGGGAGAGGAGGCAGAGCAGCTGTTGGATGGGGTCTACAGTAATTCCAATCACTTGACTGGGGGTTGGAACCGGCTCAGAACCCACTGCTGGGTATATGTAAAATAAATTTCCATGGATAACCCCCTTTAAATAATAATAAAAAATAAGCTGGAAAAAACCCTTAAACTTTACAGAAATAAATGTGAAATATTTGAAGATTTGATGGGCTTTGAGCGGAGTATATTAAATTTCTCCTTCTTACACTGCAGAAAAATGAAGGTGATCTCTTTCATCGTCTGGGTCACATAATGAATGAAATCCTTGATCTGCGCAGACAAGTGCTAGTGGGACATCTGACTCATGATCGCATGAAGGATGTGAAGCGGCACATAACAGCTCGTCTGGACTGGGGAAATGAGTGGGTAACAGATAGCCATCTCACTGCTGTTCACATGCACAGAATGCTTTCACAGCAGATATTTCTTTTCATAAGCATCAGACATTAGAATTAATTGTTAAATAGTTGTACATTATTAACTAGAGGCAGGCTTGTGTTGTGTCCACATTCATAGAAATGCAGCTTATAGCTATATGGTACATTTTATTTCTGACCATTCTGAAAAATATGGCTTCAGAACACTGATCACATTACACCTCAGTCATTCTTTGAGAATGCTTTGAGCTGTTAAGATAAACCATTGTATTTGTGACTTGTGAGGTCAATTTAAATGCCCATAAACTAAATTCAAACCAGTATAATGGAAAATAGTTATAAATATACAAAAACAATACATACACACATAAATAAGTAGGGAATTGAAATAATCTGAGAGGTAAACGTATTATAGAAAACTGGAATATTGGGTAATCATAGTCAAATACAGCAAGGCAGTATTCCCAAGTATGACCCTTGAAGCAGTCTGAGTACTCTATTAACTATGCTATCTCTTTTCTGTTATGTTTTATGTCTTCATTACACTGACAAGTATTATGGCATCTTTACAAATTCTTGTAATAACTTTGTATATTTAAAAATTTACATCCTATGTGCCCACTTGAGTTCAGCAGCCCTGAGCTCACTGGTGGTTTTGATGTAGCTTTGTACTAGATGAACCATATTGCATTGCAGCAGAAAAGGGAATTTCCCATCTGGTAAATTAATGCCCCATTAATCCAATTATTTCTGCTGCTGTAGAACAAAATAACGGCATACTGAGACAGATTTTATTTTTGCTAAGCACCCACAATCGAAACAGGTATTTGTACATGTCATTAGAAAAATGTGATCTTTTAACTTGAAATATTTTATTAAATTTTACCACTATGATTTTGAAGAGAAATGCATTTAATGTTTATCTAGAAATGAAGCATTAAAGTAGATCTTATACAAGGACAGGATGTTTTTTTCAAGAGGTTTTCTCAACAGGACATTTGTCCATATGACCTATTGTATTAGATCAGAACCTTCTCTCAAAACTCCACTCCATTACTCAGACCAGAGAGATGCTGCAGGGCTCATGATGTCGTGCTGGTAGCTTCATACAGCATAAACAACTCTGTTTACATCTGCATTGGAGTCTCTGTCGCCGATTCCTTCATTTATATATTCTTTTAAACTGTCTTTATTTAATATCAAAGAACAAATGTAATTCTGGTAGAACTACAAGGTTCAATAAACCATAATGAACATTACAATGCAAGTACAACGTGTATGGTACATCACTTACAGTGCATCAGAGTCAGTATATGACAGTATGGGAAACTGAAAATATATTGTAAACCAAAGAATACTTCTTCTGCTTCACTAGTACATGTCCATATATACATAGTATATATGTCTCACAATAAAAGATTAAAAATGTATGCACCAGGGTTCCCCAAAGGGAGAGTTTGCTGTTTCAAGCAGAACCCAGGGGCCCTCAACTAATATGGAAGTTGTCAGAGCCTCCTCTAGCCAAAAGTATATCAATAGGGAGTATGCAGGATAAGGTGAGTGTTAAACAGAGGAAACTCTACGTGTGGAATCTTGAGTAAATAGTATGTGGAGAGTCGCACCATAAGCCCCATACCGTTTCAGTAGGGCAGATGTCCATTAAGCTTGGGTGACACGTTTGTGGGTCCATAGGGACTGTGATGAAAATGAGCCTTGACAGGAAATTTAGATACCTCTGTCCAAAATCTAGCAATAGGGAACAGGGCTAAGACATAATACAGAAGTCAGCCTTCAAAGTGAAGCATATATGACATGTACTTGTTTGCGCCTAACCCACTTTGTAAAGTCAGATTGGGGTTAAGTATGTTAGATGAATGACATATAATTGTATTAATCTGTTGTTTACTGATGGTGATACATTAAGATGAGATTTCATTAAATCATCTAGAGATTCTTCATTAAGGGTAGGAATCTGCTCATTCCACTTCTCTAGCACTGTTAAAGGAGAAAGGGTCACCTTGCTCTGTATAAGAAATCTTAAAAAAAAAAAAAAAAACTGAAAAAAAGGCTGTACATCCAGATTCCTTCCTTTTTACTAGTAAAAATGGTGCAGGATGCAAATTTTTGAACAAATTTTTCAACATCAGAATTATTAGTGACCATCTCATCATAGAGCAAGCTGAATACAATGGATAGTCTTGATAATAGAATCCCTTCGATAAAAATTTACCAGTTGGCCCACATTTCAAGTTGTGTTACTTGTTGCTCTCCAGCCTGTAAATATAATGCTCCTGTCCCTTCCTTTGATATACATGGATTTACATGCCCATTCAAAGCAATGTCATAACACTGGCCATTGGTATACGAAACATATGCAAAATTTGCCCAGCCGACACACGTTCAATTTACTAAACACATGGTAGTCAGCTGTTAGCAGTGGTGTATTGAATATCGTCTGGAAAGGAATTTGTATATAAAATATTTTAAAGGGGTTGTCCAGTTTATGAAAAATATTGAGAGGCAAATGTTATTGTATGTACAATGAAAAGTTCAATAATTTTCCATTATACTTTCTTTACCAATTCCTAACAGTTTACTAGATCTTTGCTCGCTGTCATTCATTCTGCTTACTGCCAGTGGGAAAAAAAAATCAGTCCATGGTCATGTGATGTACAGTCCACAGTCATGTGATTAACACACAGGTGCATAAAAATCGGACATCTGCCTGGTAACGAGACGTATACCTGTGTGTCCATCAAATGACCACCGACTGATTTTCATCCACTGGAAGTAAGCAGAATGAATGACAGCAAGCAGAGATCTAGAAACCACGAGGAATTGATACAGAAAGTATACTGGAGATTGTATGACTTTTCATTGTACATACTGTACATTTGCCTCTCAGTATTTGTCTGAAATTGGACAACCCCTTTAATATAATATATAATAGCTTTACTATTATTATAGATGTTTTGCAGCTTTTTCTCTTTCTAATGACTCACCCTCAGAGGTGTTAGTTTTGGGAAATCAAATTGACATCCTAGCTGTAAAAAAAAAAAAAAAAAAGCCACATTTTTAAATGTACCAATCTGAACACTATGAAATGCTCACAAAACTAGGGTATTGTATTTAAACACAGTCTAAATGCAATGTTGGCACAGTATCTCCCAGCTTTCTGTATTATTTCATAGGAGATCAATTTGTCATGATGATAGGCTCTAGCTCTTGTTTATTAATGTGATATAATATGCACAGATGGAAATGCAGCTATTATCCATTCCCTCGAATTGTATAGATTTAGTTTCCAAGGCTCATACTGTGCTGTTGCTTGGTGTAATACAGCATCCCCTAGGATACAATATGGATTATTAATGTGAACGTAGCGAATTGAATTCTAGCCTGAAGAATATTATATTACAAATGATAGCGAAAACCAATTTGTTTTGTAATGGTATTGAACTTTCCTTTGCTAGTTACTTAAAATTTGAGGTGTTAGGGGGCTATTACTTGCGTTGTTTTTACTCCTGCTATGACATCTTGTGTTTTTTCCACACAAATGAAAATGACTAACAATGATCAAAAATGTAAAACCCTTTTGTGATCTCATATGACCCATGCATTAATGTGAGTAAAAACATAGATGTGTAGTACACCCTTAGGCTAAGGGCAAAAAGTGCAGCGGGAGAAATCACGGCAGAAATGCATCGTGTCATCAGAACAGTCCCTATTGAACTAAAGGCATAGTCAGACATCCTTGATTCATATAAGTAAAATCAGTTTTCTACTTCCCGACCTATTCCTCAATTTCTGCGATTTTTGCTTTTTTTTTTTTGATATGCTAATGAGATGTTTGGTGCAACGAGGCCTTCACCTCAAAAGACTTACCTCCATGTTGTAATTGACTGGGCCAGGCAGCAAATCATAACTTGTTGGTTCAATGAGAGCACGACTGATCCCCGTATTGCTCCAAACAGCTCATTAGCATAGCAGGAAAAAGCTAATACAGTATTTTAGCAGCAGAGGTTCTGGTTGGTAAGCACAGAAAAATGTTTTATTCACGTGAACCATGGCTATCTGACTGCCCTTATAGCTTAATAGGAACCGTTCTGGCGACACACACCCTGTAAGGTGGTGGTTTTTTTTTTTGTGTGTAATTGCCATCACTTTACACATGTACACAATGTGAATTATTTATGCCTTACATGTAACACAGCAGCAACACCATTTACACAATCAGGAATTGTACAAATACTTTGAGATATTATTATTATTATTGTTAATAACTACAGTTTTTAATAAAACGATAATAACCATAACATAAAATATAATCTATAATAAGGAAAATGTAAAGATTATCACTTGATATACAGTGCACAAGAATGACCAAAAAAATATACTCTGCACACTCCTTAAGTCACTTCTGGGGGAGTTCTCTTAGCCCACACTCCAATTTACAAGAATAGCAGGACAAAATATTGACTCATGTGACTCGTTATTTATAGTTGCACAAGAATGCTTTATAATGCAAGTTATACGTATTTGTAAAGAGCAAGTTGATAAATATTTTGTCCTGCTATTCTTGTCATCTTATTGGTGTAAGTAAAACTGATAATGTTGCATGTAGGACAATTACCATCTTTGCTTCATGTTTTATCAATAGCTCTTGCCTTCACAAGCCTCTAGCCTGCACTTCAGGATTTAATCCATATTCATGCTTGCATTGTAAGTCCTTTGGGATGTAAATGTAAAATAAACAGTAAAGCTGTTTTATTTTTAAAGGAAGCATGCTTTATGCATGTTTCACATCTGCACCTCTGTGCAGGACTTTTTCCTCCGCGATTTTCGGCAGACTCTGCAACAGAGCATTGGAGACTCCTCTGCACGGTTCACTTTTTCCTTCACCGGTTTCAGTTTAAAAACGTTGGCCATCCAATGGACCCCATTATAGTCATAGCGGTCCACCTCTTCATTGTTTGAGTTCTCCGAAGGACCTGAACTATGGAGAGGTGTGATGCTAGTGTGAACCTAGCATCAGTAAATTCTCTAATATACATTGTAATAAATACTATGATCCAGATTTACTATTGTGTTTATGATTAGACTGTCGTGTAAATATGGCATATCTTGTGTGCAGCTTTGTGCATCTAGTTTTAAGCTAACATTTTTCTGACTTTCTAGATGTGTTGGTGTGGCCTCTAAAAAAGAGGGGGGCATAACTTAAATGTGCCAAGATGCGCCAAAATTTTGTTGTAAAATTCTAGCTCATAGTGTGGAAACTATAGACTAAACTTAGACTAGACAATCTAAACATATGCCATATTTATTACCCACCATCAGGCACTGTAATAAATCTGGTGAATTTTCTGACTGCTTGTCCCTAATACTTGTCCTCATTCCCTGGTGACTGCTTCTATACATCCCCATGCAAAAAAAGTAAATGAGAGACAGCAGTATGTGCAAGACATTGCATACCAGTTGTTTTTTTGTTTTTTTTTTTTGGGGGGGGGGGATCAGTTAGGAGCCATGATAGGCATAATGAAGAAAACTGCATTCTCATGAAAAGAATATATATAGTCTTTAAAACATATGTATTGTTTTAACAGTTTTATAGAAATCAGTAGTGCATATGGCCATTCTTTCTACTTTGTAAAATAAAGTTTTTTTGAGAAAGGCAGCAACTTCCTCACCTTCCAGTAGCCTGTAGTCCACCTTTCTCTGCCTCCATATTCTCTTAAGTACTAAACAGCAAGGAGGGGGAATGAGACTGCAGTATGTCAGTCAGAGAGTGATTGCATTCAGTGTGTACACAGGCCTTAGGACATTTGGGGCACCATACAGGCAAATTTTATGAGCCCTTACTACTCCTGCCGAGGCAGATAACGACAAGTGGGAGTGGCCTTTCCAACCCCCAGATTGTTATTGGTTAACTGCCATTTTTATGTACACCATTTAGCAATCACTGCAAATTTATTGTGTTCAGTTGTTACATTTATGGAAATACCAAATATGTTATTTACTATGTTCTGTGATGGTCATTTAATAAAATGGGTTTATTGTAATTTGTTCTCCTATGTTAAAGTTTTTAGTAATATCATATATATTACTAAAAATATAACTGGAGCAGTCCGGCATAAGTTTAAAGATTTATTCTATTTTTTTTTTTTTCATTAGGTCAATCTGGTCTCAAAACTAGCACCTTCTGTACGGGAGGCAGACACCCGAAAAATTGAGACACAGACTCAATCATTTACAATTTTCTTTGCATATGTACAACTATCTCTCTTCTGTATATAGTGTACTGCTATATAGATATACATTTCTATGTGCCTGCACATTGTGTGATTTAAAAAAAAGTATTTTTTAAGCATACAGTGTACTGGCATATAGATATATGCAGTCTTATGCAAAAGTTTTAGGCAAGTGTAGAAAAAAATGCTGCAAAGTAAATACAAAATACAAGTTTTTATTTTTGTCAATTAAAATTAAATGAATGAACAAAACAAGGAGACCTGGAAGTGATGATATGGACCCACAGAGTCCTGATCTTAACATCATAAAATCTGTCTGGGATTACATGAAGACAGAAGTATTTGAACAACCTAAATCAACAGAAGATCAGTGGATAGTTCTCCATGATATTTGGAGCAACCTCCCTGCCAAATTCCTTCAAAAGTGTGTGTGAGTACCTAGAATTGATGCCGTTTTGAAGGCAAAGGATGGTTACACAATATATTGATATGTTAGATTTCTCTTTTGTTCATTCAATTAATTGTGTTAATTGAGACAAAATAAACTATTAACACTTCTATTTTTGAAAGCATTTTAAATTTTCAGCGTTTTTCCACACCAGCCTAAAACTTTTGTACACTATTTACTGAATTGCAAGTGCAGTGAATACTAATGAAGTGAATACTGTACATAGAGGGTGTCTATTGAGCTTTGGCAGGGCCGCCAGTACTGTCCTGATAGAAGCCCTGTGTACACAAAGGTAGTGGACCAATGGTTAGAGATATCTGGCTGAGTGTGACCAGCACAACTTGTACATCACAACAGGCAAGGCTGGCCCACTTAGCAAGCATTTTAAAAGAATATGTACATTTACATTAACCAGCAGAAGAAGGAAAAAGACACATAATATGTGGGATAAAAAACTAATTTCTAGTATTTTTAAGAAACAACTACAGCTGTTTAAGGAGGCATTGTAATTTTTAAATTATTTATTTTACAATGGATACTTTTAAAACATATGAAGTGGTTTGAAACTCTTTAGCAGACCCGTTTATCACATAGGTTTAATGAATGGTATTAGAATGTTTGTTTTAATAGTTTTCCATATTTTATAGGCAGCTGGGTCTAGACTTGGTTCCAAGAAAAGAGTTTGCTATGGTTGATCCAGAAGAAATCAGCGTTACTGAATTATACAGATTAGTAAGTAGGACAAAAATAAAGTTTTTGAATGTGTTGGATGACCTATAAAATGAATGTGTAAATTAACAATAAAAGCTTGTTATGATATACATGGTAAGACAAAGATAGAAATTTTTTTTTTTTTTGTATCTTAAAGGGGTTATACTGTTTCTCGTCAAACCCCTACAGATCAATATTAGATCTGTAGGGGTTTGAAACCCAAGATCCCCGCAGATCAGCTGTACTGAAACGGCACGGCTCTCAGTATTGTAAACAATACTGGGAGCCACACTGTCTAGGTACAGCTGATCTGCATGGCTCAGGAGTGTTGGACCCCCCACAGATCTAATATTGATGGCCGTCAATGATAGAAACCAGATTACACCTTTAAAATTATTTTAAATGTAATTTTTTTTTTGGTTAGATAAAACATGCAAGTATCGTGTTCCATGACAATGTGATTTAATCATGGGGTGGCCTATATTAACGTTTATATTACGTGTTAACAAGATTGTCCGCGACTTTAGCATTGTTGACCTGTCTTCAGTATAAGTGGTAGATCAGCAAGGGTCCGACTCTTGACACCCCTGCCGGTCAGCTAAACAGCTCAGTGTGCTGTGTAGCAAGTGGCAAAGGTACTGCTACAAGTGAACAATACATAAACAGTTATAACATATATAGTATAAGGCTGATTGTGGTGGTCTGATTTTCTGAACTCATGCACTGTCATTTTTATTTAATTTTCTATAATATTTTATGACTTCGTTACATTGATTTAAAGATTTCTTTAATCTTTTAGAGAGCAGGCCTGTTTTATTTGCATAATATAAATGTGTACCTGTTATTGATGGTTTATACTGAACATACTTTTACAGATTTTGATATTGGTAATTTGAGATTAAAGCATGATAACATTACAGTCATGGCTGTAAGTGTTGGCACCCCTCAAATTTTTTCAGAAAATGAAGTTTTTCTCAGAAAATTATTGCAGTTACACATGTTTTGTCATACACTTGTTTATTTCCATTGTGGGTATTGGAACAACACAAAAAAAAAACTGAGGAAAAAAAGGCAAATTGGACATTATTTCACACAAAACCCCAAAAATGGGCTGGACAAAATTGTTGGCACTTTTACAAATTTGTGGGTAAATAGCTTTGTTTCAAGCATGTGATGCTCGTTCAAACTCACCTGTGGTGTGTGGGCAATAAAAAAAAAATCACACCTGAAACCAGATAAAAAGGAAAGAAGTTGATTCAATCTTTGCATTGTGTGTCTGCCACACTAAGCAAGGAGAACAAAGAGGAGAAGAGAACTGTCTGAGGACCCAAATTTTGGAAAAATAGCAACAATCTCAAGGTTACAAGTTCGTCTCCAGAGTTCTTGATGTGTGCAACATAATCATAATCAAGAAGTTTACAACCCATAGCACTGTAGCTAATCTCCCTGGACATGGAGAAAAATTGATGAATGGTTGCAATGCAGGATAGTCCTGATGGTGGATAAGCAGTCCCAAAGAAATTCAAGCTGTCCTACATGCTCAGTGTCAGTGCGAACTATCTGTCCAGATTTGAATGAAATTAAACACTATGACAGGAGACCCAGGAAGACCCCACTGCTGACACAGAGACATGAAAAAGCTAGACTGCAGTTTGCCAAAATGAATGTGAGTAAGCCAAAATCCTTCTGGGAAAACGTCTTGTGGACAGAAAACGGAACAAGGCATCATGAAATCTGAAATTTCCAAGGGATTTTGGGTGTCAATGTAGGGCCCAGTGTCAGAAAACTGAGTTTGCATCCTAATTTATGGGTCTTCCAGCAGGACAAAGACCCCAAACGTACTTCAAAAAGTACCCAGAAATGGATGGAAACAAAGCGCTGGAGAATTTTGAAGTGGCCAGCAATGAGTCCAGATCTAAATCCCATTGCACACTTGTGGCGAGATATGAAATTTACAATTTGTAGAAGGCACCCTTCAAATATGAGAGACCTGGAGCAGTTTGCTAAAGAAGAGTGGTTCAAAATTCCAGTTGAGTGGTGTAAGAAGCTTGTTGATGGTTATAGGAAGCGATTGATTTCAGTTATTTTTTTCCAAAAGGTGTGCAACCAAATATTAAGTTGAGGATGCCAGTAATTTTATCCTGCCCATTTTTGGAGTTTTGCGTAAAATTATGTAATTTTTGGCTTTTTTTTACTCTGTTTTTTGTGTTGTTCCAATACACACAAAGGAAATAAACGTGTATAATAAAATATGTAACTGCAATAGTTTCCTGAGGGAAATACTAAATTTTCTGGAAAAATTTCAGGGGTGCCAACACTTACGGCCATGACTGTAATAAGCCACCAATGTTTAATCGTTGGGGTCCTTCCGTTTTCACCCACATCTATCACAGAAATGATGGAGACTTGATACTTGGTGAGAGATCGTGGCTCTTTTAGATTTTTTTCAATTAGCAAGTTATGATATTACTGTTACATAATTCTTATAATAGATGATTTTTCTTTTAGATAATAATAGATAATTCTTTTTTTTTTTTTGCATTTACGTTATTCAGATGGAGCACAGGCATAGAAAAAAAGACACTCCAGTGCTAGCAAGCAGCCACCACCTATTTGTACAGATGAAGAGCTTAATGTGTTCAAATCTGGGAGAGGAACTGGAAGTGATATTCTCACTTTATGACAGCAAAGAAAATCGACCTATAAGGTGATGAGTTTAATTCAGATTGCTAAAATGCATTAAATACGAGTATTTCAGTGTTTTTAAAATGTAGCAGTTAATAAAGACATCACTTTTTAACTTTTTCTATGTTCAGTATATAATTATCATAATTTGATGTACTTGTGAAAAAAAAACTAGCGTAAAATCTATATTTTAGGTGTATGAGTATTTCAATTATTTCACTAAAATCTGTATGCTTTAAAAAAGAAAAATTCTTATGAAATTATGAAAAATTAGCCCACAGGTAGGGAAAGGCTTAACTTAACAAACTGAGCAGTAGTTACTGTTTCATTACCTTTGACAATATGTGACTGCTGTGGCTGAGGCCAGTGATACACTGTGTTGTTGATGTGACATTCCCACTGTGGCCCCATCTCCCAGGTCCAGCTGGGATTCAATAGGTAAGTGCTGCTTTAAAGCCACTTTACATGACACCTGTCACCTCTCCTGAGTTATCTATGTGAAAACTTGTATTTCCTATAATATAGCAATGCTGGTGCATATATTCTTAGAACTCTATATTGTGACTTTCCTTGTTATTACTCTTAAAAATTTTTTGAATAAATTGACAGCTGGGTGTTACCATTTGGGGTTGTGTCTCTACACACTCTGACATTGTCCAATCAACGTCAACTTGTGCATAAATTTCTAGTAGGGATAATAGAAGAATGTGAAGAGCTTGTGATTTTTTATTTTTTTTTATTATTATGTTGTGTTCATACAAGAATTATTTTTTGGGGAACTGATTAAACTTCTCACATGTGGTTAAAGGGGTTGTCCAGGATATACAATTTTTTGAAAGGATGCCAGGGAAGTTGAAAAAAAAAAAAAAAATAACAACATACTCGCCTGTCTCCGGGGCTACAGTGTCTCCCACTACGGTCTGGACCTGCTGTTCCCGGGGTCCTGTTCTGGCGGAAGTCCTTGGCCTCAGCGGCCTAAGGAAAGGACACTGGACATCACAGGTGACATATTTGAGTGATGTCCAGTTTTCTTTCCTGAGGCCACTGATTGGCCTCAGCAGTCATGAGAGGTGAAGACTTCCACCAGAAGAAGCAATGGGGAGCTGCAGGACCGGACAGCAGCGGGACACTGGGAACAGAATATGTTTTGATTTGGTTTTTTTTGTTAGTTTTTCAGCTTCCTCCTTGCTGAAAATTGTATATCCTGGACAAACCTCTTTAAATTATCTCTGCTTCAATGAGAAAACATAATCTTTCTGACCATTTGGGGTAAAAATAAAGATATGTTCGCTAAGAGGCCATATGATGCGGATATACGACTCATCCCACTGCTTGAGCTGTCAGGCTCCTAACGCTGGAATTTTCCACTGTCTGTGGGATTGGTCTGTGGTACAGTGGTTTTGAAATAGGGTGATCTCTTTCTCAGCTGCCCACTTGATCACCTATATCCTGAGGAATCCATTATGGGCAATATTTGGCTATGTTGATCCAGATATGCAGAGGTGCTTCAAAGGGGGTGGGAAACTCTTTATAGTGGTCACAGCTGCAGGCTGTAAAACTATTTTCCAGCTGTAACTGAGCCCTGATCCACCATCTTTTAAGCTTGTCTTAGAGAAGCTGTTTTTTGTTTTTTTGAGAATGGAGTAGGTGGAGGCCTCTCTGCAGAAAGGAGTGGAGTGGAGTTTTTGTTTCACATGTGGGAGAGTTTCATAGAAATAATACCAGCCTGTGTTCATCATTCATCATGGATTAGACAATGCTTTGTTTCGATTACCTAGTACCAAGAACGACACTTAGCTGGGGATACCCCGTTGCTGGTGTGTTGTACCACCGCTGCCACGGAGCACTGCGGAGAGCCACAATACTTTCAGATCCTTTTCCTGACATCAAATTATGTTATGGTCTGATTGATGAAGATGATTAGCTTTGTGTTGTGGTTGTGTTTGTTGTTTTGAATTGTTGACAGTTTCCACTATGATTGTGCTGTTTGTTAGCTCAACCCTTTCATAGGGTTTGACACTGATTCTCCTTGGCACTCTCTCTTTTTGCTATGTTGATGTGCCAAATGATGTGATACTGTGTATTTTTGATCTAGCAATGTATCATGATTTACAGATTCCCCTGCGTCTCACGCATACTATATTACATGTTGTCTGTTATGTTTGTTATAAACTTTAATAAAAAACAGTTAAAAAATAAATTTAAAAAAATAAATACGGTAAATGTTTGAAGAAAATACATAATAATACATATGCTGTCTTTCTCCGAAAAAACAAAACAAATGTATATGTTAGAGGAGGCATCCTAACATGTCAGTCACTTCCTTGAAATAAGTGTATCCAAAATGGTTAACATTTCTAAACATCTAGATATGGAACTTTTTAATTGGTTTTAGGCCAGGACTTTGCAAACACAAAGTTTCTTGCATAATACATTTAAAATGTAAAATATCAAAGCTTTGAACATTCTATACATGAAAGGGAAAAGTTGCCCAGATACTGAAAGCCAAAATGCCTCTCTGTATTTTCATTTCTTTTCTCTTGATAATTCCCAGTTATTAATTTTTGACAAGGTGATCATGTTCAGTAGTGTTGGATTTCCTGTTTTTATATACTGTACATTTCTGTTTTATTTTTGTCTAATAGGATGGAAAACAAATGTATGGTATACTTGTGTGCTGTCTATGCAACTTATTGACTCATTGTATGGGTACACAGTATATATGGCTGTTTAAATAAGGTCACGCAGGGTATTTTAGTTGTGAATTCTTTAAATGAGGCTGTTGTGATGCCTGTCACAACTTCACTACAACCTCTCTCAGCATCTCTTTCGACAGATTTACAGAGTAGAGACGGCTATAAATGGTGCCTGTATTCATCTGGCATCGAATGTGAAGTCTCCAGCAGCCGTTGGGGCCATTTACATGCAGAAATTGAAGATAAATTTGAGGCAAATGGCTCAAATTCCTCGTCACTTTCCGTCCCTCCAGCTTTCCGCAACAGAATGTCAGCTTTCCACAATGGCTGTCACTCGCTAATAGGGCTCAAATGAATGGTCCTAATCAGGACTGTCTCACTCCACAAGTTCTGTTGCTGAATCAGCCTTGTAATCCAATGGGAGGCAGATTCAGGGCATAATTTGGCGCTCATTTTCAGGTGGAATCCGGCTCAAAATCGGTGCCAAATTTCTCTGTTTGATCACACCGTTACTGGGCCAGTATGTAGCCCTTTTGAGGTTGAAGCACTATACTGATAATTTACTTGCATTATATAATTTTTTACATTTTGTTGATTTTATTTTTTGTTGAAATGGTGGTGTGCTGTGTCCTAAGTTATTGAAGGGTCATGGAACAGGATTTTTACATACTGTACATAAAACTAACATAGACTAGAGGAGAAAAGGTTAAACCAGCTGTTGAGAGAGAATCCTTTGAGTGGGTGTAGTTCATTCTTTTATTTATTTTTATATTATTACTTTTTTTTTTTTTACATTACATGGTGTGTATTATTGAACGTTTTGTGTAGCGCATCTAAGATTCTGTAACATTAGTTTAATCAAAATCACGGACACCCCCAGTAGGACTTCATTGTGATAGAGATCTGTGTGGCACCATTGGCATTTGTCATATGATAGTTCAGCAGAGCAATGCAACTTCCTTTATAAAATTAAGCCATGCTGCAGATGTGAACAGAGCCTAAAATATTTCATTACTGAGTCTTTTAGTGTCACATTAGGCTTTTAGTTTCCAAGGGCAAAACGGTGCTTGCAGATTAGCAACTTTTTATAGAGCTTTGTATTTCTAAATGCTGCTTGTTTCTTAATTCCATTTTAATTCTTTTATGTGATAATATTTAATTGCTTTGCTGCATACTCCATAATTATATATTGTGCAAGTGTTACATGTTGAAGGTTAGGTTTTCTGGATGCACTGAAACCCAAGCAACTTTAAATTGAAGATTATAAATATTAAAAGTCAACTGCATGCAGCCCACTGATGTAAAGAAACCAAAAAATATCAACGTTTGGGATGACTGCTGTTTTAATTGGCATCTTTATCCTATTTTCACTTGTTTATTGATGCTGTCAGTGCATGTGGAGGAAGCTTTGTAGCTTAAAATGGCTTCTTATGAGAAAAAAGGCGCTCCACTGTGAAGTTTTAATCATTGCTTGTGATCAGCTGCCTCCTCAGATTGAGAGGTTTCCTTGAATTTAATCACAAACTCCCAATTAAAAGGCCTAGGCGAATGTAGCTCATTGTGTATAGACTTACCAGCATGTTCTGTGCTTGTTGGGAGAAGTATCTACACAAGTTGTACTTTCTTTTTATTGTTTTTTTTTTTTAATTGCCTTTCAGTAGAATTCCTACTTTACCAAACAAACAATCTTTCAGGGACTGTTCCTCTGGACTGCACTACAGTATGTCCCCACTACATGTCATTGGAAGTATTCTTGGAATGATTCTCTGCTGCTTCGATCACCACTTAACTTTGTAAACAAAGTTTTTGGAAAATAATTAACTTCATTCCAGTGGCAGTCAAGTCACAAAGTCAAGACCGTATTGACATTTCTATTGTTTGTATTAAAGTTATCAGAGAACACTATTTGGAAGCAGCTTAAATTTTCCCTTTATTAAGGGCCATTGTGCAGAGACTGTATTCATTCACAGAGAGCCCCGAGATCAAATAAAAATAGTAATAAAATAATAAACTTTCTTTAGATAACTTGTGGACATTCACTTTATGCTTAGAAGATCATCAATTCTCAAATTCACATATCAATACTGCTATTGTTATTGGAGGATTAAATTGGAGATTGGAGCATCTAAAATAACTAGGAAGTTTATACTTTACGATCATTACATTTGAAGAAATGCATTTTCAGGCAAAAACAGTATTAGTTGTAATATTGGTAATAATTTTTTGGTCATGAGCTCTCATCTAGTACAGGTTTTGGTGTTGATCTCTAGGTTTGCCTTACTGGTTTACATTTTCTCATTAGAGAGCAATGAAGCCTTTAGCAAATATGGCCTTAGAGGAGCTGAGGGATAAAAAAAAAATTATATAAAGTCATGCCATTGCTTTTCGGCTTAACTACTAAATGCCTGAGAGAAACTGTGTAGCCAAGAATCTCCCTGGGACCACGGTAGTCTGTTTAGTTAGGTTTAGTTTATGTCCCAGAGGTAAAGGTTTATCTTTTGTTTAGCTGTTTCCTGTGTTTGAAAAGCATGAGCACGAGTGTTGTAATAAAACACAATAGTAGATGAAATTTACAAAGCATACTTTTAGAAATAATAGAGGTATGATAGCAAAATATTAGAATACTTTTGAGCTTGGACTACCCCTGAGATCATTGATTAAGTGGTTCCCTGGTATTCACTTTTTAACCTGCGTACGGGAATTTGAGCTTCTCTGCAGAGGACCACCAGGTCCACCTCTAGGACCCTCATGAATGAATAGGCTATGATGTATGGCATTGAGGGGACAGGTATAAAGGTGGTCAAAGGACAATTCAAGGTCAGAGCAGGCAAAATTCATGCATTACAGTATATCGGGGAAGTGCTCGGAGTAGGTGGCATAGAGTTAGTTTGGTTATCAGGTGGGACAGGCAGCACAAGTACAGAGTCAGATAATAAGAAAGCTAGGAAACTTTTGCTAAAGTACCCCCAATAAAGTGCTTTAAAACACTATGACCCTTTGATAGGGTAAGGAAAGATTTTGGTGTATGAGGGCTGGCCCTTAGGCAGGCATCATGCATGCCCCACTGAAGTTTACACCAGCAAGAGAAAGGAGATGGGAACAGCCATGACCAAGCCCATAGCAAAAAGCCGGGCTGCGGTGGTGGTGGTGGGTGCTAGCATTCTGGCAGCTGCAACAGTCTGGAAAGCAGACATGCGGACAGTCACAGATTGTCAACATTGCATTATTAGTGGTTAAGATTAACTAGGATACTATAGTAGCTATTTGAAAATTCCTATAGGCTCAGCCTCAAATTAGAGAGCATAGTGAAAATTCATCTGCCTGGTAGATGCCATAATCCAGTTCCATGGAAATATGCAAGAGTTCTGGCACTCAATTGTAGGCCAATGAAAAATATGTTTCCAATCCATAAAAGCCACAGTGATGTTTTGGTCCAACCTAGACCTTCCTCAAGACAATCAGATTGCTTTGACTAAAAAGAATGAAAATGGAATGCTACAGGATGGCAGAGAGCTCACTTAAGAATTACTTTATGTGACCAAGTGAGGTCCTTTCTGGTGTTCAATATTCTGATTGTCAAGTGAATTATAGAATACATTATATATATATATATATATATATATATATATATATATATATACAGTACAGACCAAAAGTTTGGACACACCTTCTCATTCCAAGAGTTTTCTGTATTTTCATGACTATAAAAATTGTAGATTCACACTGAAGGCATCAAAACTATGAATTAACACATGTGGAATTA
The DNA here is from genome assembly GCA_947044405.1 of Leptodactylus fallax. NCBI lineage: Eukaryota > Metazoa > Chordata > Amphibia > Anura > Leptodactylidae > Leptodactylus > Leptodactylus fallax. The sequence goes on along the minus strand of CAMRHE010000011.1, from coordinate 736,832 downwards.
TATACTTAACAAAAAAGTGTGAAACAACTGAAAATATGTCTTATATTCTAGGTTCTTCAAAGTAGCCACCTTTTCCTTTGATTACTGCTTTGCACACTCTTGGCATTCTCTTGATGAGCTTCAAGAGGTAGTCACCTGAAATGGTCTTCCAACAGTCTTGAAGGAGTTCCCAGAGATGCTTAGCACTTGTTGGCCCTTTTGCCTTCACTCTGCGGTCTAGCTCACCCCAAACCATCTCGATTGGGTTCAGGTCTGGTGACTGTGGAGGCCAGGTCATCTGGCGTAGCACCCCATCACTCTCCTTCTTGGTCAAATAGCCCTTACACAGTCTGGAGGTGTTTGGGGTCATTGTCCTGTTGAAAAATAAATGATGGTCCAACTAAACGCAAACTGGATGGAATAGCATGCCGCTGCAAGATGCTGTGGTAACCATGCTGGTTCAGTATTCCTTCAATTTTGAATAAATCCCCAACAATGTCACCAGCAAAGCACCCCCACACCATCACACCTCCTCCTCCATGCTTCACGGTGGGAACCAGGCATGTAGAGTCCATTCGTTCACCTTTTCTGTGTCGCACAAAGACACGGTGGTTGGAACCAAAGATCTCAAATTTGGACTCATCAGACCAAAGCACAGATTTCCACAGGTCTAATGTCCATTCCTTGTGTTCTTTAGCCCAAACAAGTCTCTTGTGCTTGTTGCCTGTCCTTACCAGTGGTTTCCTAGCAGCTATTTTACCATGAAGGCCTGCTGCACACAGTCTCCTCTTAACAGTTGTTGTAGAGATGTGTCTGCTGCTAGAACTCTGTGTGGCATTGACCTGGTCTCTAATCTGAGCTGCTGTTAACCTGCGATTTCTGAGGCTGGTGACTCGGATGAACTTATCCTCCGCAGCAGAGGTGACTCTTGGTCTTCCTTTCCTGGGGCGGTCCTCATGGTGAGCCAGTTTCTTTGTAGCGCTTGATGGTTTTGACCACTGCACTTGGGGACACTTTCAAAGTTTTCCCAGTTTTTCGGACTGACTGACCTTCATTTCTTAAAGTAATGATGGCCACTCGTTTTTCTTTACTCAGCTGATTTTTTTCTTGCCATAATACAAATTCTAACACTCCATTCAGTAGGACTATCAGCTGTGTATCCACCTGACTTCTGAACAACACAACTGATGGTCCCAACCCCATTTATAAGGCAAGAAATCCCACTTATTAAACCTGACAGGGCACACCTGTGAAGTGAAAACCATTTCAGGTGACTACCTCTTGAAGCTCATCAAGAGAATGCCAAGAGTGTGCAAAGCAGTAATCAAAGCAAAAGGTGGCTACTTTGAAGAACCTAGAATATAAGACATATTTTCAGTTGTTTCACACTTTTTTGTTAAGTATATAATTCCACATGTGTTAATTCATAGTTTTGATGCCTTCAGTCTGAATCTACAATTTTTATAGTAATACAAATACAGAAAACTCTTGGAATGAGAAGGTGTGTCCAAACTTTTGGTCTGTACTGTGTATATATATATATATATATATATATATATATAATCGTGAGCTCACAGAAGTGACCAGTCAAACACAGGAAGTGTGTTTAAGGCTATTTCCTCTTTATTTGGTGTACAACGTAAACCTTTATATTAATCAAAAGTAGACGTGGCTAAAACATAAGATTGTACCCAGCAACATATATCATCATACAATCATGATTGGTTGTTGGCTATCTATCCCCGCTCCCAGTGCCTAACTGAAAGCTAGCATTTTATTTCACTGCCTGGCATGTTGCAAGAGATCATAAATTATGATATTCTGATATTAAAATAGAATAAACAACATCTCAAAAGCAGAACGAAATGCAGACATTATTGCGACGTGGTATCTTTCCATAAGCTTGAAAATAAAATATATTTCTCCATCTTAAAGATGTTAGAGGCAGCATATTTCTATAACACTGGCCACCAGTGGTTTTCAAAGTGCTGTGTTACCATGCTTAAAAAGGTTGTCCAGGTTAAAAAAAAAAAAAAAAAAAATTGATTAGTTCCTTCTGCTGACGCTGCTGATTAGCCTCGGCATTCACGTGGCCGCCTAAGCCAATTAGAGGCATAAGAAAGGGAACCTGGGTACGTCACAGGTAGTGCCTTCCCGTGTCCTTTACTGAGGCCACTGATTGATTTCAGTGGTAACGTGAAAACAACTGAGCTGCAGGACTGGACTTCGCTGGGAGACCCCGGACCACTGGGGAATGGTGAATGTGTTTTTTTTTTTTTTTTTTTTTTTGTGTGTTTTGTTTTTTCCACCTTCCCCAGCTTAATTTAAAAAATAAATAAATAAATAAAAATTTTGCCTGGCCAACCCCTTTAATTTTTAATAGAGCACCACGCAGGAGCTTCTTATGTCATACCATGAACTGGATCATATCCAGTACAAAACAGGGAAACCCATTCCAGCCTGGCTCATATGCCCCAACCTTAGAGTTAGCAAAGCTGATGTTTACATTTATTACTAAAATAACATGACCAACAAAGTTCACGTTTCATAACAGAATATAGTTTGAATTCGGCTTCTGGGATTATGGAACTGGGGAATTGCTAGCAACGATAACACTATGTAACACAAATTTTGTTCCCAGCTTTTAAATGTTATATTCCAATTGCTTATGTCTAAAACAAATTAAAAATTGCTTACATTCATCATAAACTTCGCTTTTGTGACCACGGCAACGAAAATTATGCATTTTTACTATAGAAACAGACGATTTTGCATCTTCTCATTTATACAGTCAGAATAATATTTGGATTGAGAATTTGATTTAGGCCTATTTCACACTAATGACTAGTGATATTTACAATATTAACACAGTTAATCTGCTAATTAAGAGAGTAGCATTTATCCACTTACCTTCAAGAGTTTTCTTGCAGTGCTCACATGTGAAATGAGGAGCCCATGGTTTGTCTTGGTCACCAACAGGCATGCCGAAGTATGCTTTGTAGGCCTCACACATCTTAGCAGATGCTTCCACAGAGTACTTTTTCGCTCTTGTCTTTATAAACTGGCCACATACGTAGCAAAATGCGTCTGCTGGATGTATGCAACCTCTTGATGCCATCTAAATTGACTAAGTTGCTGTGAACTGTAAGGAAAAAGGATGTCTCTCCAAACTTGATAAAAATGGTCTTTATTCCATGCAGTATTAAAGTTCAAGAGTGTACTGAGGATTCAGCAGAGCAAGATTGATTACCCGGTACCAGAGTAACACACAATACAGTGCTGGCCAAAAGTATTGGCACCCCTGCAATTCTGTCAGATAATACTCAATTTCTTCCAGAAAATGATTGCAATCACAAATGCTTTGGTAATAATATCTTCATTTATTTTGCTTGCAATGAAAAAACACAAAAGAGAATGAAAAAAAAGTCAAATCATTGATCATTTTACACAAAACTCCAAAAATGGGCCGGACAAAAGTATTGGCACCCTCAGCCTAATACTTGGTAGCACAACCTTTAGACAAAATAACTGCGAACAACCGCTTCCGGTAACCATCAATGAGTTTCTTACAATGCTCTGCTGGAATTTTAGACCATTCTTCTTTGGCAAATTTTTCCAGGTCCCTGAGATTTGAAGGGTGCCTTCTCCAAACTGCCATTTTGAGATCTCTCCACAGGTGTTCTATGGGATTCGGGTCTGGACTCATTGCTGGCCACTTTAGAAGTCTCCAGTGCTTTCTCTCAAACCATTTTCTAGTGCTTTTTGAAGTGTGTTTTGGGTCATTGTCCTGCTGGAAGACCCATGACCTCTGAGGGAGACCCAGCTTTCTCACACTGGGCCCTACATTATGCTGCAAAATTTGTTGGTAGTCTTCAGACTTCATAATGCCATGCAGACGGTCAAGCAGTCCAGTGCCAGAGGCAGCAAAGCAACCCCAAAACATCAGGGAACCTCCGCCATGTTTGACTGTAGGGACCGTGTTCTTTTCTTTGAAGGCCTCTTTTTTTTTCCTGTAAACTCTATGTTGATGCCTTTTCCCAAAAAGCTCTACTTTTGTCTCATCTGAGCAGAGAACATTCTTCCAAAAAGTTTTTGGCTTTCTCAGGTAAGTTTTGGCATACTCCAGCCTGGCTTTTTTATGTCTCTGGGTCAGAAGTGGGGTCTTCTTGGGTATCCTACCATAGAGTCCCTTTTCATTCAGACGCCGACGGATAGTACGGGTTGACACTGTTGCATCCTCGGATTGCAGGGCAGCTAGAACTTGTTTGGATGTTAGTCGAGGTTCTTTAGCCACCATCCGCACAATCTTTCATTGAAATCTCTCGTCAATTTTTCTTTTCCGTCCACATCTAGGGATGTTAGCCACAGTGCCATGGGCTTTAAACTTCTTGATGACACTGCACACGGAAGACACAGGAACATTCAGGTCTTTGGAGATGGACTTGTAGCCTTGAGATTGCTCATGCTTCCTCACAATTTTGCTTCTCAAGTCCTCAGACAGTTCTTTGGTCTTCTTTCTTTTCTCGATGCTCAATGTGGTACACACAAGGACACAGGACAGAGGTTGAGTCAACTTTAATCCATTTCAACTGGCTGCAAGTGTGATTTAGTTATTGCCACCACCTGTGACGTGCCACAGGTAAGTAACAGGTGCTGTTAATTACACAAATTAGAGAAGCATCACCTGATTTTTCAAAGGGTGCCAATACTTTTGTCCACCCCCTTTTTTATGTTTGGTGTGGAATTATATCCAATTTGGCTTTTTGACAATTCTTTTTGTGGTTTTCCATTGACGACAAATTAAATGAAGATATTATTACCAAAGCATTTGTGATTGCAATCATTTTCTGGAAGAAATTGAGTATTATCTGACAGAATTGCAGGGGTGCCAATACTTTTGGCCAGCACTGTATATACATTTACATTCCTAAGCTCCTCCTGTAATGGGTGTGGGGTGAAGTGTGAATACTGTTGTTATCAGAATCTGAATAGATATTGAATTCACACCTGTCTGTCTAGGTCAATTCCCCTTTGTTTGTGATGGCCATTGCCCACTTACTATGCAATCCCAATCAATTAGATCCTGTCTCTCTGTCTCTCAGGAAGGGCTATAGTGGCCCTATATAACTGTAGTTATACAGCTACCTATAATTCTGTGCAGTCCCAGAAATTTCTAGATAATTCTGGGCAGTTCTAGAAACTTCTTGATAGTTCTCACAATTCCAGAAGCTTCTTAAGTATCTTGAAATATTGCGAATATCCTTAAAAATAGATCGATTTCAAAATATCATTGTGCTGACCACAAAAGCAAAGTTTACAGGGAATAATAATAACTTTTTTTCTATTCATTTAAGGTACAAACAATCAGGAAAACACACTTAACAACTGGGAACAAATATTTTTTTTAAATTGTTACATGGTGTAATTTTCAGGCTGTTTGACATCTTTTCAATAGTCATTCACTAGTTAAAGCAATAGCTAAAGGTGAGGTATACTGTTTTCATTTGCAGTGGATTAAGTCGGTATGCCATCAAGTGAAAATAGTCTTTGTTATTATACTAATGTGGCTTTTGCAGTGAAGAAACCACAGCATGAGCGTGAGTTTACACGCCATTATAGTGTTTATGTTGCTGTAAGCATGTGCCCAATATATCTTGACTGCTAGGTCCACCATATAGCATAAACCACCGTGGACAGAGAGTAATATCAGTTCTGTTTAAAAATAGGCAGAATAGCCATATTCATTGTTTAGACCTATCTTTTGTGCAAAATGCGACTGACCTTTTTAGTTCATAAAGTTTTTTTTTCCCTGGACTTTTCATTAATGGCCTATTATTAAAGGGGTTTTCTGGGCAAATGACATTGGTGACTTAAGGATAAGTCATCAATAGTGTTTGCCTGGAAAACCCCTTTAATAAAAAATTTCCAACAGTAATCATGTTTCATAACAATATAGCTTGTATTGGGGTACTGGAATGATAGTATTGGGGGATACCTTCCTATATGTGCCCAATATAGCTTTATGACTAGGTTAACTATATACTGTCAACAAGCATGGACAGAGAGTAATGCCAGTACTCTTCAGAAACAGGCATAATATCTTTATTGTTGTAAAACATTCCCATGTACAAAGTACAATTGAATCTTTTTCAGCTCTTTAAGGGGTTTTCTGGGAGTTTTAATCGATGACGTATTTTTAATACTTGCCATTTATATATGATCATTGGGGATTTAACCAAGGACTCAAAACAGTCAAAAGAACAAAGGGGCCATTGCACTGCTGGAAAAACACGTTCCATTATTGTTTATCCAGACAGAGTGTCAAGTATAGATGTGTGTCTGTGCTTGGTACTGCAGTTTAGCCCTTTTCAAAACTAAAATAAAGTTGACAATGACCTAATTAATAGGCTATGAATATGCAATGAATGGAATGCTTGTGTGACTAAGTAATGGATTATCATATATGCAGTGTCTCTTTATGGTTTAAAGTGGTTATCCAGCTTCCAAAAATTATCTGCAAATACATCCACAGCCTTTCACTGGCTTTATTTTTCTTGCTGCTCCTTGTAATACTGTTAATTACATGCAGTGAATCTGTAGACAAACTACATTTCCCATGATTCATCTGCCTGCTCTCACTCTCTGTATTTGCTGCTCATGGGTTGTGGAAGTGAGCTTGCAAACGAAACTTCACAGCAACATATGACCTCAGATGTGGGAGTGATTTATTACCTGTGATTTCCTTGCAGAGGAGAGTGGAGAAGGGAGGGGTACATAGAAAGTGAGAGCAGGCAGATGAATCATGGGAAATGTAGTTTGTCCACAGATTCACTGCATGTAAATAGCAGTGATACAAGGATTCTCAAGTAAAATAAAGCCAAGCAAAGGCTGCACAAGGGATGCATAGTTATTAATAATTAGACAGCATAAAGCTAGATAGGCAGTCTGAAACACTACCAGATTTCTCACACTGGCTGAGGCTGAATAATAAATCTGTCTTCTCTTTAGACTGTCTAGTTCAAGTTTAGGGACATGAACATCTCTCCTTGATGAGAGCACCAGTGAAGGTGTGTAGAGTTTTGAATTGCCTTTCCCCTCTACTAAGCATCTACATATCACAAGGCATTATGACAAAGGAGCTGGGGAGCTCATGCACCCTCTGTTAGATGTAACAGATCCTCAATTTGCTTTTGACTCACCGAGTCTTGAAACAGCAAACAGGATTTTAGCCAAGCCAACTTCACTTATCTGCATACAGCGCCGTATCGGGATTTTTGTCCCTCATCAGTGCAGAGCAAAGTGAGTTGGCTGGCTTTGTGGGAGGCATTGAGTGGCTTAGGGACAGGAACATCTCTCCTTGAGGAGAGCACCAGTGAAGGTGTGTAGAGTTTTGAATTGCCTTTCGCCCTCTACTAAGCATCTACATATCACAAGGCATTATGGGAAAGGAGCTGGGGAGCTCATGCTCAAGACTCGGTGAGCCAAAAGCAAATTGAGGATCTGTTACATCCAACAGAGGGCGCATGAGCTTCCCAGCTCCTTTCCCATAATGCCTTGTGATAGTTCAAGTTTATTCCACCTATTAGTTGACTTTTCCAGCTAAGCCAAACCCCTTTTGTAACTAGCCATAAAAATGATCTAAAACTTGATGTGCTTGATATGTGCCTAAAATGGCTAGGGAGACAGGGAGGGGGGTGTAACGGAGTGTGAGAGGAGGGGGGGCTGAGTGAGAGGGAGCTATTGTGGAAGGTACACAGGAAGCTAAACTACGGCTTTGGATGTGAGACTACCATCATTTTGCAGACAATCATCTTGGCTTTCTCATACATAAATCTGACTTGTAACTATTTAGCAATATGATTCTTGTCATGTAACTGCATTGCTACTGTTTTGCTCTTAAAAATCTAAATATTAATTTTTATTATTTTGTTAGTGTGTAGATTCACCTTTGGCTTTCAATACTGCCTGAATCCTTCAGGTGATGCTCTCAATCAGATTCAAGCATGTCTCAACTGAAATCTGATCCCTGGTCTCTTCTACATGTTCCCAAGGTTGGTGTATACGGGTCGACTCACTTGGGTACGAATACAGCTTTTTCTTCAACTCTACCCACAATTGGGGTATCTATCTTCAATTGGGTTGAGGTCTATGGACTGTGGGGGCTAATCCAACACTTCTACTTCATTGTCATTGAACCATTTCTTCGCTAATCTCGACGTATGCCTCGGGTCGTCGTCCTGCTAGAACACTATGTCATCCTTTTCATACCCATAGTACTCGAGTGTATGAAGTAACTCGTCTTGTAGAATACTCATATATAGCTCAGCACTAAGACCACCATCGATCCTGGTCAAGTATTCAACACCTTTGGCTGTGAAACAATCCCATGTCATCAGGCTTCCTCCACCAAACTTGACAGTTCCTTTAATTTCTCGATCCGTTAGCCCCCTTTCCCTTGTTTCTTCCAGATCCATTTGCATCCATCAGAGCCCAGTCTATTTACAATTATCTTATTGCTTCAAATCACCCATTTCCAATGTTCTGCTGTCCACTTTTTGTACTTTTTTGCAAACTCAAGCTTTTTTATGACATTATTGAAGTCGGGGCTTCTTCACCTTTTTTCGGGCAGCCATTTCCAGACTTGTGTAACGCGTATCACACAGTACTTGCTTTGACGTCTCTGATCTCACTATTACGAAGCATAGTAGCCACCTCCACTGCCGTGTTTGTTGCATCAAGATCTCATAGGTCATGTGAAGAGCCGACTTGTTAACTCTGATATTTTTCCTGAGCGTCCAACTCTTGGCTTTTGAATGGAAGGACATTTCGTATTCTTCCAACTGTCATGGCACTCACATGATGCAATTTGCCAATTTTCTTGGCCCAGAGACAGCTATCAATGAGCTCGATGATGCAGTTTCTCTTTTTTTGGGAAATCATCTTCATGGCTGATCCTCGATTTGAACCAGTGACATTTCGCTTGGGAATCAACTTTAATAACGCACTGATCTATTAGGGAATGTGAAAACATGTAATTTGTAGTTGTGATGATATTAGGTGCAGGTATAGTCTTAGGATATCAATATTGGTCTATAATACTGCAAATGGAATGTGGTCAAACTACTATTGTCCTGTCCCTGAAGCAATCAGCCATCTGGTCAAAAGCCTTCATCTGCATAAGACTACAACCCTCACTAACCCAGTGGGGGTTTATTTAGACAGGATATCTTATGCAAACGATCCACCTATAGTTGCCAGCCACCCTGGCACCATTATTAGGTCAGAGGGCTTATGGTTTTATGACAATATCTGGCCTGGGGAACCTCTTATTGTCGACCCGATAGATCCCCCAGATGCGTCAGGTCAAGGCGCACGCTCAGAATATACACATGTCACCGTTCATAGTCCAGGAAAGGTGCAGGCACTGATCTCCTTACCCAAAGGGAGCTGGAGTGTCAAACTTGGAGTCTATGTATTGGGGATCTCGCCAGGAACCCCATTATACTACCAGCCAGACTCTATAAACATCATGCATAGACTTATACTGAAAAGTTATTCTGAGAGATGTAGAGAGAGGGCGTGGCTTCTCCCCCTGGTGACCTCACTCAGGGAGGAGACCAGGGGAGACAAAAGGGCTCCGCCCAGGCTGAACGGGTCTCTGTTGTCCTGGAAATTTGGAGATGCACGCTTCCTAGAAGCAAGCTGTGGGGGAAGCCAGCCATGTGACCAACATGTGGCTGCCATGCTGGCTGCCATGCGGCCTAAGGAGCCAAACTGGAGGCCATTTTGTAACTCTAAAAGAGGTGTCACTGCATGTAAGCAACACATGCTTTGCCCAAGACTGCTCTGAGCCTACCACATGGGCTCAGAGAAATGGACTAACTACTTGTTCCAGAAGTTTGTCTTCGGCCATTTTACCCTGCTAAGGTCATCTGCTATTGGACGTCCACAAGATACTTGCCCTGGCTGAATCACACTTGGAAGCCAGAGATACCTGCACAAGCTGGTGTTGGTAATATATATTCTTTTCTTTCTTTTATCCCCATTTTTATTTTTATGTACCGTGTTATGCTGTTTTCACTTCTATCTGCTTGTTAACCACTGCATGTATTCTATGTATGTGTTGAGTGTCTAGTATCGACCCGTTTAGGGGTTAATAAATATATAAAATTTAGAAGGCCCGTCTCGTATTATCCTCTGTCTGACCTACATTCACGAAAAGTGGATGTGAGGTAATCGAAGCGATCTTAGGTAGGCCAGGCGCGGTCGCTGGTAAACTCGGATCCTTCACAGTGGTGGCAGCGTGGTGGGATAGAGGATAGACAGCGTTTGTGTGTGTGGTATCACTCAGATGCTGGGGATTTGCGGAAAAATCCTACGAAGCGAGCTCGGTACTAGGGCAGGCTGTAAGATACAGTGAAAATTTAACACGGTGCTGTTCCCTTCCCTTTCTCTTTGTTTTTCTATCCTATCTTTTATTTGGCAACGGCTTCCAGTGGATGGCCAGTGGGCTCAGAAGCAGAACCAGGGGCCTGCAGCAACTGGCTTCTACTGAACTCCAGGAGATGGCTGATATGGAAGGTGCCATAGCCATGCGGGAGGCGGAGCAGAGTCCTGAGGTGTTAGGACAAGAGATCCTTGCCAGGCCAGAAGGTGCAGCAACTAGTCCTGTACCAGAAATCACTACGCCTGGAGGGACCAGTAACCCCAGCCCGGTGGGGAGATGGGACTTCTATTTGCAACTGGCCTTACAGCAGCTAGGCCCCAAAGACTCTAATGCTCGCCTACAGGTGATCCGCCATTTTCAAAGTGCTGAGGCCCGGGAACAGCGGGCCGAGCGGGAGCATCAATTGACGATGGCCCAACTGAAGAGGACGAGCAGCTCTTCCCAGAACCAAGTCCAGGATGTCCGCCAGCTTGTGTGTGACCGTGAACCCAAGACAGCAGACCACGTGGCGCAAATCGCTGACTCCTGTGCAGCCACCAGGTCATCTGAGACCAAGGGAGGAGCAACGCTGCAGAGGTCCCCAAGTCGGAAGGGGAAGCCAGGCCGGAGTTCACCACAGCCGTCTGTCGTCAGGTCGGGTGAGACAAACTATGCCCGAGGTGGTCCTTCCCCGGTCCCTAGAACTCTGGGCGCCCCTGAGACTTTCCCCAAGCCCCAAGGGGAGGTACGGCGGTGCCATGTCTGTAACCAGCCAGGACATTTCAAGGCAGAGTGCCCCAACCGCCCTGAGAACCTCCCTGCTTCTCAAGCCACAGCAGGTGGCTCATCTGTGTATTTGGTTAGGAGGGTGGGGGCTAAACCCAAAGCCAACCGTCAGCCGGTTATTGTGGGGGATAAAGTGGTCATAGGACTTCGGGACACTGGGGCAGCTGTTACTCTGGTGCAACCTGATTTGGTCCCCCTAGATAGTATTATCCCTGGGAAAACTTTAACCCTGAGGGGAATTGGACAGGAACACTTCACTGTACCCATGGCTTGTGTCCATCTGGACTGGGGTACAGGAAAAGGAATGCGGACTGTGGGACTAATGACTGACTTGCCTGCTAATGTACTGTTGGGAACTGATTTAGGACCTATGGTTTCCCAATATGGGGTGGGGGTCACCCCAATTTACTGTGATAAACTGTCTATGCTTAATGTTGATAATGTGTCTGTCATATCTGCAGAGGGGGCCCGTAACCCCCCTCTGAGATACTTCCCATGGCAGTCAATGTAAATGCTTATGAGTTGCCTTCAGCTGAGGGCAGGGAAGATGCAAATGAGCTTCCTGCAACCCAGCTCAGCAAAAATGTTATTGATGCTTTGTTCACCAGTGAGACCTGGTTGGTAGACACACCCACATCTGCGGGGGCGTCTCCCTCCCAGCTTTTTAATATGTCTACCACAGATCTCATTGAGGCCCGGTGTGAATTAACAATTGCTAATAAATGTACTGTCAATGTAATTGCCAATGCTTGTTGTGAAAGTGTACAGGGTAGCTCTTCTGAGTCACTGGGAGTGACTTCTACTATTTCGCCCAGTGCATCCAATAAGCACCCAGCTGCTGACCATGTGCCAGGTGGTCAGGTAGGCTATGGGGATCTCATGGCCGATCCAGGTGAGGGACGGACTGCTGGTAGTGCGGTGCCAGCCCGCAGCCAGAGTGCTACAAGGGTGGAGGGCGTTCCGACCCTTGAACTGTTGCCTACACCACCTGGAGTCGGTGCTGAGACCGCCATGACTAGCCTCACCCCCTTGAAGCCGGAGGAGTCCGGCCGGTATGAGACATATACGTCTCTTCTGTCCAGTTCTATTCCAGGAGTGCCCATGGCCCAAGTGCAGATGGCATGGGGTACTGGAGGTGTGATCCAAGAAGGGGGTATGTCAAATGTATTACCTGTCAATCTATTGTGGGGGGATGGTTTGGGGAAGCATGATCTCAGTCATTTGCCCAAGGTATCACCATCACCCACCCAAGTACAGGAGGAACAGGATGTAGGTTTGGAAGCAAAGGGAGTCGGTGCTGAGACCGCCATGACTAGCCTCACTCCCTTGAAGCCGGAGGAGTCCGGTGGATATGAGACATGCATGTCTCTTCTGTCTAGGTCTATTCCAGGAGTGCCCATGGCCCAAGTGCAGATGGCATGGAGTGCTGGAGGTGGGACCTAAGAAGGGGGTACGTCAAATGTATTACCTGTCAATGTATTGTGGGGGGATGGTTTGGGGAAGCATGATCTCAGTCATTTGCCCAAGGTATCACCATCACCCACCCAAGTACAGGAGGAACAGGGTGGAGGCCCAAAGGGGCAAGGGGTCTGGGAGGGGGGACAGGGTCCAAACATACCTGTGCCAGAACCAGAGGTTCCCCTAGGTTTGGAAGCAAAGGGGGAGGTGCAGAATCCCCTAGAACTCTCCCAACTAGCAGCTAGTGTGGGAGAGACCCTGAGAGACTGCCGGAATGGGGTCTCTGAACTGGTATCTCAAGGGCCTGGGGTCATGAGGGTGGAGCTACGGGATGCCAGCACTCAGAAAGCGGACCCAGAACAGGCAGGAAGTAGCCAGGTGTACGTGGCTCAGAGCCTGAGCCTTAGAAGTGTCCCTAGTCAAACTAGAGAAGAGAAGGATATTGCGGTCAGGCCACTAAGGTGCCTGCGGAAGGTGATCGTCGGATCCGCCTTCCTCCATGCACGCTCTAAAAGGGGGAGGTGTGATGATATTAGGTGCAGGTATAGTCTTAGGATATCAATATTGGTCTATAATACTGCAAATGGAATGTGGTCAAACTACTATTGTCCTGTCCCTGAAGCAATCAGCCATCTGGTCAAAAGCCTTCATCTGCATAAGACTGCAACCCTCACTAACCCAGCGGGGGTTCATTTAGACAGGATATCTTATGCAAACGATCCACCTATAGTTGCCAGCTACCCTGGCACCATTATTAGGTCAGAGGGCTTATGGTTTTATGACAATATCTGGCCTGGGGAACCTCTTATTGTTGACCCGATAGATCCCCCCCAGATGCGTCAGGTCAAGGCGCACGCTCAGAATATACACATGTCACCGTTCATAGTCCAGGAAAGGTGCAGGCACTGATCTCCTTACCCAAAGGGAGCTGGAGTGTCAGACTTGGAGTCTATGTATTGGGGATCTCGCCAGGAACCCCATTATACTACCAGCCAGACTCTATAAACATCATGCATAGACTTATACTGAAAAGTTATTCTGAGAGATGTAGAGAGAGGGCGGGGGCTTCTCCCCCTGGTGACCTCACTCAGGGAGGAGACCAGGGGAGACAAAAGGGCTCCGCCCAGGCTGAACGGGTCTCTGTTGTCCTGGAAATTTGGAGATGCACGCTTCCTAGAAGCAAGCTGTGGGGGAAGCCAGCCATGTGACCAACATGTGGCTGCCATGCTGGCTGCCATGCGGCCTAAGGAGCCAAACTGGAGGCCATTTTGTAACTCTAAAAGAGGTGTCACTGCATGTAAGCAACACATGCTTTGCCCAAGACTGCTCTGAGCCTACCACATGGGCTCAGAGAAATGGACTAACTACTTGTTCCAGAAGTTTGTCTTCGGCCATTTTACCCTGCTAAGGTCATCTGCTATTAGACGTCCACAAGATACTTGCCCTGGCTGAATCACACTTGGAAGCCAGAGATACCTGCACAAGCTGGTGTTGGTAATATATATTCTTTTCTTTCTTTTATCCCCATTTTTATTTTTATGTACCGTGTTATGCTGTTTTCACTTCTATCTGCTTGTTAACCGCTGCATGTATTCTATATATGTGTTGAGTGTCTAGTATCGACCCATTTAGGGGTTAATAAATATATAAAATTTAGAAGGCCCGTCTCGTATTATCCTCTGTCTGACCTACATTCACGAAAAGTGGATGTGAGGTAATCGAAGTGATCGCAGGTAGGCCAGGCGCAAGGCCCTGGTAAACCCGGATCCTTCACAGTAGTATAGAAGAAGAAAAAGATTTCTCCACCACCAGGAGCAAAACAGTAACAATGCAGTTACATGACAAGAATCTGCGTAATTAATCATATGCTAAATAAGTTGCAAGTCAAATTTATGGATGAGATAGCCAAGATGATTGTCTACAGGTTCATCTCAATAAATTAGAATATCTTTGAAACTTTTCAGTAATTAAATTAAAAAAGTGACCTCCTATAATTTTTTAGATTCTTTACACACAGAGTGTTCTATTTCAAGTGTTATATTTCTGTAAATGTTGATTATGAATTACAGCTAATGAAAAAGCAAATCTAAGAAAATTAGAATATTGTAAAAAAGTTCAGTATTATAAATTCAGTGTGTCACCTGCCAAGGTGTCCTAAGCCTTTAAATGGTCCCTCTGTCTGGTTCAGTAAGACACACAATCATGGAAGACTGCTGATTATGAATTGAATTACTGAAATGAACGAACGTTTCAAAAATATTCTAGTTTATTGAGATGCACCTGTATATAATGAGTGTAGTCTCTCTCACGTTCAAAACTGTAGTGGATGGTGAGATATGGAGCCTGAAATTTAAAAGTTCAAAAGATTGTTACACTTTTGCTCATCAGTGTATGTCTGTTATTTTGGTTCGATTATTACAATATTCGCTGTAGGTTCCAACTACAGTTTAATTTGGACCGAACAAGTCCAAACAGAAACTGTCATTATTGTATTCTGGGGTCTTTTCAGACCCCAAAGTATAATTAGCCGAGGGGATCAACCATAAAAACAGTATTTCATTCTCCTGGACACCAGCGCGACTCTCTGTTCTCTTTGGGTCCTCTGATTGACACCAGGGACCGCTGAAGCCTGTGATTGGGCCTCAGCAATCATGTAGGTCATGCGGCATCACGACCATTATGTCTATGTTTCAGGATGCCACATGATCTCTGAGGCCCAATCCCAGGCCTCAGCGATTCCTGAAGGTAGTCAGAAGACCTGAACGAGAACAAGGAGTCAAGCTGGAGCCCAGGAGAGGTGAGTAACAGTGTTTTTTATGATTGATCACCTCCCCTGAGAATCACAGCAGTTTCGATTCGGCCATATTCGCTCTGAAAGAAACCACCGGGCAAACCTTGCGAGACGAATCTCGTCAAGTTCACCCAAAACATACTCATACTTTAAAGGAGGCGTGGTTGTAATAGAGGCGTAGCCTAAATCTGCATTACTCATAATCGAGGAAAAATGCCCTATTTAATCGCAAGTTTGATTTGGGTCATAATCAGACAGCCCTAACACATAGTATATTCAGTTATACTGAATCTTTTCTGACAAAACTATATATCAATCTGCTTAGCTTCTACCGCTCTGTAAAGGGGCTGCACATAAATTTCAGTTTCTTAATCTACCAAAACTAGAAAATCCCTTTTATGTGTATTTATGGGGATAACCATTTTTTATTTTTTTACCTTATTCTTTTTTTTTTTTTTTTTTTTTAGATTGTTGATTTTTCTTTTGAATTAGGCTTTATTTTTTTATTTATATTGCTTACTTATATAGCACCATCATATTCCACATTGCTTTACAGAGATATTGTCAACACTGTTCCATCTTGCCTGGGCTTCTTCTCAGCTTCTAGTGATATGCTTTACAGCAGTCTCATGACCATTGGCAGCAATAGACTAGAACTGACTTACTGAGGACGATGGGAGAGACATTTTCTAGACATGCTTTGTGCAGGGAGAGGGAGTGGATAAAATGTGACATTATCTATTGTCAGTGTATCACAGTTTAAACATACTAATAATATGGAGTCAAAAGTTGCTTTATGAAACCAATAAATGACTTTTATAATGAAGCAAATGGGTTAACCGCAGTTCAGAGCAAAGGCTTGATTTGTTACTATAGGAGAATCTTTAGTGCTAAAATCCCCTGTTGACCTGCTTAGATTAATCTCTCCAATGTTAGTTATTTTTCAATCCCTTTTCTTAAGATAGCTAAAATTCTGAAGCATTTTATGGAGACATGTGCTGCCTCCAGTTGCAAAAGCAATGTGGTTCTCAAAAAAGAGCCTATAACATAGAATTGTAATGTGTCCTGCATTGCACTTGTGTGTCTTATTAGGAAGCAACTCGTTCCTCATGATAAACCAGTGCTTAGTAATGTAGTATGTTTAATTTTAAGATAATTCTCTATCATTTAATTTTTGGTTATGGGTTGTTTGCTCCTTGGTTTATCTGGACATTGCTGAGTATTGATGGATTACCTTACCAAAGGTTCTGCATGATACTGTAGCTTGAATCTGGTACTTCTAAATGACAGCACCAGCAAAAACCTTTACAATTTTCTGATATAGGTCAAAGCAAGATTGCCATCAATATTACTATGTCAATAATATTTTTTCAACAGTATACTACTGCTACATATGCTGTTTAAAAATAAATATATTGCAACTTCTTTGAGGCTACCAATCAAAATTGTTTTAAAAAGTGGTTTTCTAAAGGAGTGGTCTTCTCAAAGAAGATGTCTAGTATGGAAAACTGAAAATCTGTCACAGAAAATGTGGTCTAGGTAGGGAGGTAGCCTTTCCAATAAGGTGGTCTTTTGTAGAGGGTTCACTATATCTATATTTTGTGGCAACTACATGCCAAAGCCCTGAAGGAAAGCCAAATCTGTTAATTTGCTGAAATTTTGCGTGATACCTGCTGGAAAAAATGAAGTTACTGCAATTTATTCAGTTAGTTACTTTCTTTTGGTCTATTTACCTCACATAATCTTTCAAGCTGTAGGAAAGATTCACACTGACAGTTTCAGCAATTACCATTGCAAAGCTGACGTTTTGTCAGGTTTGTAACACACATTGAATATTTAATAATTAAGTCCTGACAGACTACTTTTTTTTTTTTTTTTTTAGAACTGTGGTTGGATGGAATGGAGGTTGTGTGTTTAAAAATTGAGAGCTCAGAATATGAATTGTTCACTTGCTTTTTTTTTCCTGTTTTTATTTAATTTTTTTACATTTCAGTGAGCGGTTCTTCGTAAGGTTAAATAGAAATGGGCTGCCAAAATCTCCGGAAAAGACTGAAAGATATAGTTCTGTTTTTGTTGTAAGTACCTGAAGTCTGTGATATTATTTGTACTTTGTATTTGAATGGTACTAAAGCCATAACTTCACTTACATTATGGTTTATCAAAATATCCATTGGGACTTTGTGCTAGAATACATATATTTCTTTATTGGAAAGAAAATATGATTATGCTCATGGGAAAACACCTTTAAATATTCCTTACGGTATATGATTATACTTACTGGGCCACAAGAGGTACCTTTTATCTACCAATTGCTGTGAATGGAATGTATAGTACAGCAATGGCATATTACTAGGATTTGCTTTCAATTCATGATGAATTGGGGGTCTAACTTTTTTTATTTTCTACTTTTTTAGCTTTTGTTTTTTTTTTTCTTTTTTTTAAGTTTGAAACCTATCCTAAATTGTAAAAAAAAACCTTGCTTTTGTAAAGGGATAATATATATTGTGAAGGAAACCATTTGACCCGGCTTAGTTGCTCTTGTAGTTATTTTGTTTGCTGTAAATGCATTGCAGAAGTCATCTTTTGAGGTTGTGGCATTTCATGTAGAATAAAATGTACAAGCATAATATGTTACTATTGATTCAGTTTACAATTTACATTTAATTCTAGGATTTGAGCTCAAGTGACCTTCGGAAAGATATTTTCATCACTGTACACATAATCAGAATTGGTAAGAAATTTCAGTCATTTCGCACTATGCTGTTATTAAGAATTCTATTTTAGTGTAAAATGGTATATTGTTGTTCTTTAACAGATTACATATCAATTTTGGTGCTATTCTAAGGTTTATTCTTAGAACACATCTGACATCCCTCACCTGAAAAGTGGGTTTTGGCCCCTGGTGCTAATAAATGCACAAAATCAGCCTTAAATTTATTTTCATTTTTAGCTATGCATTTTTTTTTACTATAATGCATAACTTTACATATGTCTACATTAAACGTCATTTGCCAAATCTTCACCCATGCTTCCAGCTTCCCTACTGTAGATCCCCTGTAATATTCTACTATCCTCCTCAGTGTTAATTAGTTTACAGAGTTTAGTATCATATGCAAATATGTAAATCCTGCTCTGTATACACTCTACTGGGTCACTTATAAAGATATTAACCCCTGCGTGCACCAGGATGTAAATGTACATCCTGGTGCACGTGACTAAGTATGGTGGCTGCTCTGTGCTGTTTCATACAGTAAGAACCCGGCAGCATGACTCTGATCACGGGCATCTGAGTGGTTACTTTCACTTTCCCAATTAGAATTGGCAACACGACGGCCACCCCCATGCGTGATCGTGGGAGTCGTCCCATTAACATGGCATCTGGGAGCCTTCTGTAGGCTCCCAGTCCAGCCATAGTATTGTAACTACTAATAGTTACACAGCGAACCTGCCATGTATTGCAGTCTATGGCACAGGTGATCTGAAGATAACATGTTCAAGACTCCATGTTCAAGGGGGGGGGGGGTGGCTAAAAAAAATAAGTTTAAAATATAAAAAAAAAAAAAAAATTAAAAAAACTAAGTTTAAATCACCCCCCTTCCCTAGATCATATACTAATGTAAACAAATTAAAGTAAACATAAGCACATTAGGCATCCCTAAGTCCAAAAATTGCTCATACTATTTAAATATAAAAACATTTCTCCCATACGGTAAACGCTGTAGCAGGAAAAAAAATGGTTGATTTGGCGGTTTTTTTCGCTGATTTGCCTCCTTTAAAAAATGGAATAACAAGTAATCAATACATCATATATTCTCCAACATGGTATCAATAAAAACTGCATTTTAACCTGCAAAAAAAAAGACACCTTACAGAGCTCCATCCACTGAAATATAAAAAAAAGTTACAGGTGTCAGAATATGATGATTCAAAGAATTTATTTTTTTCTTCAAAATTTAGAATTTTTGTAACGTTATTAAAACATGAAAAAAGACTGTATAAATTTGTTTTCATCATCGTACTGACCTGGAGAATAAAGCTAACATAACATTTTTACTATAGAGAGGAAGCCGTTAAATCAAAACCTGTAAGAAAATGGCGGTACTGCATTTTTTTCTCAGTTCCACCTCATTCTGAATTTTTTTCCCTCTTCCCAGTACATTGTACAGAATAATACATGGTACCATTTTGAAGTACAACTTGTCACCCTTATATGACTACGTAAACGAAAAAAAAATGAGAAAGTTATGGCTTGGAATGCAGGGAGTGAAAAACGAAAACACAAAAATGAAAAATGCATCACAAAAGGGTTAAAAAGGAGTGGACTCTATACTGACTCCTCTGGCATTCCAATGGGGACTGTGACCCAGTATGAGTATTTTACATTAACAAGCACCCTCTGTGAACCAGTTGTGAACCCAAATTCATATTTTTCCCAGTCCCAACATTTTTTATATGTGGTACAGCATCGAATGCCTTTGAAAAGTCTAGATACACCACACTACACCCACCGTATTACCCATGTCCAGGAGAGATTCTTCATAAATCCATGCTGATTGGGTGTTAAGGTTACTTATATTGAGATATTCCAGGATAGCAGCTCTTAGAAAACCTTCAAATATTTTACCCACTACTGAGGCCCATAGTTTCCAGGATCACTTTTTGACTCATTTTTGTATGTTGACACAACATTTGCTATGCTAATTTAATAGATTTGCCTTTTCTCATCCTCCTTCACCATTACTCCCAGATTATTTATGAGAAAGCCCACAGTTTCATTTTTAGTTTTTTGTTATTTATATAATTGAAGACTATTTTGGGGTTATTTTTACTTTCCCTTGCAATGAGCCTCTCTTTGCTGCCTTTATCTGTTTTTTAAACATCTTGTTTTTATCCTTATTATTTAATGCTTCATCACTTCCCTCCTGATTTAATATTTTTAAACTTTTTTTTTTCATTTATTGTACAGTTGACAGTTTTTTGTTTAACTAAAGTGATTTTGTTTTGTTCCTAACATATGGTATATATCATCCATGGGACACATTTAAGATGCATTTAAAAATGTCCCATTTAACGAGTGTACCTTTTTTTTGTTTGTTTTTTTTAATTGTAATTTTTATTTTTAAACAGATACAAAATCATACAAAAAGTGCATGCATAAGTACAAAATGATCATAAAATATATGAGTCAAAAAACAAAGGGCAAAGGCATGGGGATCAAAACAAAGGTTATAATGGCTGGGGTACTAATCAGAAATGAACTAGGGAGATTCACAAGACATGGAACATGACAAGGAGAAGGGGAAAGGAATACAGTAATTACAGATGCATCTCAATAAATTAGAATATCATCAAAAAGTTATTTTTTTTTTAGTAATTCAATTGAAAAAGTGAAACACATATATATTATATTGAGTCATTACAAACAGCGTGAACTTTTTGAAGTGTTTATTTATGTTAATGTTGATGATTATGGCTTACAGCCAAGGAAAACCAAACAGTCATTATCTAAGAAAATTAGAATAATTAACCCAAAACAGCTGAAAAGGCTTCCTAAGCTTTTAAAAAGGTCCCTTAGTCTGGTTCAGTAGGCGACACAATCATGGGGAAGACTGCTGACTTGACAGATGTCCAGAAGGCAGTCATTGACACACTCCACAAGGAGGGTAGACCACAAAAGGTCATTGCTAAAGAAGCTGGCTGTTCACAGGGTGCTGTATCAAAGCATATTAATGGAAAGTTGAGTGGAAGGAAAAAGTGTGGTAGAAAAAGGTGCACAAGCAACCGGGATAACCGCAGCCTTGAGAGGATTGTTAAGAAAAGGCCATTCAAAACTTTGGGGGAGATTCACAAGGAGTGGACTGTTGCTGGAGTCAGTGCTTCAAGAGCCACTACACACAGACGTATCCAGGACATGGGCTACAAGTGTCGCTTTCCATATGTCAAGCCACTCATGACTAATAGACAACTCCAGAAGCTTCTTACCTGGGCCAAAGCGAGAAAGAACTGCACTGTTGCTCAGTGGTCAAAGGTGTTGTTTTCAGATGAAAGTAAATTTTGCATTTCATTTGGAAATCAAGGTCCCAGAGTCTGGAGGAAGAGTGGAGAGGCATACAATCCAAGCTGCTTGAGGTCTGGTGTGAAGTTTCCACAATCAGTGATGGTTTGGGGAGCCATGTCATCTGCTGGTGTAGGTCCACTGTGTTTTATCAAGACCAAAGTCAGAGCAGCTGTCTACCAGGAAATTCTAGAGCGCTTCATGCTTCCCTCTGCCGACAAGCTTTTTGGAGATGGAATGTTAATTTTCCAACAGGACTTGGCACCTGTCCACACTGCCAAAAGTACCAATACCTGGTTTAATAACCACAGTATCACTGTGCTTGATTGGCCAGCATTGATGCAGTCATTCATGCAAAAGGAGCCCTGAACAAGTATTGAGTGCATTTACTGTACATACTTTTAATTTGGCCAACATTTCTGTGTTAAATATTTTTTTTACAGTTGGTCTTATATAATATTCTAATTTTCTGAGATAATGACTTTTGGGTTTTCCTTAGCTGTAAGCCATAATCATCAACCTTAACTTAAATAAACACTTGAAAAAGTTCACTATGTTAGTAATGACTCAATTTAATATATGTTTCACTTTTTCAATTGAATTACTAAAAAAATAAATAACTTTTTGATGATATTCTAATTTATTGAGATGCACTTGTATCTCCTCCAGTAAGAAAGGACTCAAAAGAAGTATACCTCCAAGAGCTACAGTTCATGGTCTACTCAGAATGTGTCCCAAGGTTTCCAAATAGCCTGAAATCTCTTCTCCTCATTATTCAAGAGAGCGGTCAGATATTCCAGTGTCCTAGATTCTCTGATTCTGGTGTACAGCTCCTCCACTGATGGAGGAAGGGGGGAGTCGTCTCCAACGTTTTGAAATAAGACCGTGAGCTGAAATGAGAATATATAATAATAGCTGCAGGGTCTATTTCCTTTTGCCTTTCAGGGGGCAAGTTGAGAAGGTATGTCTTGGGGAGGAGGGAAAGGTGGATTCCTACTACATATTCTATTAAAGTCTAGACTTGTTGCCAATAGTACTTTTGTTTTTAAGAAGGTGTTTAACCTTCTCTACCAATCATCTTATTAAAGAGGACCTTTTATGTCCTCATGCATATGTGGATTTATATACCGTTAGAAAGCCGACAGTGTGCTGAATACTTCCTGGTTTTGTAGTTCAAAGTTGTGGAAGTTGCAATGCTTTTCCAGACAGCCCCCATTCATTCAGCGCACCTCTTTGCAGTTTTTCATTCACATACACACATTATATAGTTACATATATATTTATACATCTATATTCAGCATATATAATATATATATGCATGCACGTGGGTATCTCTGTATACATATTTACATATATGTGAAAATGTATCTGTGTATATATAGTATATAAGAATATGCATGTGTATCTGTAGAGATAGAAATATATATATATATATATATATATATATATATATATATATAACTGTATACAAACGTGGACAAAATTGTTGGTACCCCTTATTTAATG
Organism: Leptodactylus fallax; assembly: GCA_947044405.1. Taxonomy (NCBI): domain Eukaryota; kingdom Metazoa; phylum Chordata; class Amphibia; order Anura; family Leptodactylidae; genus Leptodactylus; species Leptodactylus fallax. The sequence goes on along the minus strand of CAMRHE010000011.1, from coordinate 713,831 downwards.
AAAGAAAAGCCCACAATGGTCACAGAAATAACTTGAATCTGACAAAAGTAATAATATATAAAAAATTCTATGAAAATGAACAAATGAAAGTCAGACATTGCTTTTCAACCATGCTTCAACAGAATTTTTTAAAAAAGAAAACGCATGAAACAGGCCTGGACAGAAATGATGGTACCCTTAGCTTAATATTTTGTTGCACAACCTTTTGAGGCAATCACTGCAATCAAACGATTTCTGTAACTGTCAATGAGACTTCTGCACCTCTCAACAGGTATTTTGGCCCACTCATCATGAGCAAACTGCTCCAGTTGTCTCGGGTTTGAAGGGTGCCTTTTACAGACGGCATGTTGCAGCTCCTTCCAAAAATGCTCAATAGGATTTAGGTCAGGGCTCATAGAAGGCCACTTCAGAACAGTCCAATGTTTTCCTCTTAGCCATTCTTGGGTGTTTTTAGCTGTGTGTTTTAGGTCATTATCCTGTTGCAAGACCCATGACCTGCAACTGAGACCAAGCTTTCTGACACTGGGCAGAACAATTCTCTCTAGAATCTCTTGATAGTCTTGAGATTTCATTGTACCCTGCACATATTCAAGGCACCCTGTGCCAGATGCAGCAAAGCAGCCCCAGAACATAACAGAGCCTCCTCCATGTTTCACAGTAGGGACAGTGTTCTTTTCAAGATATGCTTCATTTTTCCGTCTGTGAACATAGAGCTGATGTGCCTTGCAAAAAATTTCGATTTTTGTCTCATATGTCCATAGGACATTCTCCCAGAAGCTTTGTAGCTTGTCAACATGTAGTTTGGCAAATTCCAGTCTGGCTTTTATAAGTTATTTCTGTGACCATTGTTGGTTTTTCTTTCATTAAACGAGGGGTACCAACAATTTTGTCCATGTGTGTATATAGAATGAGAATGTCTGTAAAGCACAATCACACAATCTGGTCCCATGATACAACACTTCCCAGTAAGGTTGTGTTCACAGGGTGCAGTTTTGCTTTAAAAAAAAAAAAAAAAAAAAGCATGTATTTTTATCAGAAAACCAAATGCATTTTTTAAAAATGCATGCAGTTTTTGAAACCTACACATGCTTTTTAAAGCATTCATTTTTTTCTCTACATGATGTTAATCATAAAGAATACACATCTTGTGCCCATGTTGCTTGTCTCCTTCACTCTCCCTATGCATCTACCATGCAGCCAGCCTTTCAGTGTCCATGAAACCCTCTAACAACTCACGGAAGAATGCCTGTCTGATGGAGACAGGGGATAGGATAGAATTTTTTAAAAATAAAAAATTTGCTGCTTCTGCTGCCTCGAATCACTGCTGTGAGCCAGGTATTGACTTGTCTGGTGATCAAGACCAACCCCCACCTCTTTCTGGCTGTTCTGGCAGTCAATAAAATAAAATTTAGACAAATGCAGATTTCATCAGTAATGACATCACGCTCATGGTGGGTGTGGCTAATACCTGAAGTCATGTGCAGTACATGAAGTGATTGAAAAAGAGATTATGTTTGTCGCATATTTCTGCAAAAGGTTAGGAAATTTTTTATTTGACCCCTTACCCCTGCAGAGCTGCACACTAACAATTGAGGTACAGGCCACCCCAACTGAAGTGCCTTTAGCCAACACAGAAGTCAGCCTAGTTCTCCAAGAACCCAAATTCCTCCTTCCTGTATCAGCTCTTGAGTCACTTGGTTATCTCCCCCAGCATTTCCTATATGGCCCATGATACTGTTAGTATTTCAGAAAGTACTGCTTTTGAGATCCTTGCCTTAAAGGGGTATTCCCATGAGCATAATCACATCTATATTTGTAGATAATTAAAAGTTAAACATTTTTGCAAATATAAATAATTAAAAGTTCCAGACAGTTTTAAAGAGGACCTTTCACGTCCTCATGTATATGCGGTTTTACATACCGCTAGAAAGCCGACAGCGCGCTGAATTCAGCGCACTGCCGGCTTTCCCGTTATATGCCCTGGGGCTGGAGATATCGGGGGTCTAAATTTCACCGTTCACTGTGAGAAGGGCATTCCTGACAGTCTAGCTGGGCTGTAAAGTACACCCCCTGTGATAGTACTCGGCTCAGAGAGAGGGGAAGTTCTTTACCGCCCAGTGATGACGTAACACCTCCCCAGTGCAGCACTATGGGCGAGCAAAGTGAGGGAGGGCGTTCCTCACATTGCAGCTAGACTGTCAGGAACATCCTTCTGACAGTGAACGGTGAAACTACGACCGCCAATATCTCCAGCCCCGGGGCATACAACGGGAAAGCTGGCAGTGCGCTGAATTCAGCACGCTGTCGGTTTTATAGCGGTATGTAAAACCGCATATACATGAGGACGTGAAAGGTCCTCTTTAAAGATTTTCTCTAACTATCTTAGTGGTGACATTCTGTTGCCTCGATCGCTTGCCAATGGATACGACCACGAACGCAGAAACTTTCTATGGTCTGGGACTTGTCAGGAACCCAGCCATGACTTTATTATTGTAGCTGGGTTATCAGGCAGGGACACTACATGTATCAGAAGATATCCCGGCCACAATAAGGAAATCATAGCTGATTTTCTGACCTTAGAAATGTCCTGCATTCATAGTCGTATCCAATGGTAACCAATCAAGACAACAACTTGTGACTACAAGATATTTAGAGAAACTCTTTAAAACTCTAGAACATGTTTAATTACTTATATATGCAGAAATGTTTAACTTTTAATTATCTACAAATTTAAAAATGGTTATGTTCGTGGGACTACCCCATTAAGCTTTCTGCCCAAGTCCCAGCAATCATTTTTAGGACCTTCCATCTACCTCTTTGTTATTATTGCCAATATGCACCTTGACCGCTGAGTTGACAAACTTATTGGGGTGTTCCAGGTCAGGACTAGCCTCCTTGACACTCTTCCCTTTACCCCTCTTCCTAACTGTTACCTAACTCCCTGCCTGTTCATTTTGAACCTCCATGAGACCATCTCCATTTGCCCCAGTAAGTGTTTGTTCTCTATGTTATCAATTGCACACAGTGTTGAGAGTTGCTGATTTAGATCCAAAATCTGGGCTTCCTGACAAGCAATTTTCTTACACCCTGCACAACAATATGCTCCAGACAAAAGCTGTTCCAGGAAAGCAAACATTTCACAAGATGAGTTGCATTGGTTTCAGAGAAATTCATGATAACTAATTGGGATATGTACAGCAAAACAATGTGAATGAAGCAAAAAGTTAGTTACTTTTTAGGTGCGCTTAATCTAAAGTCACTGAGTCAAAAGTCACACTTAAGATAATGCACATTTAGACAATGCACACTCTTACGCTCCCACAGTTACCTAGCTGCTTGTTTTTTTTTAATAGGCTTCTGCCAAATATTCTGCTCTTGCACTTCAGGTTTGTGCTCTGGTAGCTAACCCAGGTCAGTAATAATAGTACTCAAAAGCACCAAAATAAAATGTATTCCACTAAAGCACACTAAAAGAATATAGCAGTCTCATAGTTACCTGATGTATTCATGAGGAGAATGCTTCTGTGTATATGTACAGTATATATGGTGTCAGTTACTACCCTAACAAGCGCTCTCCTCATTAAAGCACCTAGTGTATATTTTTGTGCTGTTTTGGCTACTATTAGTATGGACTGCTACTCATAATTTGCTGTCTTTATATAAAGCAACATATTAAATTGACAGACAGAAGTTCCTATCCTTTTGTGAGCCAAATTGGCATTTACCCTAGGAAAGGGACTCTGTCAGGGCGTTTTGGGACACAAATCACCTACAGGTCCTTATAGACAAAGAAGTTAGTGTCCCAAATCGCCCTGTTATAAAGCCATCCATGCCTGCAATAAGGATAAAAAAGCTTTATACTCACCCTGCTGCTGTACTTCCCAGCTCTTCTTCAATGTGCATGCCCTGTACCTCCAGCACTTGCGCAGTGAAGCTGGGGTGTACCACCTCTGCTTCACTGAAGAACTGTGCAGATGCAGGGAGCACCAGACATTAGTCCTATCAGGTTCATCAGACTCCTCTTTAGGTAAATATATAGTTTCATTCTTTCTTTTTTTTTTTTTTTTTTTTTAATTGCGGACACAGATAGTTTTAAAACAGGGCAATTTGGAGCACTAAACTAAACCCCAGGTCTATACGGACATGTGGGTGGTTTAGTGTCCCAAATCAACCTGATAGGTTCTCTTTAAAGAGGTTATCTGGGCAAAAAATGTATTTTTTAAATAGGCTAGGGGAGGTGAGAAAAAAAAAAATTATACTCATCTGTACCCGGTGCTCCGGTGTCCTCCCAGCTCGGTGTGGTCTTCTTGAAGTTCCTTGCCAGCTGTGACGTCCCAGATCCTTTCCGCTGAAGCCTCTGATTGGCTTGAGCAGTCATATGAGCGATGAGGCCATTCAGCGGCCTCAGGAAGGGACCCGGGACATCACAGGTAGTCACGTGTGGCAGGACTTCCGCGGGAAGACAACAACTGACTGGCAGGACCAAACCGCGCTGGGAGGCAGCGGACCACCGGGAAAAGGTGAGCATGATTTTTTATTTTTTTTTTTTTACCTCCCCCAGCCTATTTAAAAAAATAACATTTGCCCGGACAACCCCTTAACTACAGTAACAGGCCTAGTAATGTTATAACCTCCCAAGTGCCAAGTTCGGGTTTATCAGGGTGTTCACATGTGTTCATGACTAAGCCAAAGTACACCACTCTGCTACCTCCGATGGTCCCTTTGAAATGAATAGAGCAGGGGCATGTCTCTCTGACCACTGGAGAGCAGAACACTGCCCTTCTTGTGTTTGGTGGGGTTCCCCACAGTTGGGGTAACTATATTGTGGATAGTTAATAAGTTGATGAGATGGGAAAATCCCTTTAAAGAAATACCCTTTCAGTCTGTCTAATGTAACAGAAAATTTCTATCTATAGTTTTTGACTTACAACAAATGGTTATTTTTCTTTTTCTTTTTTTTTCCCCTGGTTCAATTGCAGTCTTTTGCTCTTTCTTACAAATTCTGTTTGTCTTCAAGGTCGTATGGGAGCTGGTGAGAAGAAGAACTCTTCTAATGTGCAATATCGTCGACCTTTTGGTTGTGCCGCTCTTAGCATTGCTGACCTCTTAACAGGAGAGTCAAAAGATGACCTCATTTTAAAGGTTTATATGTAAGTTCTCTGTGTTCCTGGTTGTTTTGTGCATTGTATGATTTGTAATGCATTGTGTGTCCAGAAGCAGTGAAGCATTCTGTATAACCATCTCTGTCTTTGATTGTTTTGTTATAGGATATAAAGTCTAGATTTTGAATGCAGAATAAGGTGTAAAACGATAAATAATGTCAATATATTCCTATTTTAGGTGCAACACGGAAAGTGATTGGTATCAAATCCATGAAAACATTATCAAAAAAATGAATGCTCGATACAACCTAACAGGCTCAAATACAGGTTTGTAATCATTACTGTGCATTTGACCACAAAGGGTGAATGCCAAACCAGTAAAAGTTACCAATACGTCACTGGTACTACTGTAGTTCCCAAGTTTTACCATGGAATGAATAGAACTATAAGAAATTGCAATAGTGTATTTGGAATTGGTCTTTCAATAGAAAAGCCTCACAAAGCATGAGTTTCTGCTAGTAGAATAGACAACCGTGTATTTCTTATGTTTTGAGATTTCAGCTTAATCTGCATGGTTGCGTCTTCAGCCAGATGGAGATGGTCAATTTTAAGTATGCGTTATTTTGCTCCTTCTATGCTAAAATGCTAGTTATTTTTTATTTTTTTATTTTTCTTTACCTTTTGATATCCTTTTAAGTAAAAAAAAAAAAAGTTTCAAAATGTTAAAAGACGTTAAAATATGTAGCAATAAAAGTAATAGCAATCTTAGTTTATATTTAGGGAATGATGACGTTCTGTATCAATGTACTGTATTCCTTGACTAGTCATTAGCCTCAGCGGTCAAGTACTATTCTGTAGTTTTGTTTTGGTAAGGCATTTAAGAAGTGTACTATGTGTGTTTTTTTATTATTACATTTGCTGCAACTTATTTATTTATTTTATTTCTAGGGTAATCCATTAAGCTATTAGATGTATATGCTTTTGAAAGTATAGACTGCTGTGCCCTGTAAAACATATTTGCATCTGTTTGTCAAATAAGGAAAACTTTGCGTGTCATCAGCTGTTGTTTAAGGCTAAAAGCACTTGAGCATGTATCTGTGGGTTCATGATAAAACTGCACAGACAGCACATGAATGATATGTGTGCCACATTTGCCCTCCATTGACCTATTCATTGTTGCAGTGAGTCCAACCCATAAAACTGTGCTCCGTTCTGTCGGCCTCACAGACACTGCTCTCTCCTGGTTCTGCTCTTATCTCTCTGATCGCACTTTCTGTGTATCATTTGCGGGCTCTGTTTCTTCCCCTTGCCGTTGGGGTTCCTCAGGGCTCGGTCCTAGGTCCCCTGCTCTTCTCCCTCTAAACAGCCCCCATTGGCCAAACCATCACTAGATTTGGCTTCCTGTACCATCTTTATGCTGATGACTCCCAATTATATACGTCATCCCGTGACATCACCCCTGCACTAATACAGAACACCAGTGACTGCCTCTCTGCTGTCTCAAATATCATGTCTTCGCTTTATCTGAAACTGAATCTCTCAAAGACTGAACTACTGCTGTTTCCACCATCTAATAGATCTGTCCCTGATATCTCCATTGTAGTCTCCGGCCTTACCATAACTCCTAGGCAGTATGCCCGCTGCCTCGGGGTTTTGTTTGACTCAGACCTTTCCTTCACTCCCCATATCCAATCACTCGCACGCTCATGTCATCTCCACCTCAAAAATATCTCCAGAATCCGCCCTTTCCTTACCACAAATACACTAAAGACACTTATTGTTGCCCTGATTCACTCTCACCTTGACTACTGTAACTCCTTACTAATCGGTCTTCCCCTTACTAAACTCTCCCCTCTACAATCTATTCTGAATGCGGTGGCCAGGCTCATCTATCAGTCTAGACGCTATAGCGATGCCTCCAGTCTGTGCTGGTCACTACATTGGCTGCCTATTCAATACAGAATACAATATAAACTTATCACCCTCATTCACAAGGCTCTCCATAATGCTGCACATTCCCTACATTTCCTCCCTCATCTCTGTCTATCACCCAACCCGTACTCTCCGTTCACTCAATGACCTAAGACTAACATCCTCTATTATCAGAACCTCCGATGCTCGTATACAAGACTTCTCCCGAGTTGCACCACTTCTCTGAAATGCTCTATCCCAGCCTATTAGATTAACCCCCAATTTCCACAGCTTCAAGCATAAACTAAAGACACATCTTTTCAGACAGGCCTATCACAATTCCTAATGTAAACCCTTCTGTAGTTAGAATCCCTAAAACATACCCTCTGTTCACACTCCTGCATTACCCCACAGGATATGATGCCGTATCAGACTAACTTTATATGTCCAGGCACCATCTGCACGTTAAAGGACACGACTGATGACGGCTCATACAGCTTTATATATGTGTAATGACAGTAACCTCTATTACAGAGTTGTCTGACCATTGTACAAACAATGCTACGTCTGTTGCAATTTATTTGCAAATTATGGTGGAAAATAAGTATTTGGTCACCTATAATAAGCAAGCAAGATTTCTGGCTCTCACAGACCTGTAACTTCTTCTTTAAGAGGCTCCTCTGTCCTCCACTCATTACCTGTAGTAATGGCACCTGTTTGACATTGTTATCAGTATAAAAGACACCTGTCCACAACCTCAAACAGTCACACTCCAAACTCCACTATGGTGAAGACCAAAGAACTGTGGAAGGACACCAGAAACAAAATTGTAGCCTGCACCAGGCTGGGAAGACTGAATCTGCAAAAGCAAGCAGGTTGGTGTAAAGAAATCAACTGTGGGAGCAATAATTAGAAAATGGAAGACATATAAGACCACTGATAATCTCCCTCGATCAGGGGCCCCATGCAAGATCTCACCCTGTGGGGTCAAAATGATCACAAGAACAGTGAGCAAAAATCCCAGAACCACACGGGGGGGGGGGGGGGACCTAGTGAATGACCTGCAGAAAGCTGGGACTAATGTCACCAAGGCTACCGTCAGTAACACACTACGCCACCAGGGACTCAGATCCTGCAGTGCCAGACGTGTCCCCCTGCTTAAGCCAGTACATATCCGGGCCCATCTGAAGTTTGCTAGAGAGCATTTGGATGTTCCAGAAGAGTATTGGGAGAATGTCATATGGTCAGATGAAAGCAAAGTAGAACTGTTTGGTAGAAACACAACTCGTCGTGTTTAGAGGAGAGTGAATGCTGAGTTGCATCCAAAGAACACCATACCTACTGTGAAGCATGGGGGTGGCAACATCATGCTTTGGGGCTGTTTCTCTGCAAAGGGACCAGGACGACTGATCCGTGTACATGAAAGAATGAATGGGGCCATGTATCGTGAGATTTTGAGTGCACACCTCCTTCCATCAGCAAGGGCACTGAAGATGAAAGGTGGCTGTGTCTTTCAGCATGACAATGATACCAAGCACACCACCAGTGCAACAAAGGAGTGGCTTTGTAAGAAGCATTTCAAGGTCCTGGAGTGGCCTAGCCAGTCTCCAGATCTCAACCCCATAGAAAACCTTTGGAGGGAGTTGAAAGTCCGTGTTGCCCAGCGACAGCCCCAAAACATCACTGCTCTAGAGGAGATCTGCATGGAGGAATGGGCCAACATACCAGCAACAGTGTGTGCCAACCTTGTGAAGACTTACAGAAAACGTTTGACCTCTGTCATTGCCAACGAAGGATATATAACAAAGTATTGAGATGAACTTTTGTTATTGACCAAATACTTACTTTCCACCATAATTTGCAAATAAATTCTTTAAAAATAAGACAATGTAATTTTCTGGATTTGTTTTCTCATATTGTCTCTCATAGTTGAGATCTACCTATGATGACAATTACAGGCCGGCCTCATCTTTTTAAGTGGGAGAACTTGCACAATTGGTGGCTGACTAAATACTTTTTTCCCCACTGTATATGGGCCATAGGAAAAAATAGGTCAGTGTGCTAGCCATTAAAAATATGGCTAGCACACTGACAAAGTACACGGTCATGTGCATGGAGCCTTGATTGTGGATGTGGTTCTCAATAAAGTATTCTTGTTTAGTAATATTTCACACCAATTACTTGGCACTGTCAGAGATAAATATGTATACATACAAAGATACACCAGTACATTGCTATTCTGGCTGCTACAGATCTTCATTATTTGTTAGTGACCTAGTTTTCCTGCCCAACAGATAAATGACAATTAGACTATTAGCCTAATACCCTTTCTTTGTGCTATTTGTATATATTACGTGACCTAGTGCAACAGACGGATGACCATTGTGATTTCATTGGTATTCTCCCTTTCAGACTAAGCTGTATGCTCTGCATTTTATGTTCTAATATACTTGTTTTGTTGTTAGGCTGAGAAGGTTCTAGACAGAAATAAACACTCAAGGTTATTGCTTACATGACTCTGCTGAGAGTTTGGAAAAGCTCAAAACCTGACAGTATTTATAGGTTGTCTTGATTTCTGGCTTTGTCTATTTATCAATGTATTTGGCAGCCCACTGTACCATGTATATAACATCTATTTTATTTAAAACCACAGTTTAGTAAAGGCTGCTGTGGCGTATTCCAAAGTCTGGTAGTGTTTTTATTCTGTTTTACCATGCTCTTCATTTTCTTTTCCAGCACTTGATTGTTATTGCTTTGCATATGTGCGTTTGATGTTCTACAACCCAGCAAGCTATATTAAACTCCCAACATGCAAAGGCATAAAGCCAATACGTTTTTGTAAATGCTAGATATCAATGTTGATATTTTTTCTCACTGTGCACTTTACAAAACTGCTGGTTTTGCAGATGATGTGAGCTGGTTTACGCTAATCTTACTGGATTGAGAATAACAGAACCATACCTATGCTATACAGTAGTCAATATGAGTATAAACCAATCCTTTTCCTTTTTTTGTGTCCTGTTGTCATTGGCATTGACTTTCCCTTGTTCTCTTAACATTTAAATGACTACGTGCGTATTACTGCCCCATATCTTCTGGGAAAATCATTTTTGTAAACAGAACAATTGTGAACACACTTGATGCTTTTCCCTCTAATTTTGTATGAGGTTGTGTGTGTGAAAGTTGGGCTGAAATAGTAGCAATAATAACTACAAATTATTATTACATGTTTTCATTATTACATTTTGTATTACATGTTTTAAGTAATATTTACCCTGAATTGTAACACATGGCTGAATTATAACATGTCTGTTATAACACAGGACTAAGCTTGCTATTTGGTCTGATCTGTAAAATATGCATTCCATTTCTGTAAGACGACATTCTGTTTTAGGTGGAGGTGTCTTTGACACACCACTGCAACTGCCATTTTTAGCATAGATTCCATAAATATCTTAAAAAAATAGTTGTCTAGTTTAATAAGTTTGGGGCAGGTTACAACAGTTTTTATTTATTGATATCTGTTTCCATGCCTTAACATTCCTCACCCAGCATTCCAGGCTGAATAAGCTAAACATAGCTGTACAAGGTTTCCAAACATCCAAAACATGTCACAGTCACTACATTTCATATTGAGGTCCAGTGAGACTATACCAAAGCTAGAGTTTTAGGACCAAAGCTACCCATACACAGTGGACATTTGTTGGACAAATCTTCTGCTGTTAATTGGACCATCCAACTGTATAATGTGTATGGGGTGTCTCTTGTCTCTCTCCTGCAACAGCAGATGCAGAGGAAGATGAGGAGCTGCTAGAGAGTTAGATTTTGACTGCCCAATACTTTTGTTCTCAGAGACAAAAAATCTCTGACACAAGTCTCTGACAACTGCTTCCTCCCATCCCCCATTCAGTGTACATTCACAGCTTGGCTGAGCCAAGCTTGTATATGTGTATGTATGGGTAAATCAGAAGAGATCTTCAGCTGTCAGCTATCTTTTGTGTAGCAGCACTAGACTCTTTGCAAGCAACAGATGAGATTTTACCATATTGGATCTCTAAATCTTTTCAGTACATTTCTATGGAGCCTGGTAGGTAACTCTAACCTCTTCATCTGTGGAGCTGAGTTTTAGTGACAGACTTCCTTTAAGAAAGCGGCTGGGATCAGGATTCAGCGGGGGCGCCTCAGTCCAAATTTACTATAACTTGTTCTAGATCTAGTTAGTCCCAGTTAAAGCTAGGTTCACACCTGCGCCTGCTCTATGTTCGGGGTTTCCATCCCCGACTTCGCTTAAAAAATGCGGAGAGAAATGTCCTGAAAGCAGGACTTTTCTCTCCTCATTTTTCCATATTTTTTGGACAGAAACCTGGCAGACCCCTTTATAGTCTATGGGGTTCCCGGGTTTCCACAGGTAACCGCTTTTTAAGCAGAGTGGGTTTCCATTCTTCAGGCCCCCAAGTGGACCTGAAGAACGGAAACCCGAACACTTGTGTGAACCTAGCGCAAGTAGTATCTGATTCCTGAAATCCCTTTTGGCGAAAGCTGCAAGTTGCCATGGGTTTTTGTTGCAAAAATTTGTTGTTTGATTTAAAAAAAAAAAAAAAAAAAATCTGCAACATAAAAAAAAAATCATCTTTTTCCTGTGTGGCCTCAGCCTCAAATGTCTTCTCAAAGTCTCAAACGCTGAAATTAATTTCTGGTAACCTAGAACTTGCTATGTGTTTCACACTCACTTCTTTTATGTATGAACGGATGGTTATCACATTGTCACTGCCAGCACAAGCTTCAGTTGTGGTCTATTACAGGACAGTCGTGTATGTAAGGAGTCCCATTAATATAGCCTGCAGCAGAATTTTTAATTTTGCCAAGTTCAACTTTAAGAGTATGTTCTGGTTCGGTTACTTACTGTTCCGTGGTATTTTTATAGGAAACAATAAAAGTATAGTGCACGGTGATAAACAGTACTTAAAGGGGTTGTCCACTTTAAGACCAATATTGAGAGACAAATGTTAGTGCTTGTATAATAAAAAGTTCTACAATTTTCCAATATACTTTCTATATAAGTTCCTCACAGTTTTCTAGATCTCTGCTTGCTGTCATTCATTCTGCTTACTTCCAGTAGATGAAAATCAGTCCATGGTCATGTGATGGACACACAGGTGCACAACTCGTTACCAGGCAGATGTCTGACTACTGTGCTGTGACTATAACAAGCTGTGCACCTGTGTGTTCATCACATGACCATGGACTGATTTTTATAAACTGAAAGTAAGCGGAATGAATGACAGCAAGCAGAGATCTAGAAAACCGTGAGGAATTGATACAGAAAGTATATTGGAAAATTGTATAACTTTATTATACAGACAAGAACATTTTTCTGTCAATATTGATCTGAAATTGGACAACCCCTTTAAATCAGAATTACAGTATTCGTCTGATGTTAATTCAATGAAACAGAATTTACAATTCCCAAAAGTAGTAATAAGTAAAGCAAAATCCATTTTACTTTTATTTTCTCCCTTACATATCAATAATGTAGATGTATAAGGTAGATAAAGCATTGATTGTGAAATTTGTCTTGAATTCACTGTGCAGCACAGTCAGCCTGATACTGACTACTTGATGTGTTATGCTAAATTTGCTGAGTTCTATAGAAAATTATGTAAATAGCCTCAGAATTTCTCCTGAATGCTTAACTTCTGAGCCCTTTTTCTCACTTTTATTCCAGGCTTGGCAGTTTCCCTTCAGCTGCTTCATGGAGACATTGAGCAAATTAGAAGAGATTACTCTTCAGTGTTTACCCGTGGGGTCTCAATAACAAGAAAGCTCGGCTTCTCAGATGTCATTATGCCTGGTAAGCTTGAGGAAAACAAAAGGTATATGTTGCAGTAGCTGCAGATACCTTAGTAATTGCGAACATTCCCTAAGCAGACGTTCTCAGCTGTGATTGCATTATGAGATGTTTCCTCAGTTACATTAATACAATACAGTCAATAAAATAAGAAACGAGAAGTATTAGCCGTGTACATGACTGTATTGTATTAATGTCCCATTTCAAGAATTATCCTAAATAATGTTTGATCTAAACACTGAAATATATTTGTATATTCACAGTATTGTGATTATATGTAGAAATTGCTGTTCTACATGATATTTTGGCCTTATAGGCTTTTTAATGCCCATCACACATAAATAAATGTATAGGCAGATTTTACAGATCTCTATCATCCCAGCAAGTTATAAGGGCTTGTTCACACTGAGATTTTTTGACACAATACTTTTGCCACATTTTCCGTGTCAAAAAACTTTCCATTCAGTTCCTTTTATTTTTTATGGAAAATTGAGCCACTGTGCATACAACAGATTTTTTGAACACTATTCTACAATAAAAAGAAGTGTTCCAATCGTTCTGTTTTTGCTCCAAGGTTCTTATGGCAATGGGAGATCCAAAACCACAGCGAAAAACAACTTTGGTTCTGAAAACTATGTAAGGCTGGGGCCCCGCGTGGCAGCAAAAACTGCAGCGTTTTACGGTTCCTAGCAAATCCCATCCACACATTGCAGAAAAATACGTACAGCAGAAATGCTGTGATTTCCAAAACTGTTACATTTTTGGAAATCATAGCATGTCAATTATACCTATGGAAAAGACGGTGGTTTCGCTATAGGTATAAATAAATCCGAAAGTCTGCAGAGGAATACTCTGCGGACTTTGCGAAAAGCACTGTGGGAAAAATCGCAATACGTTTCCACCGCAAGTTTTCCTGCAGCGCTTTTTCACTGCAGCTCGATATGTGGGGCCTTAGCCTAAAAATAACTTAGTCATGAGAAAAACAAAGTATATGTTATTGCTTCTAAAGGTGGTTCTACAAGCTATGGGTTCATGGGGTGTGTTTTTTCACACACTGCTTCTGCATTGTGACCTATTTTTGTTAAATAAAGACACATATGATATTATATTGTACTAATTTTAAAGGGCAGGTTTTTGTGGTGGAATCCGCTATGAAGGTTCCAACCCCCTATTTATTTCACTGGGAGGCAGATGTTTTAAGAAACTCCCATTGAAATGAATTTTTCTTCCAAGGGCAGGAAGTTTTCTGTAGATCCCTCTGCAAAATCCACTATGTATTTCATTTTTTTTTTTTTTTTTTGCTTCACAAAACTCAGTGTGAAAATACCCTCTTGTTGGCCATATTGCACATCACCATCAGAAACCAAACACTAGATATCAGCACAAACACCTTATGCTGACTTTCAAGCCCAGTGGTGATGATTCCATTGTTTGGCATTCATGAGACGTATGACTACATTGAAAATTATATTACATGTTTTCATATAGTTTCTGCCAGATTTATGCATATATATAATTTTGTCTGATAACAAATAGAATTTGACCCATGAGTTTAATTTGCAAGTAGCCTGTGTAACCTTTGTTCACTTCTTAAACACATTTCCTTTTCTTTTTCTTTCAGGTGAAATGAGGAACGACTTGTACATCACTATAGAAAAAGGGGAATTTGAAAAAGGGGGTAAAAGTGTTGCAAGAAATGTGCAAGTTACAATGATTATTGTGAACAGTGAGGGACAGATTCTAAAGGTAAATGAACTACAAAGGGTTTTGTATGTACTTTTTGTGACCAATGTTCTGTTCACACTAGCTTTGTGGCTTCTGTTTATAAAGTATGTATGACATCTATTGCAAACTGTAAGTTTGTTTTATTCCATTGAATTTTTGGCATTTTATACAGCATGAATTGTGCTGCAGATGTCGCCATTCTTTTTTGTCAAAGAATACCAGAAAACCAAATGGACCCAATTGACGATTGCTGTATATAGCCATTTAGTCCAAGCTTCCATACATGTATCTGGTTGCAATGTACGATGGAGAATACACCTTTAGGCTAAGGCCCCACGTGGCGTCCCGCAGCAAAAAAGCGCTGTAGGAAAAACCACGGCGGGAACGCATCGCGGTTCTCCCCACAGCGCTTTAGACACTTTCTGTTTCAATTAAACTTATGGGGAAGCTACCGATGTTTCTGTAGGTATAATTGACATGCTGCGATTTCCAAAATCGCGCCGGTTTTGGAAATCGCCATTTGTCCACAGCGTGGTTTTTACCGCAGAGTGGGCATGGGATTCACTAGAAGCCCATCTACTTTGCTCTGACTGTAAAATGCCGCAATTTTTTCCGTGGCGTTTACACCAAGTGGGGCCCAGGCCTAAAAGTCTGCTAGTCATGTCTTTGGAGCAATTAATATAGAAACACTTGATGCTGTGAATATCTTGGAGAACACAAGTGTGTGTATCCAAATGAAGAAGCGCAGTTTTAGCATTCAGGCAATTGCTAGAGAATCCTGTGATGTCAATAATACCTTACCTGTGCAGAGGGGGCTTGGAAGCATGCAGCAAAGATGCAAATTGTTACATGTCTGTCTATACATATTACTGGTAATAATGATCTAAACTGATGTTTAGACCTTTAGATCACTATTTCAGAGCTATATATGGGGACAATAAAAAATTAATAAATATATGATAGGCATGTCCATCATCAGCGAGGGGAAATTTGCGCTCAATGACAGATCTGTCATGAAGATTGCACAGGAACTGTCAGTGTACCTGTACAATCAGCATCAGAAACGTGGGTGACAAATATAGCTGGGGATGGATAACTCTAATCCACAGTTGTTTAACCCATTAGATGCCACCGTGTCTATTGACCATGGCATTTAAATGGGTAGTGGTCAGGGGTTCGCTCTGCCAATGCCTCAGCCCTCCTGTGATGAGATTGCTGTGTGCTGGGGAGGAGGTTACCATGGCAGCCAGATGCCTGATCATGCCATCTGGATCTGCCTTGCACAGCCCATTAGCCCGGCTGTTATTGTAAAAATGAAAGATATAAAAGATCATCTACCAATCACATGTTCAAGTCCCCTAATTGGACTAATAGCAAAAAAAAAAAGTTTAATATAGTGTTTAAAAATATTCTTAAAAATGTAAAAAAAAAAAAAAAATCACAAAAGACGTGAAAAATGGACCGTCAACAAAACGGACACGTGAATAGACACATTGAATTCAATGTGTCGTCAAAACAGACATGTGACAGACGCTGCAGAACGTCCATCATATGCCGTGTGCAAGAGGGTTTAGAAAACTAAGCACAGATCTTCTGTGTATGTACGCTTCCTCAAATCCTTCAGTCTCTTCATGTAATCCCAGACAGATAGGATGATGTTGAGATCAGAGCTCTCTGGGGGCCATATCATCACTTCCAAAACCTTATTACTCTGAGGATACTTCTTCCTGACATTGGTTGTATATTTGGGGTCTCTTTCTGTAGAAAAAAATTGACTAGAATTCTGCCGTAAGGTTGTTCAGAAGTTTAGGCACTCTTTTTAAATCTGCAAAGGAAGATCTTAACATAGTTTCTTTGTCTGTTTTTTCAGGATTATATATCTTTTGGTTCAGGAGAACCAGCTGCTCATGAGTATCATTCATTTGTATTATATCACAACAACAGTCCTAGATGGGCTGAATTACTAAAGCTTCCAATACCTGTGGATAAATTTAGAGGAGCACATATCCGATTTGAATTCAGACATTGTTCTAGTAAGATTGATTTCCTTTTATTACAAAGAATAGCATCCACGTTTTAATGTACAAATGTCTTAAAATGTATTGTACGGTTCCTTTAAAAGTGTTCACTCCCCTCCCCTGGTCATTTTCATATTTTATTGGGTAACACTTTATTTTTATATTTGATGGGTAACACTTTATTTCTTTTTAAAGGATATAGATCATTTTCTATATCTTTTTGATAATTTTGTATACCTTTTTGATCATTTTGTAATCTGTAATCTTTTTTTTTTTTTTTAATCTGTTCCCATGTTAAAATGGCCCTGGTAGGTTGTTTGTAAATTAGCTCTTGTTCACCAAGAGGGCACTAGCCTTATTTTTTTGACCAAAAAAAAGGTTACTGCCCTCTTAGAGAATCAGAGGTAATTTACATATAACTTTTGGGGCCTTATCTGTTGAACAGGCATGTCATTTAGCATTTTGCACTTGGAGACAAGTCCTCTTTAAGGCTGAGGCCCCAGAAAAATGCAGCAAAATCTGCTTCAATTATACCTATAGGAAAGCGTTTCCACAGGTATAATTGACATGCTGTGATGTACAAAAATGCAACTGTTTTTGAAATTGCTGAATGTCCGCTTCGGATATTTTTCTGCATTGTGTGGATGGGATTAGCCAGAATCCCATCCACTTTGCAGTTACTGTAAAACGCTATGGCAAAATCGCAGCGTTTATGCTACGCGGGGGCCCAGCCTAAAGGAGTTTTCTGGGCTAAATGTAATATTTTATAATGTAACTAGCTCTTTACTTTTCACTGCAATTTTATGCCAATCCTCGCTTTGGTGGCAGGGTGGACAGGGCTGGAAGTGCCTCACGGTGACTTGCGGTTCTTGGTGTGGAAGCCGAGCAGGGTAGAACGAATTGGAAGTGCCAAGAGGGTGTTGTGAACGGAGCAATCTAAAGAAGCTAGACAATGTTTGGGCAGGGGTTTTCAGCTCCCTGGGAGTGATGGGAACTATAGGCACAGGAGAGGAAATGCTGTAGACCAAAAGTAATTGATGTACTATTCAGAGATGCAAATATAAAATATTTTTCAGAAATAAAATGTAAGGTATGTGGTGGACCTAATCACAGCACATAGTGTTCATGGGGGCCCTTTTAATAAAACAGTTTGGGTGCTGGAAAACCCCTTTTACTCCACTCAAAATTGGTCCTGACTCCAACTCCACAGCCCTGATAAAATGTTTCCTCTAGGTGAGGAATATACAATAATTTTTCTGCATTTTTTTTTCTAATTTAGCAAAGGAGAAGGGTGAGAAAAAATTGTTTGGCTTTTCATTCATTCCACTGATGCAAGAAGATGGTCGAACATTTCCAGATGGCACCCATGAACTCATTGTGCACAAGGTAGTATAACAATTCCAGTGTTTATTGAAGAAGTCTATCTTAATAAGGCCCAACCTGTAGAAATATGTCTAATGCAATGCAAATAGGCATCATGTTCTATTGGTGGTCACTATTGCAGCTCAGCTCTCATTCAAGTGTCAGACTCCGACTGTTCTTATATTGATGACTAAGGTTAGGCCATCAATATGTAATCTCAAACAACTCTGTTAATGATGAAGTATTATAGTGTATTGTGGTATCATTATGCTATATTATGTATAGTGCTTGATCTAATACTAATGATTACTGTGGTAAGCAACTGCAGAAAAAAACATTAGAAACTTCTACTTACTTTTCTTAAATAGATGATTATGGATGACAGAGGGTAGCAAGTATAGGATAGTTATTAATGTATCTTCACTGTAAAATATGAGTGCTATTAAAAATACATGAAGAAATATTTTTCTTTTTTCAGGGCTGCACATGTTTATTATGCCCTCAAGTACAGTCCTCTGTATGCTTTACTATGACAGTAGACGTAGGGAACAATTTTACTTTGTTGTTGCTTGTTGCAGTGTGAAGAAAACACCATTTTCCAAGATTCCTGCCGCTACCTCAAACTTCCATTTTTGAAAGGAAATCTACACGGAAATAATAATCAAGCTGTTAAAAATACAAAAGAGTCTTTTTGGATAACCTCATTCCTTTGTTCAACCAAGCTAACACAAAACGGTATGGAATTAGAGAAATGTTTCATCAAATATTAACTATGCTGCCATGCTAGAGTCACCTTTATGTAGCTTTGTAGTGCTGTGATCAAGGCTTTGCTGGTTCTGCAGGAATGACAGGACAGACTGTTTATATGCGGAGCTCAGAGGTGTGTTTTCCAGTTACCTTAGAAACAAACTGAAGTGAGTGCTTATGACAGGTACTGCAGAGCTCTTAGTAGAAGACTAGTAATATTCACATAATAAACATTGCGATTTCAACATATTCTAAGCTTATTCTTCCTTTGTTTGTATAAGGTTATGGATTCTAAATATAAACTGAAATGCAGCACTGTGAAATATAACCTCAAATAAAAACATGTTTATGCTTTAGGGTACATCTGCCTTATCTATGAGTTACTTAAAGGGTATTCCCATCTCCAGGATCATATTTAAAGATGTTACTTAGGCTAACTAAAATGTTTTACCCACTGCTCGCTTGAGTGATGATCAGGGCAGATACCTGTTTCTTAAAGGTTACATTGCCAATACCCTGGTCACCATCGGCAATGTATATGCACCCAATGTTGGCCAAATGACATGGCTACTCGATACTCTGGACAGATTCTCTATGTTCGCAGAGGGTCTTGTAGTGTTAGGTGGTGACATTAACATTGCCCTTCAGCCCCTCCAGGACACCTCCACTGGCACATCTTCACATAGCTTCGCTGCCCTTAGTAAACTCGCCAAGCATCTCTCCTCTATGCATCTTGTAGATGTATGGAGGGCCTTCCATCCCGACGTTAAGGATTACACGTTCTATTCTAACCCACACAAATCGTACCAGCGTCTGGACTACATCTTTCTGCCCCAGAATCAGCTAACTTTATCCTCCTCTCCCACCATTGCCTCTATCACCATCTCTGACCACGCCCCCATATCCGTACAACTACAAATTTCATCTCTCCCACCCCGTAGCTATGATTGGAGACTTAATGAAACTCTACTCTGCTCCCGTGACTCTCGTCAAGCTGTTTCTAAAGCTCTCACTGACTATTTCAATGAGAACACTACACCTGACGTACAGCCTTGTATTATTTGGGAAGCCCACAAGTCCGTGATCAGAGGGGTTTTCATTAGTCTGAGTTCCCATGTTAAGAAAAAAATGTACCAAAGAAATTGATGACCTACTTGCCCGTATTGCAACCCTGGAAAGTCAGCATAAGCGAACTGCGGCTCGGGGGGGCTCTCTCAGAACTGATTTTGTGCAGAGAACGTCTTAAAGACTGCCTGAACCTAAAAACTGCTAAAGCCTATCTGTCATCCTCCCATAAATACTATATGCATGGTAATAAGGGTGGAAAACTGATGGCATATTTAGTAAAAAAACGACGCAATCAAAGCTTTGTAGCTGAGATCACTTCACGGTCAGGCTCTAGCCTAAAAGACACCTCAGACATAGCTTCTGAATTTTGTGCTTTCTATCAGAAACTGTATAACCTTAGACCTGCTGAGACCCCTCTTGAGCTAAAGGACCGCTCTACTAAAATCCAGTCTTTCCTGCAATCTCTCTCACTGCCATCGCTCACTCCCCAACAACAAGATGCCCTTACAACTCCCTTTACTCTGACAGAATTACAGTCAGCACTTGCTGACACCCCTCTGGGGAAAGCTCCTGGCCCCGATGGCCTTCCGGCCTTTTATTATAAACAATTCAGCTCTTTCCTTCTCCCCCATTTTCTCCAGGTCTGTAACTCTGTAGACGATGCCCACTGCTTCCCTCCCCAAGCCTTGGAAGCCCATATTTCTATCATCCCTAAGGAAGGCAAGGACCCGACACAATGTGGTAGCTACCGCCCCATCTCCCTGCTAAACGTAGATGTTAAACTATATGATAAATTAGTAGCTAATAGATTAAAATCCTTACTACCCTCCCTGGTCCACCCAGAACAGGTGGGGTTTGTAACGGGCAGAGAGGGCAAACATAACACCCAACGCGTACTCCACTTGATACAACACTCCCAGCGTAAGAAGATCCCATTGGTCCTTCTTTCAACAGATGCGGAAAAAGCCTTCGATCGGGTAGACTGGACCTTTATGACAGAGACATTACGTCATTTCGGTCTCCCTCCCATGTTTGTTCAGAAGGTTATGGCTTTGTACTCTAGACCTAGCGCCAAAATTAGAGTTAATGGATGCCTCTCCCCCCTCGTTTGATATTAAAAATGGCACCAGGCAGGGATGCCCATTATCCCCCTTACTTTTTGTCCTGACCATCGAAACATTAATTCAGAATATTCGACTGGACCCATTGCTGAAAGGTTTCGTAAGTTGAGGGATATGTCATAGTACGGCCGCATTTGCAGACGACCTTTTAATAATCCTCACCAACCCATCTGTTGCACTACCTCACATAGCCACGATCTTTACGGCCTTCGGTACCCTCTTGAATTTAAAAATTAATACCACAAAATCCGAAGCCCTATTTGTCTTTTGCCCCCCATCGATTAAATCTGACTTACAGGCTACTTCCCCATTCCCACTGCATCACGACTCTATTAAGTACTTAGGACTAAATTTAACGCCCTCGCCCAGACGCTGGTACGACTCTAACTATGCCCCTCTGCTCTCCAACATCAAATCTCTACTAGAATCTTGGCAGGTTCCATATATCTCATGGATGGGTAGAACTAATTTACTGAAAATGATGGTCCTGCCTAAGATATTATACCTATTTCAAACCCTCCCTATCCCTCTTCCACTAGCATTCTTCTCCTCCCTATGCAGAATGTTTTCGAAATATGTCTGGCATAATTCACGCCCTAGAGTGACTTTCCGCACTCTCAGTACTGTTGTAGAAATTAAATGTCTGTCACTTTAACTTCTCATTAGCTTGCTATTCTTAACAATTATAGAAATGCATCTAGTAGAAGAAGATTATAGCTTCTAATGATAAGGATATACACTGAGAGCAAGGCCAGACACCCAATCTAGGGCAGCATGTCCTAGTGGACTTGTTTGTTTATAAACTTTCTGTGAGCTGTCCTTCGAAGAGTCTGGAGATTAACACTGTAGACCTAAGTTGGGTGGTATGGGTCTACCAGCTATAAAAACATATTATCATGCAGCACAACTGACGAGGACCATTGATTGGTTTCAGAGGGAAAATTCGAAGCTACGTGTGTCAGTGGAGGAAGCCACTATAGACTTCCGCCTTACTGCAATGTTATGGCTCCCCCCGCCAAACGGCTAAGCAGGTCCTCACCCCCAATGTACTAACATCAGCAGTCTATGACTCATGGCAATGGGTACGGCAACTACTTCCTTTGCCAACAGGTCCCTCTCCTCTCATGTCCATTCAAGATTTAATCCTATCGGAATCAAAGTTTATAGAATCGGCCCCCATAGTGCCGAAGCATGTCGGGCGGCTACCTTACGACTCTATACTGATTGATGGGGCCTTCCCTTCTTATTCTGAGTTCACACAACACCCCCTCTCCTTCCATACTAATTTCCTAACATATCAGTCGATTAAAACACTGTACCTGAGAGCGCTGAAGCAGGAGTCTGACAATCTCATGGCTAGAGCAGCTTCTACTCCGGAAACAAAATACGCCAAGACCTTTATCTACTCTTTACTCCAACCTTCTGAGCAAACTAGGCACAGAGCTCCCCTCATATGTGCGAAAATGGGAGGCAGACCTTCAAATGTCCCTCACCCCTGGAGAAATATCATCTGTCCTCAAGCTTTCCATAGGTCCTTCCAGATGTGTGCGCTTGCAGGAGTCAAGCTACAAATTGGTCACCAGATGGTATAGAACGCCCACTGTAGTCCATAAGTGCTTTCCAGATGTGTTGGCGCTGCCATAAGTCCTCAGGTTCCTACCTGCATATTTGGTGGGAATGCGAAAAAATATCCCCGTACTGGTCACTCGTTCAGCAGGTTCTGAACCAGGTTTGTGGACTCACCCAGCCTCTGACCCCTGTAGGCATATTCTTGAATCTGTGGCCCACCTTCCCGCCTAGGTCCCACAAGCGACTCTGGCTTCAACTTGTGACTATCACCAAATCTATGATTCCTCTATACTGGGCATCCGAATCCCCCCCTCCAATATCCCACTTTCTGCGGAAAGTCTCTCAAGTAGCCCGGATGGAAGAACTTTCCCACTTAGAACTCCGCACCCACCAGAAGTTTAGCTCTATGTGGGCGCCATGGTATAATTTTTCTAATGATCCTACCTGGGCGCACCTGTGGGAACCCCCTGCTTAATTAAAATACCCTCTGAGATCCTTGGCCTTTCACCCTAAGAACTCATCGTCTCTCCCCACCCCCCCCCCCCCCACGTTCCATTTCCTTTCGTGTTTTTAGTTATTCGTTGTAAGTAATACACCAGCTCTTCTGTCTGTTTGGTTAATGATTGTTTTGTCATGCTCATTGTCTTCAACAATGTATATTCATTGGTGTTATTTCAAAATCCAATAAAATGTTAATTATAAAAAAAAAAAATGTTTTACCCAGTACATGACTATCTGTCTTGCTCCATTTGTCAGATAGAGCTGAATATGTGTCCATAGTGTTGTCCAGGTTTCAGACCACCTCTGATATCTAGCAGCAGTGGCAGGGCTGGTGACATCAGTTCCTTTTTCTCTTCAACGTGATTTCCAGCTTAATAGAGCAGTCTGTTAGCTCTTCAGTGTACTCTCAGCTGCTGAGCCTTGATAATTGCTAGAACAGTGCCTTGATCTGTGCCTCTGTTATATCTGGATGTAAATACAGAGATAACAATGCGCAGCTTGCGCGAGGTTCACACCTGAGTTCGGATTTCCTTTCGGGGGGTCTGCTTGGGGACCTTCCTGAACGGAAACCTAATCGGCTTAAAAAAAGCGGTTACTCACGGAAACCTGCGAACCCCATAGACTAATGAGGTCTACTTCCATTATACCTATATGGAAACCGCCAGCATTTCTATAGGTATAATTGACATGCTATGATTTGCAAAAATGCAGCGTTTTTCAAATCACAGCATTTTCTCTGCGGATTATTTTCTGCAATGTGTGGATGAGATTAGCCAAAATCCCATTCACTTTGCAGTTAATGTGAAATGCAGCGGTTTTTGCTGCGTAGGGTTCCGGGCTTAATATGAGTTGTTTGAACAGTTATTCCCTATAACTGGCCTATGTAGATGTTGTGATCTGACCGCAAAAAAGCTCATTATTGGGTTGATTACATATTTTGTGCAGCATAAAAGATGTTCGACTGTTGACAGTACATTGCTCTGTGCGAATAGGGATGTGTTGCCGACCAAAATATAACAGTATGTGCCCAAATGCTCACACTAACGGTTATTCTGGCACATTTACCCCTATAATTGCAGACCCTTACTGTACAATGCATGAAAGCAAAGCAGATTGGATACCAGTTATCTAATGCATTACAAAAACACATTTCTTTAGGGCTGTCATTATGAACCTTTATTGGGTGGTGCATAACTTTTAATGTCAGGAGCCACAACATGTGTCCTTGTCCCCAGAGTCCATTGGTTGCTGTCATATTACAGTTCCAGTACTCCACCATACCTTCTCTCCCAAACAATTTCCATTTGTCTTAAAGCATAACTAACCTTTCAAACAACTTTTGATTTTCTGGCTGTATCTGTGACATTAGTAAATTCAGTAATATATTTTTATTAACAAATTTTGGATTTTTTAACTCAGTTCAGTGAAATTCTGTATTTCTTTATTATTTTCCTTGCTTCTCTATTGATTGCTATACCCTGCTTCTTACTAGGTACGGTATATGGCTTTCTGTGTAATGAAATGTATAATAAATGTGTAATGAGAAAATGAGGCTGGTGGAGGGTCACATCAAACAGAGATATTTCAGGCAATATCAAAACAGATAGATCTGCAACCTTACTGTCATACGAAGTACAGAAATCTACTCTTTAATATGACACCAGAAACAAGTCCCTCTGTTTTATAATGCCCAAGATATAACTGTTTGACACCCCCCCACCTTTATTTTCTCTTCGTTAGACATACAATCCCGTACACCATACACATTGAGAAGCAGAGTAGAGCTTTCATTTTATTTTTGTACAGTACATATAATTTCACATATTGTATTATCTGTGAATGGGGTAGCCACTGGGAATAAGCACTGTGCAAAATAGATGTGTCATGGTAGTGTCAAGTGGCTCAAGGTACTTGAAGTAAAGTCCCGGTACTTTTATGAATAAAACTTATTGTCAAGGACAGCAGATTGTGGACTGGCTGTGCTACCTAACTGGTTTGGCATTGCAGTGCAGATGGCTGAGCAGGCTTAAATAGGCCAGATCATTCTGGAATTGGATAAGGAGACCTCAAAGGTGTACTCAATAAACTCTCAAGTTGCTGAAAGTGCAGGCGCATCTGCCCTATGGCTTGGACCAGGAGCAGCAGCAGGGGGAAACACACAGCAGCGCGAAGAAACAGAAGCTGCACAGCTGACCTCTATTTGCTGGTAGAGAAAGCTCGACAACGGATGCAGAGTGTTATAGTTTATTTTATATATGCACCTTATTTTGTGAAGCCTAGCCATATTGAAAACGGGTGGTCAATATGGGGGAGTAAATATAGTCAATAATTTTTTCTGTGAAGTTCTCTATATATGCCTTACATGGTTAGGGAGTAGATTCTCCTCTACTTACTGTGTTCAGTGTATGGCAGCTATTCTCCAGCCACCAGCTCAAGGAGAAATAGGGACTATAAATAGGGTTCAATACTCAATTTAAAGAACGGATTACAGAACACATAAAAGATGGACAGCACATTAAGTTTTTTGGGGTTGTGATGCTATTTTTAATTATTTCCCTCTTTTATGAAAAGAGCTTTTCATTAAAATGTTGTTTATTTAATACAGATACACTTTACACCTTCCCATGGTGCCACTGAATTAAACACTGCTGCATGTAAACATTGAAGCAGCACTTTGATCTGTACATAAACCTCCCCCACTGTACACCTATCCATTGCACAGTGAGGGTTTCCATTCTGCATCTATGTCACAAACAGACATGTTGTGCTTCTTTAAAAAAAAAAAAAAAAAAAAAAAAGTTCTCTTTAAAGTACAGTTGTTCATCAGTTGCTTTTGATTCAGACAAAACTAAGGCTATGTTCTCGCTACTGTTATTAATGTCCATTGCTGTCATCCATCATAAGATGACAGCAATGAACATTAACGGTAGCAGTATAACGGACACAGACAGACCCTCTCCGTCTGTGTCCATTCCCATTAACTCTAAACAATCAACATGATGGACGCTGTCTTCCGTTACAAAAGTAAAAAAACAAGATTGAAGAAAGTCCTGTATGCAGGACTTCTCATTCCATTAGAAAAGTAAAAAATATGATGGAAGAAAACTTCCATTATGTTTTTTACATTGGGCACATGGACACCCGAGGGAGAGGGCTCTGTCTGTATCTGTCATTTAATGTCCATTACTCTCCTCCTGAGACAGATGAGAGCAATGGACATTCAATAACAGTAGTGTGAACCTACCCTATTTTTCTCATTTCCACAAAATGGCATGTGCAGGAAATAGCAGTTAAGTAGAAAAATGACCATACATCTAGATGTAAAACCAAAAAAAAATTATAATAAAGTTTGGGGGGGGGGGGTAGAAGATGCAGTTGCAGGTGGGCCGATGAGGTTTCACTTCCTAATAGGAGGAGAGCTGTACTGTGTACAATACATCATAGTTGGGGGAGCTTTACATTGGGGCCGAGGATCTTCCCTCTGTCTGTAATGGAATGTTTTATGCCAATATCTGCTATTATTATAATACATGTTATGTTATTGCTGTTGCTTTATGTCGTCTTAGGGGACATGCTGGATTTGCTTAAATGGAGGATGCACCCTGATAAAATCCCGGGCTCCTTGTCTAAATTAAAGGAGATTGACGGTTCTGAAATTGTGAAGGTAAGCTGCCAAGTATGAGTATATAACTGTACCTTACAGTAATACATTGTTAAACTTGCCAAATTCTTCAACTTTTCCCATCCAGTTTCTGCAGGACACACTGGACACCTTGTTCGGCATTTTAAATGAAAGTTCTCAGAAGTACAGCTCCAAAGTTTTTGATTGCTTGGTAAGTGCCATAAAGATTCTTGTCAAGCAGTTCTATTGGAAAAGTAATAATGCAGTAGCAATGAAGTTTAAGCAGTTTTCTTAATGTTTTATCTTTCTTCTATTGATGTTTTGTGTTTTCAGGTTCACATAATAAATTTACTACAAGACAGTAAATTCCAGCACTTTAAACCAGTAATGGACACTTACATAGAAGGACATTTTTCAGGTGCCCTTGCTTACAGGTACAATGTTTTTACATTATTTATTTTATTGTATTAGATGCATCTACCAGCTGGAGCGAATGTCCATACATTTTTTTTCTTTTAATACAAAGCGCCAAATGGAGTTAAGAGTTGAAAGATGTTATATGTAGAAAACAACTCTAAAAGTCTCATTTACAAATATAACAAGAAATGTCCTATGGCGTCCACATGGTCCAGATATTTACAGTACGTTTTTGGAAATGAAGTCCAGAATCTGACTGGTTGCCTGCTTTTTAAAAAGACAGGCATAGACACACACATATACAAACCTATACATGTAAACAATGACCAATATAATCTTTATTTCTAGTACCACCCTCTTCAGTTTGACATTTGACATAACACTCCTGTGTCAGTTTTGCAAGTGTTTAACCAACATGGAATATACTCTTAGCTTTTCTGTAGTATATATTTTGTGGAAACTTTGTTGCAGCCAGTTAGGTCATGAAAAAAAAATGTGCACCCCAATTCTTAAGTTAATGTTATTTAACATTTATTGTTGATATTTTTTATATTGTTTATAAAAAGCTTATTTTATAAGTTATATTGTGACTTTTCAGAGACCTCATAAAAGTGCTGAAATGGTATGTGGACCGAATAATTGAAGCTGAACGTCAGGAGCATATCCAGGAGGTATTAAAGGTAATGAAAAGGGAAATCAGATGTACTTTTGTACTCATTTACATACAGGTTGATCTTTTCTTTACTGATTTATGCTGCTTCACTTTGATGTGGTGATAATTGGCAATCGACCTATTTTTTGTACTTCAATAATTGCAGTAGCTAGGATCATGAAGAGACAGTAACTGAGTCTCAAACACAGTTCATTATCCTAGCTTGTATGTATTAGATCGCTGGCTGTTGTAGTAGTCAAACAAACCAAAGTTAAACTCCTGGAAACATGAGGTATAAATTATCCTACATAAAGTAATTCAGTTTGTTTAGTTGAGCCTTTTCTGCTTTCTCTAATTACAATAACCATTTTTCTTTTTAATATTGTAGGCTCAAGAATATATTTTTAAGTATATTGTTCAATCTCGGAAACTTTTTTCATTTGCAACTGGTGGACAGAATGAGGAAGAATTCCGCTGCAGTATTCAAGAACTTATGATGTCAATCCGTTTCTTCCTATCCAAAGAAAGCAAAGGAGCAAGTGCTTTGTCTCAGTCACAGGTTTCTGTTTTTACTTTAATTTATCCTAAAGACTTAAAATTGTTTATTCTCAAAGTCCTGCTCTTTGTGTACAAGACATAAATACCTCTTTGTTATAACAAAGCCTTTTGAGGGATCTTTGAAGACTTAGAGCAACTAATGTAATATGAGTGAGGTGTATAATACATTTAGCTGTATTCAGGGTCTTAGTGTTTGGACTTAGCATTATTGTCAAGGAATACCTTCCTCTAAAACTGAGCTTCACATATGTGCATATAGACGATAGATGGCAGGATCAGAATTCAGTTGCTGTTTGTATTCATGCGTACCTGAAACAACCTTGGTGACATCTTATATCTAGCAGGGTAAGTGCATAGACACATCTGTGGGACTCCTGGTGTCCTTTTGTAAATCACATTGGATTCCCACAGAGGCCAGAAGTTACACTGGTGTGGTTTTCTGTGTTTCCTTGAAAGTCACCACCATTGAAATTGTATTTATATGTTCATGCTGAAGACTATCTTTCATATACAGGGCATTTTCCATAGGTATTAATTATTAGATTCTAATCAGTAGCCTGTCCCCTGACTATGTGTATTTCCATACCTCTCCAGGCTGTATTTCTGAGTTCTTTCCCAGCTGTATACTCAGAGCTGCTGAAGCTGTTTGATGTTCGGGAAGTGGCAAACTTAGTGCATGATACTCTGGGCAGTCTGCCAACAATCATGCATGCAGATGACTCTCTCCAGGAGATAAAACTTCAATGCATTGCAAAGACAGTGGAGAGCGAGCTCTATAGCAATCCTGGTAAGGGTAGTAATACATATTCTGTATATTGTGGTATTTATGTATAGATATAAAAGCTATAAGTAAGAAGCAACTTCTAGAAATACATAGGACTTTGCTTTTTTCCTGTACAGCCATGGATATAAAATGGTTAGCTGAATAAGTGTTTTTATGAAAGGTCACCTGGTAGTTGGATAATAAGGGCTTTGGTGAACTTTGATGTCAATTGTGCACATTTTTCTAATACTTCTGGTGTGTCAGAGTATAAACTTACTGCAAGAATTTGTTAAAAGTCACTTTTGTGGGTTCTCAAGAGCCCTCTGTCCTAGTGGCCTATGCATCTGCACCAACATTAGAATCCCCCCCTCCACATTTTTTCTAATTGTGGTTTATAAAGATGAAACCAGAATCCACACCAGAAGAAACCTATATAAATTTTTCCTCTATACAGTCCTGCTCATTGTTATTGGCACCCATGAAGTTTAAGTAAATAATGTGGAATATCTCCTGAAAAAAATTAATCAAGTGAAACAGCTTTTTTGTTTCGAGCACTCGTGTTAAATACAAAAGAGCAAATGATAAACAACAATTAAAAAAAAAAAAACTCGGAGGGAAAAATAGAAAAACCTAAAGCTTGATGTGACACTGGTATTAGCACCCTTTACATTTAATTAGTATGGAAACACATTTTGACTCGCCTGTGTTAAAACACAAATGAGAATCACCTGTGATAAATTGTCGGTGCCCATGTGACATGAATTAGCCAATGAATGATGACTTAAGTCTTTAAAAAAGCCACATGTTAGGCCCTGTTCCTTTGTCACAATGGTGAAGACAAAGGAGCTGTCTGTCTGAGGACATCAGAACTGCTATTATTAGCAAACACAAGATTTCCAAAGGGTATAAGACCATCTCCAAAGACCTTGGTATCCCAGTTTTAACAGTGTGCAGTGTTATTAAGAAGTTTGCCAAGCATGGAACCGTCAAGAACCTCCCTAGACGTGGGGGAAAAAGGAAAATTGACAAGAGATATCTTCGAAGGTTGGTGTGAATGGTGGAAAAAACACTATGTCAAACATCAAAAGACCTGAAGGCCAACCTGGAACAGTCTGGGGTCATGGTTTCAACAAGTACCATATGCTGCACACTAAACCAAGCAGAACTTTATGGGCGAAGGCCAAGGAGGAAACCATCGCTGAAGAAAAGATATAAAAAGGAAAGACTGATCTTTGCCAAAGAGTACCTGGACAAACCACAATCCTTCTGGGAAATTGTTCTGTGGACAGATGAAACAAAAGTTGAGCTTCTTGGCAATGCAAAGCAACAGTTTGTTTACAGACGGCGCAGTGAAGCTTATAAGGAAAAGAACACCCTACCAACAGTTAAAAGGAATCTGTCAGGGCAATTTGGGACAGTAAACCACCCACACGCCCATATGGACCCGGGGTTTAGTGTCCCAAATAACCCTAATATAACGCAATCCATGGCCGCATTAAAAATAAAAAAGTTTTATACTCACCCGGCTGCTGTACTCCCCGCGCCTGCGCAGTTCTTCAATGAAGCCAGAGGAATACACCTCGGCTTCAGTGCGCATGCCCTGTATTTACATAGTGAAGCTGGGTTGTCCATCTTTGGCCTCAATAAAAAACAGCGCAGGCATCGGGAGGCGTGCAAACGAAGAATCTCATGAATAAGCCGGACCGTTCTCACCAAACAGCGTCGATCGGACCCTTCTCTAGGTAAATATAAAGTTTTTTTTTATTTTTAATGCGCCTGCGGATTGCATTACAACAGGGCGATCTGGGACACTAAACCCCAGGTCCATAAGGACATGTGGGTGGTTTAGTGTCCCAGTTTGACCTGACAGATTCCCTTTAAGCATGGTGGAGGATCCATAATGCTGTAGGGTTGATTTTCTGCATCTGGTACTGGAGGCCTTGACCATATCACAGGAATCATGAAATCAGAGAATTATCAAGAGATTTTAGAGCGAAATGTCCTACCCAGTGTAAGAAAACTTTGTTTGAGTCGAAGATCATGGGTCCTCCAGCAAGACAATGACCCAAAGCACACATCCATAAGTATACAGGAATGGTTGAAAAAGAAATAATGGACTGTTTTAAAATGGCCAGCAATGAGTCCTGACCTCAATCCCATTGAAAATCTTTGGGGTGAGCTGAAATCTGCCATTGGGAAAAAGAATCCTGCAAACATTCAAGAGCTTGAACAAACTGCAAAGGAAGAGTGGGAGAAAATACCAGATGAGAAGTGCAAGAAGTTATAGATAAAGAAACGTTTGGAGGCTTTCAACAATGCCAAAAGGTGTGCAACCAAGTATTACTTAGGGGGGCCTTTATTGCTGCACATCCTGTTTATTCTATTTCTTCTTTGAAATTACAACATGTAAGTTGAAAAACAATATTTTATTGTTGTATTACTTTGGACCACTAATTATAAAAACCTGAGGATATAACTTTGGTACATTTCCATTTATTTGTGAAGATATTGTACAATGTGAAAAAAATGAAGGGTGCCAATAATGATGAGCATCACTGTACTTTTCTGTATATGGCACCGTGCAATATCAGCTTTGCCTTTGGTAGAGCAGATGTGTTCTTACTTGCAGCTTGTTTGTGAGTGCTTTCTCTGTATAGATGGTTAAAGGGAGTCTGTCAGGAGTAAATTGGTTATAAACCTAATTCCAGTAGTTTATAGGGGGGATTCTTAGTTTCTTGTAAATCGCTGTTTTAATCATATGCAAATGAGGAGAGATTGCTTTGCCCGGGAAACCAAAGCCCAGGCAAGGTTATGCATGTCTCCAAAGCACATTTTTCTTCATTTGTATATGACCAAAATGGCAATTTACATTTAATCAAATTTACTGTTGACAGACTCCCTTAAACAACACACTTTTCATTCCTTTTTTTGGAACTTGTAAATTACAATGTGATTTAGTATTTCATAAAATTATAAAATGTTAATAAAGTCCTCTAAAGAATATTTCCAGATTACAGGTTTTATATTATTTTGTTACACTTATTTTCATCTGAAATTTTCTTTCTGTTGTCTCCAGGAAGATTTTGGTCTATAGGCTTTAATGGCTTTATTTTCTAAGATGCAGAATAGTGTTGCTTTTCAATTAAATGAAATCATTGATTGCCAAGACACTTTAGTGTATGCACTGAGGTGTGGTGCAAACCTTAATTTCAAGGCAAAATTAGCTTTGATTCAGTAATCTTTATCGCAACAGGGAAGAAATCTTATAATCTCGTACCTAAAGGAAACACTGATGTTATTTTCTAACCAACAATATAAAACAGTTTGTCTGTAAGTAATTCTGATGAGATGTTTGATTCTTAAAGTAATCTGCTTCCAGATTTACAATAGTTGCACATAAACAGCATGCCAATGCGTTAAATAAATCTTTGCTCTTGTCAGAGTGTTTTTAAAGGTGCCCAGACACCTTCAGTAAGTGTTCCTCTTGACTCCTGTGGCAGCAACTCATTCCCTCTGAGAACAAAAGGATCAGGCAATGAAATTCAGCATGCCCAATCTTTGTTTCCCTCAATTCCCATACGCATAAGACAATTGTCCGTCACTTTGAAATTAGAGGGTTTGGTCAACTTTTTTTTAAGATATTTTTTTGTTACAGAAGTTTTCATGTGATTTTTACATCTTTAAACATTTATTTCAAGGGCTTGCTGAATTATAGGCTCTTCTTGAAATTTCTCACAATATAGTCTACTTGTTGAATGCTTTATCTGACCAGTATAACAATATGGAATGTGTTGTCATTTTAGATTCCCGGTTTATTCTTCTCCCTGTCGTCCTCCACCACCTCCACATGCATCTGCAGGAGCAGAGAGATCTTGTAATGTGCGCACGTATCCTTAGCAACATGTTTTGTCTAAGCAAAAAAAACAGCTCTGTAAGTAATTGCAAGATGCTTATTATATACATTAACATACAGTGTGCAGAATAGTAATCCAGAGCTCTCTGTAAACTATTTCCACAGTCATCTATATATAGGAGAAGTACCCTGCAGGTGCTTGGCATACAGCTGTAAAGCTATCATTTGTGCCCACCTCAATTTTAATAAATACATACTTTGTTGCTAGGCCTCTAATTACTAATCACAAATTAACTTAAATAATGAGGAGAATTTTTGATTAGATGCTGGGCTTGATCTCTCTCTTGTGATTTGAGCATGGCCACTTACCAGTATTTTACTGTAGGTACCATACAGGGAAGAAGAAGTTATACTGTTTTCCTGTCTCAGGATTTCAGCTGCTTTCCTGTCTCCTCTCCCCTCCACTTCCTGATTTTTAGTTTAGTTCAGTAGTGTGCTTTGGGTTTGTTGTAATCTGCACAGATCTGGATTTACATAAGGAGATAACAGGCACTGATCATGAAACTTTTCTAGCACTTATCACGGCTCAGCTTCTGAAAGCAATAGGCAGAGAAAGGTAGAGAAGAAAATCTAGATACAGGAGATCATCGGCCCAATCAACCAGCTATAAACAGTTTCGTTGAATCTGACTAATATCTGGCTGGATAAAACACTTCTGTAAGCTTAAGCTACAAGTTTAAACTCCTGATGCATTGGTAGCATACGCCATCCCTATTGCACTCTGTGAATCTCACGATATGCTGGAGATGCAATTCAGCTGTGGGCACACTCAACCATATATTCTGGAACTGTTCGCTGATGAGAAAGTTTCTGAAACAGGGTCAAGGACATAACCAACAACCTCTTCCTACAGGAAGTTCCCCTTGACCCTATCACCCACCTACTTAACTTCCCACCGACAGATGTTTACTGTATTGGAAGATACTTTCCCATCAAAAAATTTTTCTTAACATGTAAAATGTTTATTAGCTGCGCTAACTTCTCTAAAATGCTTCTACATGGGGAAGTCAGAACATGTCAGTGTTATGGTGCCATAGTAACACATGATGCACAGAATTTCACTATGTGGTATTATGTTATCATGGAAACCACGGGCAGCTAATTAGTGATTATGTGGAAGGGAGCAGTTTAGGAGTGCTCGTGTGTGATATATATATTTATATTTATTAATATTAGGGATGGGCAATTTAATCAAAAAATACCTGAAACTGACCGTCAATTTTTGTTTACGTCAGTTATTACTGTATGTTTGGCAGGTGAGACCCCAGAGCATAATAATAACAGTAGCAGTTTAGACGTTATCAGTTTGAGCGAAAACGCCAGACGAACGTCTCCTACACATACTTATCTCCTGGAGACTTCTGTGCCCCAAAACAGTAATCACTTGTACCGGAGGTTGCCACTACAGTTGATTACGAGGTTGGATTATAATCTGAGCAAATGAGCATTTACTTGCTGTTGGTCCCCGAGTTAAAACCCATTTCGCGCTTATAATCCGCCTCTGGAGGTGTGACTTTTTTAAAGAATGTGTCCTAAATAATTGCCATTCAATCAATCAAGGTAAAATGCCTGATTAATCGTCCATTAATTTTGATATAGGTCATAATCACCCAACTCTAGTATGTGTCTATCTATATATATATCTATATATCTATATATATATATATATATATATATATATATATATATATATATATATATATATATATATATATATATATATATATATATATATATATATATATATAAACAGTATATATTGCTTATTAATATGTGGAAAAATTGTGTGATGGAATTATTATGAGAGAAATGTGAATTTATATGCCTGCGCCTGGACATCTAGATCTTGCTACTCAGCCAGAATGATGAACATTAATGTACAGCTGATGCTAGGTTCACACTAGCGTCACCTCTCTGTTGTTCTGATACGTCAGAGAACCAGAGCAAGGGATAGTTGGACTGCTGTAATAGCGGTTACACATGGAGCCCCGCAGACCCCACTGACTATAATGGGATCTGTTGAGTGTCCGTTGTTTTAAAACTGAAACCAGCAGAAGTAAAAGACCTCTGTGCAGGACTTTTTCATCCACCAATTTTAAGCAGACATTGTGGCGGAATCTCCAATGGAGTCTCCAGCGCAGATATGAACTAAGCCTTAGAGTCATGCCAAATTTATGAATACATTGAAATCTGGTTGTTGCCATTCCTCTTGTCAGTGGAGTGTGTCCCTATACTGTCTGATACTGTCAGCACTGTTTGGACAATGTCAGGCTGTAGGGACACAACCCCAACTGATAACACCCAGTTGTCAGTTTATTTATAATTTCTTAGTAGGAACAACAGAAAACAGGAATAACTAAATACGCTATGGAATTGTTATCTTATAGGTATTACAATTATTTACTAAAACAGACTTGTCATCAGAGGTGTGACAGGTCCTCCTAAAGGTTAGGAGCTTCACCAGCCTTATCAGGTATTTGTGTCATTTAGGTTTACTATACCAGTAGCTTGCTGTTACGATGCCATTGAATGTATTTGCTTTTGTAGAGTCTTTTTTTTGGATATTGTATGTAATGTATGCAGGGGTGGGATGCAGCTGGTTCTGGCCGGTTCTGCCGATGCAGTTGTTAAAATTACAACTTGGTCACAGAACTGGGGAGAAGAGGAGGTCAGACAGGGTTCTGTTGATGGTAGAGCTGAAAGCCATAAGTTTCCTGCCTTACCTCTTTTTGACTTGTACGCTGCAGGCCACGTTAGGTCTGTGGCCTACAAGATGCAAGGATTGAGAGGTAAGTTTTAGCGTACATGTAAGTACTAAGGACTGTATGAGGGACATTACCCTGTATGGGGGCCATTATATGGGGACCTTACTGTATGGGGGCCGCTATATGGGGTGAGTTTACTGTATGGGGGCCATGATATGGGGACATCACTGTATGGAGGACAGCATACTCTATGGGGATCACTATATGGGGTCAGTATACTGTATGGTGGCCACTATATGAGGGACAGTATACTTTCTGTTCCAACTCAAAATCAGCGCCAGATTCTGCCCTGATTCTTCCTCATGTTGTTTTCAGTAGCATGCAGATATCGAAGTAGGACGCTAAAAACATATACACGTCCTTCTGTATCTTGCTGCTGATTCTGTGGCTTATTCAGCGACAGTGTCCACATCATGAGACACCCCGATGATTGAGCTCATTCATCTGAGCGTAATCAGCGAGGAAAAGCTCTGCTTTAGCTTTCCATTACGGTAAGCCGGAGGGCTGGAAAATGAAGAGGAATCTGAGGCAGATGTCTGACTCAAATTCCTCTTCATTTTCCACTGAATGAACCATAGCCTTACAGGGGTTATCCACCTTTCTAAAATTAATAGCCCATCTTTGTAATAGGCCAACAATATTACATATGCAGGAATCCAACAGCCAGGACCCCTGCAGATCAGCTGTCCTGGGACAACTCCGTGACCAGCAATGTTAATGTGCTAGGATCCGCACTGTACTGCACTGCACATTGTATGACAGGTATACAGTACAGCTTGTGGCATGTTAACATTACCAATAGGTGTTCTGTCTCAACTGCTGATCTGCAGGAGTCCTGGCTGTATGATCCCTACATATGTAATATTGTTGGCTTGTCTTAAGGATAGACATCAATATTATAAAGGTGGATAAACCATTTAATATATGAAGATATAATTTATTATAGGGGAACACTCAGAGTGACAAGACGCACTGTAGGGGACATGGCCTGAAAAATTTTGCAGTGCTCCGCGCACACGCCACCTTCTTCTCCATCCCCTTCCATGGAACCTGTTGAAAAAAATTTGAATCCCACTCCTCAATGTATGTTTTTGATATTCTTTGCACATGGACACAAATGGACTCTTAAGTTTGTTTAACTGCT
Organism: Leptodactylus fallax; assembly: GCA_947044405.1. Taxonomy (NCBI): domain Eukaryota; kingdom Metazoa; phylum Chordata; class Amphibia; order Anura; family Leptodactylidae; genus Leptodactylus; species Leptodactylus fallax. The sequence continues at coordinate 677,025 of CAMRHE010000011.1, read as the reverse complement.
CAGTTAAGGAAAGTCATTCTAAGTAGAAGATCCAAACTCTGTGAAGTGTACGTTTCCTCTTCTCTTAGCAACTTAAACCATTATAATTGTTGTTATGCTTTCTAGGGCATAATTCTTTGGTGCCCTCAAGGCAGCTATAAAGAAGTCTGTTAAATGTCTGTGTATAAGTGACAATTCATTCTTCAACAGACACACAAACAGGTGTAACAATACAGTAGACCTTGGTATACCATCTGCTAACCTACAACAATCAATGTTCTTCTGCCTGTGGCCGTTATGTCATAATATAACGGTAAATAGGACAGACTTACAAGGCTTAGCAGATATATACTTTATGTAGCTGATTTCAAGCATTCTCATAAAAAAAAGATTTTCTAGAAAACTCAAAATGTAAACTTTTCTTTTTAATTAATAGTATTCCAAGTTTATGTAGCCTAAAACTGTTCAGTAAAAAATGTAGCTATAATAAGAGAATTATTTGTTACAGTATACAATATGTTTACCTTCAAGAAGGGAACTCACTGTATCCCCTTTGCTATTTACTATAGAACGATAGCACACTCTGTTTACTGATCCTGCTTTAACTATTGATTGGATGACTGGACATTTACTGTGTGATGAGCAGGATCATGAAGTGGCTACCATGCTGGCCTTCATAGTTTTTGCATAATGATGTTTTATGTTTGGTTACTTTTAGGAGAAGTCCGCCATGAAGGAAGTTGATGTGATTGTTAATAGCTTGCTGGATATTTTATTAAGGACTATTTTAGAGATTACAAGTAGACCTCAGCCTTCAGGCTCTGCGATGAGACTTCAGTTTCAGGATGTAACTGTAAGTACTTTGTCTTGGCATGCAGACAGTTTGTTGTAATATAAATTCTTTCATACACTGTTTAAACATGTGGAATGCTTTATATCATTGGTAACATCCCATACAGGTTTTTGCTTTGCTCAGCTGTCAACTATGCTTGCGGTAACTTGGAATGTGAATTTATTTTTCACTATTGCTTAAACTCATGTTTATTTTCCTTCAAGAGCTCAAGTAGTTGAGTTCAGGACTTTTATAATTGTTAATAATTAAAAATGACAATTTTAACTGCTACTTCAGTTTCATAAGTTGGAGCAGCTAAGTTCATTGTACCTTTTATAACCCACAATACAGATTTATATTACTTAATTTAATGTATTTACTCTTTATGTATAAAGCATAGCCATGGTGAATGTGTTCACATTCTGCATTGGCTATGTAACATAAGTTCACTTTAAACACAATGTCACCGCATTCTAGTCATCATATAACATACTGTCCCCTGACTCAAATGAGCATGTATTCCCATGAACATAACCATTTTTAAATTTGTAGATAATTTAAAGTGAAATATTTTTGCAAATATAAGTAATTAAAAATTTTGCAGAGTTTTAAAGATTTTCTCTAAATATTTTGTGGTCACAGTCTGTTGTCTTAATCGGTTGCCAGTGGATACAACCATGAATGCAGGACCTGTCTAATGTCAGAAAATCAGCCATAATTTCCTTATTGTGGCCGTGATATCTTCTGATACATGTAGTGTCCCTGCCTGATAACCCAGCTACAATAAGAAAATCATGGCTGGGTGTCTGACAAGTACCAGACTATAGAAAGTTTCTGTATTCGTTGCTGTATCCATTGGCAACAAATCAAGACTATCACCACTAACATAGTTAGAGAAAATCTTTAAAACTCTGCGGAATTTGTAACTACTTATATTTGCAAAAATGTTTAACTTTTAATTATTCACGAATATAGATATGGTTATGTTCATGGGAATACCCGTTTAAGTTGTTCAGGTATATTTGATATATTTACGGTATGCAAACCTCCTAGTTATTTAGGGGTTAATGTCTTTCATAGTCTAGAGTAACGAATACTGTGGGTGCTCTAGGGTGTTTATGAATGAGGATGTGATAGAGGTTAAAACCTAGAACATATCACTAAAACATGACATCAAATCAGGTTAAAACATAACTAGCATTCATTTTTATTTATGTACAGCAAAAATCTTATTCTTATTTTTCTATAGATATTTTGTATATTCAATTTTGAAAGATATAGGGCTTTTTTTTTTTTTTTTTTAAGAGATCCAAACTCCCTACTTATCTTCACTTGCAGAGGTAGACACTGACATTGTGGCTGTCTGCGAGTGCCAGTAGGGAGAGCTCACTGCATTCAGAATTATACAGCTCTTAATAAACTCATCACAATGTATATGTACAGTATTTTTCTGCCAACAGCCACCTCTAGAGGGGAAAATCTGATGGTGACTGCAAGTAGAAAGAATTTTATTATGTTACTTGTTTTTTTTTTTTTAAGTAGGAGTGGAGCAAGCTTCCAGGTACTGTATAATAAATCTTTGCTACTATAATTGTGCCTGTGCAGTGATCAGCTTGTCACCTGCCCCTGCAACCCAGTATTAACAGTTTTAGGGGATTGTAATACAGTAAACACTGACTGTTTTCATTGTCTATGACACACAATTCTTACAACTTTGAGAACAGAAACACATAGGCTACATGCACATAAGCATGCGCATGTACGGGTCCAAGACAAAACTACACGGACGGCAAATGGATGATATCTGTGTGTCATCCTTGTCCTCCTCGGACCCATACACTTTAGTTAATGAGCCCAAGTAGCAAATCAAACAGGAATAGGACCTATCCTGAGTTTTTCCTGTGAGCTCAAGGCCCCCCACATGGACCACTGATAATACACGGGGCCATAATAAAAGAGCAGGTCAGAGTGCTATCCATTATGGCACAGTGTCAATGCACACTTCATGTTCATGTACCCTTAAGTACACTGGAGACAATATATCCCAATATATATATCGCCTATTATCATACCTCCCAACTTTCAAAGGACAGAAAGAGAGACGAAATATGTGGTTCAATGTGTGCTCTGCTGCAAATTTAGCCCTGCCCACTTCTACTTTAAACTCCACCCATTCCCATCCATTTGCCTTCAGTTTAATGTCCCTCTCCAGTTGCCACCAGTTTCATGTTCTCCCTCCATCTGTCCCCACAGTTTAAAGTCCCCCTGCAATTGCCCCCACAATATTATGTTCCTCTCCTGGTACCAACCAAACATAAAAAAAAAAACTAACATTGACTTGGCCCAGCTCCCCTGCCGTTCTGTCTGAATCTCTGCTCAGGGAGCTGCAGGCACAATGTAAGTGACGTCATCACATTGCGCTTACTACTCCCGGAGCACACAGAGGCAGAATGGTGAAGCAGGGAGTGGATGGTGCCCTGCTTCACCATTATATTCAACTCATCTGAGCATACCTCCAGCCAGCCGGGACAGGACCTGGAATCCAGGACTGTCCCGCTGAATCCGGGATAGTTGGGAAGTATGCCATTATTATTGAGCATCATCTGCTTATTTACATACAGCAGTGGTGCATCTATTGGACTATGTATGATGGTCATAAGTATAGTGTACTACAATGCACTGTGGCTGGTTTGATATAGTCTCTCCTGGTGACGGACTCCCTTTAAAGTAACATTCTGGTTAGTTTTTCAAACATGGAATTACTAAAGTCATATAACTTCCCAGGACTATTTTTTTCTTCACTCTGCCTCCCCTCCCCTATAGATCTTTAGTACCAGAGGCAGTAATGGAGTAGCTGCATTTACTAAACTGGTTTTTACTAAACTTTAGAAGATTTCAAAACTTTGTGCCTTCCTGACATCACTTCCTGTTTTGCAGGTATTGACTAGAGTTGTACCTCGCAGACGTCCTGCTGTATCCACCGCACTACATGAGAAAATACAGAAAAAGCAAATGACCCTAGTGAAATAAAGGGTAGAGAAAGATCAACTAATAAATAGCTTGAGGCCAAAAAAAAAAGAGAAAAATCCACTTGTATTCCATCAAATCAATAATAAATGTAAATATTGATGAATCTACTCCTAAGACTTAACATTTATTGAAGTTCTGCATAAAAGATAGGTTTAAAAACCCAGGTTAGCAATGATATTATCAGTATCACTTTCTCTATCTATTTCCATTTTAGATTATACCACAACTAAATTATTGCATTGCCTGACATGTCTCATCATAACCGGCATCCTCGGGTTTGGGGCAATTTACCCCAGTATGCCCCAGACCTCTGAGGATTCCAGTACAGTAAAATATGTCAGGGGGCTCTCAATTAGTTTTTCATGCAGACAGGCAACACAATAATTTAGTGGTGGTTTAATCTGTAGGTACACTACTGAAAGAGATATATTCAGTCCCTCTTTTTGTCCTTTGAAAGTTGGTAGGTATGATAATGGGAGAGCATCAGATCCTCTGCATTAAGGCTTGAAACCTGAATTTCTGGCATGGCCAATTACACTTGAGCCTGATTTGAATATTTATAAATATGACTGTCTGATAGTTTATAAATTTAACCTAATAAACTACAATTTCCATTATAAAACATACAGTAATCTCCATGCATGTATACAGTAACCTCCTACACTGAGAATGTGATACTGATTGTGAACAGCATTGCTGACCTTAACCCTAACTTTCATGCCTGTCTTAGAAGCATCTTTATCCCTATTTACATTGATTATTGATTAGGTGGAATACAAGTTGGTTTTTCGATATTTTTTTTTTTTTTGCCTCAGACAATTTGTTTGTCGATCCACCTCCCTAAGTGCACTTCATATGCAGATACCGATCTTGCTAAAAGCTATTTTGTTTGTTTTAGCTGCTTTCTTGTACATTTGAACCAGAAAGCAGGAAGTATCGTAAAAGAAGCAGAAGGTTCCTAGTATATGGGTATTATTTTTAAGAGTGAATGTAGGGGGAGACAGAGTGGGAAGACCATAATAAAGATTCAGTCCACATCAACATTGCAGGAAGTGATGTCAGATAAGGGGTTGTCATTTGGGCAACTTCTCCTGCACATCCCCGTATTAAAGGGATTTTTCAGGATTTATGACATTGACCTATTCCTTAGTCATCTATGTCAAAACCGCTGGCACCACTGCTCATTCAAGCAGCTCATCAGTTGGGGTGTCGATATTGAACAATGGCTAGGTCTTCAATACTTTTAAGGCAGTCTGTCAACCTAACCCGCATATAGATATCACCTTTTTTGTCAATATACAAATAAGCACTTTGGAGCAATGAAGGTGTTGCTGTTTACGTCTTTGGAGCAATGTCAATGCCCTCATTGTTCCAAAGACCTCAATTCTATATTGACAAATGCAGCAATAGCTCGACAGCAGTGTTGCCAATTTACAATGCCTCATGATTCAGGTGACTCTAACCTATGTATCTATGGTTGGAGTTGATATGCCGTGTTCTGGCAACAGACTCTTAAAGGCCAAAACCCCTTTAGGGCCATACACTGTGAGTTTGCAGCAGATTAGCTGCACCGGAATAGATAACCAACAGATAACCCGCTCCAAAGCACAATACAAGTGTAGTGGATGGACTTTCAACTAATCCCATCCACACATTGCATAAAACACCCACAGTGTTTTGCAGGTTTTGAACATGCAAGAGTTTTATACATTATAAAATTTGAATTAAATTTTGCTTTACATTGCTCTTATTGCTTACTTTAAATACATAAAACTTTTTTTTTTTTTTGTTAAAGGCTCAGGATGTTAAAAAATAATGTGAAAAGTCAAAGTTGCCTTACCCATCCCCCAAAGTGTCTGCTCTGTTACTTCCCCTCTTAGTAACCACTTACTGGTTCTTCTCAATATGAAAGTGTATTTGTACTCTGGTACTGAAGTGTAAATTGTAGGGATTATAGCCATTTCTTGCTAGAGCATTTAAAATAGTTTTCTGGGTCACTGAAAAAAAAAAAAAAACCTGAGGCTGAGAAGGCTTTAAAATTAAAATAAATAAATGAATAAAAGTTATACTCACTTGTTCTTTGCTCCCATCCCAGCAGTAGGGCCCTCCTTCAGAATGCGCTGATCAGCTGATCACCCTTGGTCCCACTCTTGGCAGCACAGGCAGACAGTTGTATGTCTTGGGGGAAGACAAGACCATCCAGGCATTTCCCTGGAAGAGAGCTCCCCCAACTAACCGTGTGATGTCAATATGCCCCAATAGGACATACAGTATGCACAGTTGTTTTCTTGAGACAGCTCCTTTAAAAGTTCAGTTTAACGTTGCTGTAGGTGATCCCACTAGATCTTGCGTGTTTGAGAAATGACACCATTAACCATTGTGGGCTAGGCTATCAATATTAGTTCTGCGGGGGTCTGACAACCAGATTTGACAGATCAGCTGTACCGAGACAGGGCAGCATTCCATAATATTTATATGCCAGGAACTATGCTGCTTAATCACCATACAAACTGTAGTGGTGGGTGTAGGTACTGCAGCGCTTCCCCAATGGGACAATGTTCAATGGGACAGTGCTGCAGTACTAAAACCCTGCCACAGTTTGTATGACAAGTGAGCATTGCAGCATGTAAACATTATCAGGAGCTGTGCTGTCCCAGTTGTCAGACCCCTGCATATCTAATATTAGGATAGGCCGTAAATAGTAGAACCTGGATAACTCCTTTGATATATTTTGTTATATTTATCAGCATTGGTTTGCTTGTAGATTTGTTTACAGTCCTTGAAGTTGTGCTTCTGTATTTTTCTCATAAAAGCAGTATATATGTTCAGACTAAAAACAAAAGGTTTTTCAAAATTTTGTCTACTTCTGGGTGGTGTAAGAGGTTATGAAAAGCATCTGGTTGCCATATCAGCAATATTGTTGGCAGTGATGCCACAGCTTTGCTGAACGTTCAGGATTTGTCATGTTCTTCCCCACAGAGCCAATTAAATGTCAGTAAGTTTTAACAATATGTCCTTGTCATTCTACAGCTTGCACGAGCTTGCTACAAAGTACATTGCTGTTATCCAATTATGATTCTTTTATTGAGGATGGAGGTTTATACACAGTTTTTTTTGCATTATAAATTAACAAGGATACATTCACTTTTTGTATGATATTTGTATTTACATGATTGTTTCAGGGAGAATTTGTCGCATCTTTGTTGTCACTGTTGCGACAGATGACGGACAGACACTACCAACAACTTCTAGAAAGCTTCAACACAAAGGATGAACTTCGAGTAAGTGGTTAACAAATGTAAAATTAATTACTGAAATGTTCACAAAATAAGGCTGTTTTTGGCACCTGTCACTAGTTATGTCAGAATGAATTGCTAGAATAGCTGAACATGCAGCACTATTCTTCCCATTAAAGTGATGGACCCCATTTCAAGGCAATGGGGTCTGTGGAGGAGGGTGGTGTTGGAGGGCATTGGGCCCATCATATGAATGTTCCGGAAGAATTGGCAAATATGTGTCCTCACACAGTATAATGCCCCCCTCCACAGAATAATGGCCCCATACACAGTATATAGGCCGCTCATTATCCCTATACATGGTGAAGTGGTCCCATGTGCTCCCACACAAGGTATATTGATTCATTACACACCACTCTGCTGTGACTTCAGAACTCAGCACCTGCAGCAGGAAGTAGAGTGGTGAGTAATGAATCCAGCTCACCGTAGCATCCCCAGCGTAAAATTAATGAGAAACTCTATCAGTACTGATCAAAGCGCTTATTGCTCTTCTAAAATGCTGCTAGAACAGTCTTCTAAGGCAGTTAGACAGTCCACGGTTAAATTTAAGATGGCACCTTTACTAAGCAGGCTGTGGGGAGACTTTGTTCTCAGTCTTGGTGTACCGCCAGGGACTGTGGGGCATGTTTATTACCATTTCTTCTAGAGCTTTATTTCTGTCTTGACCAGTTGTTGAAGGTTTTTGATGTTGAAGCTCTGATTTTTTTCTGGTGTCCTCTAAGGGTCTTGTTTGGACTCTTCTTGCTTGGGGACATTAATGACTATTTTTGTAGTCTGTTCATGCCTTGCCTTCTTTAGATGATATTTACTTATTTTCTTTCTTCACTTTCTTAAAGGGAGTCTGTCAGCAAGAAAATTGGCATAAGCTGATGACCGTACCTTATAGGGCTGATTCTCCACCAGTGCTTCTCTCTCTGCTCCAGATAACCACACCTAACTGCAGACAAAGTAGATCATGTCACCCAAGTAATGGGGGGTGGAACTTGGCGGCAGTTAGAGGCAATTAACTAGAACAGAAAGTGAAGCTCCAGCAGGAGAATAAAAACACCTAAAAACTTTTTTTTTTTTTTTAGCTAATATGAATAAGAATAAAACATTGATTTTCATGAAAATTGAGCTGCAGTGAAGAATAAGAAAGGCATCTTTGGAAAGTGTAGAAGCAGCCCTACAAAGTACTGTTTGATACTGAATTTCCTGCTTACAGACTACCTTTAAATTTTGTGCACTGTTTATGGGCATTGTCAATCATTTCTGAATAGTTGCCTGGTCTGTATAAATCAACTGGCACAATTATCTCTCATGTCTCACTACTTCAGCCTGAATGGATTGGTGGGAAGCATCTTTGCTTTATTAGCTTCTTGTGCTGCAAATCGGGTACTTGTCAGAAATAGTCACGCATTTATGATGGACTTGAAGTGTGAAAGGCTGAGTTGTTGGTTTGACTTACAGTCTGATAAATAATGGTATTTTTAGAAGACTTATCGTTCAATCACACAACAGGGCCAGCTGTGGAAACATTTTTCATGGTCGATTGTACATTTGAGGATAATACCCTTTCACAGATCCTTCATAGACTTGAGTCTGTTGAGGGATCAGTGAAAATATCCTGATATATGACATATTCTATCTTTTTTTGGATAGGTCACACAGCGGCCATTAAAGCAACAATCATGTAAATAGATTAATTTATGTCTGTGAGGCTATGTGCAGGCTGTTAACACAATGCTAAGCACACAGCCACAGTACTCTGATGTGTGAATAAGTACTTAGGCTATATTCACATGTTCAGATTACTGTAGTCCCATCGCCATTTAGGGGAACTAATCTGTGTTTTTTCCATATTGAATCCATTGGTATAATGATCATGCCGCAGATTTTATAGTGTGCAGCACGGTTATAATTCCATTCTTTTTACTGTTGCATGTGAATGGTGTATGAAATAATAAGAATTGTAAATGTGAAAGTCTCTCTTTTTATTTAGGCTTTAAAAGGATATTATGTGACCTGCTGTTTCAGATTTCAATGCTGTTATAATGTTTATTTTTTTCCTTACACAAAATTACTTTTATTGAGGTTTCTTTGAATTGGATTCTTTTAAATAGTTTAGCTCCTCATACAAAATAGTCAAGACTTGCAAACCGAATACAACTGAATCTCTATTTCTGTAGAATTTTGATTGAATAAAATATATTTTAATATTTTGTTATGATATCCTCAGTAGGCAGGTGTAAAAGGAATTAACTGATATACACCCTTGCAGACCTGCATAAGAGGGACATATTTCAGACCTTAGTGTTGTAATCCCCCGGTATGTCTTTTCAGCTGTATCACGTAAAGGAAATGCTGTTTCTTGAGTTTGCCTTAAAATACCTGTGTCCCACCAGTTAGCCTTCAGTGTCCACCATTTAAACTATGCTACATATTAAAGGACGTCATATCTCAGCACTTGTATATGAAGATGATGTTCATCAAAAATAAATCAAGACTGCAGCATAAAATATTTGAGAATAATTTCCACAGAGGTCTTTTAAGTGGTCGCATGAATGGTGAGCTTTTTGTTGAGTACTTTATTATTTAGTACTTAGCTAATGAAGGACTCATTTTCATTTATAATTTACTACCAAGTCATAAGTCTTTCAGAAACCCATGTAATTCAATTAAGCAGTACAGTTTGAAGTTTTGTCTTTTATGATTAAGTAATCACAAAATGCAACATCTGAAATAAATTCCTGCATTTCACATAATCCTTACATTCTTGTGTGATGAACAGAATTAGTTTCATGAGAAGCTAAATGCATATTTGTCATCTGGTAACTGCCAAATGCTAAAAATACAGCAAATAATTATTGACATAGAAAAGTAGAAGCAAATTATATATTTAAAGGGTCATTCTGCGGTGACCAGATGGAAGGTAATGCTGCAGTTGGGATTGCGGGGTGCAAACAGCGCAGACTTGTCACGGTCTCTGGGCACGAGGGCGCAGCGCTGGTGCTGTCCAACGTTACCACCACTGGTACCGGTGATGAGGGGGCTGCACAAATGTTGGTGGTGATTGTTCCCCTGGGGCGCTTCCCCTATACTGTGCCGACTGGTGGTGTTTGGGGCGCCCTGATGTTGTCGGTGCAGAGTCAGACACAGAAACGGTTGTAAAGTTGAACTTTTACTTCCATGGGTGTGGAGGCACAAATGCTTAAACTGTTTCTTCAATACAAAACAACGGGGTACGCCTGGTGACACAGCAAAGTCCTGGGGTGCAGGGTAGACTTGATGAAAGGTGTTCCTAGCCCCTTATACTTCAGTTTTACAGCCCTAAGGTGCGTCTGGGCTCCTATTTGGCTCATAGGAGGATGCCCACTATGATACTAGTACATAATATTCCCCACTCACGTTATGTGGTCCTGATAGCTCAGAGTTTCGGGGGTGCAATAGTCAAGGTATCAGGATATTCCACAGGTCTGGCCTTGGCCCCTGGATCCTGTGATACTTGCTATGGAGCACGTGTTCCAGAATGTTCTCTCCACAGTCTCATGCTGACAAGATAATGAGGCTTGACTTCCTTCAGGGCGATGGCTAGGCAGACAGGGGACAGGATCTTCTGAATAGCTGGAGTATGTCAGCTCTCCAACCTTCCTGGGCCTGTCTAGGACTTGAGATTCCTGCACTAAACTCACTGCTTTCTTCACAGGACATCACACTTATCTCCTCACCTCCTCCTCCTAACACTCCACACTTCTAACTCCTCACATGCAGGACCTTCCTGCAGGGGTGTTACCATGGGGACCCAGTGATCAGTTGACTCCTCCCCTTTTCCCAGGCGATGTCCTCCCATTGGACATTTGGTTACTATTCAATCCTATGGGAGGTGTAATGCATGTGTGAGGCTCACTAGGTGGCGCTGTGTTGTGTGAGACTCAGGACCCCCTGCTATGTCACACAGGCTATGAAGCAACAGGAAATAATACAATGACTACAGAGATCACCCTCAGCCCAGCCATAGCCAGCTCGGGGATGCCACAATTCTCATCCTGTTAAGTGATATCCTGAGAATGAAGGAGCCACACTGCTGGTGTAGACTAGTGCTATATAGCCTTTTCACAGGAGTGTCACAACCACCCTCTGCATATAGAAATGCAGAGTACTTATGGTTCCCTGCACATCCTAGTGGCTCTGAGTGCTGTTAATTTCACTGGGGTCCCTTCAATTCCAGGATCTCTGGGAATGCCAGAAATCAATCAACCACCGATTGTGAGGTGATTGCATGTTCTAACAATGGGAACACCTATTTTACCAAATGTAGGTCATGGTTTCGAGATGCACTAATATTATTAACATTGAGTGCAAATATTCGGTATAAAAATGTTTGTCAGCTCAAAGAAAACCCCATCCATGGGGAATATGCAATAACATGATAGTTTTCCACACACTTGTTACCAAAACTTTTTCTTGTGAATATATGGCGCTGCAGTCCTTAAACTACATACACTGTTACAAAGTGTGGCCTGAACATAGTTATGATAATTCTTAGTAAATAGAATTGTTTATAGTCTACTCATTCAGCCTCCTGTATTCATGTTCACTCCAGACATACAGTTTTGCAAAGGAGTTGAGACTGTTGGAATAAGAATCAGCAAGGACAGTGTATAAAATATTCTTCCCCATTTCTCCATTAAGAATTAAGATGTGTATGTTTCTAAAGAGAATGTACATGTTAGTAGTCAGAACAGGGGTGATATTTGTAGTATAATAATTAGTGGTATAAATAATATTGATCTATTTTTAAGTCTTGTGCCAAGCTATGATTGAGCTTGTTTCTTAAAGCTTGCAATATGAAAGCACTGTAATCTGTTTTCTGTTTACTAGATTGTGACAGATATCATGTTGTGCTGGTCATTATTTGCACCTTTAAAATATCTGACTAATTTATGTGTTCTCTTTTTCTACAGGATTTTTTATTGCAAATTTTTACAGTGTTTCGGATACTTATTCGACCTGAAATGTTTCCTAAAGACTGGACGGTTATGCGGTTTGTTGCCAATAAGTAAGTAGCTACAGCATCTAAACATAACTGTAAATGGGGAAAAAAAAACATTAACTGACATGTAAAGTTTAGTTTAAATAGTTTTTTTTTTTTTTTGTATTTAAATTTGTTAAATGGCTACCTTTAGTACACATGAGCCTACTATCAAGGTTGTTTTTAACTTTATGTAAGAGTCTAGATATTACATTATTATGTATTACAAGCAGGGCCGGCGTTAGGGGGGAAAAACTGGGCAATTGCCCAGGGCCCCCATCCCCAAAGGGGCCCCCGGGATCTGGAGCACGCTGATACAGTTTAATTATATGACAGAGCAGGGAGGTGAAAAGTTCCTGCTCTGCTATAGAAGACCTACGGTAACGCACAGGATGTCACAGCGCAGGTGGCGTGATGATGTCACTGCATCGCGCCACCTGTGCCACTACTACAGGGAGAGTCTTCGGCTGCTCCGCTCATTGTGGGAGCATGGTAAGGTGAGTACAAGGTTTATTGTTTTCTGGTAAGGGAAAGGGATTACCTGCTAAGGGGGCAAACTACTGGTTATAAGAGGGGCTAATATTTATAGTGGGGGAACTAGTAAATATAAGGGGAGCTATTGTAAGGGTGGAATTGCTATTTATAAGGGGGCTACTATATATAAGGGGAAACTGTTATATATAAGGGAGTTATTATAAGGGATTACATATTATATATAAAGGGGAGCTTTTGTATATACTTGTTCCCCCTTATATTAGTCCCCTTATATATTATAGTTCCTCCCTTATAACAGCACCTTTATAAATAATAGCCCCCATTATACATAGTAGTATAATTGCACCCCCTTATAATAGCCCCCCCCTAAAAGGGGAGAACTATTACAAATAAGTGAGGCTATTATAAGGTTGAAACTATTACAAATAAGGGGGAGATTGTTATATGTAAGGGGATTATTATAAGACATGACATATATATAAGGGGGGACTGTTATATATAAGGGGGCTATTATAAGGGGGGACTGTTATAGGAGAGGAACTATTATATATAAGGGGACTATTATAAGGGAGAACTATTATATATAAGGTTGGCTGTTATAAGGGGGCTATTATGTATAAGGGAGGAAGTATTATATATAAGGAGGCTATTATAAGAGAGGAACTAGTATATATAAGGTGGATTGTTATAAGGGGGAAACTGTTATATATAAGGGGGCTATTATGTATAAGGTAGGTAACTTAAATATAAGGGGACTATTAAAAGAGGAGATTATTATATATAAGGGGGAATCATATAAGGCGGGCTATTATTTATAAGAAAAAAAACTATTTATAATAGGCCTATAGCCTATAATAAGGGTGGACATTATATATATATATATATATATATATATATATATATATGTATTTCTTTGGGGGTTGAGGATATAGCTGTTGAAAAGGGGTGTATGACTGATAGCTGTCTAATCTTCATGACTATACAGCAAACGTAGGCTCTAAAAAAAAATGTTGCCCACCAGAGACTGATAATTATTTTTTTACCCAGTTTATATGCACTTATTTATGAGATTGTGTACAATGTTCAGCTGTTTCATACTCAAGAAAAGCATACTTATACTATTTACTCAAGTGTCAGTTGTAACATGACGTTTCCAGCACAACACAACATTCTACTTAAGTTGCATGTTATTTTATATTAACATAGTCTTTTCTGTTTTTGTTTTTTTGTTTTTGTTTTTTACTGTTGTATTTTTGTAAAGAATGTGTTGCACAGTGAGGTCCTGTTTTAAAGCTCAGTTGATTCTGTACAACAAACCTGTGTAGTAACATGATCTTTACATTATTGAAAGCTTGTTCCTAATTACTGTCATGTAAACATGCAAAATCAGTCCCCAAATGCGCAAACCCTCATTTGTCCAGTGATCACATTGTTTATATGGGCATAAAAATCATTGGTTGTTGACATCACCTTGTATAACCAGATAAGTGCTACCTACCTACAGTAATTAGATTGATGTGACGAAAGCAGTCACAATGATTGTTCCGGCAGTCATTGGCAGAAGCTCTACCCATCTAAAAAGGACCTTAATACAACAAGTTCTCTCTTGAGGAGAAATAGCAAGGTCTCCTGCAGACATCTAGGCTCTGATCATTTATCCTCATGGTTTTAAAAGGGTATTTTCATATCCGCAAATAAACATTATTTTTTATATAAGGAATGGTTTTGCCATTTTCCCAAATACTTTGTGCATCAGTTCCTCATAGTTCACTGCTTGAAGTCCTTTGTTGGAAGTCTTTATTACATCACTTGCAAAGGGTATAACACTTCTGAGCCTCCATAGCAGCATGTTTGAAGTTAAGGTGCATATGCAGACTGTGCTAAACAAAATCATGTATACTATTCTTTAAAAGGTTTGTCTGGGGAGTGTAAATTAACTTACATCTTCTGGCAATTTTTTGAAGCTAGACCTGGGAATTCTGGAGTGGTTCCAACCTCTAGTCATGTGAACGGAACCAGCCCCAATTCCCTGTGTCACTATGCCTGCCTCCTTTCTCCTCTGCAGTTTTCACAGCAATATAAATAGTTGTTACAGACAACAATAACTCTCAGTCTCTGCTCTAGCTTCTGTGCTTCTTGTTACTGTTGCAAAATCAGATTTGTTGGTGGGATGCACAATATGACAGTCTGTTCCAGCTATCCCCTGATGGAAGATGTAAGGGGAAATCAGGATGAAGTCAGAGCTGTTAAAATATCCTTCACCCAGGGCAGAAGTTAAGTTCTCTGCCCTTACTCTCTAAACACACAAAAAGTGGCTTGTTGCCCCTACCCTGTCCCTTAAAAAACAGCGCACAGGACACATGCCCCGATT
The DNA here is from genome assembly GCA_947044405.1 of Leptodactylus fallax. NCBI lineage: Eukaryota > Metazoa > Chordata > Amphibia > Anura > Leptodactylidae > Leptodactylus > Leptodactylus fallax. Next base: position 662,011 of record CAMRHE010000011.1, on the reverse strand, counting down.
GCTCCTCTTCAGCTATGACCTTGGATGAGGCTCAATCCTTTTCTGGGAGGTAAGCCACTGGTAGAGGAGTCTTATTAGAGGAGTCTTATCCAGTATCTTCTTCACTTTAAAAACATATGCATGCTTAGCCAAGCCATTCATGTTAATTAACCTGGAGGAATAACTGTCAGCTAAACAAGCATTTGGACAACAGGTGTCTAAAGTTCATGGCCACTTTTACCTTTAACATTTTGCATGGTTGAAACACCAGCTACACTGTTATGAAGTGCAGCAGTAAGCTGGCAGTCTACTCTATGCAGCAGGTAGATTTTTTTTATTACTTCATGGGCAAATAGGGTTCAGCCATTTCCCCTATTCAGGGGAAAGTTGTTGCCCATTCATGTTCTGGCAGGACGTGTTTGGCATCAGGCTAGAAAAGTGTCTGCATATTCTGATGTGCCTGCAGAGACACCGTTGTGGGGCAATCCTGGACTGCCGGCGCTCTTTGCCCTACCTAGCGCACAGTCCTTGTCACAATATGGCGTGGCCTCTCTTAGTGACCTATATACCCAAGGCATTTTTAGAACGTTTGATTCACTAAACACCTCCCGTGATATTCCTAGAAGACAATTCTTTAGATACCTCCAAATTCGACATGCACTCTCTTCCCTGTTCCCTCGTCAGCTGAATAATATTTCTGAGTACCCGCTTATCGGAGTGCTTCGCTCTCAGGGCCTTGGAGGTCTAATATCTACCCTATATGCACACCTGATTCAGGCAAAGGTATCCCTGGCGGACGCCCTGGCCCTGACGAGATGGCGTACTAATATCCCAGCTCTTACAGATGAGATATTTCGGGACATGCTTGAATCCTCTCAACATGTATCACCCTCAGCTAATAACAGACTCATCCAAACTTATATCCTACACCAATGCTACCTGACCCCCACCCGGTTACATAAAATGGAACTACTCTCCCATCCACGTTGTCTCAGGTGTCCATGTCCACAGTCGGACTTTCGGCATATGATTTGGGTGTGTCCGGTTATACAGAGTTTCTGGAAAGGTGTTGTGGATCTCTTGGCGGAAGTTATAGGTGCGCCTATACCATTCACACCGGAAGTGTATCTCTTTGGCATATTAGATGAGGAACTATGGCAGCACCATGTTAGAATCTGTCTGAGGGAATCTTTATTTTACGCCAGGAAAGCCATCACATTGCGATGGATGGCTGAGAGACCTCCATCAGTACCTCTATGGAGGAAGCTAATTAATTCTGTACTCCCATTCAATCAGATTATATATAAAGGGAGAGGGTGCCCTCAGAAGTTCCATAAGGTATGGGGGACATGGTGCAGTTCTTCTATAACCCAGTATACGGCTCCCTCACTACATATCGCTATAAATTCACTTATACCGTGAAGGGGGGTGTGACGCCGGTAGGGTCCAGAACCTCTAAACATTGTATGATGTAGTATAGCAAATATCATGGACCTGTAAAAGGTAATACCTGTACCAAATAATATATGTTCTGCTAAATGACTATCCTTGATTGGATATGTCTAGTGGGAAAATGCGGTGCCATCGGTGTGGTGGGTGGGCTGTGGACTGATCGGGGTGGAAGTGCGGCATTTTGGGTGTTTATGTATCCGTTTGTTCCTGTGTATGAACTGTTTTCTGAATTGACTTGTTTTGATTATGTTGGAAACGCAAAATTCATTAAAACGAGTTTAAAAAAAAAAAAAAGATTCAGTTGCTCTATATTGCACCAATACAAAAACATTGCATAGTTTTAGCTCATCCATGTGTTAGCTGCTTTCCCAAGCTGTGTAATGTGTCTGTTCAGCTGGAGCAGGCTGTGTGTGTATATTACTTTTATTACCCAAATTTGTTAGGTGGAGCCTACATTTTTAGATTGATAAAGTATTACCATGAATGCATGTGAGCCTGGGAGTTTAAAGAGACTCTCTTACCTCCCACAAGTATATTCAACTGAAACCACCATTTTACAGAGCATATTACAGTAATAATATACCTTTGTTATGTAGGTCTCTTTTGTAAATTTGGTGAAAAACATCTTTAAAGTCTTATGCAAAAGATGCAGATGGGGAACTGGGGGCAGGCTTTCAGCTGTGGGAGCAATGCTCTTGCAGCTTACTTGGGTGACACAGTTCCATAGGTACATATTAGATGAGGTTTGATGAAGACACCAGTCCATCAAGTCCAACCTGTAACCCTACAGTGTTGATCCAGAGGAAGGCAAAAAAAAACATTATTTATTATTATTATTATTTATTATGCTTACTTGTATAGCGCCATCATATTCCGCAGCGCTTTACAGACATTGACAGTCACTGTCCCATATAGGGCTCACAATCTGCATTCCCTATCAGTATGTCTTTGGAGTGTGGGAGGAAACCGGAGTACCCGGAGGAAACCCACGCAAACATGGGGAGAACATACAAACTCCTTGCAGATGTTGTCCTTGGCAGGATTCAAACCCAGGACTCCAGCACTGCAAGGCTGCAGTGCTAACCACTGAGCCACCGTGCTGCCCATTAGGCTTATGCCAATTGCCCCATTTCAGGGGAAAAATTCCTTCCCTACCTTAATACCAATTGGAGCATCACCTCTCAATGCACTCGATGGCACAAGCAGGATATGGTAGGGGTCTGAATGGCAAGAGCAGTGCTCCAGGTAGCTACAAGCCTGCCCCAATGCACCAACTATCTAATTTGCATGAGTTGTTCTCAAAATCTGCAAAAGTGACATACGTAACAAACGTATGTTGTTTACCACTATAATGTACTCTGTAACTTGGTGGTGGCAGTTGGATATGCTTGGGGAGCTGGTAGACTACCTTTTAGGGTATAAATGCAATGTTAAATGCAGATAAGCAGAACAGACATAGTAGTGACTGACATAGAGTAGCAGAAGCGATCTGAGTGTAAATAATCTTGGAATTGAGGGATACTGTTATCTCTGGGTCCATACTCAGTTACTGGGCTTATATCCATTGTCATTAAGCATCTAAGCACTTGGGGTCAGTCATTTGACCACTTGACACAAGGATGATGGTTTCTGCACAAGCCATGCCCCTGAGGAGGAAATAGGTCCTTCTAATTGAATGAAACAATTAATTAGCTTTGCCAGTCATGAAACCAATTAAAAGACTAATGTCTTTTGCTATTCAGCTACATACTGAAGCACTCTAGTTCACTTCCAGTTCCTGCAGCTGCTCCTAATCGCTGTGTGCCAGCCACACCACTTTCCCTTCATAGAGCGAGCAGGAGAGACCCAGGGGAGATGCTTCATTTGATTAAAGACTAAGGAAAACATAAATAGCACATTGTGGAAGTTGAGAGCTCATTAGGGTTCACTTAATCTCCCGACATGAAATCACACAGGTTTTTATTGATACTGTAAATATTCAGCTGACATGGCTTTTTTCTTTTTTTGTTGTGTATTTTGTGGTACTTCAGATACAGCTGCATACAGAATACTGTGTACAGATTATGGCCCTTTCTGCTGGAGGAGGCACCTGATTGTAATAGGACTATACTATATTGATATGACTTGTTTGTATCATTTCATAGCTGTTTAAAAGTTGATGTGCAGAAATATATTTATTCGGCTAAGTAATGTTCCTAAGTTTATATGACGATTTATTTGTCTTCAGACTATGCATTAGTCATACATTGCTACCTTCTTCTTTGTGATTTGACCTATCATGGTTTTGGTATATCATGCAAATGGCCCAAAATAAAATAAAATTATTACTCACTTGTCCCTTTCCTCTGCTCCTCCAAGTATCTGTTTACATGCATATGGCATGTGACTGTTGCTGCTATTGAAATTTTTGCCATTGAAAATGCATCACAATTCTGGTGCATTTTGTGCAAAAAAATCTGGTGTACATGCTTTACACCACAGTTTGGCCACTTTTTGTGCCTTGCTCAACAAAGGGGCGAGGATTCTGAGTAGAGGGTCATAGCTTGTTGAAAAGAGTGCCAACATGATGTACCAAAATGTTGGTGCTTATTTTGTCTAAAACTAAGCCAAGTTATAGGTGGTGAAATTTAGACTAGACATTCAGTAGATGCACAAAAGTCGTCATTCAGCATTAGACAACTGTTGAGTCTAAGTTTTCACTGTCTTACTTTGAGACAGTAATAGTAAATTGTCCACTAGTAGTAGAAAAACTTAGGATACAAGGCCTACGTCATGAAAATTGGATCTGATTTGTTTCAGAAATTTTGACAACTGTCCCAATTATCTGAATAGCGCTTGTAGTAATCCATATTATTAAAACAATTAAAACCCATTGATATGAAAGGTGATTCCACAATTCACTGTAATGTTTACATGAGTTATTTCTTTCTTTCCTAGTGTCATTATTACTACTGTATTGTATCTATCGGATGCTCTTCGTAAGAACTTCTTAAATGAGGGATTTGATTACAAGGTGAGAATTAGGCGCCCATGTTGCGACACAAAAATGGATGAGACCAATTATTGTAATTTACAATGCCTACTAGAAGCTTTTTGTAATATTATTACTGATGTTTTCCTAGCAGGGTGGGTTCGGCGGTTAGCACTTATTACTTTGTCTTGCTGAGGTCCTAAAGGTACCCATGGACATTGATGTATGCCAAACCCACTGGCATAGGTGGGATTGAATGACTATCCAATGCATTTGGAGATGTCCTCGAACTCAACAGCAGATGTTGTGGGAAAGAAAGTTCAGAAAAGTTTAATTTTGACATATCTGATCCTTTTGAAGATATATCTCTCTATTGAGGACACATGCATACTTGGCTAAGCTGAATGTCCATTTATAGTAATCAACTCTCAGCTGTATAAGTTGTAGGGGCACTTTAAGTATAGATTTAGGCAACATCTATATAGAGCCATACATACTGGTTGACAGATTTATAATCAATGAGAGAAAGTAAACTTGTTGGTTCCGGAGAGAAGGATAGGGGTCACAGCAGTACCATAATTTAAAAGATAGAAAACGCCTTAGTTCAGCTTACTGCATGTTTCCACTTAACAGTGCAATCATAAGGTGATAAATTTGTGTTTTTCCCCCACACAGATATGGGATTCCTACTTTTACCTTGCAGTCATTTTTATAAACCAGTCTTGTTTACAGTTGGAGATGTTTACCCCTTCTAAGATGAAAAAAGTGCTAGAGAAGTAAGTGTTAATTTCCTTTTTTTAGCAGTTCTAGACTGAGTGTGGTTGTGATTTTGCCATGTTCTTGGGTAAATTGGCACACTGTGGTAAATACACAAGAAATTTAGTCTACAGTACCAATTGTACTTTACCATTGTTTCACACTAGAGAAAAATCATAAAAGCGTCGAAGCCCAGAAAACTCGTAAATGGCAAACAAAAGCATAATTCTCTTTAGAGCTCTGTAGCAAAAATGGTTACTAACTTTTCACCAAAACTAGTATAAATTAAGTGTAAAGGTGAATAAGAAATTTGAAATCTAAATATATTTGATCAGTGGCTCTAATTTTTCTTCTCCCTTCCTCCTTCCTTCCCCTCCCTCCCTCCTTCCCTCCCTCCCTCCTTCCCTCCTCCTCCCTCCCTCCCTCCCTCCCTCCCCTCCCTCCCTCCCTCCTTCCCTCCCTCCCTCCCTCCCTCCCTCCCTCCCTCCCTCCTTCCCTCCCTCCCTCCTTCCTTCCCTCCTTCCTTCCCTCCTTCCTTCCCCTCCCTCCCTCCCTCCTTCCTTCCCTCCTTCCTCCCCCTCCCTCCCTCCTTCCTTCCCCTCCCTCCCTCCTTCCCTCCCTCCTTCCTTCCCCTCCCTCCCTCCTTCCCCTCCCTCCCTCCCTCCTTCCTTCCCCTCCCTCCTTCCTTCCCCTCCCTCCTTCCTCCCCTCCCTCCCTCCCTCCTTCCTTCCCCTCGCTCCCCTCCCTCCTTCCCCTCCCTCCTTCCCTCCCTCCTTCCTTCCTTCCCCCCTCCCTCCCTCCCTCCTTCCTTCCCCTCCCTCCTTCCTTCCTTCCCCCCTCCCTCCCTCCCTCCTTCCTTCCTCCCTCCCTCCCTCCTTCCTTCCCCCCTCCCTCCCTCCTTCCTTCCCCTCCCTCCCTCCTTCCTTCCCCTCCCTCCCTCCTTCCTTCCCCTCCCTCCCTCCTTCCTTCCCTCCCTCCTTCCTTCCCCTCCCTCCCTCCTTCCTTCCCCTCCCTCCTTCCTTCCTTCCCTCCCTCCTTCCTTCCTTCCTTTCTTTCCTTCCTTCCTTCCTTCCTTCCTTCCTTCCTTCCCTCCCTTCCTTCCTTCCCTCCCTCCTTCCTTCTTTCCTTTCCTTCCTCCCTCCCTTCCTTCCTTCATTTCCTTCCTTCCCTCCCTCCTTCCTTCCTTCCTTCCCTCCCTCCCTCCTTCCTTCCCTCCCTCTCTTCCTTCCCTCCTTCCTTCCTTCCTTCCCTCCCTCCCTCCCTCCTTCCTTCCTCCCTCCCTCCCTCCCTCCCTCCCTCCCTCCTTCCTTCCTTCCCTCCCTCCCTCCTTCCTTCCCTCCTTCCTTCCCTCCCTCCCTCCTTCCTTCCTTCCCCTCCCTCCCTCCTTCCTTCCCTCCCTCCTTCCTTCCTCCTTCCTTCCTTCCCTCCTTCCTTCCTTCCTTCCTTCCCTCCCCCTTCCCTCCCTCCTTCCTTCTTTCCTTCCCTCCTTCCTTCTTTCCTTCCCTCCTTCCTTCCCTCCCTCCTTCCTTCCCTCCTTCCTTCCCTCCCTCCCTCCTTCCTTCCTTCCCTCCCTCCCTCCCTCCTTCCTTCCCTCCCTCCCTCCTTCCTTCCCTCCCTCCCTCCTTCCTTCCCTCATTCCTTCCTTACTTCCTTCCCTCCCTCCCTCCTTCCTTCCTTCCCTCCCTCCTTCCCTCCCTCCTATAACAACATTTACACTGAAATCTCTGCTATATCCTTAGTGGTCTCCCAAAATGTAATATCAGCTTGTGCAAAATGTGGGTCCTACAAGGACCAGAAGTAAGAAATAGGAATAGTATACACAATATAGCACCTTTTCCTGATAAGTCATCCAAAAGTTTAAGTACACTTTAAAGATCCTGCGTGTTTCAGTTATAAAAAAGAAACTAAAATAAATACAGAATGTTGTGGCTCTATATTATTTATCTATACAGTGGGGAAAAAAAAGTATTTAGTCAGCCACCAATTGTGCAAGTTCTCCCACTTAAAAAGATGAGAGAGACCTATAATTGACATCATAGGTAGACCTCAACTATGAGAGACAAAATGAGAAAACAAATCCAGAAAATCACATTGTCTGATTTTTAAAGAATTTATTTGCAAATTATGGTGGAAAATGAGTATTTGGTCAATAACAAAAGTTCATCTCAATACTTTGTTATATATCCTTTGTTGGCAATGACAGAGGTAAAACATTTTCTGTAAGTCTTCACAAGGTTGGCACACACTGTTGCTGATATGTTGGCCCATTCCTCCATGCAGATCTCCTCTAGAGCAGTGATGTTTTGGGGCTGTTGCTGGGCAACACGGACTTTCAACTCCCTCCAAAGGTTTTCTATGGGGTTGAGATCTGGAGACTGGCTAGGCCACTCCAGGACCTTGAAATGCTTCTTACGAAGACACTCCTTCGTTGCCCTGGCGGTGTGCTTAGGATCATTGTCATGCTGAAAGACCCAGCCACGTTTCATCTTCAATGCCCTTGCTAATGGAAGGAGGTTTGCACTCAAAATCTCACGATACATGGCCCCATTCATTCTTTCATGTACACGGATCAGTCGTCCTCGTCCCTTTGCAGAGAAACAGCCCCAAAGCATGATGTTGCCACCCCCATGCTTCACAGTAGGTATGGTGTTCTTTGGATGCAACTCAGCATTCACTCTCCTCCAAACACGACGAGTTGTGTTTCTACCAAACAGTTCTACTTTGGTTTCATCTGACCATATGACATTCTCCCAATACTCTTCTGGAACATCCAAATGCTCTTTAGCAAACTTCAAACGGGCCCGGATTTGTACTGGCTTAAGCAGGGGGACACGTCTGGCACTGCAGGATCTGAGGCCCTGGCGGCGTAGTGTGTTACTGACGGTAGCCTTTGTTACGTTAGTCCTAGCTTTCTGCAGGTCATTAACTAGGTCCCCCCGTGTGGTTCTGGGATTTTTGCTCACCGTTCTTGTGATCATTTTGACCCCACGGGGTGAGATCTTGCGTGGAGCCCCTGATCAAGGGAGACTTGAGATCTTGCGTGGAGCCGCTGATCGAGGGAGATTATAAACTTCCATTTTCTAATTATTGCTCCCACAGTTGATTTCTTCACACCAAGCTGCTTGCCTATTGCAGATTCAGTATTCTCAGCCTGGTTCAAGTCTACAGTTTTGTTTCTGGTGTCCTTCCACAGCTCTTTGGTCTTCACCATAGTGGAGTTTGGAGTGTGACTGTTTGAGGTTGTGGACAGGTGTCTTTTATACTGATAACAATCTCAAACAGGTGCCATTACTACAGGTAATGAGTGGAGGACAGAGGAGCCTCTTAAAGAAGACGTTACAGGTCTGTGAGAGCCAGAAATCTTGCTTGTATGTAGGTGACCAAATTCTTATTTTCCACCATAATTTGCAAATAAATTCTTAAAAATATCAGACAATGTGATTTTCTGGATTTGTTTTCTCATTTTGTCTCTCATAGTTGAGGTCTACCTATGATGTCAATTACAGGCCTCTCTCATCTTTTTAAGTGGGAGAACTTGTTCAATTGGTGGCTGACTAAATACTTTTTTTTTCCCCATTGTATATATATATATACAGTCATATGAAAAAGTTTGGGCACCCCATTAATCTTAATTATTTTTAGTTCTAAATATTTGGGTGTTTGCAACAGCCATTTCAATTTGATATATCTAATAACTGATGGACACAGTAATATTTCAGGATTGAAATGAGGTTTATTGTACTAACAGAAAATGTACAATATGCATTAAACCAAAATTTGACCGGTGCAAAAGTATGGGCACCTCAACAGAAAAGTGACATTAATATTTAGTAGATCCTCCTTTTGCAAAAATAACAGCCTCTAGTCGCTTCCTGTAGCTTTTAATCAGTTCCTGGATCCTGGATGAAGGTATTTTTGACCATTCCTCTTTACAAAACAATTCCAGTTCAGTTAAGTTTGATGGTCGCCGAGCATGGACAGCCCGCTTCAAATTATCCCACAGATGTTCAATGATATTCAGGTCTGGGGACTGGGATGGCCATTCCAGAATATTGTAATTGTTCCTCTGCATGAATGCCTGAGTAGATTTGGAGCTGTGTTTTGGATCATTGTCTTGCTGAAATATCCATCCCCAGCGTAACTTCAAATTCGTCACTGATTCTTGTACATTATTCTCAAGAATCTGCTGATACTGAGTTGAATCCATGCGACCCTCAACTTTAACAAGATTCCCGGTGCCGGAATTGGCCACACAGCCCCAAAGCATGATGGAACCTCCACCAAATTTTACAGTGGGTAGCAAGTGTTTTTCTTGGAATGCTGTGTTTTTTTGACGCCATGCATAACGCCTTTTTGTATGACCAAACTACTCAATCTTTGTTTCATCAGTCCACAGGACCTTCTTCCAAAATGAAGCTGGCTTGTCCAAATGTGCTTTTGCATACCTCAGGCGACTCTGTTTGTGGCGTGCTTTTCGCATCACTCTCCCATACAGCTTCTCCTTGTGCAAAGTGTGCTGTATTGTTGACCAATGCACAGTGACACCATCTGCAGCAAGATGATGCTGCAGCTCTTTGGAGGTGGTCTGTGGATTGTCCTTGACTGTTCTCTCCATTCTTCTTCTCTGCCTTTCTGATATTTTTCTTGGCCTGCCACATCTGGGCTTAACAAGAACTGTCCCTGTGGTCTTCCATTTCCTTACTATGTTCCTCACAGTGGAAACTGACAGGTTAAATCTCTGAGACAACTTTTTGTATCCTTCCCCTGAACAACTATGTTGAACAATCTTTGTTTTCAGATCATTTGAGAGTTGTTTTGAGGAGCCCATGATGCCACTCTTCAGAGGAGATTCAAATAGGAGAACAACTTGCAATTGGCCACCTTAAATACCTTTTCTCATGATTGGATACACCTGGCTATGAAGTTCAAAGCTCAGTGAGGTTACAAAACCAATTTTGTGCTTCAGTAAGTCAGTAAAAAGTAGTTAGGAGTATTCAAATCAATAAAATGATAAGGGTACCCAAATTTTTGCACCGGTCAAATTTTGGTTTAATGCATATTGCACATTTTCTGTTAGTACAATAAACCTCATTTCAATCCTGAAATATTACTGTGTCCATCAGTTATTAGATATATCAAATTGAAATGGCTGTTGCCATCACCCAAATATTTAGAACTAAAAATGATTAAGATTAATAGGGGTGCCCAAACTTTTTCATATGACTGTATATGTATTTGTCTTGTGTGACATTTTTATTATGTGAATACTGAACAGGGTATATGGATCTACACACTCTGTGCAACTCTTCATTATTGTCTGTGATGCTGTTTTATTGAATGCTTGATATTTTTCATCTCCTTAGATATGGTGACATGCGTGTGACAATGGGCTGTGAAATCTTCAGCATGTGGCAGAATTTAGGTAGGATGATCCTTATTTGGTATTTTATAATGAAACTGCAATGGCTAGATGTCAAGAGCTTTGTGATCATTAAGTGGGCATACTTCAATTGCCTGTATGAAAAGATTATACGCAATGACTTGCTGGAGCAATAATTTCTGCCCTGATTTATCACAGCACTCTTGACAGCTGTAAGTGACTATTACATGGTTTGGTAGAGAATTATCTCATGCCTACATCTGTTTCTGACTCATTATTGGTGATGTCTTATCATTCTGAAATGCTGAAACCTGCAACGGGAAACTGAGTAAATGAGTTAAAGTCACATAGCTGGTACTATAGATAGGAATAAGGATAAGAATAAGTATTGTGAAATATCCAGTGCATATTCTCCAAATGGTTAATTCAGTACGTTACCACATCATGTCTACACCTGTATATGCTGGATCTTACTAGGTAGATAATTTCCAATCTCTTTGTCATAGAGTTGCCATTAAATTCAGAGCAAGGAACATGGGAGGATTTTTCAAAAATAAGTCTTTAAGACTTGTTCATATGTTTCCCATCTTCTGGGGTACATTCAGATTTGGGTTAAAAAAGTGGAAGAGATCTCCCTAACATCCTTGAGAATTAATCCTAAAAGAGGCTTCAGAACCTGCTTCTTGATCCTCTGCAGTCATTTTTATATGGTTTCAGAGATTAAACATGAATGTATGAAAACTATTTTTGCATTAAATTTGTTTTAAGGAGAGTCTTTCACCATGGTGAAGCATATTAAACCAGCGACCTGAATAATAATATGTCTTCATCTTTTACCAAATTCATATTTTTACATGTTAATCTAAGGCCATGTTTAAAGTGCTGCTTCTGCGCTTTTCCCATTTGGAAAAAAAAAACCTTAAAACTCAGATAATTGATAAGTGTGAACTTGTCCTAACATTGACAGCAGTACTTTACAATATATCTCAGTTACAGATGTCTTTTCCTTCTTTTATGGTACTATAAAGATATAGAGATGCTTATTTTCTCCAGTGAAAAAGAACAGTTTTTTTTTTTTTTTTGTTTTTTTTTGCAGGTGAACACAAACTGCATTTTATCCCAGCCTTAATTGGTCCATTCCTAGAGGTCACATTGATACCCCAACCAGACTTGCGAAATGTAATGATCCCTATTTTTCATGACATGATGGACTGGGAGCAAAGAAGAAGTGGCAACTTTAAACAGGTACCTGAGATATATATATATATATATATATATATATATATATATATATATTATAGAGAGAGAGAGTAAATTAGAAGCATGTACACTTTACTATCATTGTAGATGTTATTCTGTAACACTAGTTTCTAGGTGAAAATTCTGCAGTATGCACCATTAGTTTTTATCAGGACGTGAGGTGTGGACATTATTCAACTTCGGGGACGTCGTCTGCGGCACCCCATGGAGCCGAATTTGAGGCAACCCTGGGCAGAAGAGGGGATCAGTATAAATATTAGCCATTACTTGTTGGAATAATCCAATAGGTAAGAGCCGGGGTATGTTCTCACAGTGGAAATCAGCGCTGAATTTGAGACAGATACTGATACACCTGAAACAAACTTCCATTGATTTCATTGGGAGGCAGACGCTGATTTTTTTCCTCTAGCTGATTTTTCAACTAGTGGAAAAAATGAACGTCATGTTCAATCTTCATTTGGTTTTCACCTGATAACTTCTATAGAAGTGAATAGGAGGAAGAAAAATACCACCTGGCAGTTACGGAATTTGATACGGAATTTGGCCAAGCGAAAAAATTCCTGAAGCTCAATTTTTCATCTTCATGATGCAAATAAAATAGGCAGCCACTTAGAATGCTAATTGGTAGTCATAATTCTGACTCCTCCAGAGTAAGACTGCTCTTTGCAGTGTGTCTATACTGTGACTCATAAAGGGGAGCTAGAGTGGCAAACCTCATCTATGATGTCCATTTGATCTAATGTGGCAACCCCTTTGATCCGTTGTTTGGTAAGAATAAAAAAGATCCTCTGTTCTTCTTTAAAATACTGTGCCTTCACTAAAGAGGCCTCTATTTCATCAGCCAGTAGCATTTGAGTCCAAAATGCCTTAGACCATGTCTTATGTAAACAGTGTTTTTTGATGACTTGCATGCAGGTCTTAAGTCCAGTGTACCTCTGCTCAAATGATATGGCAAATGTTTCTGCAAGTCCTTGGCAGTGATTTAGGATTTTGCTATGCATACAGTAGTTGACCAGTTTGAGATGTCTCTTGACTTGACTTCAAAGTTTCCCTTATGGTGGTATTTCTGTGTCAAATCTTTTTGATATACTGTATCTGTATGATAAGCCATAAGCATCTGATAGGAGGAGTTCCCACTATTGGAACCCCCAACATAAGTCCTCTATTCCCCAATAGGCTAATCAATAAAGTGGTTATATATAGGATGAGGCTTGGCGACACAGTGGCTGTCCATGTGTGACTTTCTCGGTTTAGGTCTATAGGAGTTTAAAAAACTCTTATAGACTTCAGAGCTACACAAGCTGACATACGGTAAGTTTCCTGCTGTCCTTGGCCACTGTCCATCTAGGATTGTCTTTTCTCATTGTAGGTGAGGATTCATTTTATTACCTGTGAAAATGTCTTAAATGTCTTCTACCAGAAAATCACTTCAACCTTAGCCCAAAGTCTCTTTTATTTTGTCCCTGCTGATTGGGAGATTAGTGGATGTCTTCTATCAGATCTCTTTTGTCTAGGAGTCTGTATAGGAAATAACCCATTGTATAGTCTCTATTATTTTTTACTCAGGTTCCCAGGTGACAACCACTGCCTGGGACCTGAATGTAATTGCAGCAGAGGCATGCCAGAAGATCCATGTGAAAGACCCAATAGATAGAGACCACATTGGTGAGACTTTGGGGCCGGGATGGGTTCCTTTATGTGAGGATTTAGTTGTATTTTTAGCTTTTGTCTAGAGTATCACTAACTTTTAATTGTCAACCATTCAATAGGTTTATGGATTTTCACTTAGTGTTATTTTGTTTGTTAGGCTGTAACAGTGTTTTAGAGATCACAAACTTGTATGCATTACCAGTATCGGTTTCAAGTATTTTATTGAACTAGGGACATAATCTTGGATCAAAGTAGCCTGTATTTATTTAGGCCAAACAATTTTGACACTCCAGTACGTTTTCCTATTTTCCAGCTCAGAGGTTTGCTAAGTGTTCCAAGTACTTTTGCAGCTCCCACTCGATTTTTCTCCTGCTGTCTGAAACCATTTCTTTACACCCACCATCATGCTGCTCCATAGGAACATCGATTTGAAACATTGTTTAACGCACACAAAATAAATGACTTTGATTTCTATGCAGGAGCAGTGTTGTTAACCCTTGGACTGATATCCTTCAGTCCATAGTTATAGGTGCAATTGGTTAGTGTCTGTAAATGAAGTAACCCTGCATGTTGGAAATAAATGGTATTTGCTAAATAAGGTTACACCTCTGATTGATAAATCATGTACTATGTGTCAAAGTGTTTTAATGTACTGAATGAATCATTTCTATATGTTTATTCTAAACATTTATAGTAAGCCTTGTTATTTCCAAGAATACGTGGATAAATGTGCAGTCCATGTGTGTGCAATTTTTACTTCAGAGTAAACATCAAAAAACATTGCATGGTTAAACGGACAGGCTAAGTATGTTAGGAATGTGCAGCTTTTCTCTAAATCATTCCTGAGGAACAAGATGCTTTCCTGGATTTAGTCTGATGGAGAATCATATGACACACCATGTGAGCAATTGCTTTGTTAATAGAAGTCTTATTCATAACTTGAAGCTTCTAGTCCCAATGCAGAGTATGCCAGACCCTCTAACATATGTCATTTATAATGTTGTTGTCTGCTTATGTGGCAGAAGGTCTTTTGTGCCCCTCACTCACTAGTGCACAGATGCAAGTGCCACCACTGCACTACCCCTTGCAGCATTCCTCTTAGGCAGTAGACTTACAGTACTATATAATGGCCTAGATTTATAGACCTCAAAGTTTGCAGTTCATTAAATATTGGTTCAATAAGGGTTTTTTAGACAGTTTTAGGCCACAGTACTTTTTGCCTGTAGTCTTTTTAAAGCAAGAGTGGTAGAACCTGCAACAAACAAAATATTTAAAGTTCTTTTCCAGAATTAAGATCTTAATGATCTATCCTAGGATGGATCGTTGAGATCTGACATATTAAACACCCATTAATCAGGTAATATCAGCTGCTGGAGCTGCCAGAATTGCACAGTGTATGAGGTACATAGCCACAAAACAGTATACAGAGCTGTGTGCTTCTTGCTCTGTACACTGTGCTGTTCCAGTGGCTGTTATCATCAGCTGATTAGTGCGGGTATCAGGTGTAAAACACATGTCAAACACACTCCTCTGCCTGACACTGCCCACCTGACTATACAGAGACTAAGTAGAATATCAGTCACCAAAACTAACTGCACTGATTGTTCAGGAATGGTGAGGGGTAGAGAAAAATTCCAGATGTGCTGGGTTTAATAGAGCAGCACCTATTAACAGATGCTAAGAATTGGAGTTGGTGAAAATGATGAAAGGTTTGCTTTAAAAGGTTTTTTTTTGCCAAGTATGAGTGATTAAAAATTTTGTTTTAAAGATCTTAGTGATGACAATCTGAAGTTTTGATTGGTTGCTAATGGATATGACCATGATTGCAAAAACTTTCAATGGTCAGTAAATCAGACATGCTTACCTTATTGTTGCTGGATTCTCATGTATATCATCTTCTCATGCATGTAATGTACCTGCCTAATAACCTGTCCACAATAAGGAAACCTTGAGAAGGTTTCAGATAAGTCCCTGACCATAAAAAGTTTATGTATTCATGGTCATATCCATTGGCAATCAATCAAAACAACAGACTGTCACCACTAAGATTGTCAGAGAAAATCTCTAAAAAATGTTAATAACATTTGCAAAAATGTTTAGCTATTAATTGTCTACAAATTTAAATTTGGTTATGTTAATGGAAAAAAAGTCCCTTTTATGTTTCTTCAATACAAAGACATATTAGTTTAGGCCAGCTGTAGAGTAAAATTCAGGTTTTCAGTAGATTCTTCTTAGATGTTTCACAATCCACATTGACTGTAAATATGGCAGCTAATCAGGTTCAGACTGGCCCAAAGGGGAGTAGGTGAATCCTTTGGTGGACCCATGAGCCAGGGTGGTCCTCTAGTCCTCTGGCCTCCTGCACTAGTGGTGCACAACACAGTATACTCACTGTACTACATACAGATAGGCAGTGTAAGAGTGTAAGGCATCTCAAACAGCCTATACATCCAAACAATAAACTGGGCAGATTATTTGACTGGGTAGATTATTAATCTATGCAGTTTATTATTATATAGATGCACTGGGTGGCTGCCATCTAGGCGCAAAAGGCAAGGTATTCCCCTCCCTTGGCTTCACCTTCACAATATCACTTCATCATCTTGTGGTGTTTTGCTGCTGTCTGGGCTCTGCTGATATGTGATAAGGGTCATAGTTCAAGGCAAGAGACAGTCAGCAGGCTACCGACAGGGCTCCAGGACAGAAACAGTCCAAAGCAAGTACTAGAAAGCAAGCTACTACTGAAGAAAAATGTGTGTCTGTGCAGCTTTAGGAATTTGTGACCAAAGGTCAGGTAGAATAAATTTTACTGGTGAGTCCTAGGCACCAGAGTCCAACACTGTAGGCCAGGCCATGCTCAGTACACTGAGAGTTATAACAAAAGCCTTCTTACCTTTTTCTCATATGCATTCTGCTTGTGTGAAAACAGTTTTCATTATGTTTGCAATTTAATTGTGTGGATATACGGTAGGTTCACATTATTAAAGTTGATGCATTATAAGATTGTGGTTTCTGAAGATTATGTATCACCTTGCATTAACCAAAAAGTGCAAAGGGCATCAATTTTTACCAAATAAATATGAATGTGCTGGAATGTGCATTGCATGAGATGAAGCCCTGCAGGAAAAGGCAATCTAGTGCTGGCTGCACTCCTTTTTGTTAGAATCCATATATAGCTAGCTGCCTTAGCATCAGCATCAGCTCATGCAACTCAGCTTGTAGTGTAAAGTCACATTGCTCCATGACAATTAGTACTGAGAACGTTCTCATGGAATGGTGACAGCTTAGCACTGGTGACAATATGACCTATGACAAGTTTATGCTGAATTTTGACTAACGGAGCATACATCGTGCACTGAGCCCTGAAGGAATACTGGCACAGTAAAACAAAGCACCTTTTATGTTTGTCTTTGAGGTGGAAGCAAAGCTAATTGATAAACTGGATAGCCTGATGTCTGAAGGAAGAGGTGACGAAACATACCGGGAGCTCTTCAACAGTATGTAAGTAATATTCAATACAATATTTCATTGACAGATGTGGGTAATGACTATGGGTTTGTGTCTGGAGTATTTAGGACTTTAATATACAGTATATATGTATACCATCTGCTAAGTACAGTAGTGGTTCATTAATGAAAGAGAGGGAGCTACTGTATGACTGTGTGTGGGTGGTGAGTTGGAGTTTATAATGTTTTCTAGGGAAGGTATAAAAAATAAGGTAACCAGCAGATGCTTCATTAAATGTGTTGGTTTAAATAGCCAAGAAAATGTTGTTTGTCATCAGTGGAGCTTGTGTGTGTATTACTAATGATTTGTTGTTGTTAGCGCTGTCATATTGTGTTGTCAGGGCTGCATGTGTATATTTATATATGGATATTATATTCCAAAACCAGGACTGTTTGTGTAAGCATATGGACAAGCATATCTCCTGCTATTCCTGTATAGGCATCTGCCTGTATTTGCTTTCATGTACTGTACCTCTTTTGGGTAAATTGTAATACAGAAAAGCACTGTATACTAAGCACTTAGGCATAACCTCTATTGTATTGAATATCTTGGCTATTTCCCTACACATCTATAAACTCTACTATTATACTTGAGTGACCTCATAATTTTGGAATCCATATATTACTGTAGACCTAGTTTGCAGTGTATTGCAGGGGATATTATTTCACAGCCATACACAAATGTACAGAATGCACAGGATTAATGTATATTTACTACTTTTTATTTATGGTAAACTATAATAGAATAATGCTGTTCCAGGATGATAACCTAATATTGGTGCCATGACTGAACTACTGCAACTTTTGATGTCTATTTAGGAAAACATATATTTTTGTTAAGTGGGCAGCAGTTTTCAGTGGCAAATTTAGTGCAGCTGCCACCTGTGACAAATTGTAGTACAGTAAAAAGAAAGGCATTGTCTTTGTACTTAGTTGGCAGCTCTGGTCACTCACTGCTAGTTGCTCACTTAGTCCTATAAGTTTTAACATAGATAGCAAACATAAGAATTAATGGCTGTGTTATTTACAAATCTGTAATAGAGAATGTTTTCTAGACCTGAGAATAACATCAGAAGTGTATTTAATGACTGGGAGTTTTCCTATATACACTCCCCTAGCCATGCATTTTTGTTATTTGAGTGAATGAAGGTTTCTGTGAAAATAGTACAATGCACAATTCAGTGTAGTTCAGACTACACTGACATGCCGGCCCTTTCTAATTCATCTTGCGTCCAGTTACTGTGAAGAAAACTTCTTAGGTTGTTTTCTTTCTTTTTTTTAATGTGGATTAAAACTTCTATGACTATTGAAGGAACAAACCTCTGTACAGCAGACACTCATGGATTATAGAGGAAGTTAATACACATGATACTTTATCATCCACAAAAAATATATACAGTCATATGAAAAAGTTTGGGCACCCCTATTAATCTTAATCATTTTTAGTTCTAAATATTTGGGTGTTTGCAACAGCCATTTCAATTTGATATATCTAATAACTGATGGACACAGTAATATTTCAGGATTGAAATGAGGTTTATTGTACTAACAGAAAATGTGCAATATGCATTAAACCAAAATTTGACCGGTGCAAAAATTTGGGTACCCTTATCATTTTATTGATTTGAATACTCCTAACTACTTTTTACTGACTTACTGAAGCACAAAATTGGTTTTGTAACCTCACTGAGCTTTTAACTTCATAGCCAGGTGTATCCAATCATGAGAAAAGGTATTTAAGGTGGCCAATTGCAAGTTGTTCTCCTATTTGAATCTCCTCTGAAGAGTGGCATCATGGGCTCCTCAAAACAACTCTCAAATGATCTGAAAACAAAGATTGTTCAACATAGTTGTTCAGGGGAAGGATACAAAAAGTTGTCTCAGAGATTTAACCTGTCAGTTTCCACTGTGAGGAACATAGTAAGGAAATGGAAGACCACAGGGACAGTTCTTGTTAAGCCCAGAAGTGGCAGGCCAAGAAAAATATCAGAAAGGCAGAGAAGAAGAATGGTGAGAACAGTCAAGGACAATCCACAGACCACCTCCAAAGAGCTGCAGCATCATCTTGCTGCAGATGGTGTCACTGTGCATCGGTCAACAATACAGCACACTTTGCACAAGGAGAAGCTGTATGGGAGAGTGATGCGAAAGAAGCCGTTTCTGAAAGCACGCCACAAACAGAGTCGCCTGAGGTATGCAAAAGCACATTTGGACAAGCCAGCTTCATTTTGGAAGAAGGTCCTGTGGACTGATGAAACAAAGATTGAGTTGTTTGGTCATACAAAAAGGCGTTATGTATGGCGTCAAAAAAACACAGCATTCCAAGAAAAACACTTGCTACCCACTGTAAAATTTGGTGGAGGTTCCATCATGCTTTGGGGCTGTGTGGCCAATGCCGGCACCGGGAATCTTGTTAAAGTTGAGGGTCTCATGGATTCAACTCAGTATCAGCAGATTCTTGAGAATAATGTACAAGAATCAGTGACGAATTTGAAGTTACGCCGTGGATGGATATTTCAGCAAGACAATGATCCAAAACACAGCTCCAAATCTACTCAGGCATTCATGCAGAGGAACAATTACAATGTTCTGGAATGGCCATCCCAGTCCCCAGACCTGAATATCATTGAACATCTGTGGGATAATTTGAAGCGGGCTGTCCATGCTCGGCGACCATCAAACTTAACTGAACTGGAATTGTTTTGTAAAGAGGAATGGTCAAAAATACCTTCATCCAGGATCCAGGAACTGATTAAAAGCTACAGGAAGCGACTAGAGGCTGTTATTTTTGCAAAAGGAGGATCTACTAAATATTAATGTCACTTTTCTGTTGAGGTGCCCATACTTTTGCACCGGTCAAATTTTGGTTTAATGCATATTGCACATTTTCTGTTAGTACAATAAACCTCATTTCAATCCTGAAATATTACTGTGTCCATCATTTATTAGATATATCAAATTGAAATGGCTGTTGCAAACACCCAAATATTTAGAACTAAAAATGATTAAGATTAATAGGGGTGCCCAAACTTTTTCATATGACTGTATAAAAAACAAATCCAATATTTTAACCTGTTTGCTCATTTAGTAGTTACAGCCACCTTTTTGGAGGTTTTGTTGGATCAACCAAAGAACAAGTAGTATGAGGCCATTCATGACAATTTTTAATAATGCATGAAAACATATAAAAATGCAAAGCACACACAAGAAACATACATATAGACATATAGAGAACCTGGGTAACCAGGGTACATAGCTTAAAAAAAAAAAAGCCCTACACCTACAATATTCCAAAAAAAAAAAAAGACTCAACAGGGACAAAAATGTAATAGTAAGAAAACTGAAAGGCTAGCACAAGGTGCCTCTAAAATTCACTTCTCTCTACGTGCATCTCTGCAAAAGATGCAGCAGTGTTACCTGCTGGCTACAGGGGTGTACACAAGGGGCCAGCTGCACAGTTAAAACTTCCCCCTTACTGACCCTGGCTAGCCACTGCTGTCCTGATCATCATGTCCTGATCATGTTTGTCATTGATTACTTGGCCCTGCTAGTAACCATTGAGCGCTTCCATCAGTATTGATAGAAGCGCTCATAAGTTATGTGTGTGGTCTGGGGAAATGTTTCTCAATACTCACCACTCCTAGGACTCCTCACCCCTTCTTTGCGCCAAGCTCAGGCATTACTCTAACATAGTGGGCCACGGTGCCTGGAGCAGAGAAGAAGCGGGGAGTTCTAAGAGCATACACCCTGTGCTATATAAGGACAGAGCTAGGGTATGGGGACAGAGCTAGAATATTGTACTGTGTAGGGCACCTGAGGGGGCATTATAATGTTTGGACACAGGGAAAAATAGGCTATATATAGTGTAGGGGCACTAAGGAGAACATTATTCTTGTGTACGACCCTGGATGGCCATATACTATGCTCTTAATGAACAATTGCCCAAACAAATTAATTTGCTGTTTATTGCAATCTTGAACTTAGACTTTTTTTTAAAATTGGAATAGACTATTAATTTACTCTGTAATTGCATATCTTGTTCTTGTATGTCTGCACCATCTATAATTAAAAAATAGCTTTATTGCTTTATTCTGTCCTAGTCTGCCTGCAGTATCACCTCACATTACTTACAGACAGCTTAAACATATACAATCAGCCTGTAATGCATTAGATTTATTACAGTGGTTTAGGTTTAATGGTAAACTTGGTGGATAGACTGCCTGTCTAAAAGTTTACACAACCTATTGGTTTCCCAAGTGCCAACATTTTATGTGAAATTTATGTCTGGTTTTGCATCTCTGCGCCCATTCACTTCCAACAAAGCTAGGCTGCAATATCGGAAAGAACCATGGGCTGGTATGGTGCTGTTACTGGGAGAAAGCAGCTATATGACATAAGAAATTACAACCAATATTTAGGTTCTGCCTCTATAACAATCCATATATAATCTTATTCATTTTCACTTAGACATCTTTATGCAATCTTTCTGTTGTTTGCACAGTATGATAAATGTAAGATCAATAAGCAATTTTCTTTTCTCACCCCAAGTGCTTTGATCACTTTAGTACTGTTCTGAACTTCTCTATAGTGTCCTCTATTCTGCTTCCAAGGGTGTGACTGAGTGAGATTTAGGGTACAGAATTTCATGGTTTCTACATGTGCAGTTTATAGGAGACATCATAACAGCTAGACTCCACCCACTAGCTCAGAGTAAACTAATAAACTAGATAGAAATGCGAAATACAAGTCATATATTAATCAGATATAATGTCACTACACATGTAGTACACAGATATGTGGCATCTTATCCTGAAAAGTCAACTGAAAATTTAGAATAGTCTTCACATATTCTATAGTGTTTTAGAATCTTAAAAAAAATAATAAATGTCATATTCCATCTCAAAATATCAAAGGCTGAAGATACAGGTTATGTGCAAGAAAACTTTTTTTTGTTTGTACTCTCAACAGTCATGTTATATTTCAATATCTGGTCCATTATTTCAAGACAAGACTTCTTTTTCTTAAGGCTGTTTTCCAGTTCTTTTTTTTTACCGATAACCTGTCTTTAGGATAGGTCATCAATAAGAGACAAATACACAGGGTCCCTGCTGATCAGCTTGAAGGGGCTGCTGCACGGGTGAAAGCACCATGACCTCTTCCCTGTTTATATTGCACGCTGTTTGTGTCATAGCGGCCATTCAATGCAAATGCAGCCTCGTCCCACAGAAGAGAATAGTACGAGGTTGTAATTGCATCATACAGCCGCTATAAAACAGACAGTGTACATTGTAAAAAGTAAAGGGGTCACGGTGCTCACACAAAGATGAATAGCAGGATTCCAGTTGACAGACCACTGCCGATCTCTTATTGATGACCAATCCTAAGGATAGGTCCTCAATAATAATAGAATTGGACAACGCCTTTATCACCACACAAAATAACTATCATTGTGCTTGCTTGTAATATGGAGTCATACACTTTCTACATTTTTGTGTCTACCAAAATAACGACTCCTCAGGGTTACCCATAACTCTATGGTAACTCATAAATATTTTTTTTTTAACCTGCTTCTATTTTATTTGATAGAAAAGTACAATCCTAGGTGACAATGGCTATTTCACAGGCATGCTCTCGGAGAGCTAAAGCACTATAAGGACCCATCTGAACAACCTCCAAATCTCAGCTTCACAGAGGCCTGGGAGTATAACACTAAAGTATGCACATATGGGGGTTATTCACAGTTGTACTTGGAGTATCAGGTTTATAAGTCTAGTGCTGTTACAAAACGCTCACCGTAACTGGTAAATCTTTTACATGACTGCTTTTGTTCAAAATTCATGTTCATACTTTATATTATATCATATTTGTATATGATGAATTTCATTCCAGTTATATTGTAAGTACTTAATGTTAGCTGAGAGGCGGCTGCTGTTGTCCAGCATGACACTGCGGCACATGGACATTTCATTGGAATAGATATTGATCAAGTTCAACTAACTATGCTGGAAGGCAATGTGCTATGTCATTATGTGCAGCATATCTTGTGATCAGTGTATTAATGTCTGTGGGAATACAGATTGGGCTATAAAGGATGAACGGTAATCATGTAACTAAACCTGTAGAAACTGTAGTATGGCCAAAATGTGCACATGGTGTGCTCTGCCTACATTATGTTGGCAAATAGATGTACTATGAAGTGTATGTTGCATGTATTCTGAGAGTGGTAGTTACCAGTAGATTGTAAAAGATAATGAGAGATGTCATTAGCTAAATCTTCAGTAAAGGTTATTATATATATATATATATATATATATATATATAACATACATGTTTCATAAATGCAGTCAACAAATAATGTTAGATGAAGCATCTGTAAATATAGTCAAAGTTCTAATTTTGTTTGTGACATTTTACATTACCATAAAAGTTAGCCTTCAGTTTGACATCAAAAGATTCTTACTGTGATTTCCCTTTACAAAATGTCTAGATTACTGGATGTCATAAAAATGACATAAAGCTTACATGGAATGGTACAAATGCAATATTAAGACAAAATCTGCTACTATACCTATACTGTTATGCTATAACTATGTTTTTGGGGGGGGGGGGGTTGTAATCAGAGGAACTTCCAAATTAGTTCTCAGATGCTGAGTTAAAGGAATTTTAATAGAAATCGCTGCAGTGCAGGGAAACATTTAAACTTCACTTTTGTCCCAATAAAAACAGGGGACGTTCTGTGCACAAATTAATTAATGGGGTTATCCAGTTTCAGCAAATAAATATTATTTGTATATTGAAAAGTTATACAATTTTCCAATATGCTTTCTGTATCAATTCTTCACTTTTTTTTTTTGTTTTTGCTTGCTATCATTCTTTGTTTACTTCTAGTGAGTAAAAATGAGTCCATGGTCATGTGATGGACACATGACTTTTGACTTTTTTTTGCATTAAAGTTTATTAAATTTTTTAAACAGGTGCACAACGAAAGACATCACATGGCTACACGCCACCAAATAAAATATATAAATGTGTGACAATAAAAAAAGAAGGCAACATTGCCATCAACAGTACAATAACTCATACGTACATCTAAATATGACATGGTATGGAAGGCCAAGGCCCCACACAGAGAAAATGTAATGTACCAGTGAAGGGGAGGAGAAGGAGGGATGAGTGTGTGTATGTATAATATATATATATGTATAATATATATATATATATATATATATATATATATATATATATATATCCTTGGACAATGGTTACCGTGCCCTATTGAATGAAGTTTATGAATTAAGATACTGGCATCCCGGAGGGAAACATATTCTTCAGAAGTGGTAAACTGAACCCAGTAATACCAGGTCTTGTTACGCACAGAGGTCATATATTCTGTTTGCATGATCTCATTTACTCTCGCAAACCACTGTGCTTTGGTAAGGGGGGGTTGAGTGTTTCTACAAGTTAGCTATTGACACCTTTACAGATTTTAGAAGGTTTCTGAGGAGGAAGCATTTATATCTCTTTAGAAAGATTCAGTGTGATTTAGAAGGGTGAGCCCCGCAATACTGGACAAGGGCCAATCAGTGAGCCGAGACATAATGTGTCGGACCATTTGCTAGAAGGAGGGGAGCAGCGGACAACTATCAGAAAATGTGTAAGAGGGTACCCTCTGCGCTATGACATTATCATTCTGCATACAGTTTGAGACCAAAGGATATATTTTCCCCAGAATTGTGGGAACCGTTTACCATCAGGTTAGCAACTTGTAGTTAGCTTCTTGGTATCTAACTTGTAGTTAGGTTCTTGGTATCTAACTTGTAGTTAGGTTCTTGGTTATCTAACTTGTAGTTAGGTTCTCGTGGGCCAGAGTCAGTAGTTTTGAATTCTCCTCTGTTGACCACAATGTCTGGAGATCCCTTTCTTATTTGCCTAAGTATGGAGTAGAACATTCCCCTGGAGTCACCATGACCATGGACTGAGTTTTATCCACTGGGAGTAAATAAAGAATGACAATAAGCAGAGATATAGATAACTATGAGGAATTAATACACAAAGTATATTGGAAAGTTGTATTTCATTATTATATGTTTTACAAACATTAACATTTATTTGACGCTAGACATCCCCATTAATACTATATTGTCCAAGTCATCTCCCTGCAAACAATCTGGTTGGCTGTGATGTTTTTCATTGATATGTTTAGAGATCAGTATGTCCTCATGTGCATCTCCCACATGATCTTCAATGCTACTGCAAAATTGCCAAGTTGTCTTGCCGACATAATATGAAATATCTCACCCCAGTGTTTCTACAAATCCCAAATCTCATGCTCTTTGCTAGTGCTGAGACTCCTGAAAGCCTGAGCAGTCTGAAGGTACCTGTATTCTTTACAGCCTTCGCAACGATAAGTTTTTGGTATCTTCCTATTCAACCAGGTCTTTAGTGTAAGTTTAAGTATAGGCCCCTGGTGTGTATGTGTACATGTAGGGATATTTTCTGTGCTACGTCTGTTGCTGCAGGGGTTTTGTCTTTCAGTGACAATGATAACATTAGCCATTATACTACCTCCTTGTGCTATCTACAAATGTTTTAGTGACACTTTCTATACACAGACGTCATTATTTAGGTTTGAATTAGGCTTGTGTTTTTATTGTCTTATATTTAATTACACATTGGGAATTCCAAGCTGGTGTTCACATCCCCTGTTTTTATTGGTTCAATTAATAAAAGTAAATTTTTACTCTTTCCCCACGCTACAGTGTTTTCTTTTTAGGAGTGATTTCGGTTAAAGGAATTTTACTGTACTTGTCAAAATGGTTGTTCAGGTTCCTTAATATAGGCCATAAATATCTGTGGAGGGCTGACAACCTAAGAGCTGGCCCCCCGCACCAATCAGCTTCACGGAGCCACTTATGGAGTCCATACTACACATAAAACAGAGCAAGAAGCAGTTGTTTCCGAGCCCAGTAGAGTGGCTGGGTGCCAGTACTGCAGGCTCAGCTCCTATGTCAAGTGAGCAGCAGTAATGGCTCCTGGCCATTATACAGGGACTGGAGCTTTCTGCATTCAACCCTGTGTTGTGTAGTGCCAGAGCCGGAAGCAGCTCTGTACAGGTGATTGATGCAGGGGTCAGTTATCTGTCTCCCACTGATCAGATATTTTCGGTCCTATGGTAAGGATAGGCCATAAATTAAAGCATCCAGGACATCCCCTTTAAACATGCAAACACTTTGATTTTTGCCATTATTTTCCTTTTGGTTACATTTGAAAACAAACAATTATATAGTTATTTTTATCTAACACATGGCTTGTTTAATATTTGTGGATAATCTTAACATTATTTTTATCAATGCTTCCTGGATTAGAATTCCTTTGTTTGGGCCTTATCCTAGGTAAGATATTTTCACCTGTGAACTGACTACAGTTCTAATCACTACTTTACATGATCCCTGTGTTAAAGTGTAAGCCAAAATTGGACTAATTTAATTATTTTCAAATTTATGTATCAGGTCATATAGCTAGGGTTAGCCATAACTGTCCTTAACCATGACTTGTTCTTTATACTGATTGACTGTACCGGGTTTTCACTTTGCCTAAGCTTGACTTGCTCTTTTACTGAATGGCTGCCATGGAAAAGAAGCCCCAAATTATTTTGGTTTTATAAAAATATCCATTGCAGAAACCTTTGAGTGTTCATCAATTCTAAGCTGGTCATACACATTAGATGTGTATTAGCCAAACTATGTAGAGTTTAATGGGTTCTGCCAATCTTCTGATGTATTTTGGGGCCTCCTGACTCAGATTTCAACTGCTCAATCCTTTTGCTCTTGTGGAGGTAAGCCACTGCTAGAGGAGTCTAGCAGCAGCAAATAGTTATCCAACGTGTATACCCAGATTCAGGCTTTTGTAGTTGTCATTTATTTTATTGAAAGGGAGTCTGTCAGGTCCAAAATTCCTCCCAAACCAGTAATATTTCCATGTAGCGGGTGTTTAATAGAAGCAGAAGCATACCTTTGTGACCACAAACTGATAAAGCAATGCAGAGATAATCATCTCTTTATATATATGCAGATTAGCCTGCAAGAGCTTTGAGGCGGGGGTGGGGGGGGCAGATTAGGGAGATTTTACTGAAAACGTCATTCACAGCTACAAGGGTGTAGATATGTTGTGACTTCAGAGGAGAGCCAAAGCACTTGCAGCTGTCTGTAGGCAAATCTGGTATATCAGGCCCTTCCCTAGTGCTGATTTGCATATCCATAATAAAGATGATTATCTCTACATTGCTTTATCAACTTTTGGCAACAAAGGTAGGTTTCTTCCAAATGGCCTGTGCGCAAAAAAAAAAAAAAAAGTCAAAATGTGTTTACGATTTCTCAGATATTACAGAAAAAAACCTGGAAAAATTAAAACAACATAAAATAGAGCCCTATTTATCACTGAAAAAAGACGCAGAAATTATTTGAATAACCCAAAGGAATTACCCTCAAAACTGTATGTAAAGAAAGAAAGCCGAAAATGTGTCTGGTCCTTAACTAGGGAAAATGGCGCAGTCCTGAAATGGTTAAAGGGGTGACTACCCATGCACAATTCCCATTTCATTAAATGTTTGACTCCCTCAACATCAGTGGAAGTCCCCAGCCATAGAGGTTAATTTTAGGAAAACCCATGTAACGTGTAAACGAAAACAATTGTGTTTTAAAGAAACTGTGAAAACAGTATACCTTATTATTGGATTATTAGTATGAGATAAATCATTTATAATAACCAAGTAGTTGAAATTCCTTTAAGTTGCAGACACCAGTGGCAGATTTCTCCTCGATCTTTGAAGCGGAACCTCAGTATGGCAAACACAAGTATATTCAACCTCAAGTCAATATTGAATTACTATATTTAGCAAGAAATATTGATATGCTTTATGTCTATTATATCAACAATATACCCTTTCAATGTACATTGGCTTATATTATCTATTATATCTTATATCATAATATAACTATACTTTTATCTGAAATCATAAAATACATAACTAAAATTATTATTTTTACAGCCTATTAAAGAAAATTGAGCGGGAAACATGGAGAGAGAGTGGCGTATCCTTAATCGCTACTGTGACAAGACTCATGGAACGGTTGCTGGACTACAGGTAACAGAAGTCAAGACTTTTTTTTTCTAACTTCCTATTTCCTCAATTGTAATGTAAGTTTATGAACCTTTCCGTAGAAATAATGGAAAACAGGAAGATGTCATTGTTTTCCAAGGTGACATGCCCTGTGATATAGTGTTGCATTCTGTTTTTATAGGAACTTCTTTTAAATATTGGTACACCATATAGAGTATCAGCCCCTTCATTCCTTACCCAGCAGCTACTTGGCACACTAGCACTAGGTTCATAAACCATGGCTTGACCTTAGTACATATTCTGAAATTTCCATACTATTAGTCCTCATTGAAGTGTGTTGTAGGGTAACTGTTGCTTTGTTTAATTCCCATAAAACAGTAGTATAATCAGCGATGATGACTTTGTAGTACAGTGAAACCTCTTTGAGATGACCACGCAAAATTGCATTAAAAAGTGGTCTTTTAGGGAGTGGTCTTCCCAGAGACAATGGTTAATATGGAAAACTGAAAACCCATCACAGAAAATGGTGTCTAGGTAAAGAGGTGCTGCCCATAGAAGAATGTATACAGTGTTCACCATGTGGTAAAAATAACAATTCTGTGGGTTATTATGATAACCATGATACTAAATTTATTAACAAAAAATGTTTGTGTTACCATACTGTAAGACCTGTACCATTTTTACATTTCTGTGAATGGAGCTGTGTAATGTGTCTCTTTGTGGGGCAAGATGTAGTTTGTATTGATACTTAGACATTTAGGCCTTATTCACATGGCCATGCCGTTTTTTTATGGACCAACTTCAATGAAAAACAGCCTTGTCCGTCCACGGACTTCACTTAATCACAGGGCAGTGAATAATGGCCATGCGTCAGCTATTTGTTTGTCAGTGGGTCTATTCGCGTAACTCTGTGTCCGTTCAGTCTTTTTGATGGCCGTTAAAAACGGGCCATCAAAAAATGACCAAGTGAATAGATGCATCAGGAGAAATTTAATAAGACTGGCTTATCATACGCCAGTCTTAATAAACAGCCAGACTGGCAGCTGTGGCCTGTTCATAAATGTGTCTGTTGTCCCTGCAGCAGAAAACTGATCTCGATCTCAGCCCCACACCCAGGGGACATTGCAAAAATGGCTGTCACATATCCGTTTTTAGATAACTTTCTATTCAAATATTTCAAATATTCTCTTCAATATTCAAATATTTTCTATTTAAATATTTTGGGAGTTAAAAAGGTGAAAAGGGGCAATTCGAGCATTTTGATGCTACAAAACTTTCAGTTTACTTGTTTTTACTTCATAATGTGTACTCCTAATGGTGTGTCTTTTCAATTTCCAGTAATTGTGATAAAAACTGTTTCAAAAATGTATTTTTTATTTTAGAGATTGCATGAAAATGGGAGAAGTAGACGGAAAAAAAATTGGGTGCACCGTTAGTCTATTGGTAAGACACTCGTTGCACTTTATGACATATCCTGCATTGATGTCTAAATGGAGATGTCTCACATTCAGTTCTGCACGTTATTTAATTTCCCATTAAAACCAACTCAGTGGCAGTAAAGCAAATCTATTCAGAGTGTAATGATGTGAAATGAGCATTTCTAGCAGGTAATAGAATAGCGCAGCTCATCTGTTTTGTCCTTTATAACCCAGGCAATTACTTGTGAGGGCAATATTCAGATACTAAAGATTTTTAATATGCAAACAATATGCTGTTACACCCCAGACTTTAGGGAAAAAAGCAAACAGATAAGATGTGAACTTGTCTGAAATAATGAGATGCAGTTATAGCCGTCACAGCAGTAACAGCAGGGCTTGACATCAGCGCAAGGATTGCTTTATTTAGCAATTACAGAGCATTTACCATAAATCCTCTGAGGCATTCTTGTAGGGCTCAGCCCAGAAGCTCTTGGTTCATTTCAAATGGCCTATATCTTTTTATAATTTGCACAGTAAAAAAAAAATGCTCACCCTGTTGACCAAGAAATCAATGTCCTTATTCATATAAGAAATTGCCAGAAAAGAAATAGTTAAACATAAGCAGTGGTTGGTTTGATGTTTGACTTGACATGTTTTTGCTGGGCACCATTCAGTGTCGGACTGGGATGTCTAGGGCCCACCAGTGGAATTGTTTCTAGGGGCCCACCATCAGGACCCCTACAGATTAGCAGTACCGAGACAGGGCGGCTAAAGGTAATAACATGTCGGGAGCTATGTTGCTCACCCACTATACCATGTGCACCACGTGCACCACTGCACTACCTAAACCTACTGCTACACCTTGTATGGCAAGTAAGCAGCATGGCTCCAAGAATTGTTACCTTTACCTGTAGCGGCACTGTCCTGGAAAAGCTTATCTGCAGAGGTCCTGGCTGTTGTATCATCGCAGATGTAATATTGATGGCCTATCCTAAGGACAGGCCATCAATATTAGAAAGATGGATAAATCCTTTAAAGAGGTTGTCCAGGCATTGGAGCAACCAATGTAGCTGGCGGGAGGTGTAAAGTAAAAAATAAGTAAATTAAAAAGCATACTCACCTGTCCCCGGCGCTCCGTTGTCCGCTGTCAGTGTCCATTCAGTCTCTTGCCGGCGACTCCTTGCTGGGAGTCCTGCACCTCATGTGATCGCTAAGACCAATTAGGTACAGGATTTCCAGAAATGAGGCGCCGCCATGAGACCGAACAGACACAGGCAGGGGACATCGGGGTGCTGGGGACAGGTGAGTATGCTTTTTTTTTTTAAATTTTCTTATTTTTACACCTCCCTGGCGACCGACACAGTGGTCGCTCCAGTTTATGGACAACCTATTTTAAGGGGTTGTCTGGACCAAATATTTCTATGGTTACTTCACTGGTCCCCCCACATAGTGGCCTCTTCACTGGTCCCCCATACTGTATGGAGAACAGTGATGTGGTCATTATATTGTGTGGGAGCAGTGATGGGGGCTAACATCCTGTGGGGGGGGGACATTAAACTGTGTGGGGCATATTAAAGGGGTTGTCCAAGGTTAATCTTTTTTATGGCCTATGATCAGGATAGGCCATAAATACCTGATCGGTAGGGGGCTGACACACGGCTCCATCAGCTGTTCAGAGCCACTTCCGGAGCCCATTCTGTACACAACACAGGGCCGGAAGCAGAAAGCTCCATCCGCTGTATAGCAGCCCGGCGCCTTCACTGCAGCTCAGCTCCTACTGACTTCAATAAGTGCTGAGATGCAGTGAAGGTGCCCGGCTAATATACAGTGGACAGAGCTTTCTGCTTCTGGCCCTGTATTGTGTACAGGACGGGAATCAGAAGTGGCTTCATACAGCTGATCGGTCCGGGGTCAGCCCCCTACAGATCAGGTATCTATGGCCTATCCTGAGGATAAACCATAACAAATTATGCCTGGACAACCCCTTTAATATACCCCCCAGGGCCCCCCTAATGCACCACACTTTAAAGA
This sequence comes from Leptodactylus fallax, assembly GCA_947044405.1. Classification (NCBI taxonomy): domain Eukaryota; kingdom Metazoa; phylum Chordata; class Amphibia; order Anura; family Leptodactylidae; genus Leptodactylus; species Leptodactylus fallax. The sequence continues at coordinate 630,489 of CAMRHE010000011.1, read as the reverse complement.
GGTTGTCCAGTATAATTTTTTTTCTTTTTTAATAATTAGTCCGGGGGGAGGTGAATCCCCCCTACTCCCCCCCCCCCCCCAAAAAAAAAACACACTAAACATATTCACCTGTCTCCAGTGCTCCGGTGTCCTCCCAGCACGGTCCGGTCCTGCAGCTCCGCTATCTTCTTTTTGCCGGAAGTCCTCACTGGCTGTGACGTCCCAGGTCCCTTTCCTTAGGCCGCTGATTGGCCTCAGGGGTCACGTGACGTCACAGGTAGTCATGTGCAGGGGGAACTTCAGCTGGAAGAAAACAACAGACCTGCAGGACCGAACCGCGCTGGGAGACACTGGGGACAGGAGAGAAAGTTTGGGGTTATTTTTGTTTTGTTTTGTTTTTTTCACCTGCCCCGGCGTAATTTTAAAAAAAATGAAGGAGCCACTGTATGGAGTATAAGCTCCACAGTGGCCCCCACCCAGTATTATAAGCTCCACAGTGGCCCCCACCCAGTTTTATAAGCTCCACAGGGGCCCCCACACAGTATTATAAGCTCTACAGTGGCCCCCACCCAGTATTATAAGCTCCACAGTGGCCCCCACCCAGTATTATAAGCTCCACAGTGGCCCCCACCCAGTATTATAAGCTCCACAGTGGCCCCCACCCAGTATTATAAGCTCCACAGTGGCCCCCACCCAGTATTATATGCTCTCTACAGTGGCCCCTACCCAGTATTAGAAGCTCCACAGTGGCCCCCATCCAGTATTATATGCGCCCAATAGCCCCCCTCTGCTTCAGTGCTATTATTATACTCTGGGGTCTCCTCAGAGTATAATAATCGGAGGCCCAGGGAAGGTGATTAAAAATAACAAACCTTCATACTCACCTTGCCTTACCTCTCCTTGGCATCCTCACTCCATCCTGTAGTCCTCAGCGTCTTCAGGCCCTTTTCCGACGACGCTGCTGAGGCCTGTGATTGGGCCTCAGCGGTCACATGGGGATGCGCTGACGTCATTACGCGGCCGCGCCCCATGTGACCGCTGGGGCCTAATCACAGGCCTCAGATGACGGAGGAGCGCCGGAGAGAACGCTGTGCCCAGGAGAGGTGAGAATATGTATTTATTATTTTCAGTCACCTCCCCTGCCCTGCCATCTATTGGAAAGGGACCTGCAATATGCCAGGGCCCCCTTTCCAATAACAGTATGTATAGCGGTCGGGGAACCAGGCTTTCCCCGACCGCTATCATAGTAGTCCGGGGCCCAGCCATCTCCAGCTGGCCACGGGCCCCATACCCCCGCTGAGCCCGGTCGCGGTCGCACCCCCTGCGACCGCGATCGTTACGCCTCTGGTCAGGGGCCCGATCGGGATGGTCAGGATCCCGATCGGGCCCCCATGACATGAGGACTAATAGTCGGGGCTCGGGGCCCACCGGTGGATTCACCGGTTCCCCGGTGGGCCAGTCCGACCCTGGCACCATTAATTAGTTCTCCCCTAGCATAATTTTCTTGGTGGGGGTCATGGCATCACTTCATCTTGCAGGAATCCTACTTAAAGGCTATGTACACCTTGAGGGGCATTTTTTATTATTTCATTGAAGCTATTATGGACCAAAAACATTTTTCTAATAGGCTTTTATTTAAGAACTGTCAATTCTTTCTGATCGGCGTCCTGCACTTTTTCTTATTCAGACTGTTGTGAATAGACTGTCTGAATAGTTGTGTGATGATCTCCTTATCTCTGTTCTCCTAAGCACTCACAAATTAAGCTTAATTCGGATCAAATACCTTGTCCGATGGATATTACTAAAAGAGAACTGAGCAGCCTATACTGCATGGGAAAAAATGCAGGCTGCAGAATAAAAATAGTGGAAAGTTTTTAAACAAACAAAAAAAAGTATTAGAAAAATATTATAGCCCGTAATAGGCTCAATATAATTATTAAAAGAAAATGCCCTGAAGCTGTACATAAAATTTTCCCATGAAATATTGAAATTTGTAGATGACTACAAGTTAAACATTTTTGCAATTTGTTAACCATCTTAGTGGTGACGTCTGTTGGCTTCATCAGTTGCCAATGGATACAGCCATGAATGCAGGAACTTTCTATGGTCTGGCACTTTTCAGAAACCCAGCCATGTTGTCAATGTTGATACAATGTAAATAACTCAGTATTATGTCTTTGCAGAATTTTTATAAAACAGAACTGAACAAAGAAGAAATGTATATACGGTATATTCACAAACTATATGATCTGCATATGAAAGCACAGAATTTCACAGGTAATGAAGCCCTGTATATGTTTAGCCATGCTTTGCTTTGCCTTATTCTACAGATGAACTTGTAGCATGAATAGACTAATAGTGTCGCTTTCCAGGGTGCCATTCATTTTTTAGGTGATTTTAAAAACATGTTTGAAAAACTCATGTATTTTTGGTCAAAATCTGTGTGTTTTATAAAAGGGCACATGTCAAGGATAACTGATTAAATGGATTAAAAGAGCAAACCAAAACGTCCTGCAAAACACATGCGTTTTTACATGCATTTTTGATACATTATTAAACACACCTAAAAATGCACCATGTTAGGGCACCCTCAAGCATTGGTTATATTACTTATTACAAATATATGCAATGGACAGGTGAAAGTGGTAAAAGTAAAGAATTTTAGTAGTAGAATTTAGATTTCTGTCTATACCTCAGATACTAATATGAACACATCAGCACCATTTAGGCTAAGGCTCCACATAACGTGCCGCAGCCAAAAAGTGATACGGAAAAAAACATCACATTTTTTTTCACAGCACTTTTTAAAGAAAATTTTCCTCTGCAGACTTTCTGTCCCTATTATACCTATACGGAAAACGCCAGTGATTCCGTAGGTATAATTGACATGCTGCGATTTACAAAAACGCAATGTTTTTTAAATTGCCGTATTTCCACTGCAGATATTTTTTCTGCAATGTGTGGATAGCAATAGTCAGAATCCCATCCACTTTGCAGGTACTGTAAAATGCTGTGGTTTCTGCTGCAGCATTTCCGCCATGACCGAATCGCGGCATTTGCACTACGTGGTGCCGAGGCCTTTAGCTGGGTTTACATGGTGTATCATAGGCACTGGTATATCCTGCACCAGCAGGATCCGTTAACTCCAAGGGAATAATTATATCAACAACCAATTCACAGAGCATAACCCCCTAAAACGTAACCTTTTAATACATAATTTATATATAAAAACTTCTCATGAATGAGAACTTTTACTGAAGAACTGCATGGCATTTTTATTTGCATTAATGCCTTGAACATATTACTATGCATTTCACCTGTATGCTAGCAGATATTAAATTAGAAATCTCTGATTTACTGGCATAGTAGGCAAGTGTAGCTCATGACTCCAATTAAAAACTGCATGGAGTTCTTTTGTAAAAAAAAAAAAAAAGCACTGTGTAAACACAGCCACTGTAATTACAACAACCTGCATTTCATTTGCATATGGGCAAAGACTAAGTTCCAATATTTTTGGTGTCTATCCATAAATTTACAAATGATTGGCAACCTTGAGCATATGTAGATTGTATAGTAGCGCTTGTTCTATATACAACTGAAGTAGTTCAGTGCTTAATTTCTACATTATCTTCCATGCAGAGGCTGCCTATACCCTTCTCCTGTATGATGAGTTACTGGAATGGTCTGATCGGCCACTCAGAGAATTTCTCAGCTACCCAATGCAGACGGAGTGGCAACGGAAAGAATATCTTCATATGACCATTATCCAGAATTTTGATCGAGGGAAAGTAAGCTGGTTATTTATTTTAGTGTTACCTTTTGTTATCTACTTTGTGTCTTTCTAAAGCAATATAAAGGATTCTATGGGCATTTACAGTAACATGCTGTATTTTCAATAACATAAAATGTTTTACTGAACACTTTGTATTTATTCCAAGCATAAGGAGAATATGGGTAATTTTCAGTCATTGCTACTAATAAGTGACACTTTCTACTATGGAAACTTGGAAACTCCTCCCCATCATCTGTTCAGATGTCATAGCATGCTCTGGTTTACACATTGGCTGACTCTATTGATTTCAGGACAGCAGGATGCAGAGGACATACATGAGAGATGCAACAGGGAAGAAGATTTACACCTACCCCTTATATTAAAACAAAAGCCTGCACAGCTATCATTTTGATGGCATCCTTCATTTTAACAAACAAGAAGAAGAGATAAATATATTACCATATCTAATATTCTTCCCATATAATGTAACATTTCGCTCAGCTCTATTGTGTTGTGAGCGAGCTGCCAGCCAAGGCTTCCCCTTATGCTGTGAAATGTTTCCAGGGTTTATAATTAGCTTCTCCAGCTCAGTGATTCAAAGTTCCCTTTGCAGATTGTTCTGGCAAGGTATGCAGATCTGAAGGTATTCACGTATGAGCTGGGCATATCCTAGCAACAAACAATGTGCTCTTTAGAGACTTAAATGTATGTATATTCCCTGCTCTGTCCTTGCCATTTATACAGTCACATTGTGCCCATTTAGGTGAAAATTATTTGAACATGATGTACAGTATTGTTTGATTTTTTTCATGGTAAAGTAGCTGAATTAGACATGGACGTTTGGAAGGGAGTTAGATATTAGAGTTAACTGCAGGCACAACTACATTTTCAGGTTACATGTGAAGAAAAACTGTTAAAGAAAAAAAAATGAAATCTCAAAAAGCAAATTATTTTATGTACATCCTAACATAAATCTTCAGGGTTAATATTTATATGTAATAAAGATACACTAATAGTGGTTTATACACTTTTTTGGGACATTTCACTGATTTTCTCTTTCTTTTTTTCATTTATTCAGTGTTGGGAGAATGGAATAATACTTTGCAGGAAGCTTGCTGAGCAGTATGAAAACTATTATGACTACAGGAATCTCAGCAAAATGAGGGTAACTCATACCAATGACTTCATAATCTTTTACTGTAATACATAAGAATCTGGAAATGTTACCACCATGTATGTTATAGTATATAATTGAATGTAGCATAATAAGAAGAAATATATTACATACAGTATGATCATACCTGATAATCCCCTTATTGCCTTTGGTAAGGGAAGGAATTTAAGGAATAGGTTTGTCCATAGCCATTTTTGTGAAAAAATTGACGACATGGCTACCCTGCCCCCTACATGGAAATTAGAAATGTGAACACTGTGTGGCATGAAGAAATATACAGAAATCACGGTCATTTAGAAGTGTCGTAACAAGACATACCAGATTAGAGATTTTATCAGTTGTTCTACATGGAGGTGGTGGTGGGGGGGGGGGGGGGTTAGTATATTTGGCTACATGTTCATGTCTTTTGAATTATGTTGGAAAGCAGAGGTGTGAATTAGGAGGAGAATTAATATAATATCATCAATGATATCTTGCAAAATTGTGAGACCCTGGTAGCTTTATCAGGATGGAGAGGATCAAATTGGGGCCTAGGCCTATCCTACAGGAGGAGGCAAGATGGATTTACATGCTGTAAAGTGAGGCACCAAAGGGGCTTAATGAGTCTATTTCATTTGTACCCTTCCTTTTTAGGTACTCATTCCCTCTCCTATGTACTCTTCTGTAAGGCTCCCATTCTTCCTCCCTCCATTTCTTCACCCCCCTTTTTTATTCCACCTTTTATTCTTTCCTTGTTATTATTTTTTCTACAACTGGGAGGGCATATTATTTATTCTATATAGTTTAACATATAGGTATTCCTATACATATGTCAGGTCTATCTCTTTACTCTGCAGTTTTTCCTCCCTAATATCTGTAAGGTTCTGCTTTCTTCTCAGCTATTTGTATATCTTTGTGACATCTGCTGGTTGCCCTTTGCATCTACTTTCTTAATCTACCCGGGTATTTCTATTTTTTTTATTTTACCTGCCATTGCAAACACTGTTTTGAGCCACTTCCCTTTGTGGCATAATATAACACCTCCACTGACAATTGCCAGTAATAATGTGCGTTGGTTACTTAGAAATAGCTCAGCCATGCCCCTATGATGTGATTAGTCACATCTATTTTTTCCTCTGGTGGGGAAGGGATTTCCATCCCCTTTGGCTCCATTGTCCATTTTATTGGCCACTGTGTGGTGCTTGTCATGGAAGCAGGATTCTGCCAATTCCACCCCATTGTTGCCTCCCCTCTAATAGGGGCAGCTATGGGGGGACCGGATCTGCTGGGACATTTGACTCAATGGCGGTGTACGGTGCTGAAAATCTTCTCCGAATATGGGAGTAGCTTTTGGTCCAACCCATTCATGACACAGTGGTCATTCTGTGGCTGCGTCATGTTTAGCTCCACCAATTTAATTATACGGGTGGCATGTGACGCACACCCCCGATGACATTGGCATGTGTTGTGCAAAGCTCTGCTTCTTGGTGAGTTGGCATTGCAGGTTTGACTCCTGCTTGCTGACAATGGGGATGGGTCTATGAGCCGTGGGGCATAAAAAGATGCTCCAGTGCTATGGCAGTGACTGCATCTCTGGTCATGCTGCCAGGCCACATGCCGGCCCTAATTCTCAAATTTGTATATCTACTGATGAATCCAGGAGGAAATATAGGGATAGTTCAATATCAATAGGCTTTTCCTTTTCAGGAACAGGTTCCTATTCAGGGATAGAATAGTTGTCCTTATCAGGACAGCAAGGGCTAGAAGTGACTAGTGATAATGCTCTATGGCGGATTGAGGGATGCCCTAACAATACTGAGGGACATTATAATAGCCATATAGGGCAATTAGGGCTCAGGACGGTGATATCCACTGAAACACATACCATTCTGAGTAGGAACCATATTTTTTGTTTATCTTTCCCCTAAAAGCGATCCTTGATTTAAGGAACTGTTCCTGGCTAGATGCATCTTATTCAGTGGCCCTGAATATATCTTTTGGGCAGCCATATTATGCATGGTGAATCAGGCCCTTGATTTTATTGTGTTTATAATATTTCAAAATTTGAAAATAAAAGTTAGATTTTAAGAGCCAATTTCCCATCTTTGTGAATTTGAATGCTATATTTTGAGCGGTTGGGGATATTGGGAAAACAAAAATTATTAAAACATATGTTTAACATGAAAAATTGATTTAAAAAAATAGATCCTTTTGTGGTGAGACATTCCCTTTAAGTTCTCCAGATTAAAACACCACAATTCAGTAAAAAGTCTGTAAGTGTTTACTGTTTTCTGTCGAATAAAAATGTTTTAGTTTTGCATTTTTTTTTTTACTTTAGGAAAACATTGAGGTTATTGCCGTAATTCTGTAATTTAGCAGTGACCAGTGACTCCTTAGCAATGCCCTGGAGCCCTACAACAGTAGGTGGTACAACATTAATATATTGGTGCCTCATAGGAAACCTTCAGTGCATAAATAGAAATACATTGCAGCCATAAGGATCGGACAGATATTTTTATTCTTCTTAATACTCATGCAGTCGTCTGGTTTTATAGGTGGCCTTAAAAGCTAGTTATTGTTGGCATGTCCACTGACATAACAGAAAAAAATATAGCATTCTCTGTTCAATTGCATATAGAGATATTCTCTGCAAGAACCATTGCCATGTACATATGGCATGCCTAAGAGCCTGTTTGGCAGTATAGATTCCCTGTGGCTTTTATCTACTGGCCTACAGGCTACATATGTGATATGTGTGTCAAGTGGTGACTGACTCGATGTTTTCTGTGTTTGTACAGATGATGGAAGCATCTCTCTATGATAAAATAATGGACCAACAGCGCTTGGAGCCAGAGTTCTTTCGAGTTGGATTTTATGGAAAAAAATTCCCATTTTTTTTTAAGAGTAAGTGTTGCAAATAAATAGAATTTTATAAGAAGTATTAACGAAAATAAGTGATATATAAATTCATGGTTTATTTTTAGTTTATTTTAACTTATGCAATCCAGGAAAATCTTATCTAGATGTAAACATATGTAACAAATGCCAGCAGGTCATATTTAGCATATTGGATTCATTTTCATGTTCTTTTTTTCATACAAATATTCATGTCAGGCACACAGCTAAGAGTGGTGTGAACAAAGTCTTAATCTGGTACAGAGTTGAGGACTACTTTATTCTAATGGTTACTGCACAAACAGCATCAGCAGAATTTTTCTGTGTGTTTATGATCAGTTTTATATAAAAATATTGTTAGAAACAAAACTCTTTATAGTATATGGTTACTAATTTTTTTTTTGTTTTTTATTTCTATTATTACCTATTACTTATCTAGACATTGAGTTTGTAGTTATTATATTTTGTGGAAGATGTTACAATTATTAATGAATCTGAAAAAGTAGTGGACTAACTTCTCTCATGACCAGAATAAAGAATTTGTTTGTCGAGGACATGACTACGAGAGATTGGAAGCTTTCCAGCAGCGCATGCTTACAGAATTTCCACATGCCATCGCAATGCAACATGCAAACCAGCCCGATGAAACTATCTTCCAGGCAGAAGCTCAGTGTATCCTTTCAGCAACATGATTTTAATGACATGTCAAGCCATATATATACTTTCCCAAAATTTTTCCATGTGTAGTAACGTGGATTGGATTCATGAACTGAACTCCAGTAACCAAATTTAGAAAACTTGAAATAAATTTGTGGCATATATATTTTTTTTATATATATATATATTTATATTATATATATATATACAATCTGCTTTTTGTCATATGTCAAAAGCAACACACTATACAATAATTTAGCATATAATGTTCTTGAGATCCAGCCATAAAAAAAGATGAGTACCAGTACAATGCGCAATCATGCATGTTCTATAACATCTCAGGAAACCGGCAACATCTCAACCAATGATAAAGAAATCAGGTCTCTTCTGCCAAGGGTTCTGGAGTTTCAAAAAGGCCTTGGCACAATTGTGCTTCTCCACCAAGATCTCCTTTCACATGATATGAAGGAGGTGTGACAACCAGTTGGACATGGGTGGGCAAACAGTGGTCTTCCAGTAGTGCGAAATGACCATTCTAACAGCAGAGAACAAATGCTGAAATAGACTTTACTTGATTTTGGATACTGTGACCAGCAGAGAGGAATGTGACTTGTGGAGTGTTAGACATGGCCCAGCCTAATTTGGCCTGATAGACATTGAGAATCTGTGCCCAAAAGTCCTTAAGCATTCTTCCAAACATGGAGCATACTACCCCCTATGTGTTCCACACTGCTAGCAAATATCAGGGTTCCTGAAGTTACAGGTGCTGCACATCTACTAGACATCAATACCATTTGGAAACAAATATATAGTTCTTTTTCTTCTCCTGCAATGACAGAGACAACCCATGAGACAGGGTGCACATCTTTAAGACTTTTTTTCAGGTCAAAACATACATCCAGCTCCCTCTCCCAGTTTTGGAAAAACGTATCTGTTTGCATTACATGCATTACACCACTGCTGCAAAAGTTGGTACATATAAAACAGGTATCTGGGCTTCCAATATTATAGCCCAAAATCATTACTAGAGTAACTCCACATTAACCATAAATACCTACAACAAATTCACTTGGAGCCAATGCTTTCATAAAAATTATACATTTTTTTAATACACCTAACAAAAATACATACAATGAAAACAGAATACGATTGATGCTTCAACCATTGATATCATACAGCCAGTCCTTAGATTAACAGCATAATTCATGTGCAATGTGTATATATAGTTTATAAATAACCATTACATACATCATGTTTTACCACATATGTTTTCTAAGATCAATAAATACCTATATTCATCCACTGTCACAATGCTAAGGTCACAAATCGCTGAACTCTCTAACAACCACAACCATAACATTTTAATCCCTACATTCACATTCAAAAGGTGTGGAAATGAATGCATGAAACATACCCAATACACCCTCTGGTCAGTGTTTGATTGTCTCGAATCACATTTTGAGGGAAATGCTTCTTCGAGAAGCATATCTGATTGAAGAAAAAGCTTGTCAAAATATAAAAGAGTAGCCCACAAGTTGTAGACCCAAAAAGTGATCTGATGGAGTTTAGCCATATTTTTATTTAGTGAGCATTTTCAGTAGGGTTTTTGCAATGTTAATGTGACTGTTAGGGGGTTAAGGGATGGGATTGCCTCCCCAATCTCTCCTTAAGAAAATAATGCCTCCAGGTCCTCCCTACACTCATCTTTGATGGTTTGTAAGACAGTCTCATGGATGTAAGCATCTATCTTGGAGTCTAACTGCCATTGATAGATCTGTGATGTGTCCCCAAAGATTATACAGGGACTTGTAATAAGACTTGAACAGACTGGCAATTTGGCGGGCATCATGAACATGAACCTCTGAATTCCTAGAATCTTGCAGATAAAGTATATATCCTGTATCAATTCTCAGATGCAACAAGCAAGCCACAGCATTTCTGAACTTATTTGAATGTTCATAGGGGTGACTTTTGTCAGATTAATTCCCTTAGCTGTTCACATACTGATGTGAGTTCAGCTAACACTGCTGAGTCTCTTTTTTGCATCTGATCCATAGCTCTGCAATCCACACTACCAGTTGTTTGACTGTGATGACTCTCCTTTTTAAGTCTAGTCCTGTGTTATATCAGAATCCCCCTACACACACACTTCAAAGGGAATGTATCTCCAATTATGGCCTATTTTTTAGACCAAGTTTTCATGAGAAACACATTTAAGGGATTTTTTATTACTTTTATTTTAATTTCCCATGATACTATCCATATAAAAAAAAAAAAAAAATACAAATATCCTGCACTTTTCACTCAGTCCACTAAAGCCTAATAGCAGCCCTATGATTGCTTATTCTGTAGGGGTTTTCATTGTAGCAGTGATCTCATTTGCATTATAAACAACACAAACAATATTTCAATAGAAGTTCACACCTGTACAGATAACATCCATAGTGACACTGTCGCAGCCACTACCAAAATTGATGATTTCACAGCTTATCTACTTCCTCTCCCTGCACAGAGCATGTTTAGAAATCTTTACTATAGACCTCAATGAGTCAGATCCAGACTAACACCTCTATAGATAACACCACTGATATCACAGCTTACAGTGGGAAAAAAAAAGTATTTAGTCAGCCACCAATTGTGCAAGTTCTCCCACTTAAAAAGATGAGAGAGGCCTGTAATTGACATCATAGGTAAACTATGAGAAACAAAATGAGAAAACATATCTAGAAAATCACATTGTCTGATTTTTTAAGAATTTATTTGCAAATTATGGTGGAAAATAAGTATTTGGTCAATAACAAAAATTCATCTCAATACTTTGTTATATATCTTTTGTTGGCAATGACAGAGGTCAAAGGTTTTCTGTAAGTCTTCACAAGGTTGGTACACACTGTTGCTGGTATGTTGGCCCATTCCTCCATGCAGATCTCCTCTAGACCAGTGATGTTTTGGGGCTGTCGCTGGGCAACACGGGCTTTCAACTCCCTCCAAAGGTTTTCTATGGGGTTGAGATCTGGAGACTGGCTAGGCCCTTCAGTGCCCTTGCTGATGGAAGGAGGTTTGCACTGAAAATCTCACGATACATGGCCCCATTCATTCTTTCATGTACACGGATCAGTTGTCCTGGTCCCTTTGCAGAGAAACGGCCCCAAAGGTTGCCACCCCCATGCTTCACAGTAGGTATGGTGTTCTTTGGATGCAACTCAGCATTCACTCTCCTCCAAACACGACGAGTTGTGTTTCTACCAAAACAGTTCTACTTTGGTTTCATCTGACCTTATGACATTCTCCCAATACTCTTCTGGAACATTCAAATGATATCAAGCAAACTTCAGATGGGCCTGGATATGTACTGGCTTATGCAGGGGGACACGTCTGGCACTGCAGGATCTGAGTCCCTGGTGGCATAGTGTGTTACTGACGGTATCCTTTGTTACGTTAGTCCCAGCTTTCTGCAGGTCATTCACTAGGTCCCCCCGTGTGGTTCTGGGATTTTTGCTCACCATTCTTGTGATCATTTTGGCCCCATGGGTGAGATCTTGCGTGGAGCCCCTGATCGAGGGAGATTATCAGTGGTCTTGTATGTCTTCCATTTTCTAATTATTGCTCCCACAGTTGATTTCTTCACACCAAGCTGCTTGCCTATTGCAGATTCAGTCTTCCCAGCCTGGTGCAGGTCTACAATTTTGTTTCTGGTGTCCTTCCACAGCTCTTTGGTCTTCACCATAGTGGAGTTTGGAGTGTGACTGTTTGAGGTTGTGGACAGGTGTCTTTTATACTGATAACAATGTCAAACAGGTACCATTACTACAGGTAATGAGTGGAGGACAGAGGAGCCTCTTAAAGAAGAAGTTACAGGTCTGTAAGAGCCAGAAATCTTGCTTGTTTGTAGGTGACCAAATACTTATTTTCCACCATAATTTGCAAATAAATTCTTAAAAAAATCAGACAATGTGATTTTCTAGATTTGTTTCCTCATTTTGTCTCTCATAGTTGAGGTCTACCTATGATGTCAATTACAGGCCTCTCGCATCTTTTTAAGTGGGAGAACTTGCACAATTGGTGGTTGACTAAATACTTTTTTCCCCACTGTATCTACACCCCCTCCATGCACACAGCATGACTAGAAAATGTCAGTTCAAATCTATTGCTGCCTACAACCTTGAGCCTGCTGTAAAGCATATCACTAAATGCTGTTAACAGAGCAGAGGAGAAGCTTATACAAGATGGCAGCCCCCATAATCATATACAGAAAAATATTTAAAATGCTTCATTCGGTAAATAGAAACAGATTAGAGAAAATGTTACATATTTCACTATGTTTTTATTTAATTTTTTTTTAAATCCGTCCCCCGTTCAAAAGATAAATACGTTTGCTTTTATTCCCCAAGTGGGTAGTAAACTTTAGCTTTTTTTTCTGAGAAAATAAAAGATTACCATCCATTAGGAGAATAAGAGTTAAAGAGCTCATTTGTATTTAACTTTCCAGGGACCATATGTTTTTTGAATGGGAGGATGGATTTTAAAAAAAAAGCCAAATTGTTCAGGGGCACAGCAGCAATCAAATAATGCATGCCATTTACTTAGCATTTTGTACTATTCAACAGGTTCTCTTTATGAGTTTTTTTTATTGTTATAGTATGTATGTGTGTTGGTTATTGTTTTTAATTGTTGGTGTTATTTAATGTATTATGTGTTATTTTTTTTTTTTTTGTAATTTAGTAATATTTTTGTAAAAAAAAATTGATTATTCATCCATAGATACATTTTTGCCTCCCGCAGGCAGGGAAAGTGTATGCTGAGGGTTAAGAAAAAAATACAGTATAGTATACCTCAATAAATAGCACATTTTTCAACATGTTATTAAAATTCCATTCAAGATAATATCTGTCACCATTTACCATGGGATCCAGACATAAAAGTAAATGGGAAATTTGTTGCATCAGAAAATAAATGGTACATGCAAATGTTTTTTAAGCTTGATTTTTATTTATTGCCTGCATGATATGATTTATTTAAATTAGTGCCTTTACAAATGCATGTTTAGAGTTGTTTGTTCTGGATTAGCCTTAACTTTGTGCCTAGATTTACAGATTTATGCTGTTACTCCTATTCCTGAAAGCCAAGAGGTTCTTCAGAGAGAGGGTATTCCTGATAATATCAAAAGCTTTTACAAAGTTAATCACATTTGGAGGTTCCGGTATGACAGACCTTTCCATAAGGGTACAAAGGACAAGGAAAATGAATTCAAGGTAAAATGCATCTTTTGTAAGCTATGCTCCAGTCTTACGATACATACAATCCTGCTAGGCAGTGCACTGTATACTTTAAATTGCACCGAGTGCAAAGGAGGTCACATTTTTTTTCTTTACACATTTCCTATTTCTGCTATTTAACACAAGGAATTTTGTGTTAGCAGAAATGACTACTTTGCATTTGAATATTCCCAGCACAGAGAGAGAGAGCTTTCAATTACATCTAGACATTTATCATCCGGATGAAAATGGGGAAGTGGATCCCTTGAAAAGACTTTTGTCCTCTGGAGATTTTTCAGAGCTAAAGATAGGTTCTTACTTGACAAGATCATCACACAGGACTATGCATACGATTTAGCGTAAGAGTAACTATAGTATACTCAATTATATGGTTTGTGCATTATATATGTATTGCTGTAGTATTTTGAGAAATTAAATCCATTAATCTTGGCAAATTTGTCACTTTTGCAGAAATAAACAATACAATTCTTCTCGTGTTTTTATTTTTCAATATATTGAGATTCAATGTAACAAAATAGTGAACAGTCCACCCACAAATTCTCAAAAGGATTATGATCTTAACTTTGGCTTGGTCTGTGTGGGCCATTAACCTTCGTCCGGCTGAGTAGGTACAATTGTAACTATTCCGTTTTAAAATTGCAATAACTTTTTTTTTGAAAAGCCGTAGAGGGCTGAAATTTCGTGACATCTCTGCAGTTTTGGTCCAGAATATATTGGCCAAATTTCAATAAAATATCTCCACCCCCTTCCGAGATAAGGGGTCGAGATATTTTTGCATCCATAACAAGCTGCATAGGTACAAATGTACCCTCATATATTTTGAATGAAGATAATGCAAGGAAAAAAAGAATAATATTTTTTTTAATGATAATGCTATTTTATTATTATAAACAAGTAAAAAAACTGTTCATTTACATTATAAAAGAAAATGTAAGAAACTTTTTTTATTGATTTTCTTTGCAAGTAATGCATGTTGTCTTTGCTACCGAGTGTTCATCGCAAATGGGTTTCACACAAACCACACAAGACTTTCTAGTCTTACGTTGTTTTCGCCTCAGGTCTCGGCAGACATAGCAACTACCAACAACAGGGGAGGGTCCACGACTACCATGAGGTATTTGAGGGCCAGCTGCTGCTTGCGATGCTACCAGAATGCATCGTCCAAGCACCATTTCTACTGCACCTCGAAGAAAATGGTTTCTCTTCATCATTCGGTTTGTACTACGATCTTCAATTGCAGGCATACACAGCTGATTTGCGAGATCTTTCAGGAACTTTCTTCGTTGATCCTTTGTCCTGAAGCTTGGATTGTGTTCTCTGTAGATGATGTAGGATGCTAACCCAGTGACGTCAATCATATTGTAGAAAAATGCCAGAGGCCAACGTAATGTTCGTCGTTTCACAGTGTACTCTCCCAACATTTTATCCATAACATCAACTCCGCCTTTTGTTTTGTTGTAGTATTTTATTATCTCTGGCTTGGCTGCTAGTGTCTCTTCAACTTCTCCCGTAATGTGCATAGATGATAGAAGCACGACTGATTTGTTCTTCTTTGGTACATATGAATAGACTGTTGCATCATGATTGTAGGCAAAATTTGTCGAGTTTACAGGCCTTTCTTTGGCAGGCTGCATGTTGCTAGGTAGGAACCTTTTGTTTTTTCTCACTGTACCAACTAGTGTCATGTTCCTGGAGCTCAATACCTTAGCTAGTTCCATGGTTGGAAAGAAGTTATCGGTGGTGACATTTCTTCCAGAGCCTTTATACGAGCTCACTAGGTCCAATACTGTTCGTTCACCAATGTTTACTTGTCGAGGACCATCAGTTGATTTCCCAGTGTAGAGCTGACCTTGTAATGGGTAGGCGTTTGACGAGTCACAAGCCCAGAAAATCTTTATACCATATTTAGCTGGTTTTGAAGGTATATACTGGGTAAATTTAGTATGGCCTCTAAATGGAAATAATTGCTCGTCGACGGTGATACAATTATATGGCTTGTAGGCTCTCTCCAGATTTCTGTTCAGCATTTTCCAGATGTCCTGTATTGGTGCAGCTTTATCTGTTTGCACACGTTCTGCACGTGTATTTTCGTTGTCAAATCTGATAAATCTGAGTATCATCTTGAAGCGGTCACGAGACATGGCTGCACGTATAAGAGGCAGAGCAGCAACATTCCACATTTCCTCCAGATTCTCTTTGTTGTCTCTGTGCACACCAGCAGCAATCAGTATGCCCAAAAATGCATGGAGTTCAGTTTCAGTAAATTGCTTGAATGTTTTTTGTGGTGGCCGTTCAGAAGAATCAGGAAAACGTTGTACCAGTTCGTTATTGTAAGCATCACAAACTCTCTTGGCCTTTCGATTCGTTTCTCGTAATATGATGTCACACATCTCGGGAGTCATGATTGACTTGAATAGCTCTTTTGCTGTATACAGGTTGCTGATTGCTGCAGGGCCACCTCTTTGTCGTAGGACATTACGAGATTTTGTTTGTGCATTTGGCAGTGGATCACTACACCATTGAGTTTTATCCTTAGCAGTCCAAATGTCGCCTGCACTTTGAGGCACAGACTCATCCTCAACACTTTCGTCTGAGTCGTATTCTTTTTCCTGCTCTATGACCATTTCTTGTTCAATGTCTGAATCTTCTTCAGTAACATCCACTTGTGGTACATAGTTTTCATCATCAGATGCAACATATGGTTCTTCCTCATGCTCAGAATCAGATTCTTCTAGCATTCGCATTATTTCGTCAGACGTAAATCTGTAAATATGAAAAAATGAAAAATAAATAATTTTCCGAAATACTACACAATACTACATTATTGGCTTTTCACAAAATGATACTATCCTGCGAACACGTTTTCTTGGATTATGGCAGAAACTAGATCCAGCATCACTATCACTCATGATGACTTGGTAGATGAATTTTGGCTTCGTAATTTAGTTCAGTAACACGTGGCAAGTAGAATGAAACTCGATTCTAAAGTGCAGATAAAAAAAGTAAATTATTTCTAGTGATAATTATTTATAAATGTAATTTATATATTATGTAAACCGTATACGGTTTCAGAATTTTCATTCCATCTTCGACTGTTTTTTCGACCAATAGGAAAATTGTAACAGAGCCACCATCTTTATTTTGTGCTGAATATAAGTAAAACATCGTAAAACAATATGTAGATACTAATTATTATCCATTTTTCGTATAAAAATCATACCTATAGTGATAAGTTTCATACAAAATATATGTAAGCCAAGTCTAGGATCAAAGACAATTTCTGACTGTTCTGTCCCCACATAAGGCGAATGAAGGTATAACTGGCTGTTAGATGCTGTGAGACTTTCCTACCTTCGTATCCAAGAAATTGAAGACTTCACAAGCCTAGAAATGTGTGTGCTCACAGCAATGAGATGAACAGCAAAATGGCTACTGAGAGGAGGGAGGCAGGAAGAGAAGTAGAAGCCACTCCCAGTTTGAATCAACTTAATTGACAGCAACATAAGTGAGCAGTAACAACACTGGCCAATAGATATCAGCATAACATTTGTAGCTGAATGAACTTTAGTTTCTGAAACCAAGTAAAGGAGAAAGTCTTCCCACAGTGGAGGTATATAATGAAGGTACAATTGTACCTCTGCAGCCTGTTAACGTTGTAAAATTATGTAGCCTGACGAAGGTTAACATTGTTTTAGGCCAGTCCTGTGTATATACCATATTTTGAGGTAATTGTCTTGCTGTAAATCTAATTATCAATGTCTTGGATGTTTCTTCACGGACTCAGAGGTCTTAAATTTGAAGGCATACTGCCACCAAAACATATACCATAGAGCCTCTTGCCCTAACAGTTCCACTGGCAAGTTTAGTGTAAAATTTCCGAGAGATCTCTGGGATGTACAATATGAAGGAGAAGTAGTACATAGTCATATTGTATTTACTTATGGAAAATCTGCTTTGGAAGGCGGGCACAAAGAGGTTTCAGAACAGTATGTGTAAAACTGTCCAAAAGGACCCTGGGTTGAAAGCAGGATTTCTGCAGCTAGTAGCTATTGAGAAGGATAGGCTTCTTGGCACAATCCTTTTAGTATTTCATGATGAAACTGTTGAGAAGGGTTTTTTTTTTCCTTCCCAAACTAGGAACTTGACAATACCAGCAAGTAAGCTTACTGGGAGACCTACAGAGCCCCAGTGGCAAAAACAGAGCTCTGCATCCTACAGGAATTTTTAGGTTCCCATATATTGGGGGGAAAAAAGGATCAAGCTGCTTGTATTTCTACACGCCTGATCCTTTCTTCCTATAAGAGATCTGAAAGAGGCTTACTCCCCTTTACTTATTGACATCATCTGAATGCTCAACCATAACAAGTGTGTATATATGGGGGAGTTTGGAAAATTTGCTGTTGGCTGATAACTATTGAGCACCGTCAGGTCTGTATTCTTTGCAGGTTTATTGGGTTATCTGAAGTTTTGTAAGTGTAGTTGAAAGAATTGCTTTAAAGCAGTTTTGCCAAGTTCACCTGAGGGCAGCATATGATAAAGGTGGAGACGAATGAGCATGGAAAGATACAGTTTTCTATTGAATGAAAATTGTGCGTCCCACCTTCTCCTCGACTAGTATGCCTCAGACATATCTAACCTTACAGATTGAGGGCAGTGGTTTTTACCACTGGCCAAATTAACAATTCAGCAAAAATGGCAATTAACCATTACTAATAATTCATATTTGTAATTTCTTTATTCATCATTGTGCCTTCCCTTCCATTTACCAAATAAGTTGGGAGCTAGCATTCATAGAAGTATCCTAATGTCTTCACTGTTACTTGTGTTTTTACTTGAAGTGAAAAATTCATAATGGTTGGGTTATCAAAGATCAATGCTGGCTGAACAAACATTTCAGTCAATCTATATGTGGCTCCTAGGTAAAGGATAGAGTTTGTAGTTTTGGGCAAAAAATGTAAAAATGGATCTCAGGCAATCAGCAATTCTATATTCAAGACAAAGCAATTATTAAAAATAATAAAAATAAATAATATGGGTAGTACAATGAATAGTGCTGTTGCCTATCAGCGCTGCAGTCCTGGGTTTGAATCTACGGACAACATCTGCAAGGAGTTTGTATGTTCTCACAGTGTTTGGAGTATGAGAGGAAACCAGAGTTCTCAAAGGAAACCCATGCAAAGAAATACCGACAGGGAATTTAGATTGTTGATAAGTGTTTGCTGTTGTACATTATGTTTCTTTTTTAAATGCTTTTCGGTAGTTTTAATGAAAAAATATTTTCTCATTTTTAAGAGCCTCTGGGTAGAGAGAACAGCTCTGACACTGGTGCAAAGCCTGCCTGGTATCTCACGATGGTTTGAAGTTGATAAACGTGAAGTAGTAAGTCTACGCTCTTTTTTGCATGGTATCTACTGTTTTTTGTAAAGCAGTGTAAAATATTCATTGCTTGTGGAAATTAGTTTAATACTTGGAAAGCAGATGACTGTATGATAAATATGTGTTTCCATGGAAACACTTGCTGTACTTACATTACAAACGTGCCCTAATGAAATGCCTTGATCTCGGTTTGACATGTTGGGATACTCAGTTATGCCTTACATCTAAAGGTTCATGGGAAAAGGCTCTTGTAATTTGTTGTTGGCTACTCATGTACGGTTTTGTGGAACATACATTACCTTGCTTACAATTTTAAAATAGTGGGGGAGATTTACTAAACTAAATGCACCAGAATTCAGGTGCTAAAAAACTGTGCACATGCCTTGTGCCTTATTTTCTGAGTGTTTTAGACACTTTTATGACTTGTACAGAACACTGGGCATGGCTACAAGAAAAGGAAAACATTTTAGAGGAAAGTGGGGTGGCCTGTTCCTGCATGGGCACAAAGAAATGCACCAAAATTTTATTGTATTTTTCTGGAATAAACTAAGATGTGTGAGGTGTAAGTTAGACTAGAGAGCCTAATAATGTGACCAATTTATCATCTAAAATCAGACACCATGATAAATCTGGTACATTTTAAAACTCTCCAGTCTAACTTTCCACTAACTTTTAGATAGTATTAGTGAACTTGCCCTTACAGTGGGTAAAAAAGTATTTAGTCAGCCACCAATTGTGCAAGTTCTCCCTCCTGTAATTGACATCATAGGTAGACCTCAACTATGAGAGACAAAATGAGAAAACAAATCCAGAAAATCACATTGTCTGATTTTTAAAGAATTTATTTGCAAATTATGGTGGAAAATAAGTATTTGGTCAATAACAAAAGTTCATCTCAATACTTTGTTATAAATCCTTTGTTGGCAATGACAGAGGTCAAACGTTTTCTGTAAGTCTTCACAAGGTTCGCACACACTGTTGCCATGTAGATCTCCTCTAGAGCAGTGATGTTTTGGGGCTGTCACTGGGCAACACGGACTTTCAACTACCTTCAAAGGTTTTCTATGGGGTTGAGATCTGGAGACTGGCTAGGCCACTCCAGGACCTTGAAATGCTTCTTACGAAGCCACTCCTTCGTTGCCCTGGTGGAGTGCTTGGGATTATTGTCATGCTGAAAGACCCAGCCACGTTTCATCTTCAATGCCCTTGCTGATGGAAGGAGATTTGCACTCAAAATCTCATGATACATAGCCCCATTCATTCTTTCATGTACACGGATCAGTCGTCCTGGTCCCTTTGCAGAGAAACAGCCCCAAAGCATGATGTTGCCACCCCCATGCTTCACAGTAGGTATGGTGTTCTTTGGATGCAACTCAGTATTCACTCTCCTCCAAACACGATGAGTTGTGTTTCTACCGAACAGTTCTACTTTGGTTTCATCTGACCATACAACATTCTCCCAATACTCTTCTGAAACATCCAAATGCTCTCAAGCAAACTTCAGACGGGTCCGGATATGTACTGGCTTAAGCAGGGGGACACGTCTGGTACTGCAGGATCTGAGTCCCTGGCGGCATAGTGTGTTACTGAAGGTAGCCTTTGTTACTTTAGTCCCAGCTTTCTGCAGGTCATTCACTAGGTCCCCCCATGTGGTTCTGGGATTTTTGCTCACCGTTCTTGTGATCATTTTGACCCCACGGGGTGAGAACTTGCGTGGAGTCCCTGATTGAGGAAGATTATCAGTGGTCTTGTATGTCTTCCATTTTCTAATTATTGCTCCCACAGTTGATTTCTTCCCACCAAGCTGCTTGCCTATTGCAGATTCAGTCTTCCCAGCCTGGTGCAGGTCTACAATTTTGTTTCTGGTGTCCTTCCACAGTTCTTTGGTCTTCACCATAGTGGAGTTTGGAGTGTGACTGTTTGAGGTTGTGGACAGGTGTCTTTTATACTGATAACAATTTCAAACAGGTGCCATTACTACAGGTAATGAGTGGAGGACAGAGGAGCCTCTTAAAGAAGAAGTTACAGGTCTGTGACAGCCCGAAATCTTGCTTGTTTGTAGGTGACCAAATACTTATTTTCCACCATAATTTGCAAATAAATTCTTTAAAAATCAGACAATGTGATTTTCTAGATTTGTTTTCTCATTTTGTCTCTCATAGTTGAGGTCTACCTATGATGTCAATTACAGACCTCTCTCATCTTTTTAAATGGGAGAACTTGCGCAATTGGTGGCTGACTAAATGCTTTTTTCCCCACTGTATATGTTTTAGGTTCCAAATACAAAGACACTGTCATAAAACTGCGGTAGTTCTCAGAAAACCCATAATAAATGTTTTTCTGTGTATATAGACCCTTGAATCATTTGCTAGTTTACTCTAATGCATAGTGTATGTTCAACTTTGAACACTAATTTATAGTGTCCATATAAAAATGATTTATAGAAAAAGTTAAAAAGAAAAAAAAAAGTACCTTCAACTGTGTTTCTTTTTATTTTAAATTTTGCCTCTAGGTGCAACAGTGTAGAGAGAAATGGAATCCACCTTTCACATAGA
The DNA here is from genome assembly GCA_947044405.1 of Leptodactylus fallax. Taxonomy (NCBI): domain Eukaryota; kingdom Metazoa; phylum Chordata; class Amphibia; order Anura; family Leptodactylidae; genus Leptodactylus; species Leptodactylus fallax. Next base: position 608,826 of record CAMRHE010000011.1, on the reverse strand, counting down.
GATTATGAAGGTAGTAGCTTGCAGGAGTCTCTTTCCAGGCAAACAGAGTCCAGGGAAAACACAAGGAACTTTTCCCAGCTTGATCTGGCCTAGGTTTTTGTCGTCACATACCTCCTGATGTTAATAAGGAAAAAAGAAAGACATTGACCTGCATTTACTAATGTTGATGCACCTGGAAGGTTGCCAAAAATGCACCCTAACTAGGCACATTTTTGGGGCACTGTGGTGCATCTCTGCCTCTGCCCTGGTTCACCAGATTTACTTTAACCCATGCCAGAAAACTGGCATGAGTTAGAACACAAATCTACAGTTGTCCCTGGCTAGCATAGACCTGTGACCAGGCGCAACTACATTTACTGTAATTACTAAGAGGCCAGAGTGTCTGGCATGAAATGAATGAAGAATGATATAAGAACTAGCCCCATAGTGTGATACAGCTTCAACTGGTTAAAAAGAATGGATCCATTTTTATTACACTTACAAACACAGTTCAGGCATATCAAATGAAGTTAAAACCATTAAAAAGTCCATGTGGAGCAGGTGCTAGAAAGGGTGAACTGAAAGCATGTTTGTGAATATAATAAAAATGGAACCGTTCTTTTAACCTGTTTCCTGTGGGGGGCACTACTAGGGCTCTATTACAGTTATAGTGCCCCCCCAGTTCAATGCAATTGTAATTATAGTATTATTATTAACTGTGAGGGGCACGATTACTGTAATAGTGCCCTCACCCCACTGCCAATGTCATTAACTGTGGGGGGGGGGGCACTGTTTTTGTAATAGAACCCTAGTAGTGCCCCCCACAGTTAATAGTACCCCCTCCCCTCTCATACTGTTACTATAATTACAATTGCATTTTACTTACCTGCTTACTAATGCAGATGCGGGAGCTGTTCTTGCACACAGGATGCGTTCATCTTCTATTCTACTCCCCAGCCCCAGCTGCACCATAGCGAAGGCTCCGGGAGCAGAATGGAAAATAGATATGATAAATAGATGTTTCTATGCTGCAGATTACACGCAGCATAGGAGCATCAGCAGACACCTAGTAGCATACAGAGGACCCTCTGCTGTAGTGGACTAGTGCTTCACCTAGCATGAAGGGAGTGTAGCCTGTTTTAGGTATTACGTAACCATGTAAAAATATGGCATTACTTATTATGTGCTGATCCATAGCTAGATGATAAATAATGCAGTAAGCTGTATTATAATCCAGAGCTACATTTATAAATATGTAGTCATGAGAGCTGGAATCTCCCAGAATTCATTGTTTTGTAATGTATTGTATAGAACAGTGAGGCGAACCTTTTAGAGACTGAGTGCCCACAACCCACTAATTTATCGCAAAGTGCCACTGCAATTTAACCTTAATACTGTGTGGATCCACAATTGCGGACAGTTACGGACCCGCAAAATACAATACAGTCGTGTGAATGGGGCTTTACAGAGCTTTCAATGATACAAAACAACTTTGTACTGCATTTGATACTTTTGAACACTTAATGTTCACTATTTACATCGAATAGGATCTGTTTTATAGTGACCGTGCAATGTTATAACAGCCTGACGCAGATACTGTGTGACATAAATAGTGAAGGGCCCCCACGCGGTACAATGTTCTCCACAGTAGCCCCCAGATGGTACGTTGTGCTCCAAAGTGGCCTCCAGACGGTACAGTGTGCTCCACAGTGGCCGCCAAACAGTAAATTATGCTCTACAGTGGCCTCCACGTAGTATAATATGCTCCACAATGGCCATCACGCATTATAATATGCTCCTCAGTGGGACCCCACATAGTATTATATGCTAATTGCCAGCACTCCCACGAAGATCAGGTAAGTAGCGTCCTCCTCCTTCTATTACTGCAGGCGCTGATGAATTATGTAATCGCGCCTGCGTTGGGGCAGATGTCACACTCTGCTGTCAGTGGAAGCTGCAGACCCACGGCCTACACTGACAGTTTTCAGCTGTATGTGAGCGATCAGGGTGCCTGGATGGGGCGATCGCGTGCGTGCCAACAGAGAGGGCTCTGAGTGCCCCCTCTGGCACACATGCCATAGGTTCACCAATACAGGTATAGAACCTGCTTTGGTGATTTACATTCTGTAGCCCTCAGTTTTACACATGCACATGATGCTTTATGGTAATCTTAAGTAGGAAAAATTAACTCTCCTACTGCAATACAGTTTAGCCACTAGGATCTGTTTGGTGACAAACGTATTGGCTGTTTCCAGTAACAGCGCATAGAATATAGCTCTAGGCTATAAAGCAGGCAGGATCAGCACAAGACAAATAATATATTTTGTAGGTTATCAAATTTTATAAAATCTTAACATCTCTACCGCAATATGTTTCAAAGGTAAAGATACCCTTAGCATGAACTAACCTTAGAGGCAAACGTTTAATGTGAGGAAAAATATCAGAACTGCGCAGCCCAAATTTTATGTGGTAATCCAATTGGATGACTGTCAGAATGTATCTTTTACAGTTCTTCAATTTACAGTATATAGGGGTCGGTTCAACATTGTATAGTCCATGCCACAGTAGCTAATGGGATACCTTGCCAGACTCCAGTATTGCTGTTCCAGCTTCTGCCAGGGCATAACCTCAAGGGTCATGTCTCAGTAAATACTTGGTAAGCCTGTTGGTGCTCTCTGAATGTGTAACTCCCATTTTATTTATTAGATTTTTTTTTTTGCTATTGTGTCAGGGGTGTGTGGTGAACATTTTTTGTAATATACTTTATTAATGTGTCAAACTTCATTTTAATAGAAAACAGGCTGTAAATTTCCCATTAGCAATGCTCTAACTAAGCATTGCCAGGGAGACTCTGTCAGTACACCCATACTCAATACTGTATGTAGAGCTGAAGCATTTACCAAAGGATGGTAGTCACTTCAAATAGCTGTATCTCTGGTTTTATACCACTTAGAAAATGGTTCTGATATCACAAGAAAGAATGTAGTACTAGATATAACCGAACGTGAGATACAGTCATTTGAAGTGACCCCCCTCGTAAATGCTTCAGCTCCGCATATTCACAACACAAATGTGTATGGACTTTTCCTAGTAACAGCACAGTTAGGGTTGTTAAGGAGAATGTTACAGCCTATTTTCTATTAGAAAGGAAATTAGATAGCTTTATAAAGTATATTACAACAATGGTCACCAAATACCCCCGACACAATAGCAAAAAAAAAAGTGAGTTAAACTTTAAGTCCAGTTAGCTTAAAACATTACAGCCACAAAACCTGAAACACATTTTGGCGTTAAGTAAACAATGAGATTTTAAAAGTAAAGTGTAAAATATGCCTACTAAAAAAAAAATATCTTCATGTGTCTTCTAAATCTAAAAATAAGTCTATTCTTCCCACGTTGACTGTCATCCACTTGGATTATAACAGGTCTGGTATTTATCTTTGTTCTACTTTGAAAAGCTGACCTACTTCTGAAACCTATAACTGTGCCTGGGTTTTGATCTTAGACATAGACACAGTCAGATTGGTGATAAACATTTGCTATAGGCGTTATACCTAGTACGTATAACTGAAATAAAAGAAATAAAAAACAACCCGCAAACCTTTCCCCAAAATTAGGTAGACCTTATTATATGCACATTAAATAATATCTATGGGAACATTAGAATATATATTCCATTGTGTAGTATCAAACAGTAATCTAGATATACTGAAATGTAGAGATTGCCACTTTTCTGGCATTTTTAGAATTTCCTATGCTGATCTTTTTTCCCAAGCCTTTGCAAACAAACAAACATACAGACAAAAGCCTAGTGTTTGTGACCTTAATTTGCGGGCTGAATTTCTGGAAGTGCACAGTGAAGCTTGCTGTTGTTTCCCAGTCTATGGATAGTGATGTATAAGAGCTGTTATTAAACTATCCACTGCCAGCTGCAGGAGATTTTCTTTCCTTCCCCCTTTTTTTGAAAAGGACATTATTTGAAGCATATATTTGTAAGCAATGCATGCTTTGTAGTGGTTTTCACAATCACAAGGCAAGGTTTATTCCTATACAGCTCTGTGGAAAAAAATGCTCCCTATGTCACACTGAATAGTTTTTAATCTTTAAGCAAAATATAATGTTATGGTAAGGGAATATAAAACAAAAGTTTTGAATGATTGAATTTATAGTATGTTACATTTACTTTAGTTATCAAACACCCATATCTCATATGTTAAACAGTAACTCTCTTCTAAGCGGTTGTGCAAACTTTTTATCAACAATGTTTGGAACCAAATACTTTCTTCAATTTGGTATCTGATTTCAACAACTTTCTGTTGCAGCAACACTGTAATTCTGGCATACTGCTAGAATTGGAGCATGAGCTTTGATGTGATGAGAAAATTTCCAATAATACTCCAAAGGAGCAGTGACAGGATATCACACACATCTTAATACAGTAACTGTAGGGCTCGCTAGTCTTGGCTTATGCCAGTGCTTATAGTAAGAAAAAGAGTGGGCAAAACTAGGTGTAGGGCAATGCTAGAAATTTAAGCATGATCAACAAATTGCAATATTTTATGGAAAGTAAGTGGGACTGTGGGTCTTATTATGTGTAATATAAAGATAATACAAAATCCTACATGAAGAACTGTATAACCAACTATTTTTTTTTTTTTCCAATTGTAATTTTTATTGAATTTTAACAATAAAACAATGACAAGGCAATAGGAAATATGCACAAAGTATTCGACATAGAAAACAACCATAAATTGAAATGAAGTACGTAGGTCAAAGCCCCAGTGCAGGCAACAATAATAAAGGAAAAGAAGGACAAAAGACAAAGAGAGAAAAGGGAAGGAAGAGATGGGATAGGGGGATGGCCACACTGGCAGCGATAGGATCAAAGCCAATCACACCTGGAGCTATTAGAGGCCACAAAGTATCCAAAAGGTGTCCCGGGGTTCCCATATTGCCTGACTTCGTTCCTCCTCCTCATCATTCAAAAGAGCAGTCAAGTGTTCCAGGGTCCGAAGCTCTCGGATTCTAGTATACAACTCCTCCAGAGACACAGGGGGAGTCTGCCTCCAATTCTTAGCTATAAGGCAACTCGCAGAAGTGAGTATATACAAAAGCAGTTGTAGAGGCTTTTTCCAGAGTTTCTTTACAGTAAAATTAAGAAGATACCTACTGGGAAGAAGTGGGAGGCGAAAACCAAACAGATCAGAGGGCACAGCCAGAAAAGATGAAAAATGTTAGCCCCATCAGCACCACATTTCCAGCAAGCGGAATATTAGGATTAAAAGAATGAAGCAGAGCCGGGGTCTGATACCAATGGAGCAACAGCTTATAAAAGTTCTCCCTGTTGGTAACATATCGGGAAGTCTTAGCCGCTTGTCTCCAAATAATGTTCCAGGACAGATCCAAGAGAGTTTCACTGAGCTAACCCTCCCACTACAGCATATAAGGGTACCTGGGGTATCTCTCCAGGGTGGGATCTGAAAGAATACGATAAATATCAGAGTTAAGACCCGCTGTAGAGGAGTCAGACTTACACAACTTCTCGAATTGTGTGGGCATGGTAGCTTGGGAGCCTCGAAAAATAAACCGGGCTAAGTGACTAATCTGTATATATGAAAATTCACTAGAGGGGGGAGATTAAATGTAGTCCGCAGATCAGCATAGGGAAGGCGAGAACACGTTCTATAACAAAAATATCTGCAAAACGGAAAAGGTCTACCTTAAACCATGGTCCTGAGATCATGTAGGTCAGGTAGGGTGGGTAATTTGGGTGGTAAAAAAAAGCGGTCATGGAGCCATGTAGGAAGGAGAGAGGGACGCGAGCATCACAAGTGCGCCAAACATCACGGGTCAGAGCCATCGGGCCTAAAGTGTAATGGAAGGAGGGGAATAGGAGTTAGACCACAGCAGAGAAATGGCATAAATTTTGTAGCCAGGGAGCCTGCCAAACACATCCAAAAGGGCATGGAGGTTAATGTGTGGATTTGTCAGGGTCAAGAGAACATCATCCTTTGAAAAGGGAAAGTTTAATCTTATCTCGGATCCTTATGACACTAATGTCAGGGTGCAGACGGATGGCAACTGCCAAAGGTTCTATGCACATGACAAAGAGGAGAGGGGATAATGGGCAATACTGCCTCCTACCTCATGCCGTTGTTAAGCGTAAAAGGAGTGGAGGAGGTTGAGTGGGAGTTTAAATAGTCACCGTAGTGGTGGTATAGAGACTTTTAATCGCCGTTAACAAAGGACCACGTAAACTGAAATTATTCAAGGTCACAAACGGGAAAAGCCATCCCAAACTGTGAAAGGCTTTCTCAGCGTCCAAGCTGAGCACCAAAAGTTCAGAGTCCGATCTGGAGGCGATCTATCAAATCAATTGTCCTCCATGTATCATCGCCCTCTTGGCGGCAAGGGACAATTCCTACCTGATCATTATATATCAGATAGGTGAGACATAAGGTAAGTCGTGAAGCTAAAATCTTGGTGAACAGCTTGAGATCAGCATTCACAAGCGCTGTGGGTCTAAAATTCTTAAAATCCAGGTGATCCCTCCCAGGCTTTGGAATAAGAGTGAGGAAGGAGTGCAAACGGGAGTCAGGGATGGGGGTCCCTATCATAAAAGCATTAAACAGAGAGACCAAGTGAGGGAGTAACTCAGCTCTAAAACCTTTGGCAAGATCTATTAGCTGATCTACCTCATCAGGCTCAATAGGTTTATTAAGGAGAGGGAGGGCTGCAAGAGTAAGGGAAGGTAAGTAACAAGATTTCAGAAAGACAGACAAAGCAGCATCCCTCTCAGGGAGTACAGCTTTTCATATTATTCGTGGAACATGTGGCCAGCCTGAGTGGGATTGTAAATTACTGTCCCATCTGAGCGCCGAAGAGCATGCACTGTAACCCCTTTCCGCCTGATCCCAAAGCTGCTTGGCCAAGAGTATGTGAGGTTTATTAGCTCTATCATAATATTGTTGTTTCGTATAAAGAAATAACTTATCGACCTTCTGTAGTAGGATGGCCTTAATTTGGGCTCGGAATTGGGAGTGAACATCATTCAGATAGACAGTGGCATCAAGTTTAAGTTTAGTACCTAGGGCAATGCAATGACTCCTCATCACTGCCTTTTGAGCTTCCCACAAAATCGCCTCAGAGGAAACCGATCCCTCATTAACTTCAAAAAAGGATTTAAGGAAGAAGCGAAGCTGCTCATGGGTCTGCTCCCTCCTAAACAGTCCCTCATTAAGCCTCCAGTAACAAATTCTGGACACACATAACCAACTATTTAAATATATCCACCACCAATGATGATGTAGTGGAATGATGTTGAAATATTTGCCCTTTAAGAGAGGACCTGTGATAAGAATACCACAACATAGAGTTCTCATACAAACTGCTCCTGATTTCTGATATAAAAAGGGGGTTTCCCAGTCCCAAATTAAATTTTCATACTGTTGACCTATCTGTAAAATAGGTAATCAGTATGTGATCTCTCAGGGTCTGACACCTGGACCCCACACAAATAATCTGTTCTGATAGACCCTGAGTGCCAGAAGTTGCTAGTGGACAGGCAACGTATGCAGCGCCGCTCCTATTCAAGTAATAGGAGCAGCACTGCAGTTCACCGGAACCAACGCTATGCAGTAGATGGGGCTGCTGCGCCACTCATATTAATTGAATAGGAGCAACACAGCACATGCTCCCCATCTACTAGCAGCTTCTATAATATCTACTCTGAGATGCTAGGCCTCCTCTCTTCACTTCCATCTCTCTTCCTTATGTACCTCAAAATGTCACTCATGAAAATTACAAGTCATGCTGCAAGAACACAAGCCCTCAAAAAGCTCCACTGATTGGAAAATAAAAATGTTACAGTCTTGGAATTCAGTGACACAAAAACAAACAATTTTGTGAAAAAGCGTTGTTGTGCAAAAGTAGTAAAACAATTAACATGTCATTTATACCACATGGTGAATGCCATAGAAACAAAACCAAGCCAAAAAAAGCAATAGTGGAATTGCTGTTTTGTCCATTCCACTTTAGTAGCTGCTGCAGCTGCGTGTAAATATACCAATCCCAACTGTGTTTTTAACTGGTGATTTTTCTGGACATCATACAGGTAGAACTGTGCCATACGTTGGTGCCATATGAAAGATTAGAATATCATTTTTAATATTATTAATTAAGTTTTATAATGTTGAGATAAAACGGTTTGAAGTAATCGTCAGCGTCATATGAGAGTCCTCTGCTCCATACTCCTAGTGAGAAGCAGTGTACAGATTTCAACTAGCAATCGAAAAAGAGGGAAAGAATACAGAAGAGACTGAAAGTGGATTTCAGTGCAAGATTTCACAGAAATAGGCCAAAATCCATTAAGAAAAAAAAAACACAATTATTAATGTCACAAATGCTGCCAGAACATCAAGTGTTGATTGAAAGTTTAGGTACATTTTAATGCTAAAAGTTTCTGGCTTTAGGTGCTATAATTTTTTTTTTTTTGCAGTGGCGGTTGTTGGATAATAAATCTGGCACATCTAGTTTAGATTGTTTAGGCTAACTTTGCACCATGGTGCATATTGCATCTTAGGCCACAGCCCTTTTACAGGAATCCCTGTTGCTTTATTTCAAGCCACTCACCCTTGAAAAGCAAAGAGCAAATGATGTCTAAATCAAGTAAAAAATGTGGCACACGGCATGTATACTTTTTTTGCACGAGAATTCAGGTATATTTTGATAAGTAAATGTGTTGCTGACATTTCTGAATATATCTCTAGGTGGAGATGAGCCCTCTTGAAAATGCAATTGAAGTTTTAGAAAATAAGAACCAGCAACTGAGAACTCTGATAAGTCAGTGTCAGGCACGGCAGATGCAGAATATAAACCCCCTGACAATGTGCCTGAATGGAGTTATTGATGCTGCAGTTAACGGAGGAGTTTCAAGGTATCAAGAGGTAAGATAGTACAAGAAAACTTAAAATATCCAACAATGTTTTACACTTGTAAACTCCGCTTTATTACATATACTCATATATATGGATATACTGTGCATAGCAGTGGTGGTATTGTAGACCAAACTGAACTATACAGCGAAAAATGTAATTCTGTTCATTACAAGAGGCAACACAGACTGTAGCACACAAGGACGAGTGGCAGAAGCTGTTCTGCCACTCATCCGTGTGTGCTAGACTTGCTAGGAGACCTTTAAAATTTCACATTCCCTTTAATATATAATATAATATATAAAATGAATTTTATCTGTAAATACATCAGCATCACAGATTTTGTTGTAAGATGCTAGATCTTCTAGATGAGGGTAGACCTTTATGAATTTTTGTGTCTCTACTTTAAAAATATATTGAAGCCTACAACTTGCGATTTCTTTATAGGCATTCTTTGTGAAGGAGTATATATTCAACCACCCCGAGGATGGAGATAAGATCTCACGTCTAAGAGAACTAATGCTGGAACAGGTACTGTGTAAAAGAGAGTGAAAACAATTTTCCTGCAAATTATAAAGTTCAAGGTGTGCAGATCTGAGTTCATAAGATGTCCTGTCTTCTGTAGTTCTAAACTTGCATAACCTATACACTTTTTATGTTTATACACTGTATATTACAGGTATATATTCAGTTGCTGTTTAGGGTCGCATTCTGGTTTCTCTAAAATAAAGTAAAAGAATCATTATATATACAAACACTGGCACAAAGAGAATAAAAAATATATTTCCACTAAAAATAGATATTTACATTTATTTAAAGGAATAGACTTTCCTACAATGCCTGTACCTGATATACTGTATAAGAAAGAAATATATTTTCTATTATTTTAACTCTAACTTCTATCAATCATCCAACCTTCACTGTAGATATTACCAACAAATTTACACTTTCCTGCTTATTTTTCCAGAAATTAGAGGCAGCTTTCCTTTTTTGCCCTAAGTGTGTAACTTCTTAGACACCTATTCATACATTTCCTTATTTGACTTTACAAAATGCTTACTACTCTGCTTTTAACATCCTAGAAGGTAGCTGCTGTCAAGAATGTTGCCATTATCCTCTATGGAGGATTAAAAGTGTACTAGTCATGCTAGTTTTTGGTATAATATTGTACTTTTCACTTAGCCATAGCAAGCACCCTAGACTTCACAGTTCACTGTACATGTTAATTACTCATTCTTATATTTTTCAGGCCCAGATATTAGAATTTGGATTGGCTGTTCATGAGAAATTTGTGCCTCAAGATATGAGACCACTGCACAAGAAGATGGTGGACCAGTTTTTTGTACTTAAATCAAGTCTGGGAATACAGGTATATTAGTATCCATAATACTTACACAGAACATTGGAAAAATTCAAGTCTCAAATGGCTTTGAATGGTGAGACATTAAGCAACAGTGACATCTTTTGGTTAATAGTATTAATTACCTCTTGCACCTCTCATGAGGTGTCAAACAAGATGTTACTACATTCAAGATATGTGTGACCACAAGCAATATTTTAGCTTTTGCTTAAAAAGCTGTTATAGTATTTCTGCACTGCTGTAACTTCTACCTTCTGCCATTTTTTTATTGATAAGGTCATAATTTGGTTAAGTAACGTATATGAAATAGTTTGCTAACATTTTTCATTGGACTATCAGGATTTCTCAGCTTGTGTGCCACCGAGTCCTGTTAATTTCCCAAATGGAAGTCCTCGCATACCTAGAAACTCAGCACCAGCTATTATGGGTCCAGATGCTGCTCGTGTGGTACCAAGAAGAAGGTAATGTTAATGTTACCAATGCTATATTATTGGATATGTATCCTATCCCATCAGTGAGAGATCAAATGAACTATATACAAGAATGAGGCCTGTTCAATATCACATTTCTCAGATGTCACACTTAACAAGCTCATAATAATAATACTGATAGTGTGACAACATATTTCACAGCATTTTTACAAAAATCAGTGGGTATTATAAGTGAAAGCAGTATCAGACATTACAGTGTAGCAAAACAACTGACATATCAAACATTAGGAGTGAGAGCCCTGTTCACAACAGCTTACAATCTATAAGGAAGTAGAGCTGACACATGATGTAAAAGTGCTTGTTTGGTCCAGCAATCTTTTAATACATAAAGTAATACAAATGAAGCTGTATGAAGCAGTCACCAGCCGGTATCTGTAAATGTACGGATACTAAGTGCATGGAGTGCAGGGTAACTTTTTGAAGGAGGGTCAGGTTCTGAGAAATAAAGTAGAAAAGATAGCTTAGGGTAAGAAACATTAGTGTGAGGAGATGTATAGAACTATGATGAGGAACCTGCCAAAGGATACATTTTTTTAGGTACATTTGAAATTGTTTGGCAGCTGCATTCAGGACAGATTGTAGACTGGAAAGTTTAGTAAATGGAAGACAGAGTGGTAGAGAATTGCAGTAGTCAAGGCAAGAATGTTTCAGAGCTACAGTAAGGGTAAGTTCACACGGATTAATTTGCAGCGTATTTGGGTGTGGATTCTGCTCCCCAATGCAGCAGCTTCTGCCTAGATTCTGCCTCCCATTGTTTTCAATGGGAGGCAGAAAATCGCAGCAGTACGCTGAAAAAATAAGCATCCTGCTTGATCTTGCCACGGATTCCACAGCTCGAAACTCCCTACTGATTAGGCCATTCATCTGAGCCTAATCAGCAAGGGAAAGCTGCGCCAGAATTCCGATGCCCTGCATCTGCATCCCATCGTGGGTAACCCACTGCCGGAAAATGAAGAGGAATTCCTCTTCATTTTCCACTGTGTGACCTTACCATAAGTGTTTTTGATGTTTCCACAGTGAGAAGAGGGCAGATACTAGAGATAATTTGAAGGTGGAGTTAACATGAGTGTGCAAGTGATTGTATAAATATGTGAAGTGAAAGAAAGGTCTAGACAAGTATAACCATGTGGCAGTATGCCTGCTGCCTAGCAGTAAGATCACAATATGAGAAAGAGATATTGGGTTTAGATTGGTTAGCAGATGGTGCAAACACAAGAGTTCAGTTTTTGAAAGATTGAGTTTCAGGTAAAAAGAAGACATGATGTTGGAGACCGCAGAGAAACACTGGTGTTCTGTAATAATGCAGGGGTGATCTCTCGAAATGAGGTATATAATAGTGTGTCATCAGCTTAAAGATTGTACTGAAAGCCAGATCTGCTGATGGTGATTTTTAGGGCCAATAGTGTATAGCATACAAAGGAGGAGTTGGTGGACTACCGTGTCAAATGCTGCAGCAAATACCAGGGAGAATAAGTAGGGAGTAGTTGCCTTTAGATTTAGCTGTCAGGAGATCTTTGGAGACTTTTGTAAGGGCAGTTTCTGTGGAGTGTAATGTGCGAAGACCAGATTGTAAAGGGTACCAGACGAAAGGGAGAGTGGGAAGGATCTCATCGTACCGAAACCCGTGTTCGACACACCTGAGATCGCTTCAATTAACTCACACTCACCTCCAGTGAGTGTTCGGGGCCCATAAAATAATACGAAACAAGCTTTCTAAATTTTATATATTTATTAAGTACTAGACACTTAACACATACAGAAAATACATGTAGCGATTAACAAGCAAATACAAGTGGAAAGCAACATGACATGGTGCACAAAATAAAAATGGGAATAAACAGAAGAAAAGGAAATATTACCAACAGAAGCCTGTGATTGGTTCTCTGGGCTCCTGATGTTGAGCTCAGGGCGCATACTTAAAGCAGTCCAGAAGCATGCGTACGGGTATGCTATTCCAGTGGCAGCACCCCCTTGGATCTCGGCAGTGCTATCCGGGTGGCTTTCAGTAGAAGAAGACCATATAGAAAATTTCCAGTACAAGTAGGTAGTCCATTTCTTTGAGCCCATTTGGTAGACTTCAGGGTTCTTCCTTAAGCAAGTTACAGAGCATGTAACAGCATGTAGGAAGTACATCTCTTCCAGGATAACAAAGAGTCTCAGGCCTCAATGCTAGGCCACATGGTTGAAGTCTATACCATGACCTGCTCTCACACCTCCTCCAGGAACAACAAAAGACACCCCTCTTCCTGGTCTGAGAACTTTTAACTAAAAAGGTCTCCTTCCTAAGTGATGTCACCAGGAGGAGTAGCCCCGCCCAACTTTCCAAATCTCCCAGAATCATCTTTCCTTAAATCTCCTCGCCCAATGACTGTAGAGTTGGGCAGGAGGTATGATAGGGTTTGTGGCGAGATCCCCATGGTGTAGACCCCAAGGATGACACCCCAATCCCCTTTGGTTAAGGAGATCATTGTCTGGACCTTTTCTGGGCTTTGAACCGTGACTAGTTTGACCTTAAAACATGCGCCTTGACCTGACGCATCTGGGGAATTTATCGGGGCGACTGAAAGAGGTTCCCCAGGGCAGATATTGCCATAAAGCCATAATCCCTTTGATGTGTAGCTGGCTCCAACTTGTCTATAGAAGGAGTGCAGAGAGCCCTCCCAGCACATCCTTTCTGCAGGACCCCCTGCCGGGGTGTAGCACTGTTATGTAAACAAAGGCCTGTGTCTGTGACTCTCTGGGGATCAAAGAGTTGTTGAGTACAGAGTCCCCGGACCACATTCCTCAAGCCTAGGACCAAATGGCTGAAAATAGACAGGAACTACACAATATGAGCGCGTAGTAGTACAAGAAATACATATCTGGGGCTCTTATCATCACAAAGAGGTTAAGTATTTTAGTGAGTAGTGACAGTTGGGGAGACAGACTGGACAAGGTGTAATGGGACACAGTTTATTGTGCAAGTAGTAGGGTGAAATGAAGAAAGTAGCCAGGAGACTACCTCTTCTGTTATTGGATCCAAGTACGAGATTTCACGAGGAGGAGGGAGAGAACAAACAGGATTGATGCTGCTTGGAGATTTTGTGATTCCTTCCTGACAGATATGGTCAATTTTATCTTTTTAAGGCTAAGGCCCCACTTAGTGGGCTGCAGCAAAAAAGCACTGCAGGAAAAAGCGTGGCGGCAATGCATCGTGGTTTTTCCCGCAGCACATTTTTTATAGAAAGTCCACAGAGGAAATCTTTTTTGCTTTCTGCTTCCATTATACCTATTGGGAAACCGCCAGAATTTCCGTAGGTATAATTGATATGCTTCGACTTCTGCTGCGGGTATCTTACTGCAATGTATGGATGGGATTCGCTAGAATCCCATCCACTTTGCCGTGACTGTAGCGTTTCTTCCGCGGCGTTTATGACACGTGGGGACCCAGCCTAAAGTAAGTTGCCAGGTCTTGAGCACTGGGATCTGTGACAGATGCCTGTACCTTAGGTCTAAGGAGGAAGTGAAAGGTATCAAAGAGTTATTTTTGGGTTGCTGGAAAGAGAGGAGAGATGTGAAATACAGTTTTTTGGCATGAGGGGCAGAGGGGTGGAGTTAAAGGTTTTGAGCATTAACGTAAAGAGAAAAAAGCCTTCAGATGTGTTTGATTTTCTCCACGGTACACATGAAAAACAAACTGGAGAAGGAGAAGACATACAGTGATTACTAATAGGATTAGTACCAATAACAGGGTTGAGCGAGAAGTCCTCTGCAAGTTACCTATGAGAGCGCATTATATGTTGCACAGTGGGATAAGATGGGTTAAAGTGATTTTGAAAGATAAGCAAAGAATAGGAGCTAAACATAGGTGAGTAAAGAAGAGAGGGACTGATGTGGATAAAATGCAAAGGCGGTGTGAATGGGTGGTAATTTTGAAAGAAAGCAGTGGATAGAATAACACAATGATCATAGTAGGGAAGTTTTTTATTTCATTGTGAAATTTAGAAGTTTTTGATTTGTTCACATAGTTTAGCTGTATCTTGTCCTGTCTAATTGCCATGTATGCAGGATACTTGTACAGGATGACACTTGCACAAGATTTAACTTGTGTCAAACACCGCATGTGTGCTTCCCCTGTACTAGAACTATCCTTCTGTAAAGAATATGCTTAGAACTAGTACTAAGCTAGCTCATAAAACATTGAATGAGTTAAACTAGACACATGAACTAAAAGAGAACCATGCAGACGAAAGCAAACAAACTTTCAGGATGGATACATGATAAAATTAGTAAAGACTGCGCACTTTAACAATGGCAACAGAGATAACATCAGATGGCTTAGCAAGGTGGGAAAACACTTCTATGTACCATGAAATAAATCTTGCAAAGATGAAAGTGAAATTTCAGCACAGAGATGATTAAGGTGCAGAACTGAATTGTTTATGTCCTTGTATAGAAAGAAAATAGATGAAGGTTAGATCCATGCCATATATAAAGCTCAAGATAATATGGTGTTCTTAGCTGGGTTCCGAGGCTTTATAATTGATAATCTTGCATTATATCTATAATACTACTACACAATTATCTTTTCCATGGTTTTACATTTTCAACATATATAGGAACAGCCTTATTACTCTTCCTATGCTGTCTAATTATAATCACTGAGGAATCCGTGACACTTTGGAGGCATGAGATTTGTTTTCTGAACCAAACTGTTGGTGCTATTGCGGTGACCAGATGGAAGGTAACGCTGCAGTTGGGATTGCAGGGTGCAAACAGCGCAGACTTGTCACGGTCTCTGGGCACGAGGGCGCAGCGCTGGTGCTGTCCCACGTTACCACCACTGGTACCGGTGATGAGGGGGCTGCACAAATGTTGGTGGTGATTGTTCCCCCGGGGCGCTTCCCCTATACTGTGCCGACTGGTGGTGTTTGGGGCGCCCTGATGTTGTCGGTGCAGAGTCAGACACAGAAACGGTTGTAAAGTTGAACTTTTACTTCCATGGGTGTGGAGGCACAAATGCTTAAACAGTTTCTTCAATACAAAACAACGGGGTATGCCTGGTGACACAGCAAAGTCCTGGGGTGCAGGGTAGACTTGATGAAAGGTGTTCCTAGCCCCTTATACTTCAGTGTTACAGCCCTAAGGTGCGTCTGGACTCCTATTTGGCTCATAGGAGGATGCCCACCACGATACTAGTACATAATATTCCCCACTCACGTTATGTGGTCCTGATAGCTCAGAGTTTCGGGGTGCAATAGTCAGGGTGGCAGGATATTCCACAGGTCTGGCCTTGGCCCCTGGATCCTGTGATACTTGCTATGGAGCACGTGTTCCAGAATGTTCTCTCCACAGTCTCATGCTGACAAGATAATGATGCTTGACTTCCTTCAGGGCGATGGCTAGGCAGACAGGAGACAGGATCTTCTGAATAGCTGGAGTATGTCAGCTCTCCAACCTTCCTGGGCCTGTCTAGGACTTGAGATTCCTGCACTAAACTCACTGCTTTCTTCACAGGACATCACACTTATCTCCTCACCTCCTCCTCCTAACACTCCACACTTCTCACTCCTCACACGCAGGACCTTCCTGCAGGGGTGTTACCATGGGGACCCAGTGATCAGCTGACTCCTCCCCTTTTCCCAGGCGATGTCCTCCCATTGGACATTTGGTTACTATTCAATCCTATGGGAGGTGTAATGCATGTGTGAGGCTCACTAGGTGGCGCTGTGTTGTGTGAGACTCAGGACCCCCTGCTATGTCACACAGGCTATGAAGCAACAGGAAATAATACAATGCACAGAGATCACCCTCAGCCCAGCCATAGCCAGCTCTGGGATGCCACATACTCCCCCTCTTTCACTGAGCCGACCTCGGCGACGGGCTGGGGTGAAGGTGAGAAATGTAACATAACGTTAATAAATATGAACAAAGTGCAAATGTCACTAACAGTTTAGAAAAATATAATACTTAGAAACTTGAGGTAAGACCTCCCGGCATAGTCCTGGAATGTCCATGAGAAGTCTGAAGGGTAACAGAGAGATAATTAAACTCAGACTTATGGAACCTTTTGGCGGTACCATCAGACAGTCCATATAGAAACAACAGTAGTGCAAATGGGTCCAGAGGCTCTCTGGCACAAATTTCGTGAGTGTCCATTATCATGAGAGTCTCTCTGAGAAACAATAAACAGTCCTTTCTGTAAGGAAGAGTAGGCACTCTAGCACGAATGTCCATACCGCAATGGGGTAACAGAACTTCCTTGGCTCGGTGAGCCAGGCACTATGGCTTGGATTGTTGCATATAAATGTAAATACTATATTACATGGCAAGATATTATATATATACTGTATATACACACAGGAAAAACATTAATGTAATCAGAGCAGGAATAACATATATACAGAAGCAGAGACAGTTAACCTCTTTTACCCAAGGACAGCCATGGCATCACTATAGCGTGTTGGAGGTATGCCTTTTGTGGTACGCTCAGAACGCCTAAGTGGAACGAGATTTGGATCAGGAACAGAGTCACTGAAATCAATTAAATCATCTGTCGAAGGGTTCTCTAGCACTAGAGCAATTGGTGGATAACAGCTAAATGGTAGTAGTTTAGGCGCCCACATAAGCTCAGTTAACGTTGGGGGTCTCTCTTCCGCTTCAGAAGGTGACAAGATCTCTGTACTCGTTGTCTCAGCTGGGGGCACCTCTGTGGGTAGTCCTTCTTTAAGGCACAGCTTCAGACGGTTTCGGTGTACTACTTGGGGCTGTCTCCCAGGTTTAGAGATCTCATACACGTCGGATTCAGGATATGGTATGGAGATGACACTGTATGGTTCTTTCTCCCAGAATGGATCCAATTTCCCATTCCGATGGTTATTCCTTAACCATACACGGTCGCCAACTTTCAGGGGCGCTGCATGGGTGTGATGGTTGTAATCCTCCTGTTGTCTCCTACGAACCTCATCCATGCGCGTTTCAACTATCTCTTTAGCTTCCTCCATACGTCGGCAGTGTTCAACGACCCAGTCTGTTATGGGTAGTGGATTGATGGTGTCAGGGACCTTCACACCAAGGGTTAAGTCTGAAGGAAGTTGACCTTGTCTTCCAAACATTAGATAAAATGGTGCGTATCCCGTAGATGTTTGGGGTGTGTTGTTGTAAATATAGGCCAAGTCCTTGATACGCTCAGGCCACTCAACACCAGGTGTAACTGCGGCTGTTCTTAGCATGCCGATGATCACTTGATTTGCCTTCTCGCACATACCATTCCCTTGAGGGTGATACGCTGTGGTTCGCAACTTCTTGCAGTCTTGGAACTGACACAGCTCACGGAACAATTGTGATTCAAACGCCGATCCACGGTCGGTGAGGATATGCTCAGGACAACCGTAATGGCGGACAAACTCTGCGTAGAAGGTCTCAGCCGTAGTTCTTGCTGTAAGATTTCTAACAGGCACGATGACAAGGAACTTGGAGTAATGATCCACCATTGTCAGAGCGTAGCTGTAGCCGGAACGTGTGGGACCCAACTTCACATGGTCCAGAGCAACAATTTCACACGGCTTTTGAGTCTTAATTGGATGTAGAGGGGCCTTCTGATCTCTTCGACCTTCCTTGGTGATACTACAGGCGGGACACTCTCGGCACCAACTCTCAATGTCACTCCTCATCCCAACCCAATAGAAGCGACGACGGATGGTAGCTTCGGTCCTTTGTACCCCGAAGTGACCGGATCTGTCATGATACGCCTCAAGTATCATCTGTGCGTCTCTTCTTGGTACGAGGATCTGATGAAGCCTTTCACCTGTGACAGGATCAAGAGTGTTTCTATGTAGAAGGCCTCGTTGGACAAACAGGCGCTTCCTCTGTCGCCAAAGGCGTTTTAATTCCACGTCATGAAGACCTCTCTTTACACGGGTTGGTATTCTTCCTGTAAGCAGGAAATCTGACAATTCTCCTAAAACTCTGCTCTCTTCTTGGAACGTTTTCCACAGAGATGGCTCCTGGAGGGATTCGGCAGCTGTTTTAGCCAGAGATTCTCCTTCTACAGGGACACCAATAGCAACCTGTTGGGCAAACTTGTTGTAGAATGGTGGCATCTCCACCTCTTCCCAGATGTCTTCTCGGGGTGGTTCTTCTCCCACAGGCAACCTTGAGAGTGCATCAGCGTTACCGTTGGACTTGCCACTGCGATACTTGACAGAGAACTTGTAATTCGCGAGTCTTGAGGCCCACCGTTGTTCAAGGGCTCCCAGTCGAGCAGTGTTCAGATGCGCCAACGG
Source organism: Leptodactylus fallax (assembly GCA_947044405.1). Lineage (NCBI taxonomy): Eukaryota > Metazoa > Chordata > Amphibia > Anura > Leptodactylidae > Leptodactylus > Leptodactylus fallax. The sequence continues at coordinate 589,799 of CAMRHE010000011.1, read as the reverse complement.
ATTGTTATCTGTGTACACGGTAAAGGGTGTGGCAGCCAGGTAGTCTTTAAACTTCTCTGTCACGGCCCAGACAAGCGCCAGAAGTTCGAGTTTGAAAGAACTATAGTTCTGGTCGTTCTTCTCCGCGCCTCTCAGACTCCTGCTGGCGTAGGCGATGACTCGCTCTTTGTTGTCCTGAACCTGGGACAACACTGCACCCAAACCTTGGTGACTTGCATCTGTGTACAAGCGGAATGGCTGACTGTAGTCGGGATAGGCTAGAATTGGTGGTTGCGTCAGAAGTGCTTTAAGCGCTTGAAAGGCTTCCTCTTGACGCGCTGTCCAGTCTACCGGAAGCTTTCGGTTGTAGTTTTCTCTGGGACAACCGCGCAACAACTCATTCAGAGGCTCGGCTACTTGGGCGAAGTGTGGTATGAAACTCCGGTAGTAACCTGCGAATCCAAGGAAGCTTCGGACTTCTTTGACGGTAGTTGGTCTTCGCCAGTTCTGGACTGCAGTGATCTTTTCAGGATCAGGTTGGACGCCTTGTGCGCTCACGACATGCCCAAGGTAGTGAACTTGGGGTTTCAAAAGGTAGCACTTGGAGGGCTTCACCTTTAGACCGTGCTGTATAAGTACCTTGAATACCTCGGACAGGTGACGAAGGTGTTCTTGGTGTGTCCGGGAGAATACAATAACATCGTCCAGGTACAGTAGCACACTCTGGAAATTCTCATGGCCGAGGCACCTCTCCATAAGCCGTTGGAATGTGGCTGGGGCATTACACAGCCCAAATGGCATACTATTGAATTCAAAGCGTCCCATCGGGGTCGTAAACGCAGTCTTTTCACAATCTTCAGGCACCATAGGGACTTGCCAGTATCCACTGGTTAAGTCCAGGGTCGAGAAACAGGTAGCTGATCCCAAAGCCGTTAGAGATTCCTCAATCCGCGGCAATGGGTATGCGTCTTTGTGCGTGACGTTGTTGAGTTTACGATAGTCCACACAAAATCGTAGGGTTCCGTCTTTCTTCTTGACAAGGACTAGCGGGGCTGCCCAGGGGCTGTTACTCTCCCGGATGACATCAGCATCTCGCATCTCTTGGATCAACTTTTTCACCGGTTGGTACATCGCTGGTGGTATTGGATGGTGACGCTCCTTGATTGGATGGTGGTCGCCAGTCAGAATGCGATGTTGTATGGTCGTGGTCTTACCAAAGTCCAGTGGGTGTTTGCTGAATGCCTGTTGGTAACGCTTGGCCACATTGCGAACCCCATTGATGTGCTCTATAGGGGTATTGGCGTCTCCCACGTTCAATTCATCCCACCAGGACTTCGTGGCTCCATTCTGAATGTTCTCAGCAGCTTGGGTGGAACGCTGTGTGGCGGTAGAATCACCAGAGAGAATGTCTTCTGGTGCTAACCGGTGTAGCAGGGCCACAGAGTGGAACTTGTGGAGGTTCACGGGAGCATCGCCCAAGTTGACTAAGTGGACAGGAACACGTCCATTGGAAACTGTGACAAGGCTGCGGGCAGCCATGACAAGTGGTTGGCCAGCTACCTGTATGGGTTGTAGCAAGGCCTCGTAGTCCTGATTTTCTATGCCCGGACGTGCATGGCACCACACCATAGTTTCTGTTCCAGGCTGTAGGGTTACTGGACGGGTATCTTGAATCCAGACTCGACCAATTTCACCTTGTTTGTTGGCGAACTTGTGCTGGGCATTGAGTACACGAATGGCCCGCTGAATGTTCTGCTGGTCACTGGGAGAAGCTGTAAGGAGAGAGGCATGCAAGGCATCCAACACTTCTGCAAAGCAATGGCGTAAAACATTCATGCCTAATATTACAACTGCAAACCTATCATCCTCTACATCAGTGACACTTACACCCTGTCTAGGCAGTTTCAAGTCCCCAATCTGGATAGTGGGTTCCCAATAACCCTGCTGTGGTATGGGCTGTCCATTGCTGGCACACAGATTTATCCATGTGTCAGGTGTTCTATTCAACACACCTAAGTCCCAATGTTCAAGGAACACCTGCTTGCGCAGGGTTGTTACCTGAGATCCAGTGTCCACCAACGCTGTCAGAGGGACGCCGTTCACCCGGATTGTGATGTGTGGGCAGGCTGAGACGAAGCGTGACAATGGCACTGAAGATTCACCTGGGCCCTTCTTCTTTCCTCCCGAGGGGCGGCCCGCTGCCTCGGGGGTGGCCCGTTTAACTGAAAACACTGAGGCCTGGTGTGTCCATATCTATGGCAATAGGTACAGTATGGCCTCTCACTCTGCGGAGGTTTCACTGAAGACGGATGTCTGGGTGGCGACTCAGGTGAGATGATGAGACTTCGCAAAGGATCACTGGACGATGAAGACGGCTGGGTCAGACGATCTAGACGGACGGTGATCTGTTCCATGGCACGGGTCAGATGATCCACTCGGGCCAGAAGGTCATCTCTGGAGTCTGCTGGTGTAGTCTGCGCAGTTTGGGCAGCAGGTGAGGTACCCAGAGGTAGTGGCAGGACAACTGGAGCAATGCTTGTTGAGGGTCCAGGTGAGGGAGCACAGATGACTGGGCTCGGCTGGGGCTGCTCCTGTCCCAAGACCTGGATGGCAAGGGCCTTGAAGTCAGCAAACGTGATGCTGGGATGTTGTGCAGCAAGCATTCGCAACTGACTCTGGAGCAATGTGGTACCCGCCCCTTCTATGAAGCGGTCAAGCAAGATTTTATCAGAGTCCACATTTTCACGTGGATCCACTTGCACCACAGCTCTGAACGCCTCTTGGAGGGATAAAGCATAGTCCCGCAGGGTCTCACCAGGTAGTTGCCGTCTGGAAAAGAAGCGCATCTTTACCTCGGAAACAGATCGCACGTCAAAGTTCACCTGGAGTTTGTCCAGAATTTGCCCAGGGGTTCTTTTGTCAGAGGCAGGCCAGGATTTGACCTCCCTAGCTGCAGCACCCTCAAGCTGGCCCAGCAGGATCTGTATCTGCTGTTCTGTATTCAGAGGATAGAACTGGAAGAGAGACAGCATCTTCTCACGAAAGTCCCTGAGGGTATGCGCCTCCCCTTTGTAGCGTGGCAGCCATGGTGCGCCAGTGTAAAATGGCATGGAGAATGGTAGGCTGCTCGCCATGGGCACTGCTGGATCACTCGAAACAGATGGCACAATGTCACTTTGCTCAGTCATGTTGTTTGCAGGTATGACTGAAATTAGGTCGCCGTCTCTTTAAGAAACTCAACTGCTTGCTGGCAGGGAATGGAGACTACAACTTGGAATGCTGTCCCTTTAAGAATGTTGTAGCTATTAACAGAGTCACTGTGATGCAGGCTGACGGTGTGCTCCCCCTCTTTAATGGTGGCACTCCCCACGGACACTGTACACGGAAAACACTCGCTGGGGCCGTGGGAGGACTGAAGACAAGGACAGGGAGGCACAGTACTCACTGACAGCAACTGCAGCGTGGACCAGAGATCAGCGGTGCACAGCAGGGACGGTGATGCGGCACCGGAGAGTCAGAAATGGCGCCGGCACGTTCGCCTTTCACTTTCTTGTATGGGTGCGCTGGAGCATTGCGCTCAGCATTCTGGGCTCTCCTAAGATGGCGGCAGATGGGTCTCCTGGCCTCATGGGCAGTGCTAAAAATCTCTCGCACTTTTGCAAGGTACAGTTAACCCTTTGTGGGCGTTCTTACACAGCGATGTGGCGCAGCAAACAAGTCCTGGGCGTTTTAACTCTTCCAGGGCTGTAACACACTGAGAGGACAGTCTTTAGGGCTTACTTCAGGGGTATAGGGCTCCCCCTCTTTGTGGCAAGCACTCTCAGGGAATAACCTTGATCTTAGCAAAGTCCACAATAAAGACTGATGCTCTGGAGACAATTTGGCGCACTTTTCGTGGCGACTTTCTCAAAATGGCACACACCCGTATCCTGTTCGTGACGCCAGTTTTTCTTGCGGTGACCAGATGGAAGGTAACGCTGCAGTTGGGATTGCAGGGTGCAAACAGCGCAGACTTGTCACGGTCTCTGGGCACGAGGGCGCAGCGCTGGTGCTGTCCCACGTTACCACCACTGGTACCGGTGATGAGGGGGCTGCACAAATGTTGGTGGTGATTGTTCCCCCGGGGCGCTTCCCCCTATACTCTGCCGACTGGTGGTGTTTGGGGCGCCCTGATGTTGTCGGTGCAGAGTCAGACACAGAAACGGTTGTAAAGTTGAACTTTTACTTCCATGGGTGTGGAGGCACAAATGCTTAAACAGTTTCTTCAATACAAAACAATGGGGTATGCCTGGTGACACAGCAAAGTCCTGGGGTGCAGGGTAGACTTGATGAAAGGTGTTCCTAGCCCCTTATACTTCAGTGTTACAGCCCTAAGGTGCGTCTGGACTCCTATTTGGCTCATAGGAGGATGCCCACCACGATACTAGTACATAATATTCCCCACTCACGTTATGTGGTCCTGATAGCTCAGAGTTTCGGGGTGCAATAGTCAGGGTGGCAGGATATTCCACAGGTCTGGCCTTAGCCCCTGGATCCTGTGATACTGGCTATGGAGCACGTGTTCCAGAATGTTCTCTCCACAGTCTCAGGCTGACAAGATAATGATGCTTGACTTCCTTCAGGGCGATGGCTAGGCAGACAGGGGACAGGATCTGAATAGCTGGAGTATGTCAGCTCTCCAACCTTCCTGGGCCTGTCTAGGACTTGAGATTCCTGCACTAAACTCACTGCTTTCTTCACAGGACATCACACTTATCTCCTCACCTCCTCCTCCTAACACTCCACACTTCTCACTCCTCACACGCAGGACCTTCCTGCAGGGGTGTTACCATGGGGACCCAGTGATCAGCTGACTCCTCCCCTTTTCCCAGGCGATGTCCTCCCATTGGACATTTGGTTACTATTCAATCCTATGGGAGGTGTAATGCATGTGTGAGGCTCACTAGGTGGCGCTGTGTTGTGTGAGACTCAGGACCCCCTGCTATGTCACACAGGCTATGAAGCAACAGGAAATAATACAATGCACAGAGATCACCCTCAGCCCAGCCATAGCCAGCTCTGGGATGCCACACTATAGTTATATAACATATTGTAAATAATATTGGTTAGTATAATATGATTATAATATAAGTGTAAAATTAAAGTTTTAAAGTACTGAGAGATCTCAGACTTCAGTTCATAATGTATGTTCATTTTATGTAGTTGAACATTAGAATAGATACTCTAGCACTGAGGTCCCCAAGCCCCCAGCCGTCGATCACCTGGTACCTGGACTGCAGGTTCCCTCAGGTGACCTCCCCCATACTCTGAAATGTGCAATTATTGTGCTTACAGAGCATTGATGGGGTGGGCAGGACCTCCTCTTGCACATAGCCTGTGCACGTCGTCTATGTTCTTCCCAGTAGTACCATAGAATAGGGGGTCAAGGTTCCAGGAGGAAAGTAGAAGATGGAGATCCCACCCGAAACCTTAACCCCTATACTGTGTTTCCAGTGGGAAAAAATAGAAGATGCGCACAGGCTGTGTGCAAGAGGAGGTCCTGCCCACCCCATCACTGCTCTGTAAGTACCATATAACTATACAAAGTAACAGAATATTGAATGGTATGTGGGGAGGAGGACTATTACCTATGTGGGGTGCTCTTAGCTTACTATTACAGTAAGTGCCTCCCCCACACACAGGTAACTATGGGGTGGCACCCTTACTCCAGTTTTACGGTAATAATGCCCCCCACGGGTAATAGCATAATTTATGTGGGGGAAAGGAACTATTACCTATGGGGGAGGGTGCTATTAAGGCACTATTACAGAAAAAGTGTCCCCTTACAGGTAACAGCATTACTTATGTGAGGGGGCTATTACCTGTGGGGGACACTTATTAGGCCATTATTACTGTAATAGTGCCCCCATAATTAATAGCATTACTTATGTGGGGGAGGGAAATCTTACCTGTGGGTAGGTGCTATTAGAGCACTATTACAGTAATAGTGCACCCCCACAGGTAATAGCATTACTTATGTGAGGAGGCTATTTCCCATGGAGGGAAGCACTATTACTTTTCAACCTTTTGCCACATTTCAGGCTTCAAACATAAGGATATAAAATTTTAATTTTTTTGGTGAAGAATCAACAACAAGTGGGACACAATTGTGAAGTGGAACAAAATTTATTGGTTATTTTAAACTTTTGTAAAAAATAAAAAACTGAAAAGTGGGGCGTGCAATATTATTCGGCCCCTTTACTTTCAGTGCAGCAAACTCACTCCAGAAGTTCAGTGAGGATCTCTGAATGATCCAATGTTGTCCTAAATGACTGATGATGATAAATATAATCCACCTGTGTGTAATCAAGTCTCCGTATAAATGCACCTGCTCTGTGATAGTCTCAGGGTTCTGTTTAAAGCGCAGAGAGCATCATGAAGACCAAGGAACACACCAGGCAGGTCTGTGATACTGTTGTGGAGAAGTTTAAAGCCGGATTTGGATACAAAAAGATTTCCCAAACTTTAAACATCCCAAGGAGCACTGTGCAAGCGATCATATTGAAATGGAAGGAGTATCAGACTGCTGCAAATCTACCAAGGCACCGGCCGTCCCTCTAAACTTTCATCTCAAACAAGGAGAAGACTGATCAGAGATGCAGCCAAGAGGCCCATGATCACTCTGGATGAACTGCAGAGATCTACAGCTGAGGTGGGAGAGTCTGTCCATAGGACAACAATCAGTCGTACACTGCACAAATCTGGCCTTTATGGAAGAGTGGCAAGAAGAAAGCCATTTCTCAAAGATATCCCTAAAAAGTCTCGTTTAAAGTTTGCCACAAGCCCCCTGGGAGACACACCAAACATGTGGAAGAAGGTGCTCTGGTCAGATGAAACCAAAATCAAACTTTTTGGCCACAATGCAAAACGATATGTTTGGCGTAAAAGCAACACAGCTCATCACCCTGAACGCACCATCCCCACTGTCAAACATGGTGGTGGCAGCATCATGGTTTGGGCCTGCTTTTCTTCAGCAGAGACAGGGAAGATGGTTAAAATTGATGGGAAGATGGATAGAGCCAAATACAGGACCATTCTGGAAGAAAACCTGTTGGAGTCTGCAAAAGACCTGAGACTGGGACGGAGATTTATCTTCCAACAAGACAATGACCCCAAATATAAATCAAAATCTACAATGGAATGGTTCACAAATAAACGTATCCAGGTGTTAGAATGGCCAAGTCAAAGTCCAGACCTGAATCCAATCGAGAATCTGTGGAAAGAGCTGAAAACTGCTGTTCACAAACGCTCTCCATCCAGCCTCACTGAGCTCCAGCTGTTTTCCAAGGAAGAATGGGCAAGAATTTCAGTCTCTCGATGTGCAAAACTGATAGAGACATACCCCAAGCGACTTGCAGCTGTAATCGCAGCAAAAGGTGGCGCTACAAAGTATTAACTTAAGGGGGCCGAATAATTTGGCAAGCACCACTTTTCAGTTTTTTATTTTTTACAAAAGTTTAAAATATCCAATAAATTTCGTTCCACTTCACAATTGTGTCCCACTTGTTGTTGATTCTTTACCAAAAAATTAAAATTTTATATCTTTATGTTTGAAGCCTGAAATGTGGCAAAAGGTTGAAAAGTTCAAGGAAGCCGAATACTTTCGCTAGGCACTGTAAATGTGGGGTGGCCCTGCAACCCAAATCTCAACGCCCCTTTCACCCCCCCCCCCCCCAGCAGAGAATAAGAAAATGGGACATCTCATATTCTGTCAATATACTGTACAATGTTATATATTTATTATATAGCTGGAACTTTATGTACATTGTTGCAAATTCATAAAAAACATAAACAATAAGAAATTATTGGTGCATTGCAAAGCCTTATAGGGAACCTGTCACACAGACAGACCATTTTAATATTTCAAAAACACAAGCCAGTGGTTGTTCCTGTTAAGGATGGGTCAAGGAAGCACTCCCTGTATATAATATGGATGTCCTGCTCGACTGATTGGTTGGGCCGTACCATATTGCCACATCCACATTACAATTTGATGCTAAAGTGTTGTCGATGTTGCCAAAATGATCTTGCATGTTCCTTATGTTTTTTTCTTTTGTCTTGTTCGGTCTACAGCCCTTTGAGTTATCCAGCAGTAAACAGATACTCTTCATCATCCCTCTCCTCTCAAGCTTCGGCTGAAGTTAGTAATTTGACAGGGCAATCTGAAAGTTCTGATGAAGTCTTTCACATGCAGGTAGGAAATGAAATCAAGATGTAAAAATGTCTAATATCCAGTGTAATTCTTAGGGACTTTTTAGTGGATATTGACCAGTTACTACCTCTTCCTTATGTAGCTAACCGTGTGTTACATTGTTCAGAAACACAACATGTAATGTCATTTCTGTCAAGACCCAAGTTTGTGATATAGAAATCTTAATAACTATCTCAACATTAAAGACTTATTTATGTTTAAAGACAGTGTATTCACCTATTTTATGATCATATTGTATGTCTCTCCTGACATTATTGATTTAAAATTCCAACACTATATTATACAGTGAAACCTATTTGAGGAAAGTGCCTCAGATTACATTGAAAAGTGGTCAGTTGATGGCCAATGTAGGTGATATATGGTGAAACTGATAATCTGTCACAGAAAATCTGGTTTGTATAAGGCAATGGGCTTCTTAAAGAGATGGTATTTTTGTTTTCTATACATTATTTAACAAAAATTATTGATATAACCAATATATTTATCAGATATAGAAGGGTCCAAACTGCATAATATAAAGTACATTACATTAGGGACTTTTATTAAGAATTGTTTTAGGATCCTTTGCAGATGCAAATTTCAAATATTGCTTTATGTCATTGCAACAAATAGACCATACTGTTTCAAAATCTGGCATACTTTTAGGTTGTCTAGTCTCACTTTACACTACTTAATATTTGGCTTAGTTTTTGACAAAATTTTGGTGCACTGTCTAGAAATTTGACGCATTTTTTGGTGCACAGTTTTGCATATTAACACTAGAAGTCCCAGAGAGGGGTCATTTAACATTTCTACCTTTGGAACCCAGAGACGGGTCGAATGACCTGAAGGATTTTATCTAACATCCTATAATCACCGTCTTTTGTTCTGTAATTAAGGCCATTATTGTCACACCACAGGAGGTTGTTGTTTTCCATTGAGTTTAGCCATTTAGTGTCTAGTTAGTTCTATTCAGTTTATTGTATTTGATAATATAAAGACTATACATATTGTATTAAGTTTAGTTTTATTTGAGCAAAAAAGCACTGAAACAATTAATCATTTTTTATATATTTTAAATAGAATTAGAAATTTTAGAGCAAGGTACAGCTGTGAGTAATGACCAGAAGCATTTGTCTAAGGCAGGGGTAGGCAACCTTTTTTGTTCGGCGTGCCGATTTTAATAAAAAAATCAAAGATGAGGTACTCGGAGTGCCGGTCAATAATTGTAAGTCTGACGACCCCTAAACTAAAGTCATATACCACAAACCATAACACAGAAGTGCTGCCACCAGATGCTTTAGGACACATGCGTTTACTGCTATTTCCTGGGACACTCCTGTACTTTCTGATTAGAAGCAATGAAAGTCCATGTGCAGCCCCCAATTAGTGGTAAATTTATTGTGTCCAGGAGCCCCGTATGGCGGCATCCTTATGGTGAATACACACTATGTATCTGGATGCAGCTATATTTGGAACTTTTTCATTCAATGTAAAACTGGTGCATTTTTGCACAAAAAAAACAAAGCCGGAGTTTTCTGTGCAAAAACACATCCTTAATATAGAAAACACACCGTTATACAGAATAATGTGCCATAGTGGTCCCTGCACACGGTATTATGTCCCATAGCGGCCCCTTCAACATGGTATATGTCCCATAGCTGCCTCTGCACACGGCATTTGTCCCATAGCTGCCTCTGCACACAGTATTTGTCCCATAGCAGTCCCTGCACACAGTATTTGTCCCATAGCGGCCCCTGCACACAGCAATATGTCCCATAACGGCCCCTACACACCGTATATGTCCCATAGCAGACCCTGCACACGGTATATGTCCCATAGCGGCCCCTGCACATGGTATTATGCTCTATAGTGGCCCCTGCACACGGTATTATGTCCCATAGCAGCCTCTGCACACGGTATTTGTCCCATAGCGGCCCCTGCACACGGTATTATGTCCCATAGCGGCCCCTACACACAGTATTTGTCCCATAGCTGCCCCTGCACACAGTATTTGTCCCATAGCAGCCCCTGCACACGGTATTATGCTCCATAGTGGCCCCTGCACACGGTATTATTTCCCATAGCGTCCTCTGCACACGGTATTTGTCCCATAGCGGCCCCTGCACACGGTATTATGTCCCATAGCGGCCCCTACACACGGTATTTGTCCCATAGCTGCCCCTGCACACAGTATTTGTCCCATAGCGGCCCCTGCACACGGTATATGTCCCATAGCGGCCCCTGCACATGGTATTATGCTCCATAGTGGCCCCTGCACATGGTATTATGCTCCATAGTGGCCCCTGCACACGGTATATGTCCCATAGCGGTCCCTGCACACGGTATTATGCTCCATAGTGGCCCCTGCACACGGTATTATGCTCCATAGTGGCCCCTGCACACGGTATTATGCTCCATAGTGGCCCCTGCACACGGTATTATGCTCCATAGTGGCCCCTGCACACGGTATATGTCCCATAGTGGTCCCTGCACACGGTATTATGCTCTATAGTGGCCCCTGCACACGGTATTATGCTTCATAGTGGCCCCTGCACACGGTATATGTCCCATAGTGGTCCCTGCACACGGTATTATGCTCTATAGTGGCCCCTGCACACGGTATTATGCTCCATAGTGGCCCCTGCACACGGTATATGTCCCATAGTGGCCCCTGCACATGGTATATGTCCCATAGTGGCCCCTGCACACGGTATATGTCCCATAGTGGCCCCTGCACACGGTATATGTCCCATAGTGGCCCCTGCACACGGTATATGTCCCATAGTGGTCCCTGCACACGGTATTATGCTCTATAGTGGCCCCTGCAGGCAGAAGCGCCCGAAGAGTACAGAGCGGCTGCGGAGCGTGGAATAGTGAGTACATTGTTTTTTATGTTTGATCATCTCCCCGGGGGCTCCGCTTATTATACTCGGGGGTCTGAAGAGACCCCACAGTATAATAATAGCAGTTTCGTTTCGGCCGTGTTTGGTCCGATCGAAACTGCTGGGTGAGGAGTCCGCTGCCGTGCCAGGGGAATAAGCCTCGCGTGCCAAGAGTGGCACGCGTGCCATAGGTTGCCGACCCCTGGTCTAAGGCCTCAAGCACACTAGCGAAAAAAAATTGCGCGAAAATCGCATCGCAATGCGATGCAATTTTTTTCTGCGATTTGCCAATGTATTTCAATGGCACCAAGCACACCTGCGATTTTTTTTCGTGCGATTTTTTTCATAGGTGCGATTTTCCTGCGATTTTTTTTTTTTTTTTTTTGTGCGATTTTTTTCGTGCGAAAAAATCCCAGAGGAGTGATCTATATGACCAATGGGACAGATCACAAAAATATCGCAAGTAGCTGTGATTTTTTTTGCGATTTTTTATTATTTTTTTTTCTGCACCCATTGACTTGAATCTAAATATACAAAAATGTAAATATACAAAAGAACAACTGTTATTTGTTTCTATGCTTTTTATTTTTGTTATGAAAATAATAAAAAAAATACAAGGACTAAAACAATTCCACACATATTTACAATAGGCTGCTGTGGGGGGCTGCGTGTGTGTGTGTGTGAGTGGCATGTCCTTCTTGTGTGACTAGCATTTCAGCACTTACTCAGCAGTCTGTCTGCACTGTCGGAACATACCTGGCACTGCCTGGGTATGTCCCTGGTAAATTTGCCACACGTGTATTTGTAGCAGTAAACACATCTCTCAGTTGCACAATTGTTCGTGCATCGATGGTTGACCTGACACTTCGCCCTTTTGCCAGGGCTGGGTGTGGAAGGTTGTTGCCGAAGGAGTTTCTCCTTGCGTGCCTTCTTTTCAGTCACATGAGAGCCACCTAACTCTTTTGCAAGCTCAACCAGGAAGTCCACCCGTCTCTCCTGCACCCCAGTGCATGCCTGATAAAGAACATGAGCATTCAGTGCTGCCATGTCAATCATGTTGTAGAACACGGCGAATGGCCATCTCCGTGTTCCTGCACGCACGCTGTACTCCCGCACCATTTGGTCCATTACATCCACACCGCACTTTGTGTGGTTGTATTGTGTGACCGTGTTTGGCTTCCTTTTGTTGGTATCCTTAGTCTCAACCACGCTGTGCATGCTGCTGAGAATGTAGACGGCCTTCTTTCGTTTGGGTGCATACACTGTCAGTGTGGCATCAGTGGTTGAAAACACCTGAGTGGTGAATTCAGTGCGGTCCATCTGTCTAGCGGATTGAGGAATTTCCCGGCGACTCTTGTTGACTGTGCCGAGGATAGTGGTTTTCCGGCTAAGCAGTCATTGTGCAAGTGACAATGATGTAAAGAAATTGTTCGTGGTTACAGTTCTGCCCTTGTCCATGAATGATTCCATCAGCCTCATCACTACAGTTTCGGACAGTCTCTCCCCGCTGGGACGACTGGGGTCCTTGCCAAGATATGGGAGGACATTACAGATGTACTTTGATTTCAAGTCGCAGACTACTTTGAGAAGCAGTCACATCCCCCACAGCACAAAAGGCTGCATGCAAATTTCCTAAGGTGTTAGCAAATATTCCCAGCACAACAATGCAGCTGGGGGGTGGGCAGACACTCAGGAGCAGCTTACATTCTTTTGTTTACACTCTCTTACAAGACCTGAGGTGGATCAACACAATTCCCCCCTGCAGATTCCTCAGACAATGGCCACATTTACAAATGAAAGGAAATGCTAATTGGAGCCATCAGAGTTGTCAGTTTGGACTAAGGGTCATTTGACCCTCTTTCAGGACTTGAAGGGGGAGCTCGAAATTTCTGGGACTTCTAGTGTTAAGCGCTGCCCCTTTTCAACAATCTGGAAGAGGCGCAGAAACTGTTACAAAATGTCTAATTCCTTAGACAAATAAGGTATAAAGCATGTATTCCAGTTTTTTGGCACAAATCACACCGGAATTCTGGGACATTTTTATTAATTTATCTGCTCCATAGTTTGTGTTTCTCTTACATTTTGCTATGGTTAAAATTACTGCACTGAATGATCTACTGAAAAATATACATAAAAGTGCATAAGAATAACGACTAGAAGCCCTTTGGAACCCCATTTATCACTTTACATCTACATCTACTGTATACTACTAATACTACTGAAGATATTTCTTCTTTCATCAAGTATTCAGCATCCAATAGTAGTTGTATTGTATTTTAAGCTAAATGTATTATGTTTCCTTTTTACCATGAACCCCCAATTCAATAAATCTTGGCCATGGCTACAAAGCAGTAGCAAATGGAAGGAGGGTAGCTTATATATAGCAATAAAGATGATTCCTTATTTTAGTTATGTACTGATTTTTTTTGTCTTTCAGCCAAGTCCTTCTACCTCAAGTTTGAGTTCCACACATTCCGCTTCTCCAAATGTGACAAGTTCTGCCCCCTCAAGTGCTAGAGGTATTGTGTACATACGAATGTATGCTACAAAATATAGTCATATTCAGACCATTTCCAAGTACAATTTAAAGAGGACCTTTTTTCTCTAGCCCCATCATTCCTGAGCAGTCATTTCCGTTACTTATGTATTCCGTTACAACAGAGACTTATGCTCTCTGCTGTCAGGTGGTTGGTCCCTATCTGTCTACTCCAGCCCAGGTCTCCCTACCTGATATTAGAGAGTAAGATTATACTGAAAATAAGAGAAGTGATTACTTGGGAATGGTGAGGGCTAGAGAAAAAAAATTCCAACCTCTCCAGAATCAGCAACACAGCACCTTAGTGAATGGTGCAAATAGTTGATGTTGGTGGAGGCGCTGAAAGGTCCTCTTTAAATAAGCACTGTAATTTCAACAAAATGTATCACAAAGAAATGCCTGTATTGCACTTATCAGGCCTATTCCCTGCCCCCTCCTCCCCTTTGATATACGACCGTTCACTGGGCAAATTACTGCTGTAACTGACTTGAAGCGGATTGCAGGTCATGTGGTCAAGTGTATGGAGAGGGGAAGGGGAGGAGTGAGCCTTGATTGCTGGTGATAAAAGAAGAAATACATACTTAGTCTGATGCTGAAGCTAAGTAGTCATTTTCTTTTGCAACCCATTTGCTTTATTCACATTAGTACAGGCGAGTACTTCTCTGTATATGTTCTGCGTGGTCATAGGGCTCTTTCTGATTGAAAGAGAGACCGTTCTGAACTAGATTCTCTTACACTTTGTGTGTGCAGTGTATAGCAGCTAGTCTTCTCCCACCAGCTTAGAGAGTGTTGCATACTCCAAATATAGCATGCAGAGGGAGAAACCGCAGAAAACTGCAGAATATAAGTCATGTAATGACCAGGAAAACTGTTATTCTTCATGTACTCAAACATAACCGCTTATTCTGAAATGTTAAAGGGGCCATCCAAGATAGAGTACATAGCTTCTTTCTTTCAGAAAGAGCTCCACATTCCTCTTGACATTGACGTAATGTCCACTGGTCACATGGCAATTCTACAGCTCTGTTTCATTCAAATGACTCTAATCCCAGACAACCCCTGTAACAACTGATTGCTACATTACTGCTCTTACAATGGATGTCACCCAGCTTTTGTAAATTCCTTAAGTTTGTATTTGTCTAATTATTCAGACTTACAACATGCATACCTCTTGCCATTCAAGTCTCAAGGAATCCTAGGTAAAAATCTTGATAGGCTTTTCAAGAAATAGATAGAATTCTGAAATAGTCAATCATTTTAAGAATTTTTACTTTGAAAACTTAAAGGGGTTGTGTGGGATAAAATAAAAATGTAACCCTAAACTAAACCCCCCCCCCTGCCTAACTTCTAATTTACTTACAGTTTATGATATTCCAGTGACGTTCCATTTCCCCGTTTCCGTAAACGGAACGTCACCAATACTACCCACCCCATCATATTTACCTGGCTTCATTCTTCTGGGCGCAAAGCGTGTGTGAGAGAGGGAGGGGAGGGCGTGAGAGGGGGATCTGAGTGAACAGCAATGCATCATTGTAGTTGTAGGCTAAGACAGCAGGAAGCTACTCATGTAAACAAATGCAGAGGATGCCAGGAGCTCCCAGAAATCTCTCAAAACACTGCTAAAGGTATTTTGGTGCACTTATTAACCCATTAATAGCACTAAAATACCTTTTTTTAAAAAAAACATTTTTTTTGCCTGGAAAACCTCTTTAAGGACAATTTTTGCCTTCTTTTCAGAAATGAAAATGGTATTGTTGGTTATATATTTTCAACATTCTATGTATTAGTTGCCATATCCTGAATATGGCTATATACTGTTTTTTACACTATATATTATTTATTTATAAAGAACAAGTAAAGTTGACATGGATTCTATAGATAATTATATATCCCATTTTCTGAAAGATTGTACTCATTATTGTATCTTCTGTTTTAGCTTCCCCTCTGTTATCTGACAAACACAAGCATTCCAGAGAAAATTCCTGCCTATCCCCAAGAGAGAGACCATGCAGTGCTATATTTCCAATCCCTGCAGAACCACCACAGGTATCCAGCTTGTCAGCCAGCTTGAAAATGTTTTTTTGTTAAAAATAAAGTCAAATAAAATCAGAATGCAGAATATATAGCTCAGTTATTATCTGTTGAACAGTTATTGGTAAGCTGCAACATACAATATATGTATGTATTATGTTTAATATGCCTACTCTTGGCTTACTTAATGGTTAAAAGAACGCTGCTATTTGCTTTGATGAAAAGGTCAGTACTGCTGAGGTGCAGCGATGTGCTCTTCTTACTAAGTAGCTAATCTTTTGTAGGAAATCAGCAAGCTATGTTTTTCTCAGTACCTTCTTATTTTAATTGTTTGCTGGGTAGTTGCCTGGTAACCCCGTGCTAAGAAATTTAGATTTTTTTTTTTTTCTCACTTGCAGTCAAAATAAAACTTTTTGTGAATATTTAGACATGATATTTATTAGAAAGGAGTTAAAAATAGAGATACAGTGTAATATTATCAGCAAACATGTCTCAGATTCTAAAATAAGGCTATAAAAATATACTAGAAGGGAAAGTGTTGCCAGGAAATGACCTATTGCTTAAATCACATTTTTATGTTAAAACCTAACTAAACTTTCTAACAACCTTTGATTTTCTGGTAACCTGAATCTAAGGTTGCAGTCTAGCAGCTCTGTTACTTACAGAAATATCACTGGTTGAAAACCTAGTCTGAATAAGGATATTTATATGCATCTGCATATAAATATTCCAATCCTGGTTGTATTTTCAACCAGTGAAATCTCTGGAAATTATGAAGAATTTTGTTTGATATCAGTTTGATATCACCCGCCCCCAGCCTCATTTTACAAGCACATACAAGCCCAAGGTATGCCCTGTAATCAAAGCAGAGGTCATTGTGCAGAGAGGGTACTAGATAAGCTATGAAACCACCTATTGTGACTGGTGGATTTTGTGTCTTATGTGCAAATACATGATAGCCGTGATCATCAGTGTGCTGAAAAGTGAGGTGGCTACTGCTAAGAATTCTCCCACAGAACATTTTTTGTTTTAGGCTTGTGAGGCTTCATTTCCAGCTCCTAGTTCCTAAAGTTTTCACACCGTAAGCTTACTTCTAGTTTGACTGTTGGAGAAGGATGTATCACATATTTTCTGGTGTTTCATGGAAATAACAGTCAGCTGCTACAATGCGGAAACCATACTTTAACAGTAAATGCACAAGTTTTTTACAGTGGGCAATTAAAAACTATATTCAGCCACTACGCCTATTTTTGTTGTACCAAAGATTTCCTTTAAATATAAAAAGTAATATTAATGTATTTTCACTAAAGTCTACTGTGTAGAGATTTGAAGAAAGCCCACTGTCTGTTTCTTAACGTTTTCTTGCAATGCTTGTGTATTTGATTGTGTAACATATGGAGTTTAATAGCAATGGCAAATGGCAAAGCTCCCATGTCAGAATACAAACTGTTCATGAAAATCACAGGAATAATGTGGCTGCACTTTTGAAAATAAAAATATAGTTGTGGCCAATGTTTAACTGTACAAAAACCAAGACATGTCACTGATTTTGTCATCTACAGTATACGCTAACCTTTATTTGTCTGTTGTTTTAATATTTCTAGAGAGCACTTTTTAATCACATTGGAGAAAATACTTTGCCTCGGAGTGACCCAAACCTCTCAGCTCCAGATAAAGGTAACTTCTCCTCCCCTGAAAACATTACCAGAATTACCCAACTGATTCTTCAGTTGATATTTATATCATTACTCCATCTAGAATCATCTGCTTTAGGAAGTTGGGTGCACAAAATTAATCTTGGGAATATAAAAACACCATTTGCTAATTGTTACTATTACGTTGTTGTTGAGATTGGTGAGATAATTTCAGATATGATTTCGATCATAAAATTTGCAAGCAATTGAACAGATGTACAGTATAGACTAAATTTTTTGGTCCTGTCATCATCTTTTACTATAGGTTTTGGAGGTCATTATATTGTTGGCCCTGTTGTATGTGTTGGCCTCAATATGTCTACAATAATAGAAAAAAAAATGAATTGTTGCTGTTTGGAAACATTACTGTAGCTAGCAAAGTGTACTTATTTTTCATCAAAAGTTGAATTATCTGGCTGCATAAACCTTCATACGTCAAGTCAGTTTTTTGCTGCTAATAGCCCTATTATGGCTGCAGCAAATTTTACTTTGCTCCCTGAGACAGGGGGCATGTACAATAAGGAACAGTCTGTTTTTTTTTCATGTAATTCTACCAGGTAAAATAGCAAATGAGTAGCTGAGAAAAGCCCAAATGAACATAATATAGGAAGTCTAGGCATACTGAACTGCAAATTCAGGTTATGATGCTGCTAAACAGATCCCTGGCCCAGAAAAAGAGAAATCTGAGCACAATCAGGAAAACGGTCTATGACTATCATCCCATCAGCAATAACACAAACAGCTAGTCACAAGTTTATATAAATACATCGTAAACTATCCTTACATTGTAGAACAGAGGTCAACAACCTTTGGTACTCCAGCTGCTGTGAAACTACAACTCCCAACATGCTCCATTCACTTCCATAGGAGTTCTAAGAACAGCTTAGCAAGTATGCATGCTGGGAGTTGTAGTTTTATAACAGCTGGAATGCCGAAGGTTGCCTACCTTTGTTGTAGAAGCTGCAGAATCCTCTCAGTGCCTCAGTGTACAGGCAGGAAAAGCTGAGAGCCGATGTGTAGTGGCTGTGAGGATAACCAGCCCTTCCACTCCTAAGCTGTCTGAAAATTTTGTGACCGTTTAGTAAATTTTTTGCGTCTTTAGAAATTCCATTGATTAAAAAGTCTTGAGCCTAAAGATTGTTTTCTAATATCTGGAAATCACCAGCGTTAATGAGATTATCTTATTACTAACACTTATGCCCTATTCACAGACGTAAGAATGACCACCATTCCATTCACTTCTCAAAGATTGTCCAAATGGGTAATCTCAGTTTGTCTCAAATACTGTGGTGGTCATGCATGCGCACCATAACGGAATGTGTCGTGATTGCTGGGGTTCCTAGTGGTTGAACCCCAGCGATCAATCGCTTATTCTCTCTAATGTGGATTGGGAATACATGTTAATAACATATATCCCTTTAACATATATAACCTTATTAAATGTGTTTTTAATCCATGCCAATGATATTGTGACAATCAAAGTAACTTATAGATAAGTAGCCCTTACCAATGTGATAATCTAACATCTAAAATACTTTAAGACGACAATCAATGCCAATAAAAGCATTAGTATTGGCATCTAGGCCATACCCAACATTTCCACACTTGTGATCTTCTCCGTTTCCAAATTATGCTACATGGCTATTAATACAAGAGTAAGATTACTTTGTTGGTAGTGCAGAGACAGCAGATCGTGACTATACATCTTGGACTGCATTGGTTGTATTGCCCAGCTGATGACCTGGGCCTCATTGCGATATACCTGAATTCAATGCAATGTTTTCCATACTTTAATGTTCAGGTAGTAGCGCACTCCTGGACACTGCCATTTGCCCAGACATAAATAAGAACTTCTCCTTGTGAGAGTTTGATGCAGCAAAGAGCACAAGCTCTTAGGTACACAGTCGGTAAGCATCACAGTCCCAGCCTTGGATAAATATGATGTGCTATCCGAGAAGCCACCATAAGCACTTGTTTAACCTCCTCTGTGCTAATGTGTCAGACATCTCTGTTAATGTCTTATATGTACGTATCTACTAAACTATAAAACTGCATTTGCAGTATACTATACAGTGCTGGCCAAAAGTATTGGCACCCCTGCAATTCTGTCAGATAATACTCAATTTCTTCCAGAAAATGATTGAAATCACAAATGCTTTGGTAATAATATCTTCATTTATTTTGCTTGCAATGAAAAAACACAAAAGAGAATGAAAAAAAAGTCAAATCATTGATCATTTTACACAAAACTCCAAAAATGGGCCGGACAAAAGTATTGGCACCCTCAGCCTAATACTTGGTAGCACAACCTTTAGACAAAATAACTGCGAACAACCGTTTCCGGTAACCATCAATGAGTTTCTTACAATGCTCTGCTGGAATTTTAGACCATTCTTCTTTGGCAAATTTCTCCAGGTCCCTGAGATTTGAAGGGTGCCTTCTCCAAACTGCCATTTTGAGATCTCTCCACAGGTGTTCTATGGGATTCAGGTCTGGACTCATTGCTGGCCACTTTAGAAGTCTCCAGTGCTTTCTCTCAAACCATTTTCTAGTGCTTTTTGAAGTGTGTTTTGGGTCATTGTCCTGCTGGAAGACCCATGACCTCTGAGGGAGACCCAGCTTTCTCACACTGGGCCCTACATTATGCTGCAAAATTTGTTGGTAGTCTTCAGACTTCATAATGCCATGCACACGGTCAAGCAGTCCAATGCCAGAGGCAGCAAAGCAACCCCAAAACATCAGGGAACCTCCGCCATGTTTGACTGTAGTGACCGTGTTCTTTTCTTTGAAGGCCTCTTTTTTTTTCCTGTAAACTCTATGTTGATGCCTTTTCCCAAAAAGCTCTACTTTTGTCTCATCTGACCAGAGAACATTCTTCCAAAAAGTTTTTGGCTTTCTCAGGTAAGTTTTGGCAAACTCCAGCCTGGCTTTTTTATGTCTCTGGGTCAGAAGTGGGGTCTTCCTGGGTATCCTACCATAGAGTCCCTTTTCATTCAGACGCCGACGGATATTACGGGTTGACACTGTTGTACCCTCGGACTGCAGGGCAGCTAGAACTTGTTTGGATGTTAGTCGAGGTTCTTTAGCCACCATCCGCTCAATCTTTCGTTGAAATCTCTCGTCAATTTTTCTTTTCCGTCCACATCTAGGGAGGTTAGCCACAGTGCCATAGGCTTTAAACTTCTTGATGACACTGCGCACGGTAGACACAGGAATATTCAGGTCTTTGGAGATGAACTTGTAGCCTTGAGATTGCTCATGCTTCCTCACAATTTTGCTTCTCAAGTCCTCAGACAGTTCTTTGGTCTTCTTTCTTTTCTCCATGCTCAATGTGGTACACACAAGGACACAGGACAGAGGTTGAGTCAACTTTAATCCATTTCAAGTGGCTGCAAGTGTGATTTAATTATTGCCACCACCTGTTATGTGCCACAGGTAAGTAACAGGTGCTGTTAATTACACAAATTAGAGAAGCATCACATGATTTTTCAAAGGGTGCCAATACTTTTGTCCACCCCCTTTTTTATGTTTGGTGTGGAATTATATCCAATTTGGCTTTTTGACAATTCTTTTTGTGGTTTTCCATTGAAGACAAATTAAATGAAGATATTATTACCAAAGCATTTGTGATTGCAATCATTTTCTGGAAGAAATTGAGTATTATCTGACAGAATTGCAGGGGTGCCAATACTTTTGGCCATCACTGTATATAGACTTTATTTACTTGTTTATGTACTAACAACCATTGACAAGGTAAGTGGCCTATATACCACAGGCTGACTTTGTTTCTGACTGGTACTGTGCTGCTTATTCTACATTGGCCCCATATTAGTGACTAGTAATAATCACCTTGCCAATAATGCATATTAGTGTGATTCAGCGACCCTGAATTTGCTCTCCACCACGTGTAACAGAAGTGTACACTTTCCTCTTAATATTGGCACATTGGGCTCCTTCCTGCCTGTACATAATTACAAATTGCTGCTGCGAGACTTTTGAATAAGATAGATGGAGGCCATTATTTTAGTACAAAATTATCTTAATTGCTAATCATTAAGGCTTGTAATTCACATTCTGAATAAAGAAAGTGACATAAGATAAAGAGCAGTCAGTGTATTTGGCACAGGCATTGATATTCCTAGAGGTAAATCAGGCTTAATTAGACACTTTGATGTATCTGGGTTTCCACCCAATGAGCAAATTTATTAATTGCCTGATTGTATAATTCTGCCCTGTTATGAATGTTAGCAAGAAATATATATTATTAAGTGGCCAAAGTATATACATATTTGTTTAGTGTGTCAATTGTAAAAGCCCTTAAAAGGTGTTATCTAGAAAAAAACTGAAACATTTCGGAGCAGGTTGCTTGTCTACCTACTTAATGGAAAAGAAGACAAGTGTTCAGATATTGACCTGATCTATATGCCTGGTTATAGATGGTGGCTAAGTCTTATAATCTTAGCATATTATCTTGGGTTCACTAAACTAATTGAAGGTCTTTTTTGTGTTTTTTGCTGTCTTTATTTAATTTGCTACCGATTAACTATTAGACTATTAAACTTATATATAGCATTGGCTTTGCCACAGGCCTTTCACTCTTTTGATATATTTTGCTCTTCACGTTTTGTAATCCCAGTCCAGTACTCCAACCTTTATTACTTGTACTAGAGCAAGCCAAATTCCAATGCCGTATATTGCTTAATAGGTCTGGACAACTTCTATGTATCTGCACTGCATCTGTTTCTCTCATCTTGCTGTCTGCTTAGATAATAATGCTGCGCATAATGTAATCATTCCTCTCCCCGACTAGATTAATCCTATTCTATGTCATCTAGAAGCAGGGTGCCTAATGTGGTTATGGCTTCCTCTTTAATGTCTGCATTATCTCCACATCAGTGTAAGAGAATTATCAGGACTCTCTATTGTGATTAATATATATATATATATATATATATATATATATATATATATAACACATCATAATATGATAACTAATGGTAATGCAACTAATGAAAAGGTAATGACTAGATCTATTTTGCAGGTAAATAAAAGGGGTCTGTCGCTAGGACCTTGTCACCATATAGCTGATCTGGGGAAGAGGTGTTCTATGTGCTGTGTGTACAAGAGGGTGCTGATAAGTCTTTGACTTTGTGTAAAAAACAAGAAGACAAGATATTGAATTGAAAAATAAATGTACTTTACATATTGCCCCCAGAACTCCACACACTTAAGACTTTGTTGTTCACATTTTTAACCCATCCACAAAAAAAATTGTTTTGAATGTGCCAGCTTATGTGGCTTTCTTAATGTTTGAAACATTCTTCCCTTGACATGTTTCCTGAAGACAGGAAAGCAGTAATAGTTCAAAGGGGATGAATCTGGATGGTAGGCTGAGTGACTTAAGGTAGCACTGTCTTGAAGAAACAGGACTCCTTTTGAAAGTTTTCTTGATATTTGGATACCAGTTGCTGCTTCAGTTTGTTGAGAAGGGCAGTGTAGTAACTTGTTGTGATAGCTGCTCCCTTGTTCAGGTAAACTACAAGAAAAAAATCTTTGGATCTTTTTTATTTCTCTGCTGTATTTTTAACAGTTATTCTTTGATCATCTCGGATCAGGCAATGAATAGCATTCACACTTGTCACTCAAGTTGGTCTCCCTGAAAGTTCCTGTTGCCAAAATGTCCTGTTTTAAATTTAGCAACCAAGTTCTTAAAGGGATTTTCCCAGGAACATAACATTATTAGACTTGTAGACAATTAAAAGTTAACTATTTTTGCAAATGTAAATAAACATTTTGCAGAGTTTTAAGGATTTTCATAGTGGTGACAGTCTTTTCTCTGGATTGGTTGCCAATGGATATGGCCATGAATGTGGAAACTTTCCATGGTCTGGCACTTGTTAGAAACCTTGTCATGTTTTCCTTATTGTGCATTGGTTATCACGCAGGGACAGTTCATGCACAAGAAGATAAACTGGCCACAAAAAGGAAATTATGTCTCAGTTTTAGAATATAGAACGCTCCTGCGTTCATGGTCCTATCCATTGGCAACCAATCAAGACAACAAGACTGTCACCACTAAGATGGTTAGAGAAATTCTTTAAAGCTCTGCAATATTTTAATATTTTTTTGTCTATAATTGGTTACAGTTGTGAGAATACTCCTTTAACGGTGGAGTATGAAAAGTATGTATCATCCAATGTAACAAATTTATCATTGTAATTTTGTTTGGTCAAGTTCCCTTTCAGGAAAAGACACTTTATTAGTGCTCAGCATTGTGTAGTAATAAAATCACCATTGATCTGTGCCATTTTTATGTCAGATCTTCAAAAAATGTCACCATGACATCTTCTTTAGGTAGAGCGTTCCATAGTTTCACTGCTCTTATGGTAAAGATCTTCTTTCCTCTAGATGTACAGTAGTGAATGCCCTCTTGTTATCTTTATAGTCTTGGGTATACTGTAAATAGATTATGAGAGATATTTCTGTGTTGACCTTTTTTATATGTATACATTGCCCCTCATGTCTTTTTGAAAACTAAATAACCTTAATTTTGGAAATATTTCTGAGTACTGTAATGTACCCATTCCATTTATTATTTTGGTCACCCTTCTTTAAGGCCATGCAAGTTCTAATACGTCTATTTGTGCTCTGATTCCTAACACTGTTCATAATATTCTGTGTGCAGTCTGACTAGTGGTTTTTGAAGTGGCAGAACTATGTTCATGTCATGTGCATGCATGAACATTTTGACATATCCCATGATCTTATTTGTCTCTGCAGCTGCCTGACACTGGTTGCTACAGTTAAATTTCCTGTCAACTAAAATTCTAATTAAGAGTCCTTTTCCATGTCAGTTTTACCCAGTTTATTCCCATTTAGTATACAATCTTGGCATGTGTTTATCCTTCCCATCTGCATACTCATACATTTCTCAGTATTATCCTTTTCCTGACATCCACTGTACTCTTACGGTTGGTTATTTCAATATGTGGGCCATGGGCATTAACCCCACTGCAATTTTGGGGTGAATCTATGGCCCCAGGAGTGAGATCTGGGGCTTGTGATTTGTTTGTATGACAGCCAAAAGCCTATTGAAGGTTCTCAGGCATGTCATACTATTGCTTCTATTACACTAGGCAGCCTGTAATAGAAACATTGGTATTTCTCAATACACTGCAATGTATTGAATTAGCATCAGACTCCCTGGGGTTAAAAACCCCTTGGAGGTCTAAAAATAAAGGTAAAATTAAAAAAAAAAAAAAGTAAAATTATATATAAAAATAAAAATTCAAATCATTCCCCTTTCCCCCCCGAACACACATAAAAATAAATACAGTGTAACACAAACATATTAGATATCCCTGTGCCAGAAAATGCCTGGTGTACAAACCTATAAATCCAAAACTTTTTTTTTTGCTGTTGCAGGAACAAAAAAAAAAATCAAAAGAACCACACTACCATTTTTTTGCTGTTTTTGCCTTCCATACAAAATTTGTATAAATAGCTATCAAAACAATAAACATTTCCCAAAATGGTATAAATAAAAAGTACATCTGGCCCTGCGAAAAAAAAAAAAAAAAGACGACTTATGCATCCCTGTATATGGAAATATAAAAAAAAGTTACCGGTGTCAGAATATGCTGTAATCATACTTACCCACAGAATACAGATGACATGTCATTGTGACTGCACAGTGAACGCTGTAAAAACAAAGCCCGTAAGAAAGACTTGCAAACTCAGTTTTTCTCTAATTCTACCCCGTTCTGATATTTTTCCAGCTTCCCAGTAATTAAATATTAAATTGTACCATGGCAAAGTAGTGAAACTATGGCTGTTTAGAAGCAAGTCTTGGTAGAGTTAGTTAATTGTTAAGATGTTTCTCTCTGCACTGTACACTCGGGTGCAGCTGTTTAGTTTGCATTGCACCACTAAATGTTGCTTTATTAAAGGGAATTTGTCAGGACAATTTGGGACACTAAACCACCCACACGTCCATATGGACCTGAGGTTTAGTGTCCCAAATCATCCTGTTATAACGCAATCCATGGCCACATTAAAAATAAAAAAGCTTTATACTCACCCCGCGCCTGCGCAGTTCTTCACTGAAGCCAGAGGAGTACACCTCGGCTTCAGTGCACATGCCCCGCAATTGTGCAGTGAAGCCGGGGTGTCCATCTTTGGCTTCACTGAAGATCAGCGCAGGCGCCGGGAGGCGTACCAACAAAGAAGCTCATGAATAAGCCGGACTGTTCTCGCCGAACAGCGTTGATCGGACCCTTCTCTAGGTAAGTATAAAGGTTTTTTATTTTTAATGAGCCTGCGGATTGCATTACAACAGGGCGATTTGAGACACTAAACCCCAGGTCTATAAGGACCTGTGGGTGGTTTACTGTCCCAGATTGAACTGACAGATTCTCTTTAAGGTGTGGTGACAGATTACCTTTAAAATTGCAAGCTGTAAACACTGTAGTTAAAGAATATTTTTATTTTTCATGCAAAAAACTTTACTGTACCACGCAAGTGTTTTCTTCAGTCCTTTCAGCCTTGCTAATTTATGAAGTCATTGCTCATTTATGTCATTCCAATTTCTTGCTTTCTCTGTCATATAATCTACATTTTTGTGCTTCTCTGCACCATGAAATGTAAAAGGTTGCTGTCGTCTGCACAATAGACAATAAAACATTCAGGTCTGACTTTAAAAATTCACAGTGAAATTCAAGGTTGTTTGTGACATTTCTGCTCCAATTTTACAGCAGTGAACACAACCCCAAGCAGTTGGAGCCTGGATAGTGGGAAAGAAGCCAAAAACATGTCAGAAAGTGGAAGGCTCATAACTCCCCCTGTTCCACCCAGACCTACACAAGCCGGTAGGTCTGCTCTCCATAAGAAGCCTCTGCTCAGATTTATGTTGATGAAATTTAAGTAACTTCATGCACACTAGTTTTATTGCCTTTAATTATATGAAAGTTTTGCAACACATTTCAAGAGGTAGGATGGGTTTCAGCAAGTAAAAATCTTTTTTTTTTTTTTTTTTTTTTTTTTGTCTAATGGAAAATTTCTCAGCTTTCCAATATACATTCTGTATCATTTGTTTATGGATTTCAATATTCCTGCTTACAGAGAAGTTGCTTCCACACCATCTCACCAGTGATTGATAGCTGCTATATACAGTCATATGAAAAAGTTTGGGCACCCCTATTAATCTTAATCATTTTTAGTTCTAAATATTTGGGTGTTTCCAACAGCCATTTCAATTTGATATATCTAATAACTGATGGACACAGTAATATTTCAGGATTGAAATGAGGTTTATTGTACTAACAGAAAATGTGCAATATGCATTAAACCAAAATTTGACCGGTGCAAAAATTTGGGTACCCTTATCATTTTATTGATTTGAATACTCCTAACTACTTTTTACTGACTTACTGAAGCACAAAATTGGTTTTGTAACCTCACTGAGCTTTGAACTTCATAGCCAGGTGTATCCAATCATGAGAAAAGGTATTTAAGGTGGCCAATTGCAAGTTGTTCTCCTATTTGAATCTCCTCTGAAGAGTGGCATCATGGGCTCCTCAAAACAACTCTCAAATGATCTGAAAACAAAGATTGTTCAACATAGTTGTTCAGGGGAAGGATACAAAAAGTTGTCTCAGAGATTTAACCTGTCAGTTTCCACTGTGAGGAACATAGTAAGGAAATGGAAGACCACAGGGACAGTTCTTGTTAAGCCCAGAAGTGGCAGGCCAAGAAAAATATCAGAAAGGCAGAGAAGAAGAATGGTGAGAACAGTCAAGGACAATCCACAGACCACCTCCAAAGAGCTGCAGCATCATCTTGCTGCAGATGGTGTCACTGTGCATCGGTCAACAATACAGCACACTTTGCACAAGGAGAAGCTGTATGGGAGAGTGATGCGAAAGAAGCCGTTTCTGAAAGCACGCCACAAACAGAGTCACCTGAGGTATGCAAAAGCACATTTGGACAAGCCAGCTTCATTTTGGAAGAAGGTCCTGTGGACTGATGAAACAAAGATTGAGTTGTTTGGTCATACAAAAAGGCGTTATGCATGGCGTCAAAAAAACACAGCATTCCAAGAAAAACACTTGCTACCCACTGTAAAATTTGGTGGAGGTTCCATCATGCTTTGGGGCTGTGTGGCCAATGCCGGCACCGGGAATCTTGTTAAAGTTGAGGGTCGCATGGATTCAACTCAGTATCAGCAGATTCTTGAGAATAATGTACAAGAATCAGTGACGAATTTGAAGTTACGCCGGGGATGGATATTTCAGCAAGACAATGATCCAAAACACAGCTCCAAATCTACTCAGGCATTCATGCAGAGGAACAATTACAATGTTCTGGAATGGCCATCCCAGTCCCCAGACCTGAATATCATTGAACATCTGTGGGATAATTTGAAGCGGGCTGTCCATGCTCGGCGACCATCAAACTTAACTGAACTGGAATTGTTTTGTAAAGAGGAATGGTCAAAAATACCTTCATCCAGGATCCAGGAACTGATTAAAAGCTACAGGAAGCGACTAGAGGCTGTTATTTTTGCAAAAGGAGGATCTACTAAATATTAATGTCACTTTTCTGTTGAGGTGCCCATACTTTTGCACCGGTCAAATTTTGGTTTAATGCATATTGCACATTTTCTGTTAGTACAATAAACCTCATTTCAATCCTGAAATATTACTGTGTCCATCAGTTATTAGATATATCAAATTGAAATGGCTGTTGCAAACACCCAAATATTTAGAACTAAAAATGATTAAGATTAATAGGGGTGCCCAAACTTTTTCATATGACTGTATAAAGATATATCCACAGCAACCTTCAAGTACTGGTGAGACAGGAGAAGCACTCTTATAACTTTGACTTTGGGTCTGCTTTATTTTCTTTTACTGTAACAAGTTGTTTTGATGCAGTTTAGTAAAATATCCCAGTGGACTTGTCATTTGAACATGCTTGCTTTTATCTCCTACCCGCTCAGTGTTGTACCATTACGTCATGCTGCACATATAGCTAATGCTGAGCGCTGTAATAGTATGGTGTTGCAAGGTAGTAGGCATAGAAGTTGTACCTGCTACATTGGTTCCAGATGCTGGCTGTGTTACATAACTGGCACCCTGCTGTCACTGCACAAGTTGAGGATAAATCAGATTTTGGCAGGTTAAGACTTTAGTTGCCATGATCAATACTGATCTTAGTATGCATGTAAATTGCTAAAAAGGAGGGCTTCTTTCCACAGCACGATTGCAGGGTGCTATGGGGTTGCTATGGCAGACTCTTGGCTGTCATGTACGGATGCCTATAAGTTCCAGCCAGAGACAGGACATAATAGGCATCTGGTAAAATGTACAATATACTGCAGTACAGAAGTATTGCAGTATATTGACCAGGTGTTCAAATGATTTAAAAAAAAGTTTTCATACTTTTTAATAGTATAAAAAAAATACAAAAAGGTAAAGAACAAATTAAAGTAAAGTAGATAAATAGTATAAAATGTAATTGGTATCACTGTCTGTGTAAAGGTCCGAAATTAAATTATAGTTTTAGTTATCCCATACAGTGAATACCACAATGTGAGACTTTTTGTTTTTATTGGTTCTTACCTACCTCCAAAAAAGGAATGAATGTGATCAAAAATTCATATGTAGTCAGATATTGTACCAATAAAAAAAATGAAACTCTCCATCCAAGAACCAATCCCTCATTAAGATCTGTCAACCAATAAAATAAAAAAAAAAAGTTATATAGATGTCAAAATATAGTGCCCCCTTGCAATTTTGTTTTTGGAATGAGGTTTTATTTTGGAAAAGTAGTAAAAATGAATGAATTTC
This sequence comes from Leptodactylus fallax, assembly GCA_947044405.1. Classification (NCBI taxonomy): domain Eukaryota; kingdom Metazoa; phylum Chordata; class Amphibia; order Anura; family Leptodactylidae; genus Leptodactylus; species Leptodactylus fallax. The sequence continues at coordinate 560,595 of CAMRHE010000011.1, read as the reverse complement.
AACATAGGCTGTGTCCTGAAGGGTTTAAAAGTATTGCCAACTTATGGTAAAAGTTAATTATGAACTAATTAATTAATTAACTAAGTAATTTTAATCTGAATAATTGAAATTTTGATTTTTAATATTTTCTGTAATTTGTGTATTTGTAATAAATAAACATAATCAACCAAAATTTTGTATAAACATAAAGTATATTGTGACGCGAGAAAACAGTCTTACAATCACTTGTAAATGTGTTATAAAGTTACTGTATTGTTGCATAAAAGGACACGTCAGATTTAAAAAAAAAAAAAAAGGGCTTGAGTGTTAAAGTCCAAACTGGGATGCCTCCTTAACCACTTTTGGACCACCTAGACATATGAAATAAACGGGCGGTCCGGAAGAGGTTAAGGATGCTTCCAAATTTGGGCTTTAATATTCGACCACTATATTTCAAATCTGATGTCATTGCCGAGTTAAGCAGCTGCAAAGTGGGAAACCAACTGTTACTACAGCCGGAACTCCTATAGGAAAGACAGGGATAGTTTGTCCCAATTGCATTGCCATCCCTGCCTTCTCTGTGTACACATGCAAACTGCTAAGGGCCAGAGACTGTATGAGCTGCTGGGTCCTAGAGGACCCAGATTAGTTCAGCAGTAAGTGTTAGGAGGCTGCATTCCATTCCACCTGTAACTGGGGCCATTTGCAGGGGAAATCAGGGGTAAAAAAAAGAACATTTAAATGCACAATGTGTAAAAAAAACAATAATAATAAAAAAGCCAATACCATGTTCATGTTGTCAGTTCTAGCCCCACCCCCAGCAACACAACAGTGTCTTTTACGTAAAAATTGTGCTAAAAAAATAAATAAATAAATAAACATGAAAAATGTGAAACACACATTTCCCCTCCTTTTTTGTTAAAATTTGCTTGGATATTAAAATAAAGAAAAAACATGGAAAAATAAAAGTATAGCATATGATATACAATATAAAATATATAAAAATAAAATCCCTGTTTATCATCGAAAATAGACTCAAAAATTATTTGATTAACTCAAGGGAAAAAAATGTTATAGCCCTCAAAACCGCAAGCATAAAAAAATCCAAAAATGTGTCCGTTCCTGAGCAAGGGAAAATGACCCAGTGTGAAGTGGCTAAAGGGTTTGTTTCACGAACACCACTTTTCCCCTATCCACAAGATATGAGACAAGTGACCGCTTGCAGGGGGATCCACCCCAGAAACCACACCAATTATGGGAATGGGAGTCCTGTGGACATTAGTCACCACTACATACAAACAGGGGACATGAGACCCCCATTCTCTTGAACAATTAGGCTTCCAGTGGTGGGACCCTCAAAAGTCAGACACTTGTCCACATGGTGTTCATGGGCCAAAACCTTTAAATTGGACATCATATTGTAATAAATCTGTTTTAATAGTCAGAAGTCTTTCATTTGACGATTTTACATTGCAGAAAGCTGTGCAGTATTCGGGTGGTAAATCCACTGCGTCAGTAATTCAGCAAGACAGGGGCATAGCTAACATAATAATGCAAAATTAGCTTGTTGGTGTTTTCTGTAGTGCAGAATCTATTACATTATTTGCTCTTTATTCATTTCAGCTTCTCCAGCTAGAAACATTGCTGCAGTGTCGCCTTCTATAATGGGAAGATCCCCAATGAAGGTAACCTGTTCTCTGCATTTTTCAGTATACATACAACCAGTTGTTAGCATGTAGCACTTCTTGAACTACAAGCAACCAGCAGAGGGCAAACTTGCACCATAGTTTACTTCTTGCTCCCTTTTATATAACATTTCCACTGAAGCTTGATGCAGTTTTATTCTCTTGTCTGATGGAAAAATAATAATACTTGCTTTGTTCTCAGATAAATTAATAAAGCTGGTTACCTATTTTTGTCTGTTATGAAAACAGAATTGTAAGGGTCACTACATAAACACAGCTTCTCTGCTGTTGTATACTGTGCTAGGTACAAAAATAATAACCAGAATGAATATGGCAGTCTAATATGTTGTGTAAGTTATTATAAAACCCATGGGAGCTGATAATACTGTAGGCACACATTGTAAATGGCACATTGTTTGCTTAGTAAACATATGCCTTACTACTTGCAGATGGAAGAAAAATGTACGAGGATATGGTGATTGCTTTGTGTGCTGCTCTAATGAGTGCTTTGTTGGTCTGATAACTTCCCCTATGTACAGTGTCATACACAAGACTGCTCTGTATACAGTGTCACATGCAGTACATCACTATGTACAGTGTTATATACAGAACTGCTCCATATTCAGTGTCCTATATAGTACTCCCCTATGTACAGTGTCATACTCAAGACTGCTCTGTATACAGTGTCACATGTAGTACACCACTATGTACAGTGTTATATACAGGACTCCTCCATATAAAGTGTCATACATATGGATCATCCTATGTACATTTGATATACAAGACATCTACATAGACAGTGTCATTCACAAGGCGTCTCATGTTACTTCTGTATAACAACATCTGTTAAGGCTCTGTTCACACTGTTCCTACTTTCTTTTGAGGTTTAGAAAGTAGTTCTGACAACTATATCACAAGATATTAAGAAAGGGCCACTGTTTAGTGCTATGTTAGATAAAAGGTATGTTAACTCCTTTAGGGTTTTACTTTCACAAAGGCAGATATATAAACTTTATTCATTGTCTTTCAGGGCTCAATGCAGTCATTTACTCCATCCCCTGTGGACTGCCATCCATCTAGCATCATGTCTAATTCTCCAGTGTTGTCTGGAAGCTGCAGCAGTGGCATTTCTTCCTTAAGTCGTTGCAGCATTTCAGAAATGTCAGGTTTTGAGAGTCAATTTTTTGAGCAAACAGGATCTGGCTCAAGTTATGCTATATCAGAGGAACCAACCCGAAAGGAGAATAAAACACCCCCCCCCTACAGTGTGTATGAACGGACTTTAAGGCGTCCTGTACCCGTACCTCAGTGTCTTTCCATACCTGCCCCGATTGACCCTCCAGCTTTACCACCCAAACCTGGCCCAGCACGTCCAACAAGTTTGGAGAATGGCAAAAGGACTGATCCATTGCCGCGCCCAAGGCCTTTCCCAAGGAAAGTATCTCAGTTGTAACAGAATTGCTGAACAAACAATATGACCTTGCAGAACAAGTAACCCTGAGGGGTCCAGTGATAAATGTAGACTGCAGAAGGGTTATAGATGTGATAAAAGTATGGGCACTTTAATTGTTTACTATTTGGTTCTCTTAAAGAAGTGAAGAATTTCGTTATGTATTATTGTTTTGCACATTATTATAGAAATATTAATTCAGGAGTAACTTGACAAGAGGCACTTTGGATCACATACAAAAACTACATCCATTCACAGAGTATGTGCGCTTACTGGATATGAAATTGATATCATCATTTCTTACAGTTTTTATTAATCTATATATGATCTTGAATTATTTGTTCCATAGATTGTTTTTGTGTTTTGATTTTATTTTAAAGATACTTGATTCATTGCTTTTAACCATTAAACCAGCCAACAATTCCAAATTTGTTATATGCACTAACTTCAAATTTATAATATTAATTTCAAGACCCGGTTAACATATTACTTTTATGATTAAAGTAGTTTCTCTGAATGAGGGATTTTACATGTATAGTGTATATATAAATTTTTGCTCGGCAGTGATAAATTATCTTCCGTACTTTGTGCATTTTGTATATGCAGAGACAATTTTAATGTTTTATTAACTCAAGGGGGGCGGATTCTCAGAACTGCATGTACATTATTACAAGGTCGCTCTGGTGGTTAGAGCAGAAAAGTAAATACTGTACGCTACATATATGTCTCTACTTACAGCCATGCTATAGGCTGTTTGATGTGCATCCACTTGTCAAAACAGTGTATGAAAGGCAGTAAAACTAGGGTTGCTTTAGTGGTTCAGTAATGCAGAACTTTTCTACAGCTTTGTGTATGTGGAATTTTTATGTTGTTGTATTTGAAACAATGGATCTGAGTTAGATTTTTACGGTAGGTAGCTTAAATTACTCTAGTCAATGGAATATAAGGCTCTGTTCACATTAATATCATGACTTCAGTCTTAACCAAGCCATTCCAACTTTTAAAACCTATCCAAATGTTCCAGAGAGATTTCTTGACATTTATTTGACCCATCTTAGGTATTTTTTTTTTAATGGCAAAAGAAGCACTATGATATTCTTGTCATCACAAAGCAAAAGAAGCCCAGCACAATGAAGAGTGGTGTCAGTGTGAACACAGGTAAAGGAAAGAAAGACCAGGATTGGCATTTATTAATTCGTTTATGTCTGATTTTATGCCCCAAAAAAGCCACATAGTTGCAACTTTTTTTGGCACTTGCACAACGCTGAGGAAAGTGGATTTGGCCTACTGGTAATAGGCATGGCCTGCAACTTCTTTGCAGGTTTCTTAATACTGTAGTCAGAAAATAAACAATTTTTGCACAGCATCACACAACTCACTATTCTGTCAAACATGTCATGACTTTAACATCACTGGCAATTCACTTTGTGTCATTTATTCTTTATGACCTTTAATGTGGTTAAAAGCATAAAGGTAATATTACCCAAATGTATATAATTAGACTCATTTTATTCATATTTATCCATTTAGCGATTTTTCTTCGCTGAGATAAGGCCCATTTATCATTCAGAAGGGGCGTCTTTGTCATATTCTTTGTGGCATGGTATTTGCAGGGATGTAGCTATAGAAACACATAGTTAGCAATTGCACCAGTGTGTTGAAGGTCCTGGGGGTGCTCAAGGGCCCCTCTGCTACATATGTGTGTGTGTTGTTAGAGATTTTGCATTGAATGTAACGCCTCTGGTTATCTTTGTGTGTGTACCTTTTACTCACAGTTGACTCTAAATCAGATCCATTGTTAATAGTGCCTTGCATTTAATCCCTTTTTGCAACCCTAATGTTTTTAGAAGTGAAGATGTGTGTGTTCCCTGAGAACAGTATTGCAGATGCTGGGACTATTTTAATTCGAATTCAGTATATTTTGGTTATGCAGTAGACCAAGCAATACAAGTAACATTTTATATATCAGGCGTACTATTTTTTTTAGTCTCCCAAGTGCAGTATTCCTATTGAGAGTTGATCTAGTGGAAGGTAAAAATACATAGTCCAATTTGCCTTAGATTAGAAAAATTCCTTCTTGACCCCCATCTGGGGTTTCAGTGCTGTTTTCAGAGAGCCTGCAATACCTATGATATGAGAGGTACTGTGTATCCACTTGTCAATCATATTTAATGATATATTTGGTCAGGTATTGGATGAACGTGCAACATTCTGAAAATGCTAGTCATTGCTGTGCTAACTTGGATCTATGGAAGCATCCATTTAGATCACTAACTTCTGACACAGCAGTAGAACTGCAATAAAACCGGGTTTACTGCAGGTCATCTATGAAAATATACAATTTTCTGCAGAATGTGCAAAAAAAAAAAAAAAGTAACAGTGTAACAATGCTTAACTTACTTTCCAGCAACTAAAAGATATAATGTGCTTTCTGTATTAAACTGATGGATACTTGAAGCTAGGAAATGTATTTAATCTATGTAGTGCTGTAAGGTGCCAGTATATTTCATATGTAGATGTAACATTGATCCACACAGACTCTATGCTGCATGCAAGTATGCAATATTCTGCAGAAAAATGTACACCTATTAAGAACATTGCATATGTGAACAGATTAGTGAAGGTAAGAAGTACTAAGCTTAGTACTGTAGGGTATATTTATGTATTCAGTATGTATACATTAATAACATAGATTTTTCTGAGGTATTTTTGGCAGAGAACTATATTTCTCTGCATGTTTCTATTTATTAGTATCTGAGAGTGATCATTTTGAGCGCTCCACAATGTAAATTGAGATGTCCTGTATAGATGCCAGTACAACAGTGCCCCACTTACCAAGTTATCACAACAGTGATGGGATGATGGCTTGGATCTTGAGAGCAATAATTGTTAATATAAGCACCTCTAAGTACATTGGCTCAATGGGTCATTTAGTATGCACATAGTTATATTAGCCCATACATGTGGATGAAACAGACAAACTGTTTCCCATAAACCTGCAGGTAATGGTGCAGCAGGATTTATTGGACATATACTTCTTCATTCATCCATTGCTTGTCATCCCAATTCTTATCAATTTCAGGGAACACAGGCAATTTTCCCTTTTAAAATGGTGGCTCAGCTGCTTTCACCAATAAAGGGTTTTTCTGGAATGTAATATTGATGGCTTATCCCCAGGACATGTTAGATTGGTAGAAGTCTGATTCCTGGAGCCCCACTGACCAGCACAATAAAGGTGCCGCACCACTACCCTAGTGAATTGTGCTAAGTTTCAGTATCAAGTACAGTTGCACATGGATGAGTAGCTGTATAATCTGTGAAGCGAACATAGTGAGTATCCCCACCAATCACACTTTGATGATCTATAGATAGGCTATCAGTTTAGTTTTCTGGAGGATCCCTTTAATTATTCCTGAACAGCACATCCCATTCTCCAGCAGTTTCTCTAGCTTTGTCCCAGGTTCTCCTTTATTAATATGTTAATAAAGTAAGTGGCGAGTAATGCAATAAACATTTGCATACAATTCTTTTCTTATGGTTTCCTATTGAATCATTCAGAACAATCCCTACCAATGCAAACTCTTGTACAGATGTAATGTTGTGCCTTTCTAACCTGTGTGCTGTCTCATGGTCATTAGTCCTTGAATTATGGGCATTGTGTATGTCTCTGCTGTTTTACTGTATTACTTTTATGTTCCTACCAACAAAACTGCCACCTGTTCTGGCACATAATTCTACACCCTCACCAAGAACAGAGCACCTTACACAATTGATTTCATTGCTCTCATGCTCGTATGGCGATTTTCAAAATGGTTATGCATTTTAAACCCTCCTTTAAAAAAAAAAATATAAAAACAAAAAAATCAATACAAGATAAAGTATTTCCCTTTTTTGCTGGGAAGTTGATTTTTAGGTAAAGCTTGTATTTTGCTTTTAAAGAAGACAGTCTGGTTAAAGGAAATGATCACTTTTTATATATTTTCCCAGGAAAACTGTTAGCAGGTGACTAATTACATTTTTAGTAATTATTCAAGTATTTTTGTACATAATTTGTTAACTTTAATAAAATATTCCACTTAAAAATAAGAGCAGGCGTGCATATGCAGTATGATTGTGAGAATTATGCCAAATAATTTATGTATTGAAACAGTTTGTAAATATGTGCTTTTTAAATAATAATTCAGCCATATTGACTTTACAGTTTTGAATGTCAGAAGAAAATATATGGTAAAAAATATTTATGTTTTAGTAAAAGATATTAAAGAAGGATAGTAATTTTAGCTTTGTACCAGGCTATTTTGCAGTTTGGAATTTTTAGAACTGGTTGTGGCTTTGGGGTATAGCATACATTGTTGTGTTTTTAACATATTTAACAGATAACAGAAGCAAGAGGACTATATGTTTGTATATCTTTGCATATACAGCACATAGATTTATATAAAGATAAACTGCCGTTGGTTTAAATTTTGGCATTATGACATAACAGACTCTTCTGATTTATCTGTGTAGTATATAGTTGATTTGTTGTACAGTGTTTTAAAGCAAGTGTTTTTTTTCCTGCGGCCATCTTCTATTTCTGGCAACCAGCAGAAGTGTTACATTTTAATATATGCGTGTATTACTGGACTCATTCATGCATAATAACTATTATGATGAACTCTTTACCAGATGTGCATATTAGATGGTGCAGCAATGGAACAAAATAAAATAAAGTTACTTGGATAATAATATATATCCTTTGTTTTTCTTTTAAAACGTTTAGCCAACATGACTTATGTACAGTATGTACTATAAAATACACTTTGCAAGTTCCTTTCATTTGCTTACAAGAGATTGGGTATTATTAATTTGAAATTAAAGAGTATTTCCAGAGAATTGAGCAAAACACTTTCACAGGGCATGTCTCATGATTTACAATAAAACTGCTGCATTTCTTTGTTAAAAATCTCATGCGTTACATTTTTCCCATGCAGTTATGTCCAAAACTAGCAGCTACATTTATTTCTATTGCAACTGAAGAAGACTGAGAAGCTAGCTACTTCCTTATTCTGTGATGTCTCCATTTAACCGCACTTCCCAGCACTGCTTGTTTCTCAACTTTTTTTTTCTTTACTGGCAAATCACTACACAGAAATGCCTACGGTTTACCATTACTCGTCTATCAAATATCTCAGTTTACTTTTCTCCATGTTAACTTCTTTCAATATTATACTAGGCACATTTGCCAAAACACTACCTTCGGCTGCACCTTGCCAACATCATGATGGCCCTTTAATGCTTGCATTAGGGCTCTGATCTGTCTGACAAATGAACTAATAAACATTTGGTATCTGATAACAGACCTGGAGATATAAATGCATTCACTGTAAGAAGGATAACAAGAATTGGTCTGACTGTAATTCCCTGCCACGAAAAGCTGACTGACTTGGTGACTGAGGAATATGAGATAAAGTACCTGACAGACGAGTGCTTCTCTGTCCTGCAGTCCTACAAATTGGATCATACAGCACTTTAGTATCCACAGTTTTCCACTGTTACGTATAATCTCTGCCTTAGAATTCTTTAATTTACTGTACACAGTGATGTACCTGCGTTTTTACAAATGTGTTTGAGTTTATGTGCCTCTCAGGAGAAAGCATTATAATTTACATTTAAAAGGGAAATACAAGTGCACACTACAAACTTGATATTATCCTCTGAGACAGAAACCTTCCACCTCAAGGTCTTCCAAGCAGTGCTTATTAAGTCTGCATGAAATATATATAGTAAGGCTCTGTATCACTGTAAAGGATAAAATTTATGAAGGTAGGAAATCTGACAACACCACTGATTATAAGGGCACATTGAAATATAACACTAGACTGTATCACTCTACAGCTATGCAATTGGTTTAAAAACTGCAGCAAATATAAATGCACACACGTACATGTACTGTACAGCTTTCAATCTCCAGCAGTAAAAACATATTACATTATCAATGCTCTATGACAAGACAGTTAATGCCATTGGCAATGCAATTATATATTTTGTGTACCAAGACAAAAAGAAATATAGTACCAAAACACACATGCACGAAGGGTGAGCAGTGAGATAAATCTATACAATGTAATGGTTTCAGAATAAGATTGTTTCTAATACAGTGCCAACACATAAACACAGGTTTACATATCTCCCCATATAATGTTTACTATCTAAAGTTAAAAAGAATCCAAAAAATGCCCTTTTTAGATCTGAAGAAAACATCTTTGAAGCCTCATGTAAATTAGGCAATTTGTGCACTGTGGGCTGGAATTCTTCCATGGGAGCACAACTCTTGCTGCTTAACCTCTTCATGCAAAATCACGTACATGTACGTGATTGGGTGTGAAGGGGTGTATGGAGAGGGCTCAGGAGCTGAGCTCTCTCCATAGCGGCGGGTACTGGCTGTATTATACAACCGGCAACCGCGGTGTAACAGCTCTGATCAGTGCTGACAAACGCGGCCGCGGCATCTAAAGTGTGCAGGTGCTATGGGTGTCACCATCTTTACTTGATCACAGCCCTTCAGAACGTCATCGGAGGGCAACAATTGGTTGTCATTACAGCCATTAGCTTATTGAAGGCTCCCAGGCTTGTTATTAGTATGACTCTATTACATGCTGCCAGAGGCAATGTGTAACGGAAGTCATAGGATTTTACTATTCACTGCAATACATTAGTATTGCAGTGAATAGTATGAGCGATCAGACCCCCTAGGGTTCAAAGTCCCTAGGGGGTCTGAAAATAAAAGAAAAATAAACATTTTTTTTCAAAGTATAAAAAAAAAAATATATAAAAGTTTAAATCACCCCCCTTTCCCTAGATCACATATAAAAATAAATAAACAAAAGTAAACACTTTAGGGGTCCCCATGCTCAAAAATGCCTGAACTATTGAAATATTAAAATATATTTATCCCATACGGGGTAGTGGGGAAAAAAATCAAATTGGCCAATTGGCTGTTTTTCAACTTTTTGCCTCCTTTGAAAAGTGATCAGACTTATCAGACCATCCTCCAAATGGTATCAATATAAACGCCATATTGTCCTGCATAAAAATATGCCGTACCTTGGTCCAAATCTCGAGCATGGGCTATAAACTCGGCCACTTTGGGTCACGGCCGAGCGTAATATGCATGCTCAGTGCACGCTATCTTGGATTTCATGCCCAGTATGCTATTCTAGTTCTATTCTGCTCAGTAGCTCATAGAACTACAAGAGCGTTCTGGGCATGCACAGAAAAAAGTCCAAATCCAAAAAAATTTAGGATTTTTTTTTTAAGGTGTTAAAATGTAAATAAAACTACATAAACTTGGTATCCCCAGAATAATACCAACCCATAGAATAAAGGTCACATGTAATTTTGGCTGCACAGTGAATGCCTTAAAAATGAAGCCTGTAAGAAAGTCAAACAGTTTTTTTTCCAGTTCCACCCCATTCTTAATTTTTTTTTTATAGCTACCCAGTACATCTCACAGAAAATTAAATACTATTATGAAGTATAATTTGTCCTGCAAACATTAAGCACTCATATGGCTCTGTGAAAAAAAGTTATGGGGTTTGGAAAGTGGGGAGTCAAAAACGAAAATCGAAAAATGCCTGCAGCAGGAAATGGTTAAAAAGTCTTCCTTAGGCTAGGTCATTAATTGAAATCCATATGGTTTGAAACCTGAGACTCCCGTGGATCAGCCATTTGAGGCTGTAGCAGGGCTCCCTGAGCACCGCTTACTCTTCACAGTCCATGTGACATACATTGGTCACATGGCCTGATCACTGCGCAGTCCCATTCAAGTTTAATAAGATGAGCTGCAATACCAAGCACAGATGCTACTCAAATGTACTGCGCCATGCTTCGTAAGCAATAAAGAGGCTGCAGCCTTTGCGTGAGCGCTGGAGCCTCTTTAAACTGATGATCAGCTGGGGGCCCAAATATTACACCCATACCGATCTTTAACCCCTTCCCGACATCCACCGTAATAGTACGGTGGATGTCAGGTATTTAAATATGGCGGCCGCTCAGGAGCTGAGCGGCTGTCCTAGCCGTCGGGTCTCTGCTGTATTATGCACGGGCATTAATTCCCCCGGCGCTTCAGTCAAAGCTGACCAAGGCGCCATTTTGCCAGGGATCGCCGGCACCCGGAGCAAGCTCTGGGGCCTGTGTCCTTTTACTATTACAGCTGGGAGCCTTTTGAAGGCTCCCAGGTCTGTGTCTCATTACTTTCTGTAGTACCAATATTTTGCAGTGCATTAGCTTTGTAATACATTGCATTAATGATCAGACCCCCTGGGGTTCAAGACCCTTAGGGGCCTAATAACTGCAATAAAAAAATATTAATTTAAATCACCCCCCCTTTCCCTAAAAGTACTTCAGATAGATATCCCTGTGTCCGAAAACACCCGGTCTACAAATCTATAAAAATATATTTTTCCCGTACGCTGAACGCTGTAGCAGTAAAAAAAAAAAAAAAAAAAAATCAAAAGTGCCGAACCACTGTTTTTTCACTGTTTTGTCTGATAAAAATTTGAAAAAAAGTGATCAAAGCAATAGTCATTCCCCAAAATGGTATAACTAAAAAGTACACCTGGTCCTGCAAAAAAAGACGCCCTATGCATCCCCATACACGGAAATATAAAAAAGTTATGGGTCTCAGAATATGGTGACTTTTAGGAAAATTTTTTTTTTTGCAACATTTCATATTTTTGTTAAGGGGTTAAAATGTAAACTACAGTCAGGCTTCAGACCCTATCACTCCACAGAAACTGCCCCAACCAATATCACTAATGACCTTCTAACTGCCAAAGCCAAGCGTCACTACTCTGTCCTCCTCCTCTTCGACCTCTCCTCTTCCTTCAACACAGTCGACCATTCTCTCCTGTTACATATGCTCTCATCCCTTGGCATCTGAGACCTGGCCCTTTCCTTTATCTCCTCATACTTCAACAACTGCACATTCAGCGTCTCCCACTCACACACCACCTCCCTGTCACGCCCTCTTTCTGTAGGTGTTCCCCAAGGCTCCATCCTAGGACTCCTCCTGTTCTCCATCTACACCCTCGGCCTTAGCCAACTCATAGAATCCCATGGTTTCCGTTACCATTGCTATGCTGATGACACCCAAAAATATCTCTCTGGGCCAGACATGACCTCTCTGTTGTCCAGAGTCCCAGAATGTCTAACAGCCATAGCCTCCTTTCTCTCCTCCTGCTTTCTCAAACTCAATGTGGAGAAAACGGAGTTCATAATCTTCACCCCTCCTCGCACGGCCCCCCTACCCAACCATCTATTAAAGTCAGTGGAACCACATTCACCCCAGTCCCACGGGTCCGCTGCCTTGGGATAACCTTGGACTCTGACCTATCCTTCAAGCCACATATTCAAACCCTCAACACCTCCTGCCGCCTCCAACTCAAGAACAGCCATCGAATCCGCTCCTTCCTCACCCCTGAAACTACAAAGATGCTAGTCCATGCCCTCATAATCTCCGACTAGACTACTGTAACACCCTTCTCCATGGCCTCCTGATAAGGTCATGATACCCTTTGTGGGCCAGCTGACCAGGTCCCCCAGGTAACTGTCGTCCCAATTGATATGAGCTAAGTGCTAGCGGCGAGGCATTGACACCAGACACAGAATGTTGGTATGAATTCCTCTCTTAGCCGTATACAGGAGCGCACTGACGCACTTTATTAAGGCAGCATAAGTTCATATAGCAGCAAGCATAGGAAATGGTTAACATAACATCGTAAGTCCTCATGTTCAATCCTAATTGATGTAGTATATCTTGATTACATAGAAGGGAAGCATAAGCAGTTCCATATACAGCCAGCTATTCCCGGTCTTGCGCTATGCCTCACCAGCGCCCTTTAGGTTCACACTCACAATATATATATAATATATATATATATATATATATATATATATATATATATATATACACACATACAGTACAGACCAAAAGTTTGGACACACCTTCTCATTCCAAGAGTTTTCTGTATTTTCATGACTATAAAAATTGTAGATTCACACTGAAGGCATCAAAACTATGAATTAACACATGTGGAATTATATACTTAACAAAAAAGTGTGAAACAACTGAAAATATTTCTTATATTCTAGGTGCTTCAAAGTAGCCACCTTTTGCTTTGATTACTGCTTTGCACACTCTTGGCATTCTCTTGATGAGCTTCAAGAGGTAGTCACCTGAAATGGTCTTCCAACAGTCTTGAAGGAGTTCCCAGAGATGCTTAGCACTTGTTGGCCCTTTTGCTTTCACTCTGCGGTCCAGCTCACCCCAAACCATCTCGATTGGGTTCAGGTCTGGTGACTGTGGAGGCCAGGTCATCTGGTGTAGCACCCCATCACTCTCCTTCTTGGTCAAATAGCCCTTACACAGTCTGGAGGTGTGTTTGGGGTCATTGTCCTGTTGAAAAATAAATGATGGTCCAACTAAACGCAAATTGGATGGAATAGCATGCCGCTGCAAGATGCTGTGGTAACCATGCTGGTTCAGTATTCCTTCAATTTTGAATAAATCCCCAACAGTGTCACCAGCAAAGCACCCCCACACCATCACACCTCCTCCTCCATGCTTCACAGTGGGAACCAGGCATGTAGAGTCCATTCGTTCACCTTTTCTGCGTCGCACAAAGACACGGTGATTGGAACAAAGATCTCAAATTTGGACTTATCAGACCAAAGCACAGATTTCCACAGGTCTAATGTCTATTCCTTGTGTTCTTTAGCCCAAACAAGTCTCTTCTGCTTGTTGCCTGTCCTTAGCAGTGGTTTCCTAGCAGCTATTTTACCATGAAGGCCTGCTGCACACAGTCTCCTCTTAACAGTTGTTGTAGAGATGTGTCTGCTGCTAGAACTCTGTGTGGCATTGACCTGGTCTCTAATCTGAGCTGCTGTTAACCTGCGATTTCTGAGGCTGGTGACTCGGATGAACTTATCCTCCGCAGCAGAGGTGACTCTTGGTCTTCCTTTCCTGGGGCGGTCCTCATGTGAGCCAGTTTCTTTGTAGCACTTGATGGTTTTGGCCACTGCACTTGGGGACACTTTCAAAGTTTTCCCAATTTTTCGGACTGACTGACCTTGATTTCTTAAAGTAATGCTAGCCACTCATTTTTCTTTACTTAGCTGCTTTTTTCTTGCCATAATACAAATTCTAACACTCCATTCAGTAGGACTATCAGCTGTGTATCCACCTGACTTCTGAACAACACAACTGATGGTCCCAACCCCATTTTTAAGGCAAGAAATCCCACTTATTAAACCTGACAGGGCACACCTGTGAAGTGAAAACCATTTCAGGTGACTACCTCTTGAAGCTCATCAAGGGAATGCCAAGAGTGTGCAAAGCAGTAATCAAAGCAAAAGCTGGCTACTTTGAAGAACCTAGAATATAAGACATATTTTCAGTTGTTTCACACTTTTTTGTTAAGTATATAATTCCACATGTGTTAATTCATAGTTTTGATGCCTTCAGTGTGAATCTACAATTTTTATAGTCATGAAAATACAGAAAACTCTTGGAATGAGAAGGTGTGTTCAAACTTTTGGTCTGTACTGTATACAGTGGGGAAAAAAGTATTTAGTCAGCCACCAATTGTGCAAGTTCTCCCACTTAAAAAGATGAGGCCAGCCTGTAATTAACATCATAGGTAGACCTCAACTATTAGAGACAAAATGAGAAAACAAATCCAGAAAATCACATTGTCTGATTTTTAAATAATTTATTTGCAAATTATGGTGGAAAATAAGTATTTGGTCAATAACAAGGTTGGCACACACTGTTGCTGGTATGTTGGCCCATTCCTCCATGCAGATCTCCTCTAGAGCAGTGATGTTTTGGGGCTGTCACTGGGCAACATGGACTTTCAACTCCCTCCAAAGGTTTTCTATGGGGTTGAGACCTGGAGACTGGCTAGGCCACTCCAGGACCTTGAAATGCTTCTTACGAAGCCACTCCTTCAATGCCCTGGCGGTGTGCTTGGGATCATTGTCATGCTGAAAGATCCAGCCACACTTCATCTCCAATGCCCTTGCTGATGGAAGGAGGTTTGCGCTCAAAATCTAACGATACATGACCCCATTCATTCTTTCATGTACACGGATCAGTTGTCCTGATCCCTTTGCAGAGAAACAGCCCCAAAGCATGTTGTTGCCACCCCCATGCTTCACAGTAGGTATGGTGTTCTTTGGATGCAACTCAGCATTCACTCTCCTCCAAACCCGACGAGTTGTGTTTATACCAAACAGTTCTACTTTGGTTTCATCTGACCATATGACATTCTCCCAATACTCTTCTGGAACATGCAAATGCTCTCTAGCAAACTTCAGACGGGCCCGGATATGTACTGGCTTAAGCAGGGGGACACGTCTGGCACTACAGGATCTGAATCCCTGGCGGCGTAGTGTGTTACTGACGGTAGCCTTTGTTAAGTTAGTCCCAGCTTTCTGCAGGTCATTCACTAGGTCCCCCCGTGTGGTTTTGGGATTTTTGCTCACCGTTCTTGTGATCATTTTGACCCACGCGGTGAGATCTTGCGTAGAGTCCTTGATCAGTGGTCTTGTATGGATTCCATTTTCTAATTATTGCTCCCACAGTTGATTTCTTCACACAAGCTTCTTGCCTATTGCAGATTCAGTCTTCCCAGTCTGGTGCAGGTCCACAATTTTGTTTCTGGTGTCCTTCCACAGCTCTTTGGTCTTCACCATAGTGGAGTTTGGAGTGTGACTGTTTGAGGTTGTGGACAGGTGTCTTTTATACTGATAACAATGTCAAACAGGTGCCATTACTACAGGTAATGAGTGGAGGACAGAGGAGCCTCTTAAAGAAGAAGTTACAGGTCTGTGAGAGACAGAAATCTTGCTTGTTTGTAGGTGACCAAATACTTATTTTCCACCATAATTTGCAAATAAATTATTTAAAAATCAGACAATGTGATTTTCTAGATATGTTTTCTCATTTTGTCTCTCATAGTTGAGGTCTACCTATGATGTCAATTACAGGCCTCTCTCATCTTTTTAAGTGGGAGAACTTTCACAATTGGTGGCTGACTAAATACTTTTTTCCCCACTGTGTGTGTGTGTGTATATATATATATATATATATATATATATATATATATATATATATATAAAATTTTTTTTTTTTTTTTTTTTTTTTTTTTAATCTTAAATGTACACTAGTGTCAACCCATCTGTTTCTTTGAATTTCTCTAAAGCTGGCCATACACATTAGATTATGGTGAATCTGTCAAGCAATCCATGGCCTTCATAGAGTTGATGACCTGTCCTTTGTTCCTGAAGGGTATAGACTGTCGCCTTGTAAAGTCTTATTATACTCTGTCCATGGAGAACAGCAAACTGTGACTTGGCCAAACTGTGTGCAAGTTTATGATGGAGTCAGGAAAAATAGCTGTCATAGGAAAGACTGTTCAGTTATCAGTTCTCATATCCTCAGGATAAAGCTGGCCAAATACATGACAACAAAGATATTAAAAGTCGCAAAGTAAAAAAATGCTATCATTGATACCTAGAAACATTTTAGTGGATACTGAACAAAGATTATTACATTTTTTAAAGGGATTCTAATGTCATTTTAAAGGTAATATCATAGATCAGCAATATTAGATAATAAATAAGAAACTATTTTTTACCTAGAAGATGCTTAGAAAGATTTACCTCTTCCCAGAAGTGTCAAAGCACTTTCCATAGGCTCCACCATGCCACATTTTGAGTGTATACTGGGAACACACAGGCAGTACTTGCAGCAAGTTAACTGCTGCTAACTCATTGCAATCTACAGTAACAGCATGGTTTTCTCCAACAGCAAGTTTTCTCCAAATTTTATCCATATGGTGCAACTAAAACCTGCAGTGCTAAGTGACCTTCACTACAAATTTTATGTCTCCAGCATGTCAGTTATTGTTGATAGGAGACCTGTAATGATTCCTGCAGCTGTACCACAGCAGAAACCACCCGATTTTGGAAATTCAGCAGTAAATTCAAAATCCATTCCATGTGGCCCCAGCCTTAAACCGTCATTCTTTTACATACTGTATGTATTTATGTTATTGTGTTTGACGAAAGCTTATTCGCCAAAATCCCCAATGTGTGGCTAACAAACTGATGTGAATCTACATCTTTATGCAGTGACACTGGATGGGAGTTATAGTTGAAGAGCTACAGATTGCTCCAAGAAAGCATATGTTCCTGAATAAACTTTTCTTGCAAAATCCTGTTCCTGAGCTGACTATTCAACAGCTTCACTGCTCTTACATTAAAGAAGTCTTTTTAACATTGGACCTTTTAACCTTAAGAGTGTCCTTTTGTCTTTTTAAGTGACCAGTTTAATCTTCCAGAATTCACTACTTGCAGTTGGGGACCTATAGGAATATAAAAAGAATTTACCTGAACCAAATCCTTTTCCTTAAAATCTCAAGTCCGAACTGCTTCCCTCCTCCTCTCATTATTGTGGCCTGGTTTTTATACAACGGGTTTCTGTCGTTTTTCTTTTGACTGGTTAAAACTGCATTTGGATTTGCAAAAAAGAAAATATCATGTAAGTAACTTTTCTTATTGATTTTGATTTTTGTCAAAACCTGGATTTTATGACTCAATATAAAATATGTAGAACATAAAGTTTTACATAGAAATGTAGAACTTATTATAAAGAAACACTGCATCTGTACCATGTTGGAAATAGTCATATGCATTTTGTACGTTCAAACTGTTTGTTCACCATAAGCGGCTATTTTCTCCTCCTGTGAACAATTATGCGAAGGATTATCACAAAACTGATAAACATTCTTTGATGTACTTGATATTTTCTTTTTAATCACAGATTTCAACAAAACTATGGATTAAGCTCCTAACAAGTGTATATTATTCTAGATGACTAGTCTGACTGTCTCCAGTGTATTGACTTAATTTTCTATATATTTAATAGGGAGAATTTATTATTTACTTTACATTTCTGGTGTAAAAAAAAGTCACAATTTTTGGAGTGTGGTCATATTTGTACCCCACATTGTCTGATTTTCAGGAAACTGCATTCACAATTTTTGTAGTGTGGTCATATTTGTACTCCACATAGCAGTTTCCTAAAAATGTCAGAGTGGGACTTTGTGGGAGAAAGCATCGGTAGATCCAGAAGAATTTCTACAGTTTACACCACATGAAAAATTAGCACAGATTGAAAGAAATGGTATCTATGGATCTATACACTTCAAGAAATGAGACCACACCTCAAAAACAAACAATAATAGGATACGTCCTGAGTTTTTACAGCCTGGCCTCACAACTTCTACACATACCCATAAACATGATGGTCATGTGTATGGCACCATAGAAATTAATGGGTCCCTGTGCAATCCTCTAAGAAAATGGATAGCACAAGGACTGTCACGTATGGGCCTTCCTAGCATGTGACACGGGTGCAACTGTCAGGGGTCAACTCACTCAATCTTGCACTCACCCTTCACTCAGGCTGTAAATTGAGCGTAAATCGCACCCCAACACAGTCCACGCACCCAAAATACATGCTGCCACTACCACTGTTTACCCAAGCTCAGAGGAAACCGATCTAACATATACAGGCATCTCTCCAACAGTCCAACAAATAAACCTCAAAAAGGTAATGGGTTCATAGAGCAACACAAAGTAACCTGTAATAATTTAATACCCAAAGGGTTCAGTGCTATATATACAAGAAATGATAACAAAGGACACAAAATGCAAACAGTTTTTAAAATAAATGGGATAAAAACAGAATAATACTTAAAAGTCTTTGGTTCTAGGCTTGGAAGATTTTCTGTAGTGAAGTGGACACAGATTCCACATATGTGACAAAACTTCTCAGGTCTCTTAGACTCCTAAACTTGTGCTTAGCTACACCTCCCTGCCAGGGTGCCCCCCTCCTCTTACTCCCTGAGGTGGGGGATGAACAACTCATCTCTGGGAAAGCTGTGCCTGTGCTGGCTCTGGAGGTCAGCCCAGGGGCGCCCCCTTCCTTTCTCAGGGTCACTAAACCAAAACGTCATAAAGCAATAACACAACATCTGGTTCATCTGACTCCCTTGTATGCACACAAACCACTAAGGTAGATTGATAATGCAAACATAAACACAACATTTACTAAAGGTAGATATATATCTAATATGAATAAGTAATAACCCATAACTTCTGTCATCACAAGGTCCAATACTTATGGTTGTGTGCATAAGGCCTAAGAGGCATATCTCTAATAAATTAGGTGCATATCAATGCTAGCGCAGAGGAGAATCAAGAGAATCATGTGAAAAAACAATAAATTTCCCTCAATGTATTCTTTTGTATATCTGTGTCTTATGTTTTTTTAATGTTCCATTGTATAAAAAACAACAAATATTATGCACAAAATATGATGTTCACTCTAGATACCAAATTGATATAATACTTTACAAATTCAATCAGAATTATTCTAGCTGCAGTAGTACGTACTGCATAGTTCACTTATCTTAACCCTTTAAGGCCATAAAAGCTCAGCAACTTTTTTTGTTTTTCCATCTCTGCATTCCAAACCTTACTTTTCCATCATTATAGCCGTATGAGGGATTATTTTTGCATGACAAATTGTATTTTTAAATGGCACATTTTTTGGGGTACATATGTTTTGTTTAGCTTTTATTAAAATGTTTACGGTTACTGTATAATAAACCTGCAATCCTTTATTGTTTGTATTTGTTTGTATAATATTAACTCTGCATTAAAAATAACTTTTTAAGGTGCATCATTATGATTATAGCGACATTTATATAGGTTTTAATTTTACCATTTTTAATCAATAAAATGCCTTTTTGTGATATAAAGAATTTGCCTGAGGGTACCATATACTGACCCATAAGTTTTGAAATTTATTTCTTGTTGACAGCTATGACAGCGAATTGTAGTTTATATTGGTACCATTTTCTAGTTCTGTATGTGAAATTAATACAACAGCCTTGCAGTGCTGGAGTACTAGGTTTCGAATGCGACCAAGGATAACATTTACAAGTATGTTCTCCCTGTGTTTGCATGGGTTTCCTCTGTTTACTCTGGTTCTCTCCCACACTTCAAATACATATAGGAAGATAAATAAATTAATTGCAGTTTTAACTGTACAAAATAAATAACATTCTATTTTACTTTTGCACTTTTGCTGTCTCACAAGGGGACTTAAACATGGGATCGCTTCATCCTATTTACAATATTCTACAATACTTCTACATTGTAGTATATTGTACATTAGTTTCCAGAACGTTTCTGTATAAGACATGGCAACCTGCAACGGAAGCCCATTGAAACCCTACAATCTCAGTGGGGGAAAATCAATGAGGTGAGAGAAGGGACAAGCCCAAAAACTGGAGGTCCATCCCGAATAGAACCACAGAAAAAGTAAGACTTATGCACACAACAGTGGCATTTTTCATTCACCTAACATCATGAAGAATGGCCATGTTGGTTTGTTCATGTCCATGGAAGGGATTTATTCACATGAGTTTTTGAAACGGCCGTCACACAGCTGTTCAAAAAAAAAAACCTGAATGTCTATGGGTCTATTCACACAGCTCTATGTCAATTTTGTTTTGCTTTATTTATGGCTGTAAAAAAAAACAAAACAAAAAGTTCATGTGAATAGATCCATTTACTGCCATTGTTATTGAAATGGCCTTGTGACAGCCCTTACAAATACATTTATCACTGTCCTGTGACTATCGCCTTAGTGTCTGAACACTCCACGGAGAACTCCTTTAGGAGGGACATTTCCTGCTCAGGATGTCTTCTATGAATGGGACTGAACTATAATACCAGAACTAGGTTATAGGCAAGAGCTTTGAGCTGTTGCTGGGGTCTTGTTTTTTTTTTTTGTTTATTTTTTTTATTTCAAACAACCATTTAAGTGGTTTTGTGTCACACACGTTTTTATATTTGTTTTTTTTGTTTTTATAAATAAGACGCCACTGCATTTTTTGATGCAGTGTTTTGAGCCAAGGAAGGTGATACAGCAAGTAGAAGAAATCCTTCGTTTATATTTCTCATTCCTTTTGAATCCACTTTTGGCTTTTGCTCAAAAAACTGCATCAAAAATGCAGTTTTTCAAAAACACTGTTTGTGAAAGTACTCTAAGGTTTTTTTAGGTTGGTGTATTCTATATTGTGCTGTTATGTATAAATAACTACATATTGCAATTAGGTCTCTACTTATCTTGTATTTTTAATATTTGTTGGGGTTAACTTCATGTCAAGTGCATTTAAAGTTGCATTTTACCTTTTTTATCTTTATTTTTGGAGACATAACTAAGAAAGATTAATATTGGATGATATAAAGAACAGAGACAGAAGCAGAACACAGTAAAAAAGAGCCAGAATAAGTTACAGTATATTGAAGCTTTAGTCACATTTCATATTGAGGCTGGCAGAGTCTTCTCTTTGCTCTTGCATTTGGTAATAGAAGGCAAGATTGACACAACCACCCGTTCTTAGTTGTATAAAGTAAGGAAGAAAACATGTTAAATATTTATACATGACATTTTGTCCTGCCTTGTATGATAGGTGAGGTCAGGTGAGGCAGAATGTAGATTATACACTAGAAAATCTCAACTCTTCCTGCTGAAAGTTTACTTCTCTCATTTATTTTTGTCCGCCACAAAATAATGCAGTTAATTGCAGAGTCAGATGAAAATTGGAGAGATTCTTCAATTTAGTCACTCGCTGGATCTATTTTGCCCTGTATGTATACGAACTTCTCTCTCTGGGTGTCAGTTTTACAATAAGTTTACATCCTTTTTCTTTTTGTATTATAGGATATTTAGAGAACATTTAGTGCTGCAAGAGGTGATGTCAGCCTAAAAAATAAGAAAAAAATTGTGTATTTAGAAGTATGCAAAATGCTTAGGAATTGTTTCAGCATAACCTGGTGCTCAAGTACAGGAGAAAAAAAAAACAGTACGACTGGCATAGATTTCAATTTTGGTGCATGGGGCCTCACAAGATGCTCCAGAATTATAATTATTAACTGGTTTAGGAAACACCAGTCTTAAAAATGGTTCCATTTTTGTTACATTCCAAGCAAACTAATGAGTGGTGCAATTGCAGCCATTAATAAGCTTCTTACTTAATATCTGTGGAATAACCAATCCCCCAGGCTGGCTAGGGATACCTTGAGGGCTCTCAACTTGTACCTTTACTATGCAGCTGTATAGCTCTCTTATGCAGCATGTTGGACTAGAGCAGATTCCAATAACCCAGCCATGGTGTTGGAGACAGCTCACCTTGGCTCTCACAAATCTAGTTTATAGGCAAAGTCCTACTAACTGCCAAAGCCAAACGTCACTACTCTGTCCTCCTTCTCCTTGACCTCTCCTCTGCCTTTGAAATAGTCCACCACTCCCTCCTGTTAGAAACGCTCTCATCCCTTGGCATCACAGACCTGGCCCTTTCCTGGATCTCCTCATACCTCACCAACCGCACATTCAGCGTCTCCCACTTGCACACCACCTCCTCGTCATGCCCTCTTTCTGTAAGTGTCCCCAAGGCTCTATCCTAGGACCCCTTCTGTTCTCCAACTACACCCTTGGCCTCATAGAACTCATAGAATCTCATGGTTTTCAATACCATTGCTATACTGACGACCCTCAAATATATCTCTCTGGACCAGACATCACCTCTCTGTTGTCCAGAGTCCCAGAGTGTCTAGCAGTTGTAGCCTCCTTTCTCTCCTCCCGCTTTGTCAAACTCAACATGGAGAAAACAGAGTTTATCATCTTCGCCCAACCTCGCACAGCCCCTCTACCTAACCCATCTATCAAAGTTAATGGAACCAGACTTACCCCAGTCCCACGGGTTCATTGCCTTGGGATAACCTTGGACTCTGACCTATCCTTCAAGTCACACATCCAAACGCTCAACACCTCCTGCCGCCTCCAACTCAAGAACATCCATTGAATCTGCTCCTTCCTCACCCCTGAAACTACAAAGATGCTAGTCCATGCCCTCATAATCTCCCACTTAGATTACTGTAATACCCTTCTCCATGGCCTCCCAGCAAACACTCTCACCCCCCCTCCAGTCCACCCTAAACTGTGCTGCTTGCTTAATACACCTCTCCCCCCGTTCTTCATCAGCCGTCCACCTCTGCCATTCCCATCACTGGCTACCTGCTGCCTAGCGAATAGAATTCAAAATGTTAACGCTGACATACAAAGCCATCCACAACCTGTCCCCTCCATATATCTCTGACCTAATCTCCTGATACCTGCCAGCACGCAACCTCTGATCCTCCGAAGACCTCCTACTCCGCTCTGCTCTTATCCGCTCTTCACACAACCGTCTCCAAGATTTCTCCCGTGCATCCCCCATACTCTGGAACTCAATACCAAGACACATAAGACTGACCCCCACAATCACAAGCTTCAAGAAGGCCCTGAAGACTCACCTATTCAGGAAGGCCTACAACCTCCAATAACACTACTGTCACCAAACCGGCATGTGAACAGTCTCTCCCCTCACCCCTGTCTCTATCCCTCTTCCCTCATAGATTGTAAGCCCTTGTGGGCAGGGCCCTCTATCCCACTGTACCAGTTGGTCACTGTTAGTACTGTGTTTGTTTTGTATATTTTGTGTACCGTATGTAAACCCTCAAATGTAAAGCACCATGGAATTAATGGTGCTATATAAATAATAATAATAATAATAATAATAATAAAAGGATCCTACCCTATGAAGCACTATACATCTAACATGGCAGCAATTGTGGCTTTGTGAAACAAGCTGGCTCTTGTGCGAAGTCATGATGGTGAAGGTGAGGTGTGATCTCCATATTTGTCTCTCTAGCAGAATTTTGCCCTACCAGATCTGTATGGTTTACCAGATTTTGAATTTTGGCCAAGAAGAGCAGTGAAATATCTCACCCAACTTTGAGGATGGGTCTGCAGCAAGACTTCCAACTTCCCCATACTCAGGGACATAACTAGGAAAGCCTGGGCCCCATAGCAAACTTTTGACTGGCCCGCCCAGCAATCAGAAACTACACAGACCGATCCCCCCATTCCCCCCTCCCCTGGAGAAATTATTAGTTGCAGATACAACACTAGATAGATAGATCATTAATTGAAGATACATGGGAGTTGAAGTACTGCTTCTGCTTTACAGACCATGTCACTTCATGTTCATCGTCACCTAGCCTGATGAATAAATGGGATAGGATGGGCTGAACTGAATTACCAAGCACAGCCACTATACAGTGTACAGCACTGTGCTTGGTACATACTCAAGAGCCTGCAGAGCTCACTCAAACGCTGCAGCCTCTTCAAACAGCTGATCGGACAGGAGAGGACAGGTCATCAATTAATAAGTCCCAGAAAACCTCTTTATGGCTAAAGCCCTACATTGCAAAAATGCAGCATTTTAAAGTACCTGCGAAGTGAATGAGATTCAGGATAATCCCATCCACACATCACACGATCACCACAAAATTATACTAGTGGAAACACTGGTGTTTTTTCCTTATAGGCTTAGTTACGGAATAAAATCCAGTGAGAAAAAAAACACAATGAAAAACACTGTGGAAAAAAATGTGATGCATTTCCACTGCATTTTTTTTTCCGCAGCGTTTTTTAGCTGCGTTTCTCTACCTGTAGCCTTAGCCTAAGTCTATGGTCATCCCCCATCATCCCCCCACCCCCTTCCCCAATACCTCACTCCCCTACTATTTCAAGCCTTATGATGTTCTATTACTTCAGTGTCTGGAACCCAGTCTTGCAAACAGACGTAATAGTACCACATGAGGATGGCACCGGCTCAGGAGCTGAGAGGATGTCAGCAGTGACACATAGCTTTTATCCTCCTGTATTGGATGCGATTGGTGATATTTATAAAAAATTACCACATATAACCCAAGATGTTCCAAATAGAAATGTCAGACATTCATGCAAAAAACAAGACCTCACAGAGCTCCAATGATGGAAAAATAAAACATAAAAGTTATGGCTCTCAGAATATGGTGCAAATAAAATAAATTATTCTTAACAAATAAGTGATTTTATTGCCCAAATCTAGAGCAAAATAAAAACCTAATATATTTGATATCACTCTAATCATACTGACTACAGAATAAAAGTAACATGTCATTTATGACACCCAGTGCACCACGCAAAATTTAGAACATAAAAAAGATGACAATACTGACAAAGAGTTAACAAATCCTGATCAATAAGCTAAATCTTTCCCAAAGTGGTGCAATAGAGAAGTACAACTCCTGCAAAACAAGTGCTTATATGGCTATGTCAACATTAAAGAGGTTATCCGGTTTCTAAGATTGATGATCTATCCTTAGGATAGGCCATCAATATTAGATCTGTGGGGGTCCAGTCATGTTCCAAAGATGCAGCACATCACACCCATCTACACTAGAAAACTGGTGTGGATGTGTTGATAAATTCCGCCAATATTGTTAGTTTTCATCTCTTATACTAATTTTGTTATTTGTTTCTGTGCAATCTTGTAGTTTTCCTCTGGTTTATTGTCTCTTATTTGTGATGGCTTTCGGTGTCATAAAAGCCTTTCACTTGTAGGGGGGTATGAATCAAATAAAGGAAATGCATTATTGTTCACTAAGTTCAACCCAAGGGTCACAAATGATGAGAATCCACCTCTTGTGATTAAAATTGTAAAACTGGGAAATAACAGAAGCTGTAAAGCTTTCTAAGAACTGTTTTGTCAGCAGTCTAAATAGTTCAGTAAGTCCATGGAGCCCGGTAACCCTAAAGTTAATTCAGACATAAATTGCATGGTTTTATTACCACATAGACAGATAAAAGGTACACAGGACATCCACTTTATAGTTTGCCCCTTTCAATACAGCCATGCAGGTAATGCAATTACCTGATATATATATTTGTGTTAAAGCAGCATTAAAACTATTTACAGCTTTATTTACATCTTTTATGTAGTCAGAGGAATGCAGCCTCATGTATTACATTGTATTCTTCTAGTTCTAATATAATAGGCTTATGTTTTGGCTTCTATGCCCTTTTCTTCTTACATGAGAAGAAAAGGCATTTTAATTGCTTTCAGGTTCTTGTTTGCAAAACATCCTTTGGAGTCTGGCAGTAGACACCACTATGTTTTTTTTTCTTTGTACTTTACCCTTCTTTTTATAGTAGAAAGTGTCAAATGTAACTATACTGTGTCACAAACTGTGGTGATCGGGGCGGATTATATGTGTGAAATGTATGGTTGCCCAGGGCCCGATGATGTAAAGGGGCCCAGCGGCAACTGCACATGCTCAGACACAAGCCTTGTGACACCCACGTGACCACTGAGGCCCAATCACAGGACTCAGTGATCCCTGAAGTCATTCAAAAGGCCAGAAGAAGCCTGAAGAGAAGTATAATAATAGTTCATGGATGGTGAACCCTAAAAATTTTGTGGTCAGTGGAACCCAAATTTTTTGGAAAATTCATATAGAGAACCCGTTCGGTCAACCCTATGTATGTGCCATTATGGTACCTTATACTGTGTGGAGGGGCCACTGTGGGATATTATACTATGTGGAGGGACCACTATGGGATATTATACTGTGTGAAAGAGCCATTATCAGAGACACAATGTGAATTTGTGAAGTGGTTATAAGTAGAGATGAGCGAATCTGAGGAAATCTTCAATTCGCATCGATTTCAGATTTCCTCACGCTTCGATGTATTGAATCGCACATTTGTGATAGGGGGTTTTAACCCCTTGGATGCCGCGGTTAAACATGACGTCATCACGCCCCCACGTGACTGCTGAGGCCCAATCACAGGCCCCATCACAGGCCTCAGCAGTGACTTCTGGAGAGCAGGACTTCATTCGCAAGGAAGAAGAGGAGTGAGGAGGATGGTCAGACAGCCGGATTCCCAGGAGTGTTGAGGATAAGTTGAGTATAAGTGTTTGTTATTTTTAATCACTTCCCCTGGGCCTCTGATTATAGGGTCTGAGGAGGATATCTGATCACTGATTCAATAGGAGGGGATTGAAGCAGCGATCGGGAACCCAATATATAATAAAACCTCTGAGATGCCGTGGTCATGTTTGACCACGGCATCTCAGGGGTTAACACCTGCGATCAGAGCTCAGCTCTAACCGTGGGTATTAGAGGACAGTGTCAGCCATTACCCGCAAAGTGATCCCTTCTGTATATGACTTAACTGCTGCAGCCATTCAGTATACAGAGTAGCGAAGGTGATAGTGGCTCAGTGCAGGAACAGAGGGTGGACACAGGTAAGTGTCACTGCATTTTTATTTTATAACCGTCCCCTGCAGCATGCATTAAAATGTCTGATCCCAGGGGCATATGGGAGGTATTATTAACTGAGGGGACACACAGGGGCATTATTATTTTAAAGGTACATGCAGGGGTATTATTTATTTACAGGGCATTTTTATACTGTATATTTTATAATTGGGGGTAGCAGCAGGATGGGTGTGCAGGTGAGGACAATTTGGGTCGGTGTCAGAAAAAGTGAGGAGCCAAAGATGTCTGTGTTGCAAACTTTACAGAGACAATTCAAAGCTGAAAGAAGTGGTCATGGCAGTCCAGGTGGAAAAGACAGGGAATGTGAACGATTACAGTCAGGTTTGTAACTAATAGTGGATCTCTGATGCCAGAATTCTGTGCAGCCGCTAAGACCGATATGGAAGGGATGATGCCAGTGGTGGTGCCCAGGAAAGAAGTGTGCCTGGGGCTTGTCGAGAGAAAATCAACAGCCAGAAGGGTATAACTGGGATGGCTGGGACTGATGAGTTTCCTGATCAAGTAGCAAAGTGAGAACCTCTCCAGTTGCGGTTCTGGTTCTAGTTCCAGTGTGCCATGTGGACTGTTGTTCATAAGAAAGTTATGGACTGTTTTTTGGATGTTTTCTGTTATATTTGAAGGACTGTATTTGTAAATTCTTGCTAGGTGAGATATCTACCACACTGTTTTTGGATCTGTTGAGCAGTAGGGGTACAGCTTGAGTCAGCATAGGTTAGGTAGATGTCAGTTTCTAAAGGAGAATTCAGTGGCTAATACTAGCTACAATTATGCGCAAAAGTTTTAGGCAGGTGTGGAAAAAATGCTGCAGAGTGCAGAAGCCAGATTGTAAGGGGTCAAGAAGAGAATTAGCAGAAATATAGCAGATTAAGTGACAATTGTCAAAGCATTCCAGGAGTTTGGAGATGAAGGGGAGAACGGAGAGAGGTCGGTAGTTAGCAGCACATGATAGGTCAAAGGATGGTTTCTTCAGCAGTGATGTTTTAACAGCATGTTTAAAAGAGAAGGGAAAGATTCCAGAAGAGAAAGAAATTAAATAATGTAATAAGGTAAGTAGAGACAGCTGGAGAAGGTATGAGAGAAAAGGGTTTGTAAAAGTGCTACGGAATATGTTGGTGCTATATAAATAAAGTTATTATTAATATTATTAAAGGGTCACTAATGCAAGTAGTATGGCAAAAAGAGGCGAAGAGCTTAGAGGCTTCTTCTATAACTGGATCAAAAGATGGGAATGAACATGATGAAGTTTGGTAGGTGAGGGGATGAATGCTGCCTGGGAATTGGGCAATTATTTCCTGATGGATCTTATCAATTTTGTCATGGCAATAAGTGTCCAGGTCCTCAGCATAGATATCTGTGGCAGGTGCATACACCTTGGGAGTGAGTAAGGAGTGAAAAGTTAAAAAGAGTTGTTTAGGGTTACTGGAGAGAAAGAAGATGAGTGTGATGAAACAGGTTTGCTTGGCAAGGTGAAGCAGAGAGCAATAGGTTTTGAGCATAAATTTGAAGTGCTGGAAGTTTGCAGCTGTAAGTTATTTTTTGCAGGTTGGGACAGGAGAGTATAGAGATGGGGGACAGTGATAACTGTAGAGCATCTGAGAGATGTTGGATGTTAATAGCACGTATATTCCTATATGTATAATGTGTTGGTGTGTTCTATGAAAGAGAGAAAGTACTGATGGTAAAATACAGTAGGTGACTTCACTCTTCTTATTTTTCTGGATCTCTCAGCAGCATTTGACACTGTTGATTATCAACTTCTCCTCACTATGCTCCACTCTGTCGGCCTCATGGACACGGCGCTCTCCTGGTTCTCCTCTTATCTCTCAGACTGCACTTCCTGTGTATCGTTTGCAGGCTCGGTTTCTTCCCCTCTTCCCCTTGCCCTTGGGATTCCTCGGTCCTAGGCCCCATGCTCTTCTCCCTTTACACAGCCCCCATTGAACAAACTATCACCAGATTTGGCTTCTGGTACCATCTTTATGATGACACTCAATTATATACGTCATCCCGTGACATCACCCCTGCACTAATACAGAACACCAGTGACTGTCTCTCTGCTGTCTCAAATATCATGTCTTCGCTCTATCTGAAACTGAATCTCTCAAAGACTGAACTACTGCTGTTTCCACCATCTAATAGATCTGTCCCTGATATCTCCATTGCAGTCTCCAGCCTTAGTATAACTCCTAGGCAGAAAAGTGGTAAATAAGTAGATTATATAGACAGTCACTGTCTCCTCACAACCAACCCCCATTCGTCACTCATTCTTTTGACTTGACTATATTAATTATTGGAACCCTCCATTCACTGGAAGTTGACTGTGCCTACTGGCAAGTATGACCTTGATCATAAATGAGTAGGGAACTGTGAATGTTCTTTAGGCAGTCACTTACAATAGGGCAGATTTACTATTGTGCTTGCCACTTGACTGGCACATGGAGATTGAGATAAAACATTTCCTAATTGCTTGATAACTGAATGTGCTTTCACATGGAAGGGACATGGCTTTCACAAAATTTTGCAGTTTGAATACATTTTATAATTCTTTTCAATATTACAATTGACAGCTCTCCTGGAGTTTGCCAAACTACATGTTGACAAGCCACAAAGCTTCTGGGAGAATGTCCTATGGACAGATGAGAGAAAAATCAAAATTTTTGGCAAAGCACATCAGCTCTATGTTCACAGATGGAAAAATGAAGCATATCTTGAAAAGAACACTGTCCCTACTGTGAAACATGGAGGAGTCTCTGTTATGTTCTGGGGCTGCTTTGCTGTGTCTGGCACAGGGTGTCTTGAATCTGTGCAGGGTACAATGAAATCTCAAGATTATCAAGGGATTCTAGAGAGAAATGTGCTGCCCAGTGTCAGAAAGCTTGTTCTCAGTCGCAGGTGATGGGTCTTGCAACAGGATAATGACCCAAAACACACAGCTAAAAACACCCAAGAATGGCTAAGAGGAAAACATTGGACTATTCTGAAGTGGCCTTCTATGAGCCCTGACCTAAATTCTATTGAGCATCTTTGGAAGGAGCTGAAACATGCCATCTGGAAAAGGCACCCTTCAAACCCAAGACAACTGTAGCAATTTGCTGATAAGGAGTGGGCCAAAATACCTGTTGAGAGGTGCAGAAGTCTCATTGACAGTTACAGGAATCGTTTGATTGCAGTGATTGCCTCAAAAGGTTGTGCAACAAAATATTAAATTAAGGGTACCATCATTTCTGTCCAGGCCTGTTTCATGAGTTTTCTTTTTTTAAAAATTCTGTTGAAGCATGGTTGAAAAGCAATGTCTGACTTTCATTTGTTAATTTTCATAGAATTTTTATATATTATTACTTTTGTCAGATTCAAGTTATTTCTGTGACCATTGTGGGTTTTTCTTTCATTAAACGAGGGGTACCGACAATTTTGTCCACGTGTGTATATTGCTCAGACTAGTTTTCTGTCGTGAGTTATACAAATAATCTACCAAATCCAAGACCTTACAGGTCGTATACAACAATAGATTATCCGAAAAAAATATTATATAATCCAAAATGATAATCACAATAATACAAAAATTAATATATAACTTTTAATTAATTAAAGTTAAAAATCACAACATATAACCACCCTAAAAGCAGAACAATTAAATAGTCCTCAAAATATCAAAAAAAAAAAAATGTATATATAATTTGGAGACAAAAAAAAAAAAGCAAACAAAACAGGCACGGCAGCCTGAAATAGGAAAAACCAACCAGACACTTACCGTGATTCAGATGGTGCCTGTGTTGCTGAAGCAAATACCAGAAGGGGAGAGGGGTGACATAGTCCACGGTTCAATAATAACACCAGTAACAACGAGCTAAATAAGGAAAACACTTGTATCTAAACTGTCCCTATAACACCCTATATAAAACACTAAATAGACCCTAAAGTCCTAACTCGGGGCCACCGCCCTAATTAGCAAGTGCCCCCAACTGGAACCTGGCCCTGGAATAAACTATCCCTATCAAAACCCTTCAAAACAAATAGATATAAAGAGAACAAAAAACACAAAAAACAAAACAAAGCTAGGTACGCCTAACACACATATATATAGTAACCAAACATGCAATCCCGACATGCATGTTTCGCTAAACTCATCAGGGGATAGAGTTGGTTAAAAAATCTCAAATATACTCAATGCAAAATGGAGCCACAGTAAAGATACCACCCTGTGCCAAGTATGGAAGAAACAAGCACTAAGGTCAAGTGTTAACCATCAAAAAACATAGCACAAATATAAGTAGTACATAAAACTCCTAAAGGTATTGCAGATATCAGATAACTAATCACAGATACAAAACAACACCATGGTATATCAAAAAGTGGCCATAAGTGTTGGAAGATAGCACAGTTCAAATGCTAAGTATTCCTACACAGGTATATGGAGTGCCAAACATACCTCCACTCCATATACCTGTGTAGGAATACTTAGCGTTTGAACTGTGCTATCTTCCAACACTTATGGCCACTTTTTGATATACCATGGTGTTGTTTTGTATCTGTGATTAGTTATCTGATATCTGCAATACCTTTAGGAATTTTATGTACTACATATATTTGTGCTATGTTTTTTGATGGTTAACACTTGACCTTAGTGCTTGTTTCTTCCATACTTGGCACAGGGTGGTATCTTTATTGTGGCTCCATTTTGCATTGAGTATATTTGAGATTTTTTAACCAACTCTATCCCCTGATGAGTTTAGCGAAACATGCATGTCGGGATTGCATGTTTGGTTACTATATATATGTGTGTTAGGCGTACCTAGCTTTGTTTTGTTTTTTGTGTTTTTTGTTCTCTTTATATCTATTTGTTTTGAAGGGTTTTGATAGGGATAGTTTATTCCAGGGCCAGGTTCCAGTTGGGGGCACTTGCTAATTAGGGCGGTGGCCCCGAGTTAGGACTTTAGGGTCTATTTAGTGTTTTATATAGGGTGTTATAGGGACAGTTTAGATACAAGTGTTTTCCTTATTTAGCTCGTTGTTACTGGTGTTATTATTGAACCGTGGACTATGTCACCCCTCTCCCCTTCTGGTATTTGCTTCAGCAACACAGGCACCATCTGAATCATGGTAAGTGTCTGGTTAGTTTTTCCTATTTCAGGCTGCCGTGCCTGTTTTGTTTGCTTTTTTTTTTTTTTTTTTTTTTTTGTCTCCAAATTATATATACATTTTTTTTTTTTGATATTTTGAGGACTATTTAATTGTTCTGCTTTTAGGGTGGTTATATGTTGTTGTGATTTTTAACTTTAATTAATTAAAAGTTATATATTAATTTTTGTATTATTGTGATTATCATTTTGGATTATATACAAATAATCTACACCAGTTTCAGACTGGCTAGATTACCATTCTGGCACATGGATTTACATCTGATTTATAAAGAGGCATGCCATGCACCTGCCAGGCCCATTATTAAGAATGGTGTATGAAATGCCAGTCTTCATAAATCTGCCCCATTGTATTTCATGTTAGTGGTAAACTTTGGTTGATATTTCTGGCATTTGTTTATGAAAAATAGGAAATTTGATAAAAGTTTGGAAAAATTAGCAATTTTCAAAATGTGAAATGCTCTGCTTTTCATACAAATAGTCATACAACCCAAATTAGTTACAAGTCTAGCAGAAATTTTCCAAATTTACAAAAAAATTTACAGATCCATTTTTTAGGGACCACTTCAGTTTTGAAGGTATTTTAAATTTAGAAATCCTTCTCGAATCACCCCATTTTCAAAACAGCACGGAGTTGAAATTTAGACATTAAATTGTTCTCCATATTATGTTCATTTAGTCCTCAAGTTTACACATTTACAAGAGTTTAAAGGAGTGGTTTACACAATTTCTCCTGAACACAGCAAAACCCCATATGTGGTTGTTTACTTCTATATACAGTCATATGAAAAAGTTTGGGCAGCCCTATTAATCTTAATCATTTTTAGTTCTAAATATTTGGGTGTTTGCAACAGCCATTTCAATTTGATATATCTAATAACTGATGGACACAGTAATATTTCAGGATTGAAATGAGGTTTATTGTACTAACAGAAAATGTGCAATATGCATTAAACCAAAATTTGACCGGTGCAAAAATTTGGGTACCCTTATCATTTTATTGATTTGAATACTCCTAACTACTTTTTACTGACTTACTGAAGCACAAAATTGGTTTTGTAACCTCACTGAGCTTTGAACTTCATAGCCAGGTGTATCCAATCATGAGAAAAGGTATTTAAGGTGGCCAATTGCAAGTTGTTCTCCTATTTGAATCTCCTCTGAAGAGTGGCATCATGGGCTCCTCAAAACAACTCTCAAATGATCTGAAAACAAAGATTGTTCAACATAGTTGTTCAGGGGAAGGATACAAAAAGTTGTCTCAGAGATTTAACCTGTCAGTTTCCACTGTGAGGAACATAGTAAGGAAATGAAAGACCACAGGGACAGTTCTTGTTAAGCCCAGAAGTGGCAGGCCAAGAAAAATATCAGAAAGGCAGAGAAGAAGAATGGTGAGAACAGTCAAGGACATTCCACAGACCACCTCCAAAGAGCTGCAGCATCATCTTGATGCAGATGGTGTCACTGTGCATCGGTCAACAATACAGCACACTTTGCACAAGGAGAAGCTGTATGGGAGAGTGATGCGAAAGAAGCCGTTTCTGAAAGCACGCCACAAACAGAGTCGCCTGAGGTATGCAAAAGCACATTTGGACAAGCCAGCTTCATTTTGGAAGAAGGTCCTGTGGACTGATGAAACAAAGATTGAGTTGTTTGGTCATACAAAAAGGCGTTATGCATGGCGTCAAAAAAACACAGCATTCCAAGAAAAACACTTGCTACCCACTGTAAAATTTGGTGGAGGTTCCATCATGCTTTGGGGCTGTGTGGCCAATGCCGGCACCGGGAATCTTGTTAAAGTTGAGGGTCGCATGGATTCAACTCAGTATCAGCAGATTCTTGAGAATAATGTACAAGAATCAGTGACGAATTTGAAGTTACGCCGGGGATGGATATTTCAGCAAGACAATGATCCAAAACACAGCTCCAAATCTACTCAGGCATTCATGCAGAGGAACAATTACAATGTTCTGGAATGGCCATCCCAGTCCCCAGACCTGAATATCATTGAACATCTGTGGGATAATTTGAAGCGGGCTGTCCATGCTCGGTGACCATCAAACTTAACTGAACTGGAATTGTTTTGTAAAGAGGAATGGTCAAAAATACCTTCATCCAGGATCCAGGAACTGATTAAAAGCTACAGGAAGCGACTAGAGGCTGTTATTTTTGCAAAAGGAGGATCTACTAAATATTAATGTCACTTTTCTGTTGAGGTGCCCATACTTTTGCACCGGTCAAATTTTGGTTTAATGCATATTGCACATTTTCTGTTAGTACAATAAACCTCATTTCAATCCTGAAATATTACTGTGTCCATCAGTTATTAGATATATCAAATTGAAATGGCTGTTGCAAACACCCAAATATTTAGAACTAAAAATGATTAAGATTAATAGGGGTGCCCAAACTTTCTCATATGACTGTAGGTACTGTACATGGCGGGACTTGAAACGGAAAGAGTGCTGTTTGACTTTTAAAAGGCAGATTTTGCTGGAATTCTTTTCAGATGCCCTGTCTCATTTGCAGAGCCCTAAAATGCTATTATAATGGAAAGTCACCAAAAGAGGCCCCATTTTGGAAACTATACCCCATAAGGAATTTATCAAGGGTTATGGCGAGCATTTTTACTTCACAGCTGTTTCAAACGATTTATTAACATTGGGATGTAAAATGAAAAAAATGCTTTTTTTCAGCCCCCAAGTTTTGATTTTCACAAGGGAACAAAGGAGAAAAATCACCACAGTGAGTGTTACACAATTTTTCCTGAATACACCAGTGGTCATAAACTGCTGTATGGGTATATGGCGGGGATTGGAAGGGAAAAAAACACTATCTGGCTTTTGGAGGGCAAATTTTGCTGGAATAGTTATCAGATACCATGTCTCATTTGCAGAGCCCCTAAATTCTAGTACAATGGAAACTCCTAAAAGGTGACCCCATTTTAGAAACTACACCCCTCAATGAATTTATCAAGGGCTATAGCGCACATTTTCACCCCAAAGGTGATTCATAGAATTTTTTAACATTGGGAAGTGAAAAAATTACCTGTTTTGAAACAAAATGCCTCTGTAGTCACAAATTTTTAATTTTCACTTGGGGAAAGAGGAAAAAGCAACCCATAATTTGTTAGGCAATTTTTCCAGAGTAGAGAAATACCCTACATGTGACTGAAAACTGCTGTTTGGGCCTATAGCAGGGCTCAGAAGGGAAGGAGTACTGTGCTTCTTGCTTATTGGAGAGTAGATGGAGGAACTGTTTTTTAGACATCATGTTCCTTTTGTAGAGTGCCAGAGGAGCCAATAATTCCCCAAGAAGTGATTTTTTTTTTTTTTTTAAATTACAACCCTCAAGGAATTTTCAAGGGCTGAAGCAAGCATTTTTAACCCTTGAGTGCTACATTAATTTAGTTTCCAGAACTGAATGTGCAGCTGAAAACTGAAAAGTTGAAATCTAAACTTTTCCAGAAATATGTAATTTCAGTAATCAATATTGCTATCTTCTGGTAGGCATAACAATTTTTTTTTTGTTCACAGAGGAGGTTAAAGGCTTATTTTTTGAAGGACGAGCTGTGCTTTTTACTGGTACAATTTTGGGCTTCATATGACTTTTTGATCACTTTTTTTTCCATATTTTGTGAGTCGACATGGCGCAAAATCATTACTTACAGCTTTTTTATGATGTTCTTACAGGTTTTTATGGATGGGTCTATTACTAAATATGTATTTTTTTACATTATAAATTATTTTATATGGGAAAAGGGGAATTTTTGGTGGTTTTATTTATTCATTTTTTTTTCATGCATTTGAACTTTTTCAAAACTTTTTTATTTTTGTGTCCCACTAGGGGACTTCAACCACTGATCTTCTGAACACTGGTTAAGTAGTACACATTTGGAATACTCATGTATTGCAGTGTATACAGTCTATCTGCTGTGAGAAAGTGAACAGTGTGGTTTGTGAGAACAGGTATTTTTCAGCCAGGCAGTTAAAGGGTGTGTAGTAGAAGCCCACAGCAGGGAGGTCAGGTGACTAATTAAGGTCTGATATAGGTTGTGTGTTAGAACTAGGGGGTGTGGCACTACACGGAGGAAAGTGACCTGTGTAGCTGAACCTGCATCAAGGTAACTCTGTGCCACCCATTTGAAATAACCAGAGCGGGAGTCTGGCGGCCAGGCCCCTGTATAGAAAGGGTACATTTTCTGTATTAGTTAGTTCTGAGCCGAGAAGGTTTTTGTTTTCTGTTTCATGTCTTTGTAAAGGCAAACTGTTATGCACCAAGTGAATAAATACCAAACTTGAGTGTGATCCAGTCTCTGTGTCCCTGTTTCCTGCACTGCTACCAAGCATCTACCTGAGCGGTTCCCCACACTGCATATACAGATGTTCCCTACCACAAAGGCATAGAATGAACTTCAGTGAGACACTTGGACTGACTACAAGATCCCCACTGTAGAATTTGTCCCAATCGACAAGTGAGGCATGTATATGAGGCCAAGGTAACCACAAGAGCAGTAGATTGATGCCATAAGACTCAAACAAATCCCAGCTACTGTGGTCGCAGTTAGAGGGAATAGTTGTGAACACAACATTCCTTGCCACCACAAAACAGATCCAGCAGCAGAATCAATGGAGGAGCAGAGAATAAACAGCATGTAATTCTAGATATTCCACAATGAACTCTGAGTGATATTATTAAAAAATGGAAGTGTTTAGAAACAATAACAACTTAGCCACAAAGTGACAGACCATGTAAAGTTACAGTGGGGTCACCACCACTAATCTGCAAGTCTTTATATCCTCTGCACCAGAAGATATAATTTATGATGAGACACATGCTTCTTCATAACTCAGATGCACCGTGAGTAAACTGGCATAGATGATAATAAATCTAGGGCACCACCTACACCATGCTCCCATCCATGGAAGTGGTGTTGGGGTCACAAACCAGAAAAAAAGTCGCACACCTTTGGGAAAATCTGATTTGTAAAAAAATTTGTAATAAGAGAAAAAGTGTAAGTTTAACGCATATAATTCCTAAATGGAGTATTCAGGGAATTCTAATTTTGAGAAGAGGGTACCTTCAATTATATAATTTCTCTCCAAATGTAATAAAATGTCGCCTGTTTTAATTTCCATTACCTATTATTGATAATCATGATAGAAATGCTGAATTTATTTAATAACACACAAACATTTACATCAAAAGTACTTAGTTATTGCAAATAGACCTAATAATGAGTCACATAGGGAATAAAATTGAAAACAGCAGGCAATTTTCTAAACAGATTTGTTTTCAAAAATTACTTTTCTACTTATTTCTCTCAAAAAAACTCTCAGTTTAATGATATTTCATACTGGGCATTAATAGTGACCTAAATTTCAGCTAACTGGCTTCACAGGTTTCTCTTA
Organism: Leptodactylus fallax; assembly: GCA_947044405.1. NCBI lineage: Eukaryota > Metazoa > Chordata > Amphibia > Anura > Leptodactylidae > Leptodactylus > Leptodactylus fallax. Next base: position 522,596 of record CAMRHE010000011.1, on the reverse strand, counting down.
TTTCCATGAATATAAAGCTGCGATTCCCAACTGAAGTGCCACGACAGTCCAGTAGGGAAATGGCCACATGTCCTCTCTTAACTACTCTCTTAACTCCTTAGAATGCCGATGTAGTTGAATGGAACGATGCAACAGGAAGGCTTTAGATTCCTCCTCTGTTACTCAGGTATCAGCGAGTGATGCTTGCTGAAGACCTGCTGCATTGATCTGCAGAGGAAGAGGATGTCAGAGCTTTGAGGGACCAAGGATGGGTAAGTGGTGTTTTTTTTATTTATATAGCGCAATTACAGTGTGGGGCCACTGGGAGACGTTATTAGTTGTCTGGGGGACATTATTAGTTGTTTGTGTGCTACTGGCGTACATTATTACTTGTCTGGGGGCAACTATTACTTATCTGAAGCTACTGTAGGACATTATTAGTTGTCTGTGTGCCACTGGTGGACATTTTTACTTGTCTGGGGCCACTGGGGACATTATCACTTGTCTGGTGGCTACTGGTGGACATTATTACTTGTCTGGGGGCAACTATTACTTATCTGGGGCCACTGGGGAACATTATGACTTGTCTGGGGGCCACTTGGGGACAATATGACTTGTCTGGGGGTCACTGGGGACATTACTACTTATCTGGGGGGCACTGTAGGTCATTATTACTTGCCAGGGGCCCTGGGGGACATTATTACTTGTCTGGGGGCCACTGGGGACCACTATTACTTGTCTGGGGGCCACTGAGGGACATTATTACTTGTCAGAAAACCACTGGGGGACATTACCACTTGTCTGGGGGCCACTGGTGGACATTATTAGTTGTCTGGGGGCCACTTGGGGACATTATAACTTGTCTGCGGGCCACTGGGGAACATTATGACTTGTCTGGGGGCCACTTGGGGACAATATGACTTGTCTGGGGGTCACTGGGGACATTACTACTTATATGGGAGGCACTGTAGGTCATTATTACTTGCCAGGGGCCCTGGGAGACATTATTACTTGTCTGGGGGCCACTGGGGACCACTATTACTTGTCTGGGGGTCACTGAGGAACATTATTACTTGTCTGGGTACCAGTGGGGGACATTATTGCTTGCCCGGGGGCCACTGGGGGGGGGGGGTTATTTTACTTGTCTAGAGGCCACTGGGGAACATTATTACTTGCCTGGGAACCACTGAGGGCATTATTACTTGTCTTAGGGTCATAGGGGACATTATTACTTGCCTGATGGTCACTGAGGGCATTATTACTTATTTTAGGGTCACATGGGACATTATTACTTGCCTGGGGGCTACTGGAGAACATTACTACTTACCTGGAGGCCACTAGGGTGTATTGCTACTTACCTGGGAGCACTCTGGAGCATTATTAGGTGTCTGAAGGCCACTGGGAAGCATTTTTAGTTGTCTGGGGACCACTGGGGAAGATTATTAGGTTTTAGAGGCCACTGGGGAGCATTATTAGGTTCTGGAGGCCACTGGGGGACATTATTACTTGCCTGGGGGCCACTGAGGATTTTATTACTTGTCTGAGGGTCATTGGGGACATTATTACTTAACTGGGGCAAAAACAGCGCTTAAAAAACACATCAAAACAGTTTTTTTGTCTTTTGGTAAAAATTATTTGGTAGGGGTACCTGAAAAGAGTCTGAAAAGTTTGGGAAAGGCTGATATGGAGTAACAGAATTGATGCATTAAACATGTTATGATTAAAAATATGACATATAAATGTGACTCTGTCTTACAATCTGATACCTTTTCCCACAATGGACCTTCAGTCCTCTGGTATGATTCCAGTGGAGATACAGTGCTGGCCAAAAGTATTGGCACCCCTGCAATTCTGTCAGATAATACTCAATTTCTTCCAGAAAATGATTGCAATCACAAATGCTTTGGTAATAATATCTTCATTTAATTTGTCTTCAATGGAAAACCACAAAAAGAATTGTCAAAAAGCCAAATTGGATATAATTCCACACCAAACATAAAAAAGGGGGTGGACAAAAGTATTGGCACCCTTTGAAAAATCATGTGATGCTTCTCTAATTTGTGTAATTAACAGCACCTGTTACTTACCTGTGGCACATAACAGGTGATGGCAATAACTAAATCACACTTGCAGCCAGTTGAAATGGATTAAAGTTAACTCATTCTCTGTCCTGTGTCCTTGTGTGTACCACACTGAGCATGGAGAAAAGAAAGAAGACCAAAGAACTGTCTGAGGACTTGAGAAGCAAAATTGTGAGGAAGCATGAGCAATCTCAAGGCTACAAGTCCATCTCCAAAGACCTGAATGTTCCTGTGTCTACCCTGCGCAGTGTCATCAAGAAGTTTAAAGCCTATGGCACTGTGGCTAACCTCCCTAGATGTGGACGGAAAAGAAAAATTGACGAGATATTTCAACGAAAGATTGTGCGGATGGTGGCTAAAGAACCTCGACTAACATCCAAACAAGTTCTAGCTGCCCTGCAGTCCGAGGGTACAACAGTGTCAACCCGTACTATCCGTCGACGTCTGAATGAAAAGGGACTCTATGGTAGGATACCCAGGAAGACCCCACTTCTGACCCAGAGACATAAAAAAAACAGGCTGGAGTTTGCCAAAACTTACCTGAGAAAGCCAAAAACTTTTTGGAAGAATGTTCTCTGGTCAGATGAGACTAAAGTAGAGCTTTTTGGGAAAAGGCATCAACATAGAGTTTACAGGAAAAAAAAAAGGCCTTCAAAGAAAAGAACACAGGGGAACCTCCCTACAGTCAAACATGGCGGAGGTTCCCTGATGTTTTGGGGTTGCTTTGCTGCCTCTGGCACTGGACTGCTTGACCGTGTGCATGGCATTATGAAGTCTGAAGACTACCAACAAATTTTGCAGCATAATGTAGGGCCCAGTGTGAGAAAGCTGGGTCTCCCTCAGAGGTCATGGGTCTTCCAGCAGGACAATGACCCAAAACACACTTCAAAAAGCACTAGAAAATGGTTTGAGAGAAAGCACTGGAGACTTCTAAAGTGGCCAGCAATGAGTCCAGACCAGAATCCCACAGAACACCTGTGGAGAGATCTCAAAATGGCAGTTTGGAGAAGGCACCCTTCAAATCTCAGGGACCTGGAGAAATTTGCCAAAGAAGAATGGTCTAAAATTCCAGCAGAGCATTGTAAGAAACTCATTGATGGTTACCGGAAGTGGTTGTTCGCAGTTATTTTGTCTAAAGGTTGTGCTACCAAGTATTAGGCTGAGGGTGCCAATACTTTTGTCCGGCCCATTTTTGGAGTTTTGTGTAAAATGATCAATGATTTGACTTTTTTTTTCATTCTCTTTTGTGTTTTTTCGTTGCAAGCAAAATAAATGAAGATATTATTACCAAAGCATTTGTGATTGCAATCATTTTCTGGAAGAAATTGAGTATTATCTGACAGAATTGCAGGGGTGCCAATACTTTTGGCCAGCACTGTATGTGACAATCAGGTTGACACTGTGACTATGCTTGGTAACAATTCATGGCAGAAGGTGGTGGGTTAATGTATAGTAAGGGTGTTATTTGCTCCAAAATGCCAAACTGAAAATATGTTTTTTGTGTCTTGATTCAAAATTGATCCAGGATGAGATCTCAATAATCGGTCTGGGTGTTGTGTTCCAGAGAGAGGGGTCTGCATGACAGAAGTTGTTAATTAATTTGAAGGTCAAGCAAACTTTTAAAGTTATTCTCCATTTTACAGGCAGGCAGTGCAGTGAGTGGAGAATACGGGTAGTAGAAGCATGTCGGGGTTGTTTGGTTATTAACCTTGCTGCAGCATTTTGAACTAGCTGGATGCGATCTATTTCTTTATCTGGAAGACCTATGTATAGGGCATTACAGTAGTACAGACGTAAGGTTATGAAGACATGGACAAGCTTGCAGTGTCCTTAACCTAATAATGATACACAGCGGATTTGTTGAAGAAATTTCTACAATTGCCCCATTTATTTGCATGTAGTTTGAAGAATTCAAGAAAAAACTCCATTCAACACCATGGAATTTTTTGCCACAAATCTTCCTCATGTAAACATAAACGTAGGTTAAGGCCACATGCTGAGATCACATTGGAACATGAGTAACACATCCTTCAGCTCACCTACAGTACCTGTGGCAAAAAACTGCTAAAATTGGCTGGTTTGTACTGCAGGTTTTATGGGCTGTTTGCCCAGACTGGCTTTTAACTTTTTCATTGCGTAGCAAAACACAATGCAATATTTTTTTTTTTGCAATATGTGGATGGGATTTGTTTAAATCCCATTTACTAGACTTGTACTTTACTTCCCAGCAGATTAACTACTGGCGATTCTGCTGTGGCTAACCTGTTGCAAATTCGCACTGTGTGGCCTTAGCCTAACTTTCCATGCACACAAAATGTGTGCATTGTCAGTGTGCTAGCCGAGTTTTTCACAGTTAGCACACTGACCCATAGTAATAGCCCCATACATGAGCCCATATATAGGACCGTGAACTTGGGGCAAAACTCAGTACAGATCCTTTACCTACAGTATCTCACAAAAGTGAGTACACCTCTCACATTTTTGTAGTTATTTCATTATATATTTTATTATATATATTTTCATGGGACAACACTGAAGATATGACACTTTGATACAATCTAAAGTAGTCAGTGTACAGCTTGTATAACAGTGTAAATTTGGTGTGCTATCAAAATCACTCAACACACAGCCATTAATATCTAAACCCCTGGCAACAAAAGTGAGTACACCTCTAAGTGAAAATGGAAAAATTGTGCCCCAAGTGTCAATATTTTGTGTTGCCACCATTATTTTCCAGCACTGCCTTAACCCTCTTAAGCATGGAGTTCACTAGAGCATCACAGGTTGCCAATGGAATCCTCTTCTACTCCTCCATGACGACATCACGGAGCTGGTGGATGTAAGAGACCTTGCGCTCCTCCACCTTTCCATTTGAGGATGCTCCACAGATGCTCAATAGCGTTTAGGTCTGGAGACATGTCTGGCCAGTCCAGCACCTTTACCTTCAGTTTCTTTAGCACAGCAGTGGTCGTCTTGGAGGTGTGTTTGGGGTCGTCATCATGTTGGAATACTGCCCTGCCACCCAGTTTCTGAAGTTTCTGATCATTCTCTGCTTCAATATGTCACAGTACATGTTAACATTCATGGTTCCCTCAATGAACTGTAGTCCCCACAGCCGGCTGCACTCATGCAACCCCAAACCATGACACTCCCACCACCATACTTGACTGTAGGCAAGACACAATTGTCTTTGTACTCCTCACCTGGTTGCCACCATATACGATTGACACCATCTGAACCATCTCATCAGACCACAAGACATGGTTCCAGTAATCCATATCCTTAGTCTGCTTGTCTTCAGCAAACTGTTTGCGGGCATTCTTGTGCATCATCTTTAGAAGAGGCTTCCTTCTGCGACGACATCCATGCAGACCAATTTGATGCAGTGTGCGGTGTACAGTATGGTCTAAGCAATGACAAGTTGACGCCCCACCCCTTCAGCCTCTGCAGCAATGCTGACAGCACTCATACGTCTATTTTGCAAAGACAACCTCTAGATATGATGTTGAGCATGGGTACTCAACTTCTTTGGTCGACCATGGCGAGGCCTGTTCAGAGTGGAACCTGTCTTGTTAAACCGCTGTAAGGTCTTGGCCACTGTGCTGCAGCTCAGCTTCAGGGTGTTGGCAATCTTCTTATAGCCTAGGTCATGTTCATGTAGAGCAACAATTCTTTTTTCAGATCCTCAGAGATTTCTTTGCCATGAGATGTCATGCAGTAACAAGCAATTTTAAGAATTATCCCGATACATAGTATGAACACTTCTTAACGGAACCACACAATATTATCCATAATACCAGCTAAAAAAACATGGACACCTTAGCATTACACTGTGTCTTATTTTTATAATTTTCTCTTTTTTTCAGCAAATATCTTTCCATGTAAATAAGATAAGAATTTTGCCATTAAGGCTGAGGCCCCAGAAACAGATTTTGTTGCAGATTTTGCTGCGGTTTTTTGAGCCAAGGCCAAGAGTGGCTACAAAAGAAATGGGAAATATATGGGAAGTACAGTCATGGCCAAAAGTTTTGAGAATGATACAAATATTAATTTTTACAAAGTCTACTGCTTCAGTTTTTCTAATGGCAATTTGCATATACTCCAGAATGTTATAAAGAGTGATCAGCTTAACAGCAATTACTTGCAAAGTCAATATTTGCCTAGAAAATGAACTTTATCCCCCAAAACACATTTCAACATCATTGCAGCCCTGCTTTAAAAGGACCACCTAACATCATTTCAGTGATTGCTCCATTAACACAGGTGTGGGTGTTGATGAGGACAGGGCTGGAGATCAATCTGTCATGATTAAGTAAGAATGACACCACTGGACACTTTAAAAGGAGGCTGGTGCTTGCCATCATTGTTTCTCTTCTGTTAACCATGGTTATCTCTAAAGAAACACGTGCAGGGGGCGTGGCCTGGACGCGCATGGAGTAGCACGCGCGCAGGTCCTTCTCCGCTCCTCCGCTCGCTACTGAGACCCGTGGACCCCTCAGCAGGCGCAGTATGGGCAAGCGCTTACCGAGGAAGGTGGCCCCGGGCACCCCAGCGCCCGTGGAGAGGTCTGGGGGGGCCACCCTGGACGCCTTTCTGGCCCAGCGGCCTTCTCTCCCGGGCCAGGCTGCTGCGGGGCGGCCATCTTGGATTTCCTCCGCTCTCCAGGCACAGGGGTCGCAGCGCAGCTTCTCTCCTCCCGCGCTCCCCCTGTCAGCCAGCGGAGCGCCGCTTCAACAGAGATCCCTGTCGGCGCCTGGGCAACCCAGAGTTTCCCCAGCACGAGTACTCCCACAGTCTCCTCACCCTGGGATGTCCCAGCAACTACATTCTGCTTCACCAGCACTCCTGGCAGAGCGGCATGAGAGGACCCCGGATGTCTCCAGCTTCTCAAGGAGTTCTGAGGTCAGTGGCTCTGCTCCCTCCTACACCGCTGATGAGTTGCAGCCTGTGGCCACAGAGCTGGTCTCTGTGGCCCCCCATCTACTATCTTCCCCCATCGCCCCTCCCCTCCATAGCTCAGGGGGGGATGGCGCGGTGGAAGGCGCTGGCGTAGGGGCTCCTCCGCCCCACACTCCCAAGGATTATGCCTCCCCCCCTCCAGTCCTGCACCCCCAGAGCTGCATTCCAGGCCCATCTTCAGCACCATCATCCATGGCGGACCTTCTTCCTCAACTTCCTACTAAACAAGACCTTAAAAGTATGGTTGCGGAAATCACAGCGTCCTTCCGATCTGAAATTGCTACCCTCCGCACTGATTTACACTCCATTGCTAACCGAATGGACACGCTGGAGAATGACCATGACACTACCAGAGACTATGTTGCCTCACTGCATGATACTACCACTGAACAGGGTTCAGCTATACGGGACATGCAACGCCACTTGGAGGATCTTGACAACAGGGGCCGGCGCAACAATATACGCATCAAGGGACTCCCAGAGGCTGACCAATCTGAGGATCTGCCTGTTCTGCTGGAGGCTGTCTTCAACACTATACTGCAGGAGCCCCCGTCCCACAAAATTAAGTTTGATAGGGCACATCGAGCCCTTCGACCCAGAGGATCTTCCGCCACACCCCGTGATGTCATCTGCTGCCTCCACGACTTCACCCTTAAAGAGGCTATAATGAGCAAAGTGCGCAAACTCAAAGACTTCGAGTTTCAGGGAGCTCCACTACAATTCTATCAGGATCTGTCGCTAATCACCCTCCAGAAACGCCGCCATCTCCGACCCCTCCTCCAGATTCTTCAGGAGCACCAAATTCCTTACCGGTGGGGATTTCCGTTTGCTCTCATTGCTCGTAGGGATGGTCGCTCCGCTACGCTTCGCTCCTTTGCGGATTTGCCTCTCTTCTGTGACCTATTGGATGTTCCCCTGCCGGATTTAACAGACTGGGAGCTATTCTCTCCACCCCCTCCCCCACCACCGGTTTGGCAACGATTGGAGCCCAGACGACGTCATGCATCCTCCGCGGTGGTGACCACTCGGAGGCCCCGGCTGGAGACTGATCCCTGAGGAGGCTGCCCCCCCTTGAGACGTTCTCCCTTTTCTCGGTGGTGCTTTGGAATCTGCATGCCTTAATGTTATGTTTGCTTCTTTTTTTTTTTTTTTTTAGGTCTACGGGTCTCATCTATTATGCTTATTATTGGATTGTTTTAGCGGAGTGGGGGCGGGGTGGGGTTCCGGTGACTCCCCTTCCTTCCTTCTTTTTACTGGTGGTTGGGGATCCACCGCCTCCCCTCCGACCTCCTGTCCACGCTCTCCCCCCTAAGGGGATACTTGGACTGTGCGGCCATTGATCCTGATTGGACCTCTGGCTGCCCTCATTGGTCCCCAGGCGAGTGACTTAGCCTCGCCCACAAAGTATTGTTTAACTGTTTTTATTTTTACTTTGTCATTTATGATGTCTTTTGCCTCCCTCCCTCCCTCTCTTTCCCCCCCCTCCCTGATCTAGAGACCCTGCCTCGACTTTGGGTTCCTGTTTGTGGATTGCCCTTTTGCCTCTCCGAGGGAAACTTGCCAGCGTCATGTGAGATGGGTGAGCTTATTGCAATCCGCCACTGTCCTCCAATCCTGGGTCCCAATGGTTAGGTGCGTGACAATTAATGTCAAGGGCCTGGGTTCCAACATTAAAAGGCGCCATGTCCTTAGAGAACTCCGCTCCTTACGAGCGGATGTGGCGTTTCTTCAGGAGACTCATTTTGACCGCGCTGGTACTTTTGCCTTCGCTAAGCATTATTTTCCCGTAGCTTTTTCAGCCTTCCACAATCGACGCAGAGCTGGGGTGGCTATCCTTCTTTCTCGATCCTGCCCAATTACAGTGACGACTTCCCACATAGACCCAGGTGGCCGGTTTGTTATCTTGGAGGGGCTCCTTTATGGTGCCCCGATTGTTTTATGCAATGTCTATGCCCCCAATTCAGCACAGATCCCGTTCTTGCGCCGGGTATTCTCCCGTCTGCGCGCTCTCCCACCATCAGCTTGGCTGGTGGGGGGAGACTTTAACATGGTCTTCTCTGAACGGGCGGATCGTCTGGCGTTACCCCAGGGCCCAACCCCCCATAGGTTGGCCCAACTTGCAAGGGAGTTCCGCAGGCTGATCCGCGCCCACTCTTTGTATGACCTTTGGCGAGTGGACAATCCTACGGCGCGCTCCTACACCTTCTTTTCTCACCCTCATAACACTCACACCCGCATTGACTACTTCTTTGGAAATGCTCCCGCTCTTCGTTTGCTTAGGGACACGAACATTGGCCCTCTCACCTGGTCTGATCATGCCCCAGTCGTGGTTACCTTATCTACGACTCCAGTGCCTACTCGCCAATGTCATTGGCGTCTTAACGAAACACTGCTCAATTCGCCGACCTCCCTCGAGACCCTGCGCACACACTTGATAGATTATTTTAGGGACAACTTAGGCTCGGTAGACTCTCTTGCCATTCTCTGGGAAGCCCATAAGGCGGTCATGAGAGGATGCTGTATCGCATTGGCTTCTAGGCTTAAAAGGGACAGACAGGCCCAGGAACAGCTCCTCCAAGCCCGTATTCGGTCCCTTACGACGACTTTGGCAGCGCATCCATCCCTGGGGGTTCTTCGCCGTTTGGTCCTGGCCCGGGCGGACCTCCGTGATTTGGAGACCCGCCATGTGGAACGACTTCTCCTTTATACCCGTCAGCGGTTTTTTGAACGAGGTAATAAATCTCATACCCTCCTGGCAGGAACCCTCAGGGATCATCGGGCCTCTTCCACACCACACTCTGTCCGTGACCCCGCGGGTACTCTTCAACATCACCCTGATGCTGTGGCGCTGGCGTTCCACTCTTACTACTCTAAGCTGTATGACTTACCCCCCCCCCGAGCACTACTCCCTGGGGATGACTCAACACTACTGGAAGACTATTTAAAGGATTGTTGTCTCCCACGCCTTCCTCCTGAGGCCCTAACCTCCCTGAACACCCCCATCACCAGGGAGGAACTAGAAGGGGTCCTGAGGGACCTCCCAAATGGGAAAGCCCCAGGCCCAGATGGGTTCACTTACAATTATTATAAGGTTTTCCAGGGTGAACTCTCTGCTCATCTATTGTCCCTCTTCAATTCCTTCCTTTCAGGTTCCCCTATACCCCCGACTATGCTCTCTTCACTACTCACATTGGTCCCTAAACCGGGTAAGGACTTGCAGGATTGTGCTAACTACCGACCGATTGCTTTGCTGAACACGGACCTGAAACTTTTCACCAAACTCTTAGCCAATAGACTGAATGCTTGGCTCCCTCTGCTTGTCCATAAGGACCAGGTGGGATTCATCCCCTGTCGTCAGGGTGGTGACAACACCAGGAGGACTGTGGATTTGGTGGAGGTGGCCAATCATTATTCTACCCCGGCCCTTCTCTTGAGCCTGGACGCTGAAAAGGCTTTTGACCGCATAAATTGGTCGTTTATGCATACTACGCTTAAGGCGTTCGGGCTTACGGGACCTTTTCTCACAGCTATCCAGGCCCTTTACTCCTTACCCTCAGCAGCAATCAAGCTTCCCCATGCATCTTCGCCCTCCTTCCCTATTCGAAATGGCACTAGGCAGGGTTGCCCCCTGTCACCCATCATATTTGCCCTCTGCATTGAACCGCTAGCGGCCAAGATTAGGCAAGACCCTAATATCAAGGGCATCATGGTCCAAGATAAGGAATTTAAGATATCTCTCTTTGCGGACGATGTACTCCTCACTCTCACCTCCCCTCATACTACCCTTCCAAACTTGCTGCGCTCGCTAGAGACCTATGGTGATCTCTCAGGGTATAAGGTGAACCCCGCGAAGACTGAGGCACTCCCACTTAACATCCCACGGGACCTTCTCCTTCTCCTCCGCAGTAATTACGATTTCCAGTGGCGGGAGTCCTCTATCCGCTACCTGGGAGTCCATATATCCACTTCCTATGCGACCCTCTACTCGGCAAACTACCCGCGGTTGTTTTGTGAGCTAAGAGCCCTATTGGACAAATGGCAACCCTTGCCTATCTCCCTTTTGGGGAGAATTGCTGCGGTCAAGATGACTCTCCTCCCGAAGCTACTGTATTTTTTCGAGACTCTCCCAGTCGCGATACCTCGGGGAGAATTACGGAACCTACAGAAAGCTATCTTCCAGTTTATCTGGAAAGCAAAACGACACCGAATACCTAGATCTGTTATGCTGGCGGATAGGGGGTCTGGGGGTATGGCTGTCCCACATCTGTTACATTATTACTGGGCGGCCCACTTACGCCATATCCCATTCTGGGCGGCTATGCCAGCATACACCAGATGGGTGCAGGTAGAGAAGCTATGGCTGGCACCCATGCATCCTAACGCGCTTCTGTGGGTCAGCTCCCCCCCCCACCCCCCCTGCCTCGTACCTGTTGGGCCCCATTCGGTTTACTAGATCTATCTGGTCTACCTGTTGTGCTAGATTCTCCCTGATGTCCCCGCGCTCATCTATGGTCTCCATACTATACAACCCCCTTCTCCCAGAGAGCCTGACTTCTGCCATGACTAAAGTGTGGTCTGAAGCTGGCCTTTACCGGATTGCTGATATGGTTGACCCTGGAACCTTGGAACTCAGGTCCTTTGCTCATCTTACAGCTAATCAAAACCTGCCAGGTACTGAATGGTTCCATTACTTGCAGGTGGTTCACTTTGTCCGCTCCCTCCATTGGTCTCTTAAGGTGTCACTCCCCACCGCTTTTGAAAAGATTTGCCGTGCAGGCACGTCCACTAGGGGCTTTATATCCTCTATTTACCAACTTCTTAACTCACAAACTACAGGCTCTCCTGTTAATCATCGCTATATGCTTAAATGGGAGGAGGCGGTGGGTAAACCCATCTCCCAGGAACAGTGGCGGATTGTATGGTCTCGGGCCCAGAAATCATCTCAGTGCATTACGTTTAGGGAAACGCAGTATAAGCTGTTGATGCATTGGTATCATACTCCGGCTCTCCTTCATACTTTAAACCCATTAGTTCCCCCATGGTGCTGGCGCTGTGGAGCTGCGGTGGGTACCCTGCACCATATCTTTTGGACGTGCCCTCTCATCCTCGGTTTTTGGAGGGAGGTCAGGACTCTGACGACTGCTCTCTTTTTGCAAGAGGTTCCTCTTGACCCTCTTCTTTATCTCCTGAACCTTCCCCCCAGACACCTGAGCAATAAGTCATCCAGGCTTTTCTTGCATCTTTGTACTGCAGCTAAAACTCTCATAGCTAGAAACTGGAAGAAGGTGAGTCCCCCATCTAGTCTTGAGCTTGTGGCTAGAATGAAGGATGTGAGGAGTCTTGAATACCTGACTGCTGGCCTACATAATTCACGGGAAGCCTTTGGGGCTATTTGGGCACCCTGGGACATGTATTGTACATTACAGGGTCTCTGATCTCTAGTCCTCTCCTTCCCTCCCCCCCCCCTCCCTTTGGTCCTACCCTTGTCTTCTTAACCCCTCCATTCCCCCCTCCCTTGTTCACTGCTTAATTTAAATGCATATTGCTTAAGGGGGAGGAGGCAGATAGCCTCTATTTACCTCAATGCTTCCTGTTTGTTTGATTATTATTGTTTTTTTGTTTTTTCTTTATTCCTTGTTAATGAAAAATTTTTCAATAAAATTACAGTTATATATAAAAAAAAAAAAAGAAACACGTGCAGTCATCATTGCACTGCACAAAAATGGCCTAACTGGGAAGAGTATTGCAGCTAGAAAGATTGCACCTCAGTCAACAATCTATCGCATCATCAAGAACTTCAAGGAGAGAGGTTCCATTGGTGCCAAAAAGGCTCCAGGGCACCCAAGAAAGACCAGCAAGCGGCAGGACCGTCTCTTAAAAGTGTTTCAGCTGCGGGATCGGGCTACCAGCAGTGCAGAGCTTGCTGAGGAATGGCAGCAGGCAGGTGTGAGTGCATCTGCACGCACTGTGAGGCGGAGACTCTTGGAGCAAGGCCTGGTCTCAAGGAGGGCAGAAAAGAAGCCACTTCTCTCCAGAAAAAACATCAGGGACAGACTGATATTCTGCAAAAGGTACAGGGAGTGGACTGCTGAGGACTGGGGTAAAGTCATTTTCTCTGATGAATCCCCTTTTCGATTGTTTGGAACATCTGAAAAACAGCTTATTCGGAGAAGAAGAGGTGAGCGCTACCACCAGTCTTGTCTCATGCCAACTGTAAAGCATCCTGAAACCATTCATGTGTGGGGTTGCTTCTCAGCCAAGGGAATCGGCTCTCTCACAGTCTTGCCTAAAAACACAGCCATGAATAAAGAATGGTACCAGAATGTCCTCCAAGAGCAACTTCTCCCAACCGTCCAAGAGCAGTTTGGTGCTCAACAATGCCTTTTCCAGCATGATGGAGTACCTTGCCATAAAGCAAAGGTGATAACTAAATGGCTCAGGGAACAAAACATAGAGATTTTGGGTCCATGGCCTGGAAACTCCCCAGATCTTAATCCCATTGAGAACTTGTGGTCAATCATCAAGAGACGGGTGGACAAAAAAAACCCAACAAATTCAGACAAAATTAAAGCATTGATTCTGCAAGAATGGACTGCTATCAGTCAGGATTTGGTCCAGAAGTTGATTGAGAGCATGCCAGGGAGAATTGCAGAGGTCCTGAAGAAGAAGGGTCAACACTGCAAATATTGACTTGCTGCATTAACTCATTCTAACTGTCAATATAAGCTTCTGTTACTCATAATATGAATGCAATTATATTTCTGTATGTGATAAAAACATCTGACAAACACACATAAAAACCAGAGGGCAGCAGATCATGTGAAAATATAATATTTGTGTCATTCTCAAAACTTTTGGCCATGACTGTACTCATACTTCTACCTTCTACTAAATCCACTCCTGGCTTTAGCTCAAAAAAAGGCAGGAAAATCTGGAACAAAAAAGGCTGCATTTCCGCAACGAGGGTCCTCAGCCAAAAGGAGTTATCCAGTTACTAAGATTGATGGCCTATCCTTAGGATAGGCCATCAATATTAGATCTGCAGGAATCTGACACCTGCGAACCCTGCAGATCACCAGACTTTAATACTTTGCAAGGGTTGTTAAAACAAGGGTTCGGGGCTCAGTAAATGTGGTCTTCATCATTCACATAAAGTCTAGTGCACTAGCACAGAACTGATACAAATCTGAAAAAAAGAATGCAAATGAGGCTGGAGCTGATGTCTATTACATTATTTTATGTTGAGACTCTGACTACATTAATGAAATAGACAACAGCTCTGGGGCAAGCATATTTTATATTACCCTCATTTTCGAGTTTTATCATTTCATGCTTTTACACTGGATATTTGTTGTAATGATTCCTCATTACAACTACAAATATACACACTCACTAACATTAGACAGCTGTGCAAGGGTGAGGTACCATAAGTCCTAGGGCAGAAAAAATGTACAGTGGACTGGATTATAAACTTTAGCAAATTAACATGATTAAAACTTTCACTACTTATCACTTATCTGTCATCCACTCACATACCAGCTGTCCCGCATCTGTATAGGTCAGTTACAGAAGTGCTGTATATCACTTGGAGAAGACAGAAGCCAGAGAGTGGACCCTCTTAAGCCCAGTGGGACCAGGCATCTGCCAGAATTTGTTGGGTACTGATGCTGGCCCTGCCCACATGAGAGAGCAAATCACTGAACTCCATTTTAGTGGTCAATGCAGTATCTATCCCCCTTATGCCTACACATAATTGTGGTTTGCATAAACAAGTTTGATGTTTCACTCTCTAGTCCTTAAACCCCATACTTTAAATGGAGTGTCCTGTCCCCACAACTGAAACTCAATCAATCAGAATATAACAATTACAGCATTGTGAATAAATAAATCCTTACATAATAACACCTGTGTCTGCTGTATAATTTCTACAAAACTGTTTCAGAAATATTCAGAAAATCCTGCACACCAACACACAGATGGCCAGATTTACTAATGTTGTCTAATTTGTAGACAGAGTAAAGTTATATAGATAGTCTTCAAGAGCACCAAATTTATCACAGTAGCTGATGCTGGATAATAAATCTGTTGCAATTTTAGACTGTTGGCTTAGTTCACTCAAAAAATCTGTGCACCAAAAATTTTAGCCCAAATGTTGAGGATGTTGATACCCCCCCCCCAAAAAAAAAAAAACAACACATTTTTTACCACATCTGCATAATAAATAATAAATGACACAAAAGTAGAGCACTCAGCATAGCAAATAGTGTGGGTACTTAGTAAAAGGCCACAGATCCCAGTCATATGTTTTGTTTTGTTTTTAATAGAAAAGGAAAGACTCTGTGAGTAAGAGTTAAAGTTAAATGGGTGGTTCAGTTTGTCAATTTTTTATTTTTTTTGACAAATATTAAAATATCAGAGAACGTGTTCTGGCACTTAACCAAGCAAGACTTGCTTCATTTGAGTGTTGTGCTCCCAGCTTTAAAATAGGGATTTTTTTTTTTTCACTTTTGTGATGCCTGTGTCTATGCGGAAAAATCAAAAGAACAAAGGAAAAGAGGGCAGTCCTCTCACCTGACATTATATATCTTTTTGTGTCGATTTGATTATTTGTTGATAATGGACAGAGATAAGGCCTATAGTTTCTCACATGCTTGTTTCCCAACCATAGGCCTTCTAGCTCTGTTCCTGCCCAGAGATGATCCTTGGACACATACAATAGGTACTTGCTCAGATACCTCCCAACTCCTTTCTGCTACCTCTTGAAATATGTACCAGACATAATCTTTATTGGTCCCACTACTGTTGATCTGCCCCCTTAATGCCAGCTTGCCTTTTCTGAAGTAGGGTGTTGCATCCTGCAAATATCATCCCTAGGATATCCATGTGCATTGCCCACCCCTCACACTGATTGCAGAAGCTCATTGATCATTACCAACACCGTTACGTGTGGGGCAGGACACGCAGCTTTCTCTTCACAAGGAAGGAGGTACTTTTCATTCCCTGACACATCTACCAGAGGGCTGTGTTCAAGGGGGTGGGTCCCCATCTGCTTCCCTTTACCTATTTTTGGCTGATCACATATTGACCTGTGATCCCCTCTTTATCTCATTACCAATGCCATTGGGGTCTGAGGAGGAATATTGCTTATTACAGAAATTAGTAACAGTCCTTTTGTCAAAGGCTTACCACAATTGGAAACAGCATGGATCACAGTGGTGTCACACATTCAGACAGAATCATCTAGACTATGTGAGGATTTATCTCAAACACAGCAAGCTACCTCTAATGCCAGCAGTCTGTCACCAGTGACACCCTGCTCATTCTGGCACTCTCAGTCAACAGCTGTCCTTCTTTTCTCGATATATTCCAAGTTCCCCTCACTAATGTGCATGCCATACATCTTCTCCTTGTATGTAGGCAGTTTGCTTTTGGGGCACGCCGGCCATTGTTCAATATATAATCTCCTCTGTCTCTTGCATGCTGCCTGAACAAAGGTTCTAGTTTTCTGGTCTAAGGTGTTCGTATTGCTGTCCTTCTGGCTTGTTATCTGACTTTATTCCTGCCCACTGATTCCTACTTGTTCTGACCATGCATGAATTCTGCTCACTCTAAATTTTGACCTATTCCCAGACGTCTCTATTGCCTGACCCATGGTGCTCCATCTTGCCTGCTTGGCCAGCTTCTACAAACACTGGGGACACTCTAAGAGATAACAACATGAATTAAATCAGTTTGGTAGCATAGTGGGTTCACATTCAGTGGTTGTTATACTACTGATAGGTAGATTATTTTTTTTTTTGATCTACAGTGCAGTCTCAGATACATTCAGTAATAGCTTCAAGACAGAATGTTTTGATATAATTCCACAGAAAAATATTAAGACTAGAGATGAGCGAATCGAAGCTGCAGAAGTGGAATTTGATCCGAATTTCAGGAAATCTTCGATTTGCCACGATTCGGGATTTCCTCACTCTTCGATGCATCGAATCGCATTTTTTTTATAAAATGGCCGCCTCACATGTTAGGACAAGGGGCAAGAGACACTGGGAGTGCGGGATCACCCACAATGCCAAGCGTGCAGCTAATAAGAAGCCAGCAGGACCTGTGATATCACAGCCCTATAAAAACCCTCGGCCATTTTAGGTACAATCATTTCACATCGCTCTTACTGTAGGGACAGACGTCGGCAGGAGCTAGGGAAAGACTTAGAAAACAGATAGAAGTTCAGGGAAAGAGGCTGAGCCATAGAACTGTAGGGAAAGGATAGGAAGGAATTGAGAGAAGAATTTGGGGTGGTATAACTCACTGCCATTATACTGCTGCTCATTACTCATATCTGTGTCTTCAAGGTGGAACACAACAAGCCTTTTGCCGTGCAGTACAGCAAAAAACAGTGAATTATCATCCAATAATATCTGCATGTATCTGTAAAAAACGCCTTTTTAAAGGCATTTATTCTAAGGGGCTTATTCACTGTTTTTCCACAGCATAACATTAGTCAGTAATAGTGTGCCAAAGAAAACTAAATTATCATCCAATAATATCTGCACATATCTGTAAAAAACGCCTTTTTAAAGGCGTTTATTCTAAGGGGCTTATTCACTGTTCTTCCACAGCATAACATTACATTTGTTAGTACTACTGTGCAAAAGAAAACTGAATTATCATCCAATAATATCTGCACTTATCTGTAATAAACGCCTTTAACGTGGGGAAAGAAATAACCACCATAGTCACCATTTTGTTACCAGTATAAAGTTGCAAGCCATTTATCAAAACAGTATTGTCAATAATAATTCAATAATTCTTTGCGGTTATTATCACTTATTTAAAGGTGTTTATTAGTGTCTAAACCCATAAGGAGGACCATATTTGCCATTTTGTTACCAGTATAAAGTTGCAGGCCATTTTTAAAAACAGTATTGTCAATAATAATTCAATAATTCTTTGCGGATATTATCACTTATTTAAAGGTGTTTATTAGTGTCTAAACCCATAAGGAAGACCATATTCATAATTTTCTTACCAGTATAAAGTTGCAGGACATTTTTAAAAACAGTATTGTCAATAATAATTCAATAATTCTTTGCGGTTATTATCATTTATTTAAAGGTGTTTATTAGTGTCTAAACCCATAAGGAGGACCATATTCGCCATTTTGTTCCCATTGTGCTGATGGAGCTGATACTGCTTCTGCCAACCCCACCCCCTCTCACAGCTGCCATGCCAGTGCAAGTTGAGTGCTCAGGGCCCCCCCGGTCAGACATGTGAGAGGATGGATGATGGCGCAGATAGGCAGCGGCCAACTTGCTACATAGCATGTCTCTATAGTAGTTCAGTTTGTCCTCCCTCTCAGCGGATGTAAAAAAGGCCCCCATTTTTCCCCGGTAGTGAGGGTTTAACATGGTGGAGAGCCAGTAGTCATCCCTCTGCCGAATGGCGACAATATGGCTGTCACTGCGCAAGGAAGTCAACATGCATCGGGCCATTTTCACAAGTGACTCCGAGGGACTCCCTGCATCCATCTCCACTGCATACTGCCACGGTGTGTCTGGGTCATCTGCCTCATCCTCCTCATCTCCCTCTGGCTGTTCTGGTTGCTCCTGCTCCTCCTCTCCACCCATTTGGCTACACATTGTGTTCCAATGTCCTCCTCTTCCTCCTTCTCCGCCAGTTCAGCCCCCACAGGGCTCATGTGGCTGTGAGATGTAGACGCCACATTTCCAGTCCCCTGATCAGCCAAATTGAAAAGCATCTTTTCCGTGATGTTAATCAGGGAATGACGTTGTTCATCCCGTAGTCCTGGCAACTGACTAACAAAGTGGCCTTTTCTAAGGGAACGAGCAAACGGCAGGTGTCACGCGTGAGCTGCCACTGGCTAATGTTAAAGTTACAGTTGTGCTAAAGACACAGGAAACTTGTTCAAAATTGAAGGAAAGATGAATGCAGCATGTTATCAGCAAATATTGGAGGCAAATTTGCACTAATCAGCCAGGAAGCTGCGCATGGGAAGTACTTGGATGTTCCAACATGACAACGATCCAAAACACAAGGCCAAGTCGACTTGTCATTGGCTACAGCAGAAGAAAGTGAAGGTCTTCTAACTGCCACTACTCTGTCCTCCTCGACCTCTCCTCTGCCTTTGACACAGTCGAACATTCCCTCCTGTTACATACGCTCTCATCCCTTGGCATCTCAGACATGGCCCTTTCCTAGATCTCTTCATACCTCACCAACCGCACATTCAGCATTTCCCACTCGCACACCACTCCCTCTTTCTGTCGGTGTCCCCCAAGGCTCTGTCCTAGGACCCCTCCTGTTCTCCATCTACACCCTCGGCCTTGGCCAACTCATAGAATTCCATGGTCTCTGCTACCATTGCTATGCTAACAACACCCAAATATATCTCTCTGGACAAGATATTACCTCTCTGTTGTCCAGAGTCCCAGAATGACTAGCAGCCATAGCCTCCTTTCTCTCCTCCTGCTTTCTCAAACTCAACATGGAGAAAACGGAGTTCATAATCTTCACCCCTCCTCGCATGGCCCCCCTACCTGACCCATCTATTAAAGTTAGCAGAACCACACTCACCCCAATCCCACGGGTCCGCTGCCTTGGGATAACCTTAGACTCTGACCTATCATTCAAGCCGCATATTCAAACCCTCAACACTTCCTGCCGCCTCCAACTCAAGAACATCCACCGAATCCGCTCCTTCCTCACCCCTGAAACTACAAAGATGCTAGTTCACGCCCTCATAATCTCCCGCCTAGACTACTGTAACACCCTTCTCCATGGCCTCCCAGCAAACACTCTCGCCCCCTCCAGTCCACCTTAAACTGTGCTGCTCGCTTAATACACCTCTCCCCCCGTTCTTCATCAACCGTTCCCCTCTGCCAATCCCTTCACTGGCTACCCATCACCCAGCTAATTTATTTCTTTCCCCACTAATGAACACCTATAAAAAAGCGTGATAAAGGCAGGGCAGGCACGGTTCTTTCTACCTGGCATTAACATGGACCTGTAAGGCTGAGTTCACACTTGAGTTAGTTGGTCAGTTTTGGCCCCCATAACTGTCCAAATAAGTGAAGTGTGCAGTGGTTCTAAGAGTGATGCCTGTCATGTGCGTGTCATACTGACTCACAGCATTGTTTGACTACCACAGTAGGTTCCCTATGCGTGTTACTGCAAGGCACAGTGTTCTACACTACTGTACAGGCTTTCTGAAGCTAGGAAATATGTGTTTTTTAGCGATATTCGCTGCAAATTAATTTGGATCGAAGCAAATTTTTTTAGAACTTCGAATCGAACTGCAGAATCGAACTTTTGAGAAATTCGCTCATCTCTAATTAAGACCTGTGGGATCCCAAAATCCCAACTGGAGAAAATCTTGATGGAGAAAATCCTTTGCTCTTGCAAATCTTTTGTCCATCTCCAGCTTCCATGCCAGTTATGGAGGATACATTCTGGATTGCTAGAGCCAGAAATGATCCTGTCAAACCCAGAGACATTACTTTTTGCTTGCAAAGTCCTCTCATACATGACTCTGTCTTGACAAAAGCCATTAAACTACAGTAAACTTGCTGCAGCTAATTGAAATACAAGTTTCCATAAACCCTGATCTGCCTGCATAGACTCTCCTACTCCACTTTATTCTCAAACCCTTACTGGAGCATCTACAAGCTAAAGGTTTACAGTTCATATAGGGTTCATCATTTTCATTATTAGTAACCCATGGGGACAAAGCCCTGACTCTCTATATAGCTGCAGATCTGGCCTCATTCTGCCTTATTCTGACTATCTCATGTGTCTCTGCCTATGTGGTCGATCCTCCTGGATAACTCCTCTGAGACCAAGATTTTGTATCCCAGTATGGAACAGCACTCTTCTAGGCTCCCAGGAATCCCTCCTGTTGGGTCCTTGTCTTATGATGATCACTCACTAAAAGTGCCAGAAGATAGCACTTGAACTGAAGTTCTCTCTGGACCTTAATTTTTCTGACATAATGTGTTCTTTTAGAGGCTAACTGAGTATATTTGATAAGTAAGCTTTCAGAAGACTAGCTTCCTTCATCAGACATGGTGTTATACAATTCTTCGTAGGATTTCCAGCTGTAGGTTGTAGGTGACAACTAGGGGCACTCGCAATGTCCCACCACAGGCCTCTATGTGGGGGAAACAGGGCACAGACTTAGTCAGCGAATGAACTCACACAGATCCAACATTAATAACAGCAGAACAGATCTCCCAGTGGCCGCACATTTCTCCGGAAAAAAACACTCTATTGAAGAATTGCGGGTTGTGGCTTTAATGGGACAGTTTAAGACACAGAGGGAGAGGAAAGAATGGGAGTACAAGTTTATGCAAAAATTTAAAACTCTGCAATTTGGACTTAATATTCATGCCAGTTTCATGTCACACTATGTATGAACCGTGATTTGGACTCAATATTCATGCCAGCTTCATGTCACACTATGTATGAACTGTGAGGGTCACAAATCACCTCCTGATAGCAAACAGATCCCTCTGTCACACACCACAACTTTCCAGATTGTTTTTTGACCGGTTGTAAATAACTTCTCTACTTAGATTGCATTTTGTTTTTTTTGTTTTTTTTAAGGACTCTAAAATCCTTTGAAGACCATGTGTATAGAGTATAAAAAATCTGTGAATGTTCAGTTCTTGTATAACACCATGTCTAATGAAGGAAGCTAGTCTTCTGAAAGCTTACTTATCAAATATACTCAGTTAGCCTCTAAAAGGTATCGCCTGATTTCTTCACTCTTCCACTACTTTGAATGGCTAACATGGTACAACATTATAGTATAATGTGTTCTTGTTTTACTATGCTGATGTAATAGGACATGGTTTTTTCCCACAAAATCATAGTGTCTTATTGATGTGATATGACAGGGTTAATGTCTTGCTGATCAGTCTATATTTATTTCTTGTACATCTATAGGATGTTACTGATCACTCTGTATTTCTGTATACTATATTGTTCACTCTGTATTTCTGTCTGTTATTGATCAGTATCTAAGCAATTAAGCATTTCTTCAAATTCCTGTATCATAAAGGGTCATGTTATAAATTGACCACTCAGACGCTCTCCAGTCCCCAAAGTTACTATAAAAACTGGAATCCTAGGAAGTCATTGAACAATGGGTATATATCAGTGCATGACATATAATGGGGCTCCCCATCCAGTGAGCTATTGCATCATTTGTAACCACAGTTAAGTATTATATGTTTTCATTTATTAAACACTTATTTTATTATATTCTGGTATGATTATAGTCATTCTTTGACCTTCTTTGACTTAACCTGTTTTAAAAAGCCTGTTTGTCTACACTTGGTGATTGAAGTGAGATAAAAGTACTGTATAATGAATGACTCACACAATTAATAGTAAGAAAAGTTAGTAAAGAAAAGTAGAAAAGTTTAGAAAATAGTTCAGATCACACTCTGGGGAGGCCTGTCCATGCCTTTTTGTGGTCCAAAAGTAGAATCAGCAGTCTCTGGACATAGCAATATTGTAGCAGTTCTGTTCCAGTTGAGGTCAATTAGCACATTAATTCCAGGGGTCTTTATACTAATGTGAACTCGGGAGGGGGCTTTCGTGTCTGTGTCTGGACAAATGGACATTATCATATATGATATGGCTGGAATGTGGTGTCCAGGGAATGTGTGCACTGAATGAGGTCATTAACACATAGGCAACCTAAGTAAGACCATAACAGGGAATATATATGTATATTCAGAGAAACTTGGCCATACAAGGGTGATAAAATAATTACTTTTCTATTAATTGTGTGAGTCTTTAATTATACAGTATTTCCATTTAAAAAATCCTATTTGCATACAGCTGAGTTTCTAGATTTTATGCTCGTGGCTGCCAGTCACCCCCTTCCATGGGGTGTGGGAGTTGACCTCCCAACTATACACACTACAATTTCATAATTTTACTAATATTATACTTATACATATACTTATTTTGTGTGCTTTTGTAGCATCTTCCTCCAATGATATGCTGTCTTGTTTGAAGGTTTGCTCACCTTGTTCATATGCTTTCTCAAGGACCTTAACTGTAAATGCTTGAACCCAGAATGAAAAAATTGGCTTCAAAAACCCAGAAGAATTGATACTCAATTGATCCCCATCACTCCCATCTTGGTCCTTTCCGTGTCTCCCATAGGTTTCTACTTACTGGTCCCTCTCAGCCGACATAGGATTATCTCTGCAGTGACCTAAGCAGAAATTTATTTTTACATTTAATGTAATCATCTTTATCCTTCTTAAATTGTGAATTATTATTTATTACTGTTGGGTTTCACTTATCTTTGCTGCATTACAAGCTACAATGTACCCATGATCATGAACTCAGCATTTGCTTCAGTCTATCAAATTAAACTTCTAAAAATTGAACTCATATATACTAACAACATACTGTTCTCAAATATTCCATTTACTAACAAAACTAATGCTGTTGCTGACCTAGAGTTTACTACATAGTTAACTGGGCCGAACTAGATAACATACTAGAGATTACTTGTTGTAGTCTATGCACATTGGCTCTCACATGATTGTATCCACACCAAGTGAAATTACACATCCCAATGTGACCTGAACATATCCATGGTGTGCTAGGAACACCATTGCTGGAGATCATGTATAATAAAGTTGTAATATGGCTGTTATGATAGAGTCTGTGAAGCAAATATTAGAAATTGCAGGAACTGGCTGACAGAGAGCAGTAGCACTAGATGTTTAAAACCTATACAGCACTTAAAGATAGGTCTCAGAGAGCCAAATGCCTTCACCAGATCGAAAAGCCATATGGACTTTGTCCAAGTTATCACCACAGAAACTGGTACAAGAAATAAACGCTCCACAAAGTGAAATCAAACCAGAACCCACAATACCTTGTAAGACAGATCAACACCTGGAGAAATTATCAGGGGAGTGAACTTCCAAGCCAAAAAGTTAGTCCGAGAGGTAATGTCAGAGGCCAAATCAGGAATGATGCGGATTCTATTAGCAAGTCAAAGGTCAGCTTTGCGAGGTTAACGTTAGGGCCAAAATAAGAAAACAAACAGATTTCCAGTAACAAGTCAAAGGTCAATTCAGAGCAGTACGGTACACATGATCAGGATAAGAAATCCACACCAAGTAAAAACAATTAGCAGGAACCTGGCTGAGAAGGAAGAGGGTTTACATATCCCTCCTCAGCCACTGATTGATTCAGAGTCACAGACTATAGATTAGCTACAGAATCAGGGAAAGCTTCATATGTTGGCTTGGCAACTTTAAAGCAACAGTAGCAAGCCGTATTTCAGTAAGGAGAATACACAATAAGAATCCTAACAATGGCTATGTGCATGAGCACTAATCCTTGTATTGATGTTAAAGTGAGTCAGCTACATAATGCATGCTAAATGGCTAACAGTGCCGTGTAGGGGATATTAAAAGAATCACAGACACAACTTAACTGTCATAAATTGCTGCTGTAATCCACAGAAAATATATTTTTATCATTATGCAAATTAGGCTTAAGGGCCATGGGGCATGCTGAAGCCCTGTTGAATCACTGCCCAGCACTACTTTTTATCCCTGTTTCACATATGCTTATAGCTGTGTCATGCCTGTAAAGATGTCAATTGAGGTGGTCTTTGACATGAACTGTTGACTGACAATAAATGGATGTTTGTGACACTTATAGTCCCAAAACGGCAGTCTTAGTGGTTTAGCATGCATTTTGTAGCTTTCCATGCAAGACTATGGTAATCATTGATCATCTTTTGTCTTTCAGCAAGAGAAGTCCTGACCTCGATTCCTACCAGTCTGACATGGCATATATTATGAATACGTCATAAAGATCAGTCGGTAAGATACTTCTGGTGAAGTGTTTATATTAGCCAAAGGAAACAACGTTGTCAAAGTAAAAAAAAAAAATTCATTTTCGTCTATATATGAAATTTCTATTTTTTTTTTTCATTTGTACAAATGACTATTTCCGTAGCCTCTGTGATAACAGTGGTAATTCTACTGGCTCTGTATGATAATGAATTCTTTTACAGCATTATACAGCCTCCCTGTTGTCAGTCACGTTTCTGGATACCACAATATGGCATTGCTATAATTACCAGCATGAATTAGCTGATTCAGGTGTTGAGGACGAATTACATTCAATCACTGTGTGACAAAGAAACTATTTAAGACAACAGCTGCAGAAAAATATATTCAAAAATATGCCAGAGAGCTCTATGCCTACCTAAACTAGATCACAGTTTTTATGTATCTTATTTGTTTTTGTTACAGGAAACATTTCTTTGCTATATTCTTGTAATTTAACCTCAGTCAGGACTGCATTCAGAAATGTTTTCATGGATAGACATATCTTAATGGTTTCCATATAGGTTCATGAGCCTCTTCTATACCTTTGTATGACTTTGGTTACATATGTCGGCATCTAAATGTTTATATCTCTCAGTTTCCATACAAATCTGAAAAAAACCTAAAAAACTATTTTAGCGTATTCCATTGAACTCTTTTGTATAGAATCTTAGCATGTGGATGATGCAAGGCTCTGTAATAAACTGCTGTACAACCTGCTTGCACTGATGAGTGCACAAGCCCTAACTGTTACTAGCAAATGCAGAGGAGAATTGGAAGACAAAAAGGTTAGGCTCATAGTAATATCATGGCTTCTGTTCATAATAAATTTGTGACAGTTATGATACAGTGGGGAAAAAAAGTATTTAGTCAGCCACCAATTGTGCAAGTTCTCCCACTTAAAAAGATGAGAGAGGCCTCTAATTGACATCATAGGTAGATCTCAACTATGAGAAACAAAATTAGAAAACATATCTAGAAAATCACATTGTCTGATTTTTAAAGAATTTCTGAATCTGCAATAGGCAAGCAGCTTGGTGTGAAGAAATCAACTGTGGGAGCAATAATTAGAAAATGGAAGACATACAAGACCACTGATAATCTCCCTTGATCAGGGGCTCCATGCAAGACCTCACCCCGTGGGGTCAAAATGATCACAAGAACGGTGAGCAAAAATCCCAGAACCACAGGGGGGGACCTAGTGAATGATCTGCAGAAAGCTGGGACTAACGTAATAAAGGCTACCATCAGTAACACACTACGCCGCCAGGGACTCAGATCCTGCAGTGCCAAACGTGTCCCCCTGCTTAAGCCAGTACATATCAGGGCCCGTCTGAAGTTTGCTAGAGAGCATTTGGATGTTCCAGAAGAGTATTGGGAGAATGTCATATAGTCAGATGAAACCAAAGTAGAACTGTTTGGTAGAAACACAACTCGTCGTGTTTGGAAGAGAGTGAATGCTGAGTTGCATCCAAAGAACACCATACCTACTGTGAAGCATGGGGGTGGCAACATCATGCTTTGGGGCTGTTTCTCTGCAAAGGGACCAGGATGACTGATCCGTGTACATGAAAGAATGAATGGGGCCATGTATCGTGAGATTTTGAGTGCAAACCTCCTTCCATCAGCAAGGGCATTGAAGATGAAACGTGGCTGGGTCTTTTCTGCATGACAATGATCCCAAACACACCACCAGGGCAACGAAGGAGTAGCTTCGTAA
The DNA here is from genome assembly GCA_947044405.1 of Leptodactylus fallax. Lineage (NCBI taxonomy): Eukaryota > Metazoa > Chordata > Amphibia > Anura > Leptodactylidae > Leptodactylus > Leptodactylus fallax. The sequence goes on along the minus strand of CAMRHE010000011.1, from coordinate 495,966 downwards.
GAAGCATTTCAAGGTCCTGGAGTGGCCTAGCCAGTTTCCAGATCTCAAGGCCATAGAAAACCTTTGGAGGGAGTTGAAAGACCATGTTGCCCAGCGACAGCCCCAAAACATCACTGCTCTAGAGGAGATCTGCATGGAGGAATGGGCCAACATACCAGCAACAGTGTGTGCCAACCTTGTGAAGACTTACAGAAAACGTGTGACCTCTGTCATTGCCAACAAAGGATATATAACAAAGTATTGAGATGAACTTTTGTTATTGACCAAATACTTATTTTCCACCATAATGTGCAAATAAATTCTTTAAAAATCAGACAATGTGATTTTCTAGATATGTTTTCTCATTTTGTCTCTCATAGTTGAGGTCTACCTATGATGACAATTACAGGCCTCTCTCATCTTTTTAAGTGGGAGAACTTGCACAATTGGTTGCTGACTAAATACTTTTTTTCCCCACTATATATCCACTTTAGAATGCCATGTTTTCTGTGGAGGTTTTAATGGCAATATAATAGAATTTTTATTTTGCTTTCTTTGCAGCTAGATGTTACTTTAAATATATTCTAAAATATAAACTGTGTTACAGATAGAAAATTTGGTTTGTGCCTTGGAGTAACCTTTGATTCTACCTTTTCTTTAAAGCCACATATCCAACCCTCGCTGCTTCCTGCCACCTCCACCTCAAAAACATTTCTTGCATTCACTCTTTCCTCTTCCCCAAGTCTATAAAAGTATTGGTGTAATGTGCTCATCATCTCTTGCCTTGACGAATGCAACATTCTCATCTGAGGTCTTCCATCTAACTGTAAACAGCCCTTACCTCTGCTGCAAACAGTGGTGGAACTACCGCCATAGCAGCTGTGGCAGCTGCTACAGGGCCCGCAACCTTACGGCCCGCTAATGCTTTTTTTTTTTAAAGTGTGTTATCTACTTCTTGACGCATAATCATGTTGGGGTAACCCATGTGACCATTGAGGAAAAATTATAGACTTAAGTGGTCTGTGACATCATGAAGAGGCCCGAATACTCGCGCAAGAGCACAGGTTTGTTCACCTCCCCTGGGCCTCCGCTCATTAAATTTAGGGGTCTAAAGAGACTCCAGAGTATAATAGTAGTTCATGGGTGTCGAACCCAAAAAAATTTGGGGTTCAGCCAGATCTTTCCACATATCTTTGATATTCACAAGACCATGTTCTTGACTCTACTCTTACCTGCTCCTCACATAATAGCCTCTAAGATTTCTCCTGTGTATCTCCCATATTTTACCCAAGAACATCAGACTGTCCCCTATGACCAAAAACTTTAAAAGCAACCTGAAAATAACCTGTTCAGGAAAGCCTATCGTCTCCTTCCTCCTTCTCTTGTAGATTGTGAACCCTCATTAACTTTTCTCCCAGTGTACCCTACCAGTTCCATCACCTACTTACTTTCAAATGTATTGTGCGTGTTTTTGTACTATGTATGTAATTAATATGTAACCTAATAGTGCTCAAGAAATTAGTAATATTAATTTTTAAATTAATTTCCTCATGCATTTTAGAACCCCAGAAAAGAACACTGTGAAGCAGCCCTTATACCAAAACTTCATCTAACTAAGGACAATAGTAAAAAAAAACAGCACTACACACAAATATATTTCTTTGGTCAGTTATTATAGTTATTGTGATGTTAAAGCAAAAAGAAGCATTTGAACAAAAAGCCAGCAGTGAAATGAAAGTCACTTTCTTTAGAACAGGTTATTTAAAGATTTCTTATGTAATTCCTCAAAATTAAAATTTGCCATTGCTTCAGAAGGAGAATGTATTGATTAAAAACTTAAATACACCACAGGCTAAAAGATTTCAGCGAGAACAGTCATTGCACTTTCACTCTGTGTGAGTTTTAAGAGCATAAAAACCATTGATTGGCATTTGGTAACAAGTCTATGCTAAGGGCTAGAGGCTCCTACAGCCTAGGTATTTATAGATGTCTGTTAACCCTGTGCCTATAAATTATGGTGAGCCATGAGTACAAAAGACTTGATAAAGAAATAATTCATTTTACTTTCTTAAAAAAGGGTGATGTTATATTTTTTGCAATGTTTAAAAGAGTGCATAAAGTGCAAGATGTTCTAAATGGAGCCATTAAAAAGGTATTACAGAAGCAAGCTCACTGCTAGAAAGTTTCTTTTAGTTATACACAGGTGCCCTGCTATGCATCATGGGAGAAAACCCAATCTATACAGTCCTAATTAATGGTTCCGTCAGGAAAAGTAACACTAGAAATAGAAAAAGGAAATAAAGGATCTTAAAAAATATAGATATTACTGTGAAAAAATGAAAAGAAGAAACAACAAGTCAAAATATAATAAATCAGTACAAATCATGTAGTAGTAATATATATATATATATATATATATATATATATATATATATGATAAATCTGGTACATTTTAAAACTCTCCAGTTTTAAAGCAGTTCCATATATAGCCAGCTATTCCCGGTCTTGCGCTATGCCTCACCAGCGCCCTTTAGGTTCACACTCACAATATACAGTCATATGAAAAAGTTTGGGCACCCCTATTAATCTTAATCATTTTTAGTTCTAAATATTTGGGTGTTTGCAACAGCCATTTCAATTTGATATATCTAATAACTGATGGACACAGTAATATTTCAGGATTGAAATGAGGTTTATTGTACTAACAGAAAATGTGCAATATGCATTAAACCAAAATTTGACCGGTGCAAAAGTATGGGCACCTCAACAGAAAAGTGACATTAATATTTAGTAGATCCTCCTTTTGCAAAAATAACAGCCTCTAGTCGCTTCCTGTAGCTTTTAATCAGTTCCTGGATCCTGGATGAAGGTATTTTTGACCATTCCTCTTTACAAAACAATTCCAGTTCAGTTAAGTTTGATGGTCGCCGAGCATGGACAGCCCGCTTCAAATTATCCCACAGATGTTCAATGATATTCAGGTCTGGGGACTGGGATGGCCATTCCAGAACATTGTAATTGTTCCTCTGCATGAATGCCTGAGTAGATTTGGAGCTGTGTTTTGGATCATTGTCTTGCTGAAATATCCATCCCCGGCGTAACTTCAAATTCGTCACTGATTCTTGTACATTATTCTCAAGAATCTGCTGATACTGAGTTGAATCCATGCGACCCTCAACTTTAACAAGATTCCCGGTGCCGGCATTGGCCACACAGCCCCAAAGTATGATGGAACCTCCACCAAATTTTACAGTGGGTAGCAAGTGTTTTTCTTGGAATGCTGTGTTTTTTTGACGCCCTGCATAACGCCTTTTTGTATGACCAAACAACTCAATCTTTGTTTCATTAGTCCACAGGACCTTCTTCCAAAATGAAGCTGGCTTGTCCAAATGTGCTTTTGCATACCTCAGGCGACTCTGTTTGTGGCGTGCTTTCAGAAACGGCTTCTTTCGCATCACTCTCCCATACAGCTTCTCCTTGTGAAAAGTGTGCTGTATTGTTGACCGATGCACAGTGACACCATCTGCAGCAAGATGATGCTGCAGCTCTTTGGAGGTGGTCTGTGGATTGTCCTTGACTGTTCTCACCATTCTTCTTCTCTGCCTTTCTGATATTTTTCTTGGCCTGCCACTTCTGGGCTTAACAAGAACTGTCCCTGTGGTCTTCCATTTCCTTACTATGTTCCTCACAGTGGAAACTGACAGGTTAATTCTCTGGGACAACTTTTTGTATCCTTCCCCTGAACAACTATGTTGAATAATCTTTGTTTTCAGATCATTTGAGAGTTGTTTTGAGGAGCCCATGATGCCACTCTTCAGAGGAGATTCAAATAGGAGAACAACTTGCAATTGGCCACTTTAAATACCTTTTCTCATGATTGGATACACCTGGCTATGAAGTTCAAAGCTCGGTGAGGTTACAAAACCAATTTTGTGCTTCAGTAAGTCAGTAAAAAGTAGTTAGGAGTATTCAAATCAATAAAATGATAAGAGTACCCAAATTTTTGCACCGGTCAAATTTTGGTTTAATGCATATTGCACGTTTTCTGTTAGTACAATAAACCTCATTTCAATCCTGAAATATTACTGTGTCCATCAGTTATTAGATATATCAAATTGAAATGGCTGTTGCAAACACCCAAATATTTAGAACTAAAAATAATTAAGATTAATAGGGGTGCCCAAACTTTTTCATATGACTGTATATATAATATATATATATATATATATATATATATATATATATATATACACACACACATACAGTACAGACCAAAAGTTTGGACACACCTTCTCATTGCAAGAGTTTTCTGTATTATCATGACTATAAAAATTGTAGATTCACACTGAAGGCATCAAAACTATGAATTAACACATGTGGAATTATATACTTAACAAAAAAGTGTGAAACAACTGAAAATATGTCTTATATTCTAGGTTCTTCAAAGTTAGCCACCTTTTGCTTTGATTACTGCTTTGCACACTCTTGGCATTCTCTTGATGAGCTTCAAGAGGTAGTCACCTGAAATGGTTTTCACTTCACAGGTGTGCCCTGTCAGGTTTAATAAGTGGGATTTCTTGCCTTATAAATGGGGTTGGGACCATCAGTTGTGTTGTTCAGAAGTCAGGTGGATACACAGCTGATAGTCCTACTGAATGGAGTGTTAAAATTTGTATTATGGCAAGAAAAAAGCAGCTAAGTAAAGAAAAATGAGTGGCCATCATTACTTTAAGAAATGAAGGTCAGTCAGTCCGAAAAATTGGGAAAACTTTGAAAGTGTCCCCAAGTGCAGTGGCCAAAACCATCAAGCGCTACAAAGAAACTGGCTCACATGAGGACCACACCAGGAAAGGAAGACCAAGAGTCACCTCTGCTGCGGAGGATAAGTTCATCCTAGTCACCAGCCTCAGAAATCGCAGGTTAACAGGAGCTCAGATTAGAGACCAGGTCAATGCCACACAGAGTTCTAGCAGCAGACACATCTCTACAACAACTGTTAAGAGGAGACTGTGTGCAGCAGGCCTTCATGGTAAAATAGCTGCTAGGAAACCACTGCTAAGGACAGGCAACAAGCAGAAGAGACTTGTTTGGGCTAAAGAACACAAGTAATGGACATTAGACCTGTGGAAATCTGTGCTTTGGTCTGATGAGTCCAAATTTGAGATCTTTGGTTCCAACCACCGTGTCTTTGTGCGACGCAGAAAAGGTGAACGAATGGACTCTACATGCCTGGTTCCCACTGTGAAGCATGGAGGAGGAGGTGTGATGGTGTGGGGGTGCTTTGCTGGTGACACTGTTGGGGATTTATTCAAAATTGAAGGAATACTGAACCAGCATGGTTACCACAGCATCTTGCAGCGGCATGCTATTCCATCCGGTTTGCGTTTAGTTGGACCATCATTTATTTTTCAACAGGACAATGACCCCAAACACACCTCCAGACTGTGTAAGGGCTATTTGACCAAGAAGGAGAGTGATGGGGTGCTACACCAGATGACCTGGCCTCCACAGTCACCAGACCTGAACCCAATCGAGATGGTTTGGGGTGAGCTGGACCGCAGAGTGAAGGCAAAAGGGCCAACAAGTGCTAAGCATCTCTGGGAACTCCTTCAAGACTGTTGGAAGACCATTTCAGGTGACTACCTCTTGAAGCTCATCAAGAGAATGCCAAGAGTGTGCAAAGCAGTAATCAAAGCAAAAGGTGGCTACTTTGAAGAACCTAGAATATAAGACATATTTTCAGTTGTTTTACACTTTTTTGTTAAGTATATAATTCCACATGTGTTAATTCATAGTTTTGATGCCTTCAGTGTGAATCTACAATTTTTACAGTCATGAAAATACAGAAAACTCTTGCAATGAGAAGGTGTGTCCAAACTTTTAGTCTGTACTGTATATATATATATATATATATATATATATATATGTGTGTGTATTATTTTATTTAGATTTTTTTTTTTCTTTAGCAGGTCTGTGCTTTGCAGGTTATGTACTGTCTGTGGTTGATTCACTTTTCATGTCTGTGAAAAGCAAGCAGATCAAGTTAAGTTGAAAAATGTGGCCACGACGCAGACATTTTTTACAATGAACAACTATATCTGTCTAAAGGGCCCATCATGAATAAAATGGCTCCAACACTGGTTGTAGTGTAGCATCTTCTTCATTGTTTACTCAGGAACATACAGTAGGTTCATCCATACATACAATAGGCTGTGCCTATTCACTTGAATGAGGCTGACTTGTAATACCAGAACTCCCCATGTTTATGAGTGGCACTGCTATAGAAAAAAAAGAAGACAGCCCTTTTACTAACCTAATTCAAGTAGACAAGGACTAATTTCCATTCAATTAATATAACTTTGGAAACTATAGGGCCACCCACAAACCATTATTATACCCAGGGGTGTCTCCAGACCCCACAGTATTATAAGCAAAATCATAACAAATAGTCATACTTACCTCTCTTAGGCATCATTGAGGCATCCAGTGTGGGTTCACATCCTATTTGGGCCTCTTCTGACCTCCTGAATGATGTCAGTTGCCCCTGGGAACCACAGAGGCCATGTGGAGCATGCCAAAGTCATGATGCTAGAAAGTAAGCATCATGATGTCGGGGTACACCATATAACCGCTGAAACCCAATCACAGGCCTCTGCAGTCCCTGGGGGCTTCTGACATAAGAGGCTCAAAGAGGATGAGAAGCCTCACCAAATGCCACAATGGAGCCTAGGAGAGGGAAGTATGAAAATTTATGTTTACACACCTCGCCTGGTCCTCCAGTTATTATACTATGGGGTTTGAAGAGACACCAGAGTATAATAGCAGTTCTGGTTGGAATGAAAAAGTCCAAAGAGTCTGAAAAGAAACTGCCCAGAAAAATCAGCAGTTTTTTTTGTTTGACTTGAAAATAGTGTATGCACTTCTGCTATATTTGTCACATGTTCAGCCACTGGTTTTCCAGACTTTCTCGTGTTCAACAGTTTTCCATTTTGTGGCATTGTTTGCTTTACGTATGCTTTAATGGGAGTATACCATCTCCCCCTTTAGCTCCTTGGTGCACTGCTGTTGCCACTCAAACCCCTACCATGTGCTGCCTGCACCACCCTGTACAGTGAGATATGGTACCCTGATTGCTGTTACATCATCCATTCTACTTGAGCAGCAATCTCCAAATCTAAAAAAGTGACCTACATAACAAAGGTATGTTGTTTATCGCTATATGATATGCTTTTAAGAGGAGGTAGACTCCCTCTAAATTCATGGCATAGTCTTGCATTAATGTATAATGCATCAAACAGCCTAAACCACTTCAGATCAGATATAGAAAAGTATTTATTTTGTGGCATTTAGGGAAAATTTAATCTAGAATTCAACTGTGACTTATAGTTAGTAAGTTTGTTTCACAAAGGCACTTTTTATTTCTACCCCCATGCTTAAAATTTTGGTTCGAATTTTTTTTACTGGAAACATGAAAATTGTGATGGAGATAAATAAACACGGAGAATATTATCAAAACTACCCTAGTAAACTTGTCAAATTGTCCTAAAATAATATCACTATGGCGCAGTTATAAATATTTTACTGTCTGAAGCTTAAAATAGCATTTGCTATGTATTATTTATATAATTCAATGTTATATTGTGTTGAGAAAAGAAAATATTCCCACTTGAGACTGTCACAGTCTTACATCGGTCACAGAAGAGTCACAGGCGGTTTGACAGGTTCATCAGACTGATGTTTGAGATAGTCAGATAGTGTGAATACACATGTTAGTGCAGGCATTATATATTATGAAGTATATTTTTTTTTATTCAATTTGATTTATTTTATTTCCCATTGCATATATAGCACTAGCAGAATTAGCATTACATAGGAAGACAATTAATCTATTAGTATGTTTTTAAAGTATGAAAGTAAACCCAAAAACACAGGGAGAACATACAAATTCCATGCAGATCTTGCCCTTGTTTGGATTTGAATCCAAGTCTCTAGCGCTGCAAGGCAACAACTGTAACCACTGAGCTTCAATACTGCTCACTAACTTTGTATCTAATTCCAATTTAAGGGCATATGTATTGTACCACATAAGCAAAACCTGCAGTTGCTATCAAATTTCTGTGGAACCTTTATGCCACTGCAAGCAATAACTTGACTGGGCATTGCTGATAACGGGGTCCCCCTATGAACCCCACCACCACCTTTGATACCCAGACTGCTGGGCCTAAATGCCTTCCCCCTCTTTTCCAGCCTCGACCCCTGCCCCCAGCTCTCAAACCCCCCACCCCTTAGAAATAAACCGAGACCAAAGGGTTGGATTAAATCGGCCACAGCAGCCGTATTTATTAACAAACAACAAATAAATAACAACAAGTATAACTTATTATAATTTGCATAACTTAAAATATTTTAACAATAAACGCTTAACCTGGGTAAGATTCCTTGGAGCTACAAAAAACTATCAATCCCCCGGCCTGGCGCTAACATAACCACACCATAAATTTACCACCAGCCGCGACCACCGGCTCGGCGGCACCATGAATAAAGACGAACTCCTTCTTCCATGTACCAGCAACCAGGGCCAATTTACCCTGTAACCGTTCACCGTGCGCCAGGCCATCCACCAAAATGTGCAATTACCACCAAATGTATAGGTGGAGCCTACCGTTGACTCCACCCTTTTAGCCAATTGACCACCAACTCCAAGGACCCCACCCGCCAAGGCCACCGTGACACCACCTGCAAAAGATAAACAAGTTAAAATAGCCCAAGAAAGAGAAAAAACGGGAGGGAGGGAGGGACCGCTCATTAGCATGCCGCGCAGCTCCGGAATGGCCGCTTCCCGGGCTGCGCGGCATAGTCAATTCGAACGGGGTTAAGCCCCGCCCCCCAATTCTTCGCGCCCTAGCGCGTTATTGGTCCCCCTACAGCCCGCCCCCAGTCAAGTTCCCTGCACTTTACTGCGCAGCGCTCCGGTCTCCCCTGACTGGGCATTGCTGATAACGGGGTCCCCCTATGAACCCCACCACCACCTTTGATACCCAGACTGCTGGGCCTAAATGCCTTCCCCCTCTTTTCCAGCCTCGACCCCTGCCCCCAGCTCTCAAACCCCCCACCCCTTAGAAATAAACCGAGACCAAAGGGTTGGATTAAATCGGCCACAGCAGCCGTATTTATTAACAAACAACAAATAAATAACAACAAGTATAACTTATTATAATTTGCATAACTTAAAATAATTTAACAATAAACGCTTAACCTGGGTAAGAGTCCTTGGAGCTACAAAAAACTATCAATCCCCCGGCCTGGCGCTAACATAACCACACCATAAATTTACCACCAGCCACGACCACCGGCTCGGCGGCACCATGAATAAAGACAAACTCCTTCTTCCATGTACCAGCTCCCAGGGCCAATTTACCCTGTAACCGTTCACCGTGCGCCAGGCCATCCACCAAAATGTGCAATTACCACCAAATGTATAGGTGGAGCCTACCGTTGACTCCACCCTTTTAGCCAATTGACCACCAACTCCAAGGACCCCACCCGCCACTGCGAGCACGCCTTAATCCCTTAAGCGTGAGAGACCCGCCACACTTCCAGGGCCCTCTCAACACCCTCCTGGATACCTAGTGTCCACAAATCTATACCCACCGCATTCAGGTGGACCCCGTCCCGCAACCAAAACTCCCCCTCCCCAGACTCCAACTCCTTGTGCCGCACGCACACACCGCCGTTCCTGGACACAAACCCCGCAACAGCCCGGTTAACCTTAATCCTGGCCTTGTTGAGCCTTTCAACAGACCTAGCCTCCCGCCATGTTTTTCTCGGTACAATATCGGACCACACGGTAACAATCCCCGGAAACATGGACCACAACCTCAACAGGTCATACTTTATGTCCCTCACTAAATCACGAAAGGGACGAACCCCCAGGTCATTGCCACCAGCATGTATCACGATAATGTCCGGAGACCGATCCAACCTCGTGCACCTGTGGATTTCGTGCATGACCCGACTCCACACCATACCTCGGACTCCAATCCAACGTACAACGACCGTAGCCCTGTCGTACCCCAGCTGCCGACCATTCCGCCGCACGCCGGCCCTCTCCGCGCCCCAGAACACAAAAGAATGGCCGAAGATCCAGACTAACCAAGCAGGAGGGCCTATGAAAAGAAGAAATAAAGTAGGGGGAGGGCAGAGAAAATACCCCCAACAACACAATGATTCACATTTGGGCAAGGTGTGGACGTACGTATGATTTATACCTCTGCGATTCCCACCTACCGATACGTCGGACCACCTCCGAGCTCAACCCCCAACTAGCTGCTTCAGTCGCTGCGCCAATGCGAAAAGAGTGTGGAGCATATCGAGAGGCGTCAAGGCCCAGCGAGTCCAAACAACCCCTAAAAACAGCCGAGAACTGATAACGGGAAAGGTACGAACCATCCTCATGACGCAGGAGGGGACCGCCCGCAGAAGCTGGAACCAACCCCCGAAAAACAAGCAAACAATGCACCGGGCACATATCTGACCCTACAACCGCACCCAGGCGCAGATACTTCCCTGCCCCCGCCTGATCCGTCTTAGACCTGCGAACCCTGACCACTAGGACCCCTTCCTCCATGTACACATCATCCACCTGTAAACCACCCGGCCGCTTAGTCGACACGGACACCAACTCACCCACCCTGAGAGCCCCGAAAAAAGCTAGAGAAAAAGCCAGGTGAAACAAAACGCATTCATAGTGCGAAGAACAAAAACGGCCCAGCTCCAACCCCAAACGCTCCAAAAGCTGAAATGTAACCGGGCGCCGTGTGTCACTACTTCCCCTGCCCCTGCGGAACCCCTTAAGCGCACGTTGAACCAAGAAATGTTTGGTAAAGTCCGCCAAACCCCTCAGCTTGAAACCAAATGCCAATGCCGCTACCGCGCCATTAACTTTCGCCACGGACCATCCATCTGAAGACCAACGGCTTAACAAGAACAATAAAGCCCCAACCCTATCCTCATCAGTATGTACCTGACCTAAATCTCCCACCCAATCCTCCCAAAGCTGCCAAGCCCTTGAATACTTATCCCAGGTGCCGGGGGCCAACGATGCCTGAATCAATGTCCCTGCTTTTCGCAAACCAAGTCCCATAATTCTGGAGGACATGGAATCCCTTCCACTTTCGCCCCCGGAGCCAGGGCACGAAACCGCTCCCACTGGAAACGAGACAAAGAATCAGCAACGTCATTTTTAACCCCCGGAACATGCACTGCCACCACCCATGCATTCAGGCACAAGCAACGCAATACTAAACGCTGAAGCAACTTGATCACTGGAGGAGAAGACGCAGTCACATTATTAATGGCCGACACAACTGACATGTTATCACAATGAAACCTAACTTTTTTATCCTGGAACGCCCCACCCCATATGGACACCGCGACTAAAATCGGGAATAACTCAAGTACAGTCAAATTCCGCGTCAGACCTTGTTCACGCCACGACGCAGGCCAAGGAGCGGCGCACCACTGCCCCCTGTAATAGGCCCCAAAACCGTGGCCCCCTGCTGCATCCGTAAAGAGGTCACAATCGAACACATCAATCACAGCTGACTGGACCAGTGATCTACCATTGAACTGGTCTAAAAATGTCCCATACTGCCAGGTCCTCCCGATGTATCACCCCCAGCCGAATAAAGTGTCGTGGATTTGACACCCCTTTCATGGCCCCTACCAGCCGGCGACAAAAAATCCTACCCATGGGGATAATGCGGCAGGCAAAATTTAAACTGCCTAACAATGACTGGAGGTCGCGCAAAGTAATTTTTCGCATGTGACGAGCACGCCTCACCCTCTCCCTAAGATCAACCAGCTTGTCACCAGGCAACCGGAATTCCATTGCCACAGTGTCAAGCTCTATGCCCAAGAAACTCAATCTAGTGCACGGACCCTCAGTCTTTTCCGGTGACAACGGTACCCCAAACTTACCGGCGACCCACTGCATGGTTGCCAGCAAAACCGCGCATACATCGGAGCCCGCCGGACCTATACAGAGGAAATCATCGAGGTAGTGTATCACTGACTCAACCCCCGACACCTCCCGAATTACCGACTCTAAAAAGGTGCTGAACGCCTCAAAGTATGCGCACGATATTCAGCAACCCATAGGGAGGCAACGATCCACGTAATACCCGCCATCCCAGTAGCAGCCCAGTAACCTAACGCTGTCAGGGTGTACCGGCAGTAACCTGAACGCCGCCTCCACATCCGTCTTAGCTAAGAGGGCCCCTGGACCGCAACGCCGTACCCAATGCACAGCTGCATCAAACGAGGTATATACTACCGAACAAAGCTCGGGTGCAATACCATCGTTGACCGACGCTCCTTTGGGATAAGACAAATGATGTATGAGCCGAAACTGATTCGGCTCCTTCTTCGGCACCACCCCCAAAGGAGATACAATTAAACCTTCCAAAGGGGGTGATGCAAAGGGGCCCGCCATGTGCCCCAAGGCCACCTCCTTCCTCAGTTTTTTGGACACCACCCCCGAGTGTTCCGCTGCCGACCTCAAGTTAGTTATACAAAAGGGGACTGTGTGCGTCGGCAGGGGAATCCTAAAACCCTCCCTAAAACCTTCTACCAGAAACTTTGCACTCTCCCTGTTAACATAACTATTTAGGTACGGAAGCATGGCTTCCAGCTTCACCGGCGTCTGCCCCTTGTCCACTATTAGGCAAGGCCTTGGTCCTTTGTTTGCGCAAGCAACGTGCCGCACCATGGGACACCCCTCCGCAGAATGAACAGGCATGTTTGAATCTACAGTTGAAGCCAAATTTACATTGGGCTTCATTGAACTGCCAACACAGCCCGTAACGTTGCTGGGTCTGTGCACCTGCCCCCCCTGAGCCGTAACTGAGACCACTATGGCCGGTTCCACCGGCCGCCCCAGGAAAGGACTGGTCAAAGCGAGCTGGCGCCATAACCCGAAGCCACAAACCTATATCTTTCTGGTCCCACCGTATGCTGGGCCGAACCGCCTTACGCTGACGGAACTGCTCATCATACCGCAGCCATGTCTGACCCCCATACACCCGATACGCCTCACCTATAGAGTCCTGATAGCAAAAAATCCAAATCTTCTCCCTCACTTCCTTTTTTAAATGCGCCCCTAGAGGACCCTCAAAACACACATAAACCTCCCCCCGAGCCCTGTCGTCTAGCCTCACCGAATCAACCTTCTCTTTATCTGTCTGGACAGACACTGTGACACCCGCCGGAGCCCCTACCACCGGCGCACTCTGTGACGCTACTGACTGGACCGCAGGAGGGACCCACGCCGCCACCGGGGAACCGCTAACACTCTGTTCGCAGCGCGACAGTAGCTCCCTCACGCTACCCAATAGCTCCCTAATCCCCTCAGAAGCTACACCACCACCCACTGGGGACTCCGGCCTATCTATCCCTAACCCCTGGGACATTAGAATAGGAGGAAACGGACACGACAATGAATGGTACTCACCAGACTGCGTAGGTGCTGTGGGCCCACCAGTCGACGGTCCTGCATCCTGCTGACCTGGGTCGCTGTACAGGAGAACGCTGGCGCCTGTTGATTGTTGAGAACCATCCCGCTGACAGCTGCAGCACGACCGACATCCCTGGGAAGGTTGACCTGCACCCGCGTATGCACTTGAAACCACTGGATGCACCTCGGACCGGGGCTGTGGTGCCGTGAAGGAGGGGCCAGCGCCGTGCTGCTCGTCGTTCAGAATTTCTCGCTGCTGTACCGAGGGCACTTGGCAAGCCGGAACCGACGGGACTTGAAGACCCAGTCCCCCTCCCGCTGGAGCATCACAGGAGGGGACCGCTGCACCACGTGCTGTAGCCATATGGAGACTGGATGTGGAGGTCCCCCCACTAAGGCCAGTGGCAGGGATCTCCACCTCCGCAGGGGCCAGGCGACTGGCAGGATTCCTCCCAGACCGGGACCTCCGCCCCTGAGCAGTGGAGCGGGGTGCCCGGCCCGGAGGGGCCCGAGAGGGACTCCTATGTCGCCGGGCCCTAGGGGGCTCATCAGGGCTCAAACGTGCTGGCGGGCGAGTCCTGCGTGGCCGCCGCCGCTCAGACGCCTCTGGGGGTAGTGAAGGGTTAATGGGGGGGGCGGCAGGCTGCATAATGTCAGCCAGCCGCTCCTGCAGCCAGGCCTCTCCATGGACGCCGGCAGCAGCTCTGATCTGCTCAAGGATGGTATCGAGGGATGCCATGACTACAGTGAAAAGGTGGGGGGAGGGAGCTGAACCGCTCGTTAGCATGCCGCGCAGCTCCGGAATGGCCGCTTCCCGGGCTGCGCGGCATAGTCAATTCGAACGGGGTTAAGCCCCACCCCCCAATTCTTCGCGCCCTAGCGCGTTATTGGTCCCCCCTACAGCCCGCGCCCAGTCAAGTTCCCTGCGCTTTACTGCGCAGCGCTCCGGTCTCCCCGGACCTGAGGCGATCAGCAATGGCCAACTGGCTTCCATACAAAAAAGGGCTGACATTTTGTTTAAGGCTAAGGCCCCATGTTGTGGAAAAGCAGCTTTTTTGTTGCAGATTTTGCTGTGTTTTTTTTTTTTTTGGCAAAGCCAGCATTGTATTTAGCAGAAGGTAAAAGTATAAGAGCTTCCTGTATATTTCCCCTTTGTATCCACTCTTAGCTTTGACTCAAAAATCGGCAGCAAAAAAGCTGCTTTTCCGCAACGTGGGGCCTTAGCCTTAGGCAGCTTTTGTGCCACTTTTATTGGCTGCATCAGGAAGATATTATATGTTTGGATAGCAAAAAGTGTCTAAATTTATCAAGCAATATATATGTATGTTTATATGGGACCAAATGTCACGCTTTATACAAACTAAAGACTGGTAATTTAATGGTAAAGTAAATCACAATCAACGTAAAGAGTACTTAACATTACAACAAAATCTACATCGCTCTCATATCTTCTATTCAAACTTTCATGCTAGATGATGTTTTAGTGACTGAACAACTTTATGAACAATTACAGAGGAGATACAGGCATTATAAAAGACTGCAGAAAGCTGGAAGGTGAGAAAAATGTAACATTCATCAAATAAGATGTTACTAAGTTGAATAATGCATTTTCACATGTACAAGTGATATACAGAGATGAGCACACGAGTTCACAATGAAAAAGGTTTTCACCCGAGTTTTCAACAAGTTTTGGTTACTAATGAAATTGAAGCTCCTGTGATTCATGTCAACATGTAAAATGGAAGCTGCCATGTGTACCATGAGGTAGAAGAGTGGAGGAGGAGGATCACATAATCTGTGTAACCCACCGGACTTCTGGCATCATCACCTGACAACCTCTGATACAATCGTGAGTGGTAGGTAGAGAGGTCATACTTATGATGTCATATCAGCATATAAAATCCTGCACATAGAGAAGAGACATTTTATGAGGAACAGAAGATTCATTTTGTGATATAGCAGGAGGGAGAGAAGAATTTAATGTCTAGCAGAGAAAAAATACCACCAACATTGCTGTAGCATAGTTTAGTTATATTTATTTAATTTTAGGAAGATAAAGAGAAGCTCTCCTGCACTGTACTGTGACTGTTCATCAACATGTGTTACAAATATACTGGTCAGGTAATCCTTGGCATGTCAAATCTAATTATTTCAAATCTTAATACACAAAAGCTATTCTTACTCACTGAGTCTGTGATGCGGTATGTTACTACTATATAATTTTGCCTGGCCAAGTCACCCTTTTGGTGCCAAATCTCATTTTGTTAACCCTTTTTTTGCAGTAGATTTTTTTTATAAATAAAAAAAAAGAAAAAATATCAAAAAACTACTGCCATCACTCACTCAATCAACCCACTCCGATTGTGATGCAATGTGTTACTATATAATGTTGACTGGCCAGAACATCCTTTAAGTGCCAAACTTAATTTTGTTAAGCCTTTTTATTGCAATAGATTTTTTAAAATACAGGAAAACTTCTTTTACTCAACAAATCTAGTCTGACTGTGACGCAGTGTGTTACTATATAATTTTGATTGACCAGGTCACCCTCTGAGTACCGAATTCCATTTACATAACCATTTTTTTTTGCAATAGATTTTATTTTTGTAGAAACAATACAGAAATTCTGCTGTTACTCAAGGAATCCAGTCTGATTGTGACACAGTGGCTCAGATTTACTACTCTGGTTAAAACTAGACATTGGTGTAAACATGGAGCCTCTTTGTTCCATCTAGTTTGGTCTAAAAAATTTTGACATGCTATACATATGGGTGTGGACTTTTAGAAACGGGGGTGTGGTTTAAATGTACCACAATGCAGAAAAAAGTATTGCAAAATTCTTTCTCAAAGTAAGCCAACTAATTGGTGGTAAAAATGCAGACTACACAGTCTAAAGATTTGCAAGATTTGTGATCTAGCATCAGTTTTGTGGATAAATCTGGCATATTTTCAGAATGTCTAAATGTACACTGTCTGTTATTAAATCTGGCCCAGTGTGCTACTATATAATTTTGGCTGACTAGGTCCCCCTCTAAGTGACAAATCTCATTTCGTTATACCAAGTCTATCATAGATGGCAGGTAAATGGGTAAATAACTAATGCATTTTTCCTCATTGCCTAATGGCAACAAATTCCCATTTTCCACCAATGACACAATAAAACTTAACTTTTATTCTACCTAATAAAACGTCAATTAAAAAGATGTGTGATAAATGTGTGTGTCTATATGATTGTAAGATAGTCTTTGCATAAGGAAACCTCCTTGCTCAAATAGTAGGGAATTTCCCCTTAAAGAGGACCTTTCATGTCCTCATAAAGGTGTGGTATTATATGCCGCTAGAAAGTGCACTGTAAGCTTTCTAGCGGTTTATAATACCGCACATTGATGAGGACATGAAAGGTCCAATTTAATATAGATACTAACCAATCTTACACTACAGGAAAGAGAACAAAGGAAATAGTGTATCTACCACTTTATATGACTGTTATCCACTGAGATAGTGTTATTAAGACTAAGGAGTCTGCAGTTCAACCATTAGCCTGAGTCTCAGAGACTTACACTGACATGAAGTTACCACATTTTAAAAACAAGAATCTTGTCCCTCTAGAATCTTCTGTAGAGTAAAATTGGTTAGTATATTAAGGGAGGAGTTCCTCCTCACTGGACCACTTCCCCAACTTCAGCAGGGCATGCCACTGCCCCACTTTCTCTCCCTTATTTCATGGGTGTAAGCTCAAGCGCTGCCATGCAGTTTTAAAGCCAATGACCCTGGATCAGAGAAGTCACACAGTGGAGGGGCTGCTCTGCTGTATCCTGCAGCAGGTATCCAGCAGATTGGCTCCCTGAAAACTAAAAGTGGGGAATGTTACCAGCAGCAATAACATAAAATATTTGGTGTGCTGCAGTTAGGTCAAACACATCATCTCCGCATGGCCTCCAAAAAACCCTCATGCTAACACTTCCTTCAACACCAATTCCATTAATGCAGCAATTGCTCCAATAATGAGAGTTTTTTGTGGAAAAAAAAAAAAAAAAAAAAAAGCTCTTCCCTTTTCAACTGACAGGCACGCTGACAGTCTTCCACAAATTTTTCTTTAAATTCTGTAGTTGTCGATCCTCCAAGGCCATGTTGGTGCAGTATATGCTCCCAGAAAGAGATCATTGTTGCATTTTTTTTTCTTTTGAAAAAGACAGTTCACTTTTCAACCAGACACACTGCCATTCTGACACAAATTTTTCTTCAAATTCTGTAATTACCTCTTTCTTCTGCCACATGGTTGACATAATAACAAGAAAATAAATAAAACAAAATACTGTTGCTTCTTCCAATACCAATGCAAAGTAGGTGAATCCCATAAAAGGATCATTTTTAGTGTTTTTTGTTGTTTGTTTTTTTAAGCCACTTCTAATTTTTGTAAAAAAAACATTACTTTTCCAATATAACATTTTTTTGGATAGGAATAAAGCATAGGCAGGCATCTTACCCCCAAATAGACTACTTTTTGGAACATTTTTATTGTTAAAAACCATTAAAAATAGTGATAGTGCAGTGTTTGGTCAAACAAGTTTGTGTACATTGTCTACTATCTATTTTATCTATTATCCATAGACATGCATGTCACTGTCACTTTGACATGACTTTTGCTGTGTTTGCCTTAGTAAGTGGGATCTGTAGGATCACCGCTGAGGCCTGTGATTGGGTCTTAATGGTCACGTGGGGCGCGCTGATGCCAGGGCCGTTTTAACACATTGGGGGGCCCAGTGCAAAGGTCTCATAAGTGGGTCTCACCCATCACCACCTGCTATTATACCCATCTGAAAGCTGACAAAAACTTGGATTTTACAGTGGAGAAAAAAAGTATTTAGTCAGCCACCAATTGTGCAAGTTCTCCCACTTAAAAAGATGAGAGAGGCCTGTAATTGTCATCATAGGTAGACCTCAACTATGAGAGACAAAATGAGAAAACAAATCCAGAAAATCACATTGTCTGATTTTTAAAGAATTTATTTGCAAATTATGGTGGAAAATAAGTATTTGGTCAATAACAAACGTTCATCTCAATACTTTGTTATATATCCTTTGTTGTTAATGACAGAGGTCAAATGTTTTCTGTAAGTCTTCACAAGGTTGTCATACACTGTTGCTGGTATGTTGGCCCATTCCTCCATGCAGATCTCCTCTAGAGCAGTGATGTTTTGGGGCTGTCGCTGGGCAACACGGACTTTCAACTCCCTCCAAAGGTTTTCTATGGGGTTGAGAACTGGAGACTGGTTAGGCCACTCCAGGACCTTGAAATGCTATTTACGAAGCCACTCCTTCGTTGCCCTGGCGGTGTGCTTGGGATCATTGTCATGCTGAAAGACCCAGCCACGTTTCATCTTCAATGTCCTTGCTGATGGAAGGAGGTTTGCACTCAAAATCTCACTATACATGGCCCCATTCATTCTTTCATGTACACGGATCAGTCGTCCTGGTCCCTTTGCAGAGAAACAGCCCCAAAGCATGATGTTGCCACCCCCATGCTTTACAGTAGGTATGATGTTCTTTGGATGCAACTCAGCATTCACTCTCCTCCAAACACGACGAGTCGTGTTTCTACCAAACAGTTCTACTTTGGTTTCATCTGACCATATGACATTCTCCCAATACTCTTCTGGAACATCCAAATGCTCTCTAGCAAACTTCAGACAGGCCCGGATATGTACTGGCTTAAGCAGGGGGACACGTCTGGCACTACAGGATCTGAGTCCCTGCGGCAAAGCGGTCTCGTTCTTCTCGATGGAGGTCGCCATCGAGTTCCGAGGAGACATCCTATAGCTCCAGAGGCTCTGGCAGGTCTGCTCGGAGGTCCAGGAAAAGGCAGGAGCCTGAGCGGCCGCAAGAGCGGGCTTCTCGCGGGGCCAGTCGGGCCAGTGCGGTTCCAGGAGTTCCTCCCGCAACGGTTACTTCTGCGGATCCTCCTGCTACATCGACTTCTGGTGAGTTTGATTTTGCCGGGACCTGGGGGGTTGGGAAGAAGCCTGAACTGCTCCCTACCCTTAAGGCTATTCTGGCGCAGTTGGAAAAAGCTCCGTCCTGGAAAGTGAGCGAGGTGGTTCCCTCAGGGGCTGGTCTACACAAGGAGGCTTTCTTCTGTGGGGTCAGCCCTCTGGGGGCCCACTTAGATGACGAACTTAGGTACAAGATATATGGCAACTAGTATGTGGATATTTGGTCGCTGATCTTGGTTGACCAGTATATGGTAGATAGAGAACGGCGTATTACTACTGAACGTACAGTGGACCGCAGACCCCGGGTAGCCAAAACGATTAATAATTGGTTGCAGGCTTTTTCAGTATTGGGGTGTGTTATGGGGAAGCGACATCCAGAACGCTGTTCTGACTTATTTATATATATGGATACCATATATTGTGCATATAGGTCACATGGGGGTAGCGCATGGTGGTACGACAAAGAGTTCAGGTGGCACATGGCTCTTCAGCCGGACATAGGGTGGGCTGTTAAGGCCACCGATGTTTGGATTAGATTGATGCTGGCGCAAAAGATTGCGCCCTTTCAATCAGGGGCCGCCGGTCCCAGTGGTTCTAAGGGGTCGGTGGCCGTTCGGTGTCCAGGAACTTAGTGTCTCTTACCGAGGGCCATTGCCGCTTCTTCGGACTTTGTAAATTTAAACACGAATGTTCCACTTGTGGCGGCTCCTACGCCGCTGCCAAATGCACGCGGTCAGTCAAGAATCAGGCCAAACAGCTCGGGGAGGGTAAAGACACCTGTGAGCGCAATAGAGATGGGACCCTGGTTAGATAAATATCCGGATAAGGACGCGGCGTCGCAATTGCGTTTTGGGTTTTCTTTTCATCCCGTTTAAATTGAATAGACGGCCGTTTATATCTGATAACTTGCGGTCAGCTAAGGAACTCCCAGAAGTGTTACGGGAAAAAGTGGGTGAGGAAATGGCTTTAGGGAGAATTTGCGGCCCTTTTAGTTCACCCCCCTTTTTCCAACCTGCGGGTGTCCCCTTTAGGAGTAGTACCTAAAACAGAGGAAAGCAAGTTTCGGCTGATACACCATTTGTCTTTTCCAAAAGGTGATTTGGTCAATGATGGCATGCCGCCTGAGGATGCTACAGTGACATAAGGCGGTGGTGTTAGTCCGCCGCGCCGGTCGGGGGGCGCTGTTAGCGAAATCGGACATTGAGTCCGCATTTCTCTTACTGCCGGTTCATCCGGATTGTTACCACTTGCTGGGTTGCATGATGGATGGAGCATATTACTACGACACTTGCCTTTCCATGGGCTGTTCCATTTCGTGCCACTTTTTCGAAATGTTTAGTTCCTTTTTGGAGTGGGTGGTGCGTCATGAAACAGTCTGTAATTCCATTACGCACTCTCTAGATGATTTTTTGTTTATTTCTCCTGCGGATAGTGGGCAGTGCAGCTATTTGCTAGACACGTTTCATTATATGATGGACAAATTTGGGGTCCCCCTTTCAGAGGAAAAGACAGAGGGCCCGGTTACGACATTGTCGTTTCTGGGCATTGAATTCGACACGGTGGGCAAGGTCTACAGGTTGCCGAAGGACAAGTTAGATAAGCTAGTGGGGTTGGTTCAAGGTTTCATGGCTGTTGCCAAGGTTTCATTGAAACAAATGCAATCGCTTTTGGGGTTATTAGTCTTCGCGTGTAGGGTTATGCCAATAGGATGGGTGTTCTCTAGGCGTTTATCATTGGCCACCAAAGGGGCAAAGCACCCCTATCACCGAATAAGGATTACCAAGCCCCTCCGGGAAGATTTGCAAGTATGGCTAACATTCTTGAGGAACTATAATGGCTGTACTTATTGGCAACGTGAGGAAGTGTCTAATGCTGAAATCTCGTTGTTTACCGACGCAGCAGGGAGTGCAGGTTTTGGGGCCATTCTTGGGAGCCAATGGTGTGCACAAGAGTGGCCTCAGGTGTGGAGAGAGGAGGGCTGGTGCAAGAACTTGACTCTCTTGGAACTGTTCCCCATTGTAGTGGCGGTGGAGATGTGGGTGGAGCAGTTGCGAGACAAGAAGGTCTGTTTCTGGACAGACAATATGAGTTTAGTACATTGCATCAACCATCTGACGTCCTCATCCTTGCCTGTTCTGTCGCTGTTGCGCCATTTGGTGTTGCGGTGCCTGGAATGGAATATCTGGTTCCGGGTGCGGCACGTACGGTGTGTGCGTAATGTGAAGGCTGATGCTTTATCATGTTTTCATTGGCAGACGTTCCGGGAACTGTGTCTGGAGGCGGATTCAGAGGGTACTTGCTGCCCGTCCCTACTATGGGACTTAGTGATGAACGTTTAATGCCATTGGTACAGGTGGCAGTCGCTCCTGCTACATGGAATGGTCACGGTAAGGCGTGGTGTGAATGGTTTGCATTTGCGGGGGGAGGCAGCGAGGTTGAGGGAGGTCACAGCGTTGTTGGGAACTACGCTGTCGTATCTGGGTTGGTTGCGCGAAAAAGGTGTGTTGGCGGGAGTTGCCCAGATACAATTGGAGGGATGGGTTTTTTTCTAAAGCTGATGGGTTTTTCGGATGTGACACATTTTTTCGTGGTGCGACAGGGATTAAAGGGTTGGAGGAAAGAAGGTGGGCGGAAGGAACTTAGGCGCCCGGTTACACACGACATGTTGGTGCGATTAGTAGAGGTTATAGGCCAGGTTGGCGATTCACCTTTCGAGAGAGCCCTTTTTTCAGCCGCTTTTTGCTTAGCTTTCTATGGGGCATTGCGGAAACAGGCATGGGGATTGACGTACAATTAGCGAACGGGTTGTTCCAGGTTCGGGTCCGTAGATCTAAGACAGATGTCTTGGATAAGGGAACGAGGCTGTCGCTGAGAGCCACGGGGGGTCCAGCATGTTTGCATGCAGTTGTTTTAAATTATTTATCTTTTTCGCCCTTGGGGGAGAATTTTTTGGTACATCCTGACGGTTCCCCCTTACTCGGTATAAATTTCAATTGGTTTTTAAACGGTGTTTGGCTAGTTTGGATTTACCGAGCGCGAATTTTGGCACCCATTCGTTCCACATTGGAGCGGCAACGGAAGCATCTAGGGCTGGAATGTCTGAGGACGAGGTGAAACGCATCGGTAGGTGGCGATCGTCCTGTTATGCAAGCTATGTTCGCCCAGAATTGGTGTTGTGATGCTTGTGCGTGTTTTCCACCCTTACCCCCCCTTACCCACATTCCCCTTTTTCCCTTGCACTGTCTTGTTTTCCTGTCCCCCCCCCCCTGTTGCCCGATCCCTCGATGTTCTGTTGTTTTTGTCTTGCAGATCAACGTTCCACGGTGGTGTGCTTTCTAGGACACTCATACATATTTTGGGCGGCACACGGGGTGGATTGCAGACCGGGTGGGAGGAGCCTCTGTTTTCCACGGCTCGAGGTTTATTGGAGGGGAGTTCGTGGTTTACGGTGGTCTCAAGTCTTGCCCGAAGTACTCGAGGTCTCAAGGTCTGCACGTTCCCCTCTGGTATTAGTGTTGCATGCAGGAGGCAACGATTTGTACTTTGTACACATGGCAGAGTTATTGGCAGTAATGAGGTCAGATTTGGACCGTATTCCAGGCTTCTTTTCAGAAGTAATGATAGTATGGTCTGAGATAGTGTCCAGAGTTAAGTGGCAAGGCGCCAGGGATGTGGAATCGATAGAGCGCACCAGAAGATCGGTCAATGCCAGAATGGCCCGTTTTGTTAGATCCAGGGGCAGGGTAGTGGTACGCCACAGGCAATTAGAAGGGGACAACGGAGGACTGATGCGTCCTAACAGAGTTCACCTTAATGATATCGGGCTCGACATCTTAGGTGGGGGTTGGAGCCCGGTGTAGGTTTACACTGTCCCCTACATGGCGGTTCTTCAAAGGAGATAGGGCGGATGGGGAGGTGACTGGCCCCGGAAGACGGGCTGGGCCAACCGCTCCCGATGCAGTCAGCTAGTTAACGGTTAATGCGGTTACGTTTATACGTTTCATATGGAAGACCATGGCATGGTAACCATGGCAACGAGTTTCACAAGTTTTATAAAAAAGTTAAACAAAAGCTGTGGCCGACCTTCTGCCCAATTAAGTGGAGAAATACAGTGTCCGTGTATTTATTTCGGGTGAGGGAAAGGAAACTGCCAAGGGGATGATGTCAGGTAATCCAAGCAGTCTTGCAGGCACGGGACAGGAGGGAGGATGCCAGGGACTGCTTGGTGGCAGGTGATAGAGGGTAGAGCATTTCTTTCCTGTTTTGATGGTTGTTTGCATTGGTTTGGGCCAGGAATTGAAAACACCCCTGCGGCTGCAGGAAAAATGGGAGGTGCTATGCGCATAAAGGATGGTGTTTGGCCCCTCCTCCCCGCTACTCTGGCACGAAGCTTCCACCCTCCCTCCCCTTGTGTGTGGTTTTTCTGTTTCGTGTCATGTATGTGAGTTTTTGGTGCCAAAACAAAAAAAAATAAAAATGGGAGAGTCGCAAATTTTAATGACAGAAAGGTAATTTTGGTGGTATTTTACTTGCATATTATTTTGGTTTCAGTGTTTCCACGGATGATGTATGCAAGTCACAGCTGGAGGGCGGTTCTTCAGAGGAGATAGGGCGGATGGGGAGGTGACTGGCCCCCGGAAGCCGGGCTGGGCCAACTGCTCCCGATGCAGTCAGCAAGTTAACGGTTAATGCAGTTACGTTTATACGTTTCATATGGAAGACCATGGCATGGTAACCATGGCATCTAGTTTCACAAGTTTTATAAAAAAGTTAAATAAAAGCTGTGGCTGACCTTCTGCCCAATTAAGTGGAGAAATACGGTGTCCGTGTATTTATTTCGGGTGAGGGAAAGCAAACTGCCAACGGGATGATGTCAGGTAATCCAAGCTGTCCTTGCACAATTGGTGGCTGACTAAATACTTTTTTTTCCCCACTGTATATGGTGACATTCAATGGGTGAAAATGTGTTATGTGACTGATGGAACTTTTCCGCCTGTCAGAAATGTTTTATAAGTTCATCTCTAGTAATAATCGTTACGGCTATTATTTTAGCGTGTAACAGACATTGCCAGAGAGGAGACCGGCGTATTTTACTCTATAAAGATCAGGTATGGACAGTTTAATGTTCCTCTTCATCTACCCCCATTTTAATGTTCCTTTTCATCTCCCCCCTGTTTAATGTCTGCCCTTCATCTGCCCGCAGTTTAATGCCCCCCCTTCATCTGCTCCCAGTTTGATGTCCCCCCCTTCATCTGCCCCAGTTTAATGTCACCCTCCATCTGTCCCCCTAGTTTAATGTTCCTCTTCATCAGCCCCAGATTAATGTCCCCCCTTCATCTGCCCCCAGTTTAATGTCCCTCTTCATCTGCCTCCAGTTTAATGTCCCCCTTCATCTACCCCCAGTTTATTACCCCCCTTCATCTGCCCCCAGTTTAATTCCCCCCTTCATCTGCCCCCAGTTTGATGTCCCCCTTCATCTGTTCCCAGTTTGATTAGCCCCCTTCATCTGCCCCCAGTTTAATGTTCCCCCTTCATCTGCCTCCAGTTTAATGTTCCCCCCTTCATCTGCCACCAGTTTAACATAATAAAACACTGATACTCCCCTCTCCTCACTCCCCTGCTGCTCTGTGAAGTCTCTTCTCTCGCACTGTTCAAGGAGCCGTAGGCTCAATGTGAGTGATGCCATCACATCACGCCTACAGCTCCTGGGGCTGTAGCACACAGGGCTGTTCTTCAAACAGAGCGGTGAAGCAGGAGCTGTCTGCGGACGGCTCCTGCTTCACCATTGCATTTAACTCATCTGCATCTGGAGAGGATGCAGATGAGTGGATACTGGGACATAACTCCCGCCGACCAGAACAGGACCTGGAATCCGGGATGGTTGGGAGGTATGGCCAATGGGGCCCCCAGTACCATAGGGCCCGGTGCAAGTGCACCGTTGGCCATATGCTTAAAGCGGCCCTGGCTGATGCCATAAAGCTGGGTCAATGGGTCATGAGTCAACGCGCCCCATATGACTGCCGATGCCCAATCTCAGACAGATTGGGGCTCAGCAGTTACCCTGGGGTGCAAAACGTCAATGAGAAGCCTGATGAGGACACAAGATGACCTCAGGAAGCTGCTGAACACCAACAAGTAAGGCAAGGTGAGTATAAGTGTTTGTTATTTTTCCTCACCTCCTCTGGACCTCCACTTATTATAGTCTGGGTCTGAGTACAATAATTCACTGAAATGAACCTGGGGCGGCAAAGCTCATGAACCTCTCGAAACAAATCTCATGGGTTTCAATGGTCTCTACTAATTAAGCATCTCGAGGCTTATACAGTGGAGGCACTGGGGAGCATTTTATACTGTGCGGGGCCACTGTGGAGCATTATATTGTGGGGGCTCTGTGAAACAGATTATACTGTGTAAGGCCACTGTGGAACATTATACTGTGGGGGGGGCATATTATACTGTGAGGAGCAACTGTGGAGCATTATGCTGTGGGGGGGCCACTGTGGAGTATTACACTGTGGTGTGGCACAAGAGCATTTTATACCATGTGGGGATGCTTTGGAGCATTATACTGTATGGAGCCATTGTGGAGCATTATACTGTGTGGAAGCCATGTGGAGTATTATACTGTGTGGAGACACTGTGGAATATTATACTGTGGGAGGTACAGTGGAGCATAATACTGTATTGAGGCAATGTGGAGTATTATACTGTTTGGAAATACTGTGGCACATTATACTGTGGTAGGCACTGTGGAGAGTTTTATTCTGTGTGGGGCAACTGTGGAGAATTACACTGTGTGGGGAGCACTGGTGAACATTATATATACTGGGGGGGGGGGGGGGCACAGGACAGGCAACTGTAAGATACATCAGGAAGGAGGGAGGGCCAAAAATTTTTCTGGAATGGGGCTGAAATTCCTGATGGCACATTAGAATAAAAACCAGAATACTGAGAGGAAAAGCACAATAAGAGGAAGAATACAGCAAATGTAAAGGTAAAGCACCATGGAATTAATGATGCTATATAAATAAACAATAATAATAATAATAATACAGGTAGCGATATTTATTTTTCAAATGCGGTTAAGTACGGTAGAGGGGTTCCCCAGCAAAAATCTCATCCAAAAGTGGGTCTTGCCTTCAGAAAGTTTGGGAATCACTGATATAGAGGATCAAACAATCACGATGGGCTAATTTCTGGCTCGGTGGAATAAAACACACAGCAAATTACAAAACACAAGCATACACAAAAGGAAGTGTTATAACTCAAAATGTGCCACCCAGCAACTTAGAGTATTCAGATGTCCCTAGATCAAGAGGAAACTCTTCTTTAAATAACTGGCAGATGTTAGGTGACAGAACCAGGACAACAGAAGGAGACACAGCAAGACACAGTGTAATTATTGAGTTAAACCAGAACAAAGAGCACAATGTTAAACAGCAGAGCAGAAGGTACTATTTCCAGGTGATATGAAAAATAAGGTAAAGGTACCACCAGACTACAGACATTAAGAAAACAAGCAATGAGGAGGGGTAGCATAGCTACTGTATAAAATAAACTTTCACTTGGTTGACTGATAAAATGCTCTAGTGACCTACGGATTTTTCACAGTCTTTAACCCAGTGGGCCTAAAATTATGCCAACAAACATACAACATTTTCATTGACTTTTACAGTATTAATATTTCATGCTATTCTTACCACCATGAACTGATCATTGATTTTTTTTATAGATTGTATATGTATCATTCCCCATATATTTCTCTCTCTCTCTCTCTCTCTATATATATATATATTTATTTATATTTATTATCTCTATAGGCATCTTGTACAACTGTGAGAACCCTATATCATCGGGGCATTATTTTATAACTTATAACTTCTTGGACTTTGTAGGATATAGAGAATTTATATCCCCCTGTTCCAGTTCCCTTTCTCAGTTGTTAACATGAGAGGGGATGAGATCCCTGGGAGGGTCTGAGATGTATTTATATAATAGTGAGATAGATTTCATCGATGGTGTGGTGGAAATGCAAAGGGCCTCAAAAGGGGAGAGGTCATGGTGTAAGTGTAACTTGTGTCTGTTGACTAAATATAAATGCTGTAAAAATATATATAGTCAGTGGGTTTTTGGAGACCTTTCCAGATCCGGCACTAGAGACTCATAGGATTGTAGCCTAGTCTGTGGTAGCGATATGGTTAAAGCAGGGTTAATGCAAGAATTCCTACCCAGGAATATGGGACTGCTGGAGGGAAGTCAGTGTTATAAGTGACAGGGGTGAGAGGGCCATTCGGCCGGAAAATTGTGATCTTAGAAAGAAACATACAACATAATTTTAGTAATTGTATGGTTATGTATGGGAGAGAGTGAGTAGTGAAAGACCTGGGATTCCAGGGAAGGAGACCCCAACATCACATTCTCCATATTCACCCATAATTTGGTCTTTTTGTTATGATGTCACTCAAATATGTGGCTGTGACAGCTGTAAAGTAGGCTAAACAGTCAGGTAGTGCAAGGCCTCCATTTTGCTTGCTTCTAGTTAGAGTGGAGAAAGAAACCCTTGGGTTCCTCTTGGACCACTCAAATTTACGGAAGAGTTTGTGTGTCTCCTGAAAAAATGACTTGGGGGAGTGGGTCGGGATAGATTGGAAATGGTAGAGCAGGTGGGGAAGAATATTCATCTTAAGAATGTTAATATGGCCTAGGCAGGAAAAGTTTTTAGGGGATTACTTAGAGAGATTATGTCGGATGGAGTGGGGTAGGAGAACATAGTTAAAGGGGTTGTCTAGGATAATTTTTTTTTAAATTGGGCCGGGTGAAGTAAGAAAAATAAAAAAATCCCACTCACCTGTCCCAGGAGCTCTTGTGTCTCCTAGCACAGTCTGATCCTGATGTTCTGGTATTTTTTCTGCCAGAAGTCCCCGCCACACTTGACCGCTGAGGCCAATCAGCGGCCTAAGCAAGGGGACCTAGGACGTCACAGTGCAGCAAAACAAGACAGCAGAACACCAGGACCGGATCGCACTGAGAGACACCAGAGCACCGGGACAGGTGAGTATGGGTTTTTTTTTTTTATATTTTTCACCTTCCCTAGCCTAATAGGAAAACATTTTTTATCCTGGACAACCTATTTAATAGCATAGTAATCCGAGGGATCAGCCGAAATATGTAAGCCAAGGTAAATGCTTTGAGTTGCCAGTGGAAAGAAAACATAGTTTTTAAAGGTGACAACTATGACGAGGGGAAGTGTGATATTCAGTGCTGAACTTTCACAGACATTGACTTTATAATTGCTAAAGAAGCTAAATTTGTTAATGGAGGACATTATAGCTGGAAGGGATGTTATTGGCTGTGAAATATAAAGCAGTATGTCATCTGCATAGGCTGAAGATTTTAGGTGTAGTGTGCCAATTTTAAGACATGAATTTCAGGGTTTTTACATAGGGATATCAAGAAGTGTGCCATAACAATGGCATATAATAGGGGAGAGAGTGAGCATCCCTGTCTAGTACCATTACCTACTGTGAAGCGGAAGGAAAAAGTTCCATTCAACCTTATCTTATCTATCAATGCTTATCTGTGCTTTTGGAGCATGGTATAAAGCTTTGATACTCACATGATGTGTCCTAAACCAATCTGGGAAAGAACAGCTTCCAGAAATCCCCAATCCACCCTGTTAAACGTCTTTTCGACATCAATGGACAAAAGCATTAGAGATAGTTCATAACACTTTGCGTTATGAATAGCAGAATATGTTTACAACGTGTTGTCATGTGCCTCTCTAGTGGGTACAAAGCCCAGTTGATCAGGTTGAATTAGGGACTCACATGATATAAACGGTAACTGAGTTTTAATAAAAAATTTAAAGATCTGCAGGGTCTTGCTCATCAAACTGTTATATGGCTGTCTTTATTAGTGTCTTTATTATGTCTAAGCCTTTATTAGTGGTGTTTATTATCTTTATTATTATTTGTTTATCTGCTGCTAATAGCCCCATTATGGTTACAACAGAGGTGTAGGGGACACAACAGGGTGGATTGGGGATTTCTGGAAGCTGTTCTTTCCCAGATTGGTTTAGGACACATCATGTGAGTATCAAAGCTTTATACCATGCTCCAAAAGCACAGATAAGCATTGATAGATAAGATAAGGTTGAATGGAACTTTTTCCTTCCGCTTCACAGTAGGTAATGGTACTAGACAGGGATGCTCACTCTCTCCCCTATTATATGCCATTGTTATGGCACACTTCTTGATAGGGGTTCAGCACAGGGGGCTGCAAACACATCTTGGTGGGCCCCTACCCAGGTATACCAATATCACCATACAGGCTCTATACAGGTGTAGGGAACTGCCATTTCTACTAGTATATAATGTATCTAGCTTCTCTGCCCCTGCAGTTTGGCTTCAGAGACCCCAGGCATTCAGTGCAAGGTTTGTTTTGTAAATACAGTGAGTCAGAGACATGTGAGGCAGAGCTGCTGGGGGGAGAGAGGGGGGCGGGCCCGCCGGGCCCCCCCCCAACCCCCCCGGGGGGGCCCCCCCCGGGGGGGGGGGGTTATTCTAAAGGGGAAAAAAAAAAAATTTTTAAAAATTTTTTCCCTTGAAACCCCCAAGGGAGCCCCCCCCCCCTTTTTCCGGCCCCCCCGCCCCCCCTTACTTCAGAGTATATAGTTAGGTATGTGTTACCCCCTATATACTCACAGGACCTAGCTAGTAACTGTAGTTAGGGATCCATATATATATATATAGTTCAGGACAGTGATAGGTTAGGCTTCCGACGGCCAACTAGCTAGTTAGAGGCCCGGTTGCACTAGTAGTTTAGCTGGCAGGTTAAGGACTCAGTGTTAGGGTAGTCAGGCCTGCATCTACTGCCGTCACCGTTGCCCTGTTTGCTGCCTGTGAAGAATCTCATCATCATCATCTGATCAGCTGTCTGCCATCTCCTGGAAGAATCCGAGGATCCACAGTCATCCACAGGGGCCCCTGCATCTCTTCTGTTGCCTGGAGGTATTGTGCACCGGACTCTTGCTATATATCTATATATATATATATACCCGGGTATATAACCTAAGACTGTTGTGGACTTGCTGGTTGTTGTAGTACTGCTGTGTTCTGAGTATATTGTATGTATGTACTATTACCCTGTTGATTCTTACAAAGTTACTGTTATAACCTTATGTGGTATCTGTATGTATTCTTCAGACTGTGAGATTAGTACAGTGATCCTTGTTAAGACTACTAACTGTACTTCATGGGTAAGTCCCAGGAAGAGATCCTCCCTGTAATACAGAGGCTCTATCCTGGGTGGAGGCACTGATATATTTCATATATGTTCCCACTCTTCCCTTCAGCGAAGGCTTCAGGTCCCATTATACACACAGGTCAGCGCCAGAGTCTGTTGCGGGAGGGATAATACTCATCTCCCCCCCCCCCCCCCAATAGGGCTACACAGGGTTTTAAAAAAAATTTTAGTGTATACCACACATTTTGTGTGTTACAGGTGGCGTCTCTGACTGTAATGTTTCACATTTTCTCCATTTCCTATCTGGATCGCCATTACCACTTCTTCCAGCTGTGACTTGTCTCTGTAAAGTTCGCTCCTCACTTTTCCATGCAACCGACCCACATTGTCCTCACCTACACAAAGTCCTCCACCCTGCTGCTAACCACATTTATAGTATAAAATGACCTGCAAATGAATAATACCTCAGTGTGCATTATTAATAGTGCGTCTCAATTATTAATGTCCCCTGTGTGCTCCATTAAAGTACTAGTGCCTGTCCATTAATGGTGTCCACTGTGTGCCTCCATATTAATAGCGGAATATGTTGGCGCTATACAAGTAAGCAAAAAACAAACCGTCATATGGAAAATAAGAGCCCTTACTTGGTATAGTTCTTGGACGAAAACACAAAAGTTAAAAAATAAAAACTGGCTGTGATTGGAAGAAGTAAAACAATAGTTTCACCCCATTATCTGCCGAAACAACAGCTGCTTAAAAAGATGGGGCCATGGTGCTGTTGTGCTCCGTTGCCTGGGTATTTGGGAATAAATACTAGTCACAATTCATAAATGTTGGTTATCTGTCTAAAGACAGGTACACTTTAATATATGTACAAGGTAAAGAAAAATAAACTTTTTGATCTTAAAGCGTTTCAAAAATATACAATCAGTGTGATACAGCTAAAAAAGTACTAAATAATGCCAAGAGCCCTTAAATCTAGAGAAATTCATTTCAAGGGCTCGGTCCCTTGCCATATATTTGTTCCTCCTTCAATTTCAATCAATTGAATTTAAAAATGCACTGCCAGGACATTTCGATCTTGCATAAAATTTCTGTAGATGATCTGACAAAAGCAAGAAAGATGATGATGTTGAGAGGAGTCGTAGGAAGCAGCAGAGTCATATTTTATCCCAGGATGCCACAGAGAGTCAGTTAATGTTTTGGGAAAATAACTTAAAAATATTTATAATCTCTGAATTTACAAGCAATCTTCCATAGAGTATACTTATTTACTTAACTGTGAGAGTGACTCCATAAACACACGTAATAACTCATAAACACATGGTCATAAAAAAGTATGATGAATAAAAAAAATAGTTCAACGCAACACATAATAATAAACTAAAGAGCTGCATAAGAGCCTCTGTGGCAAGATTATAATTTTTGTGAATGGCATAAAAGCTTTCCTTTTATTATCCAATTTTTCCATTGAATCTTTAAAATGCAATTTGTGCAGTCTATGTTTGTTCACTTTAGAATGAATATATAAACATATTCTGTAGTATATTGATGGTGTAAAAACTATGCAGTCAGGTACACGCATAGTGCAGTTTTACATAATTTTACAATAAGAACAATAATGATCATAATAATAAACTGCTTGATTACTAGGCTACAAAATAATATTTCATTATTCTAAATCACTGCAGTAAATGCAAATAAGAGCAGAGAACGCTATAGCGACAAGTTTACTTTTTAGAAAGATGCAAATTAATTGCTGCATAATCCATAAACACTTTCAAGGTCAAAAAGAATGCACATTTCTTATGAACTAAAACAGTCTTTTCTTGTTTAAAGAGGATTGTACCTCTTATATGTTTCATCACAATTTTTCTTAATCTAGAACTTTACCCTCTGGAAAACGGAATGGCTGAGTGCTGTATACAGAGCCGCACCTGTCATGAAGCGACCTGAGCCTTCAAACTCAGTCGGTGCCTCCTGGCATAAATTGAAGGGCGGCATTTTTTTAATTGGCCACTACCCATTGGTTTATCCTAACAGGAATAGTTGAATGAGGTAGTGGCTGAACCAGTGGAGGTGAGTGAAAACCATTATACCATTATACTGCATCCAGCAGTCCCCCAGCATCCTCTTCAGGTCTTTTCCAGCATGTATCTGATGTCATACACCCCGGGGTCACCACTGAGGCATATGATATGTTCTCAGTGGTCACCTGGTGCGAGACAATTGTCATGACATCATGACGCTTGGCACGTCCCATGTGACCACTGAGGCCCAATCACAGGCCTCAGAAGTGACCCCCAGGGGATACCGTGAAAATACCCAGGAGAGGTGAGGAAAGGAGTATAAGTGTTTGTTATTTTTCCATATTTCCCCTAGGCCTCTTCATATTCTACTTGTGGTCTGAGGAGAGCCCAGATTATAATAGTGCATTGGTGGCTGAGCCTGAAACTTTTTGAAATTTTTTTTTTTTTTTTTTATAATTCTCTTTTTTATTGAATTCTACAGTTTTACAATTTCAAAGACACACAAATATATAACTGTTTTTCAAAGAAAGGAGTACATAAGGTCTTACAATTATACATATCTAGTTTATGGTTTGGAAATAACATGAGGGATCTCATGATCTCAGTTTTTGTGATGTTCAGTCCTAGTTGGGTGAAGGACCAATGTGTTGATTAATTAAGTTTTCTTAAATTATCAGGTGAAGGGGGGTATTTTGCGTACTGCGTTGTGTTGTGAGATAATGTTGGTGTATCCTGAGTTTTTTGAGATTTGGAGTGAGGTTTGGATAAGGGGGCTTATTTGGTAAAGTCCCACCAGGGGGACCACACTCTCTGATACCAGTCGTGTCTCCTTTTCTTCCAACTGATGAGCTCCTCAAATCTCTCTATCTGGTGGACTTTTTCAATTCATAGTTGTGGAGAGGGGGGTGTCCTCTGGAGCCAGAATAAGGAGATCAAGGACTTTGCCACCTCTATAAGATGTGCTGTTAGGGTCGAGTCTCGGGGGCGAGGGCCGGTTTGCTGCTGTCTGGCGAGAAGTACCGTCAGGGGTAAGAGAGAGAGGTGTCTTGGTTATCTGTGCGATAGAGTTTTTGACCTCTTTCCAGTAGCTTTGAATGTTCTCGCAAGTCCACCATATGTGGAGCATGGTTCCTGGGAGTTTTTGGCATCTCCAGCACACATTTGAGTCCATAAGATTGTGTCTGTAGAGCCAGTCTGGTGTCCTATACCACCTGGTTAATATTTTGTAGTGTGACTCCTGTAGTCGGACACAGGTGGAGATACCATGGGAGTGTCTAAGAATTGCTGGAACATCCTCCTCTGGGATCACCAGATCCATTTCTTTTTCCCAGGCTAGTAAGAAAGGTGGCTTCGAGGTCAGCTTCGAGGTCTCTGGGGTGGTAGAGAGAGCAGTTTTGCACGATGAGATCTTTCTGGGTAATGTCAGATTTGACGTCAAGCTTTTTTCAAAGTGAATAATCAGCCTA
Source organism: Leptodactylus fallax (assembly GCA_947044405.1). Classification (NCBI taxonomy): domain Eukaryota; kingdom Metazoa; phylum Chordata; class Amphibia; order Anura; family Leptodactylidae; genus Leptodactylus; species Leptodactylus fallax. The sequence continues at coordinate 461,741 of CAMRHE010000011.1, read as the reverse complement.
TCTATGGGGGATATCTTATTTATATCCGTTATCGTTGAGCTCAATTGTGCATGATGGAGAAAATTGAATTGGTCTCAGGGGCTAGGTGTTGTAGGTTTTGTGGACTAATTGGGAGCTTCTGCGCTATCAGGTCTTTGAGCTGTAAATGGCTAAGTTTGTGCCAGAGGTCTTCTTGAGGTGCTCTCAGAGGGTCTCTTGTGTCCTTGGAGTGGTTTTTGGTGGAGTGGAGTAAGATCGGGGCTAGATTTGCTGGTAAAATAGGGGAGGAGAATGGAGAGAGCTTTGCTTTGTGGTGGTGCAACGTCTCGCATGGGCCACGGACCAACGGGTCCAGGTCTTGTCTCTTTCTAGGTCTTATGTCCGGGAGCCAAAGTTGTTGGAGGAAAGATGGGTCGATATGGGCTTCTGCTAGGACATTAATAATAGGGCATTTGATCGGTGCCACATATGCCATCCACCTGGAGAGTTGTATAGATTCGTAGTAGCGATGCATGTCTGGCAGGGCAATGCCTCCCTCTGCCTTACTCTTTATCATGAGCTGATATGCTAGGCGGGGGGTTTTATTTTTCCAGAGAAAGGCCATGAATATCTTACGGAGGGAGTGGAAGAAGATCTTCGGGAGGGATATGGGAAGCACTTGGAAAATGTACGTTATATTTGTGACAATGTATATTTGGATGAAATTTCTTCTCCCTAGCCAGGATAAATACGGAAGGTCATATGTTTGGAGTAAATTTTTCACTTCCTGTAAGAGGGGGGCATAGTTTCTTGAATAGACCTTTTGGAGAGTGGCCAGTAATTGGACTCCTAGATATTTTATAGAAGTGGTCTTCCACTTACAGGGCGAATTGGCGCTTAGTCTCTGAGCTTGTAGGGCCGGTAGTGAGATGTTTAGGACCTCAGACTTTGAGCTATTTACTTTATAATTGGAGAGTTTGCCATACTGGTCCATTAGGTTTGTGAGGTGCGGTAGGCCTTCTGCTGGGTTTGTGACTAGGAACAATACATCGTCTGCGAAGGCCACTGCTTGTAGAGTTTGATTAGAGACGGAGAAACCATGAATGTGAGGATTTTTCTGGACTGCCTGGAGGAGGGTTTCTAGGATGAGGATGAAGAGGGTGGGGGAGAGGGGGCATCCTTGTCTAGTTCCATTTGTGATGTTGAAGTAATCTGACAGTGTTCCGTTCACTTTTAGTCCGGCGTGGGGTTGAGAATAGAGGGAGAATATTGCTTTTATGAAGTCTGGGGGGAAACCGAAGGTTTCCAACGTGACTTCCATGAAGGCCCAGACCACCCTTTCAATACCTTTTCGGCGTCGACACCTAGCAAGATCAGAGGGTGCTTGGTCTTTTTGGTAATGGCTATAGTATGTAACAGATGAATGGTATTTTCTTTCCCTTCTCTTCCCTTTACAAAACCGGATTGTTCGTCCTTGAGTAGGTTTGAGATTAGGTGACTAATTCTGAGTGCCAGGAGTTTGGCCCAAATTTTTAAGTCTACATTTAGAAGGGATATGGGTCTATAACTACTGCATTGGGCCAAGTCCTTTCCCTCTTTGGGAATAAGCTTCTTGGGCCTGTCGCTCCATGGGGGTACCCTGAAGAAGCGCGTTGCAGAAATTAGTGAGATGCGGTAGGAGTTGGGTTTGGAATGAAGAATAATATAGTAGTGGGAATCCGTCCGGGCCTGGGGTTTTACCAGCTGGGAAACTGTGTAGGATCTGGCAGACTTCTTTCAAAGTGATTGGCTGGAGGAGTTGGGTTCCTTCGGTTTCTGTTATTGAGGGCAAGGAAAGGTCCTTAAAAAATTCTCTGATGTTGTCTCTAGTTATTGGGGGGGGGGGGAAGAGGGGGAGAGGTCTCTTCTTAAGTTATAGAGGGTAGAGTAGTAAGAGTGAAAAGCCTTAACTATATCTGGTGTGTCGTGGACCAATCGACCTGTAGGGGGATCTTATTTCTGGGATAAGCGCTTTAACTTTTTCCTTCTTTATCATTGCTGACATTAGTTTACCTCCTTTGTTTCCGTGTGCATAAAGGCGCATTCTTGAGTACATGAGCTGTTTCGCTGCTGTGCAATTGAGTGCTTTTTTCAGTTTTTCTCGAAGGGCAACTAGGTCAGCATGGACAGAGTTAAGGGTTTGCAATTTATGAACTCTCTCTAGGGACGAAATTTGGGCCAGGATGGAATCTATTTCTTTCTGTCTTTCTCGCTTAAGTGCCATGGCTTTCAAAATAAGGATCCCTCTGATGAAGGGTTTATGGGACTCCCACAGTACGGTGGAAGTGATTTTGTGTAAAGAAGAGATCCAGCTCCTCCGCTAGGAGGGTTTTAGTGGTTTGCCTATCCAGAATTGATTCGTTTAGGCACCACGTCCAGTGTCTGGGTGTAAGGTCTGGGAGAGATAATGTGGTAGAAACCGGGGCGTGGTCTGATACACTAATACACCCTATTCTCAAATGTAAAGTGTGTTGAGCTATAGATTTGGAGCATAAAATGTAATCAAGCCTCTGATGTGTCTGATGTGGGTTTGAAAAGAAGGTGTAATCCCTTGCGTTAGGGTTCTGGAGGCGCTAAATGTCCACCAGACTCAGATTCTGTAGGGAAATGTGGAGGCGTCGCAGCACTTTTTGCGAGAGGGCTGACTTTCCTGTGGATGAGTCTAAGAGAGGGTCTAGCACTAGGTTGAGATCTCCTCCTAGTATGATGTCCCCTTCTGCGAATAAGGCAAGGTCATGCAAGGCCTGGATAATCCAGGGTATTTGGTCATGGTTCGGTGCATAAATTGTGGCCAGCGTTATAGGCCTGGATGCTATGTGACCTTTCACGAAGAGTAGTCGGCCTTGAGCATCTGCGTGCTGCTGCTTGAAGACAAAGGGGAGCGAGTTCTTTAGTGCTATTGCAACATCTTTGGACACTGATGTCTGGTGTGACGAGTAATACCATCGGTCATAAGGAGATTTGTAGGGCTTTGGGATTTTGTCTAGTTTGAAATGGGTTTCTTGTAGCAGGAGGATATCTGCTCCCATTCATTTGGTTAGGTTCATAACCCAGTGCCTCTTATTGGGGGAGTTCAACCCGTTAACATTGAAGTTGGAGATGGTTATAGTGTTAATACTGGAGTTGCTATGTCTGAGTAGTCTTAGTTACAGTCCTAGGGAACAAGGTGGAGGCAACTATTCAACTATTCTAACTGGGCTCTTCCTGGTGTGACAACTGGTCACTACAGGTGTCTCTGTGGAAGATCACCACTAGGTCTAATATTGTAGGTATTGTCCCTACAAATAGGGTGAGAACATAGGATTTAACATTTATTTAAGGGCTATTAACTGAGGGTCTTCTGACTCACGGCTAATTCTCGGTTGGTTCCGATATGCCCGGAATGTCTCTATGGAGACAGCCGACTTCCCTTTAGGAGGCTCTTTTTTGGGCGCGGCGATCTGAATCTCATTGTGCCGTTCCAGGACTGGAGTGTCGGTAGTTGTGGAACTCGATCTAGGTGCTGGGATGGTAGCCAGGATGGGATGTCTAGGGGCTCCATGTCCAGGAGGGTCCAGACGGCTGGAAGATTCTGAGGCGTGTGGATGGTTATGCGCTTGCCCCCCTACAGAATGGCCAGGCCAAAGGGATACAACCAAGCGTACTGTATGTTTCTGACTCTGAGTTCCTCCAGAAGTGGCTTCAGCAGTCTCCTCTTGGAGAGTATGGATGGCGCGACGTCTTGATATATGGATATAGCTGTCCCATCTAGGGATATTTGCTCTCTGCCTCTAGCTGCAGTAAGAATTGCAAGGGTATCCAGATACGAAAGGAGGCCACAGAGTACATCACGTGGCGGGTCACCTTGGCGCGGTTTGGGTCTTAAGGCCCTATGTATGCATTTCACTACAACTGCTGCTGCACGTTCTGGGCCTAGTAATTCTGTGAAGAGGACAGCCGCCATCTTAGGGAGCTCTTCTGGCAGATAAGACTCTGGGACCCCTTAAAGGCGCAGATTACGGTGGCGGCTCCTGTTTTCCTGGTCCTCTATCAACGTTAGCGATCTGTCAATGAGTTCCTTGTGGTTTTGGAGCTGGTCTGTTACCACCTCCGCGTGTGCTTTTACTGTGGAGTATGTGTCTTCAAGGGCCTGTACTCTGCGTCCTACAGACTGTATTTCTGTCTTGATCTCTGCCAGTTCTGTGAGTACCGGGCTGAAAGCTTTAGCTAGAGCCTTTTGTAGAAATGTGCGAGAGATCTGTGTTATGCCCGTTTCAGAGAGCTCACCGTCAGGGACACTGTCTGCCTCAGATTAATCCCCCGTCTCTGTGTCCTGTCGGAGCTCCGGCGACATCTTAGGAGGACCGTGCAGTGAGGAGAAGTTCTTCTTTCTAAGGTAGCGCTGTAGATCTCCTTGTTGTTTCTGCCCTTTTGGGGTGCTGGGTAGGTCCCCCAACCTGTCTTTGCCTATTTTGACCATTGTGCCTGCGTTAAACGGGGTGTAACAGCTTCTTTAGGGTTCTATGCAACGGAGCTCTAGCAAGTTGCTTCCACCATGCTGCGTGGTCAGGCTCCTCCCCCTTTTGGAAAATTTGGGTCGACTCTAAGGCTAACTTATCACTGTGTTGGGGCCAAAAAAAGGGGAAGTATACTGTGTGGGGGCCTAAAAAGATACAGTATACTGTGTGAGAGCCAGTAAGGGGGCACTATACTGTGGGGGTCAGTAAAGGAGGCAACATATTGTGTGGGGACCATGAAAGGGGGCAATATACTGTGTGGGGATCAGTAAAGGGGGTAATATACTGTAAGTAGGTCAGTAAAGGGGATGTTACACTGTTTCGATGCCAATACAGGGGGTATTATACTGTGGAGACCAGTAAAGAGGGTGATATACTGTAAGGGGGTCCCTAAAGGGGATAATATACTGTGGGGGGGCAGTAAAGGGTGTGTTATACTGTGTGGGAGCCAAGTAAGGGGATTTTTTGATCTGCAAATGGAGAGGGGGTATGGCCTACAATTTTAATTAGGAGAGCCCCATCATGGAACCAAAGATCAGCAGGTCGGGGAAACTTTCTATAGGCTGCATCCATCAGCAGAGAGAGGCTATGTTCACTCTGTTATTAATGTGTACAAATTGTTATTAACCCTTAATGACCAGGCCATTTTTTGTTTTTGCATTTTCGTTTTTCCCTCCCCACATTCCAAGAGCCATAACTTTTTCATTTTTCAGTTCACAGAGTCACATGATGGCTTATTGTTTGCGAAACAAATTGTACTTTGTAATGTCACTATTCAATATGCTGTGCAATGTACTGGGAAGTTGGAAAAAAATTCAGAATGAGGTGCAATTGCAGAAAAACTGCATTTGCGCCAAATTCATATGGGTTTAATTTTTACACCATTCACTGTGTGGTAAAAATGACATGTTACCTGTATTCTGTGGGTCAGTACGAACACGGCGATACCAAATTTATATAGTATTTGTAATGTTTTGATACCTTTTAAAAAATTAAAACTTTGCTAAATAGAAAAAAAAATTTTGTGTCGCCATATTGTGTCACCTGTAACTTTTTCATATTTACATGAATGGAGCTGGGTAAGGCGTCTTGTTATGCGGGACAATATGACGTTTTTATTGATACCACTTGGGGAAAGATCTGATGGTTTGATCACTTTTTATTCAATTTTTTATAGGAGACAAAGTGTTGAAAAAAACGCTATTTGGCCATTTTGATTTTTTTTCCCCGCTACACCGTTCACCGTATGGGATAAATATTTTAATATTTTAATAGTTCGGGCATTTTGGAGCGCGGGGATACCTAATGTGTTTATGTTTACTTTTGTTTATTTACTTTTATATCTGATCTAGGGAAAGGGGGGTGATTTGAACTTTTGTGTTTTTTTTTAATTTTTACATACTTTTAAAAACTTTTTTTTTTCTACTTTTACTTGTATGATCAGACTCCCTAGGGACCTTGAAACCTAGGGAGTCTGATCGCTCATACTATTCACTGCGATACTACTGTATCGCAGTGAATAGCAAAATGCCTTCACTGCTATTAGACGATGCATCTGGCATTGTGTAATAGCTATACTGTAATGACAGGCCTGGGAGCCTTCAATAGGCTCCCGGCTGTCATGGCAACCAAGCGCTGCCCTCCGATGACGTTCTGGAGGGCGGCGATCAGGTAAAAATGGCGGCGCCCTTGGCAGCTCCGCAATTTAGACGCCGCGGTCGCGTTTGACCGCGGCATCTAAAGGGTTAACAGCCGCGATCGGTGCAGGCACCCGCGGTGTATGGAGAGCGCTCAGCTCCTGAGCGCTCTCCATACATCGTCATGCGACTCAGGACGTACTATTACGCCCTGCGTCGTTAAGGGGTTAAATGCAGGTTTACAGGCTTACAGTGTACATACAGTAAGTGCTTCTCAAACTGTGAGGCGGGCCTCAACCCCCCCTCCCAGTCAGCTTTGGCACATTGCAGAAATTTCAATAATAATGCCAGTGTTGAAAACTCTTAAATTTACATAAGCTAGCAGTATACATAGAATCCTTGAGATGGGAATACCCCTTTAATAAATTCCCCCCACTGAGTCTTCAGTCAACACTACACTCTAGAGCAGTGATAGCGAATCTTTTAGAGACCGAGCACCCAAACTGCAACCCAAAACCCACTAATTTATCGCAAAGAATCAACATGGCAATTTAACCTTAATACTGATGTTTTATTTTAGAAAAAAAAACAACTCATACATTAACATATTTTGTCTTAAAAGAAAAACACAATAAGGCCCCATTCACACAACCATAGCCATGTTTGTGGGCCCCATTTGTGATATGCCCTATTTTTCTGCGGTCTGAAAGACCAAAAAAAACAGGATGTGTGCAAGGCCCCATTAAAATGAATGTGTCCCTAACTGTCCGCAATTGCAGATCCACAATTGCGGACCTGCGAAATACAATCAGGTGAATGTTGGCATAGCTTTCAATGATACAAATCACAGTGGCCTCCACACAGTACAATCTGCTCCACAGTGGCCCCCACACAGTACAATATGCTCCACAGTGGCCCCCTCACAGTACAATCTGTTGCACAGTGGCCCCCACACAGTATAATATGCTCTCCACAGTGGCCCCACACAGTATAATATGCTCCCCACAGTGGCCCCACACAGTATAATATGCTCCCCACAGTGGCCCCACAAAGTATAATATGCTCCACAGTGGCCCCATACAGTATAATATGCTCCACAATGGCCCCACACAGTATAAAATGCTCCCACGAGCCCCCTTGTGCTGCTTCATGCAAACCCCTTGAAATTAATTTCACCATCCCGTTTGTGTCAGTGCTATTATTATATTCTGGGGTCTCCTCAAACCCCAGAGTATAATAAGTGGAAGCTCAGTAAAAATAACAAACACTTATACTCACCTTGCCTCACCTCTCCTGGACATCCTCGCTCCAACTCTATCCGGCATCCACTTCTCCCTGCGATTGACACAATGCACCCCAGAGGTCCCTGCTGAGGCCTGTCATTAGGCGTCAGCAGTCATTACGCCTTATATGACTGCTGAGGCCCAATCAGAGGCCCCAGTAGTGACCTCTGGGGAATGTGATCTCAGAGCCCTGGAGAGGATGCCGGGAACCATTGGAAGCCCAGGAGAGGTGAGTATAAGTGTTTGGTTTTTTTTTTCAATCACCTTCCCTGGGTAGGCTACTATTGGTAAGGGGTTCGGCGGCATGTACAAACATCACATAACACCGACCCCTTTTCCATTAACAATATGTATAGTTGTCAAAGAACCGGGTTTCCCCCTACTGCCATAATAGTGCTGCAGGGCCTAGGCCATCTCCAGCTGGCCGTGGGTCCCTTACCCTTCCGGAGCATGTGCCAAACAGAGAGTGTTCTGATTGCTCCCTCTGGCACACGTGCCATAGGGTCACCACCACGGCTTTAAAGTAAAAAAAAGGGTTCCTTCACATACACTATTCTTTCTTGCTTTAAAAAAACAAAACAAAAAAAGAACATGAATATCAAAAGTAATTTTTCCAAGTGTTTTCGATATTTTTTTTTTTTTTTTGAAATATTTTGTGTTTTTTTCTGGAATTTATGAAGAAACCTATAAAAAAAAAAAGCCCACAGAAAAGACATTTCACCACAATATTCTTGACCTAAGAATAAAGATGTTAAAAACAACAAAAATGCAACAAAACAATGGGACCTATTTAATAATGAATATGCAGCGGAATTCTGGAACGATTTGTATCAACAAACTGGCATACATACATACTTCACACCATATTTATTAACTGTTTTAGATACTTTCTGTGCCTTGTCCTGTAAGGGGTTGTGGTATAGCTGGATCTTAACATTAAAAGATCAAGGCTTGTGTGATGATGAGACCCTCAATTTATGTATCTTTCTTGGAAGTGTGTTTTCACTTGATCATGTCACTCCTTCCCCCACTGGTTGGAATGTAATGCAAAGGAGGTTACACCTCTGGACACTGGTTTTTCATCCCTGGCTGGGGGAGGTGAAGGGTGTGGTTGGAGAGGGCTCACACGGAGGTAGGGAGTTTTCTGGGAGTCTATTGTGTTGAGCATGGAAGAGAGACAGCTAGGACAGGGCTGTGTGCTCAGGTATTTTTTCTAATCTTTATTTCCTTTTATTTTGGTGTATTGTATCATTGCTCTTTTGCTTGTATGTTTATGCTTGATCGTATTAATATTGTATATTTCTGTATATGCTATTAATTCATACCGACCCACTTGGGTTATTAAATATAAAATTTATATCGCTCGTTTCGTTTTTATCCTATGACCCTGTCTACTCACGGTGTGTGAGTGGGAGGTTAAGAAAGAAGTTTGATCGCAGGCGTGCCAGGCGGCTGGGCAAGGCGATATTCTTCACAGCTTGCGATATTACACTGTGCGCCAAAATTTTGGTCTATTTTTGTTTTGTCTTATTGATTTTAAATGGGTGTGTAGACATTCAGAAAAATAACAGAGGCATTCTCTATTCTGGACTGTTTTGCAGATCAATAAAAGTCTATGGCTCTGTGAAAGGACAGCAATCAGACACATGAATGCCATATGTGTGTTGTTTTGTTAAAATTAAATTAATAAATAAATAAAAAATGCTTGATTTTTTTCACTGATGGCTCCACCATAAACAAAATTATTAAAAAAATCAATACGATTGTAAGCTGTCCATAGAGAATATGGACAATGCACAAAAATGGAGGTCTGAATAAGGCCTATAGTTTGTTTGCACTCTTTAAAGATTCAGTGAGGTCACTCAGAAACCCAGCATTTTTGGCTGTTCTGGAAATTCAGCAGAAAAAACACTTTACCAGCGGAAACACTGTGTTTCCCCCATAGATTTATATGGTGGGGGAGACCAAAAATGAAAAACGCAGCAGAAAAGCAGTGCTGCATTTTTTACACTACATTTTTTTACTGTAGCAATTTTTAACTGCAAATTGCTACATGTGGTCTTAGCCTTAGGCCCCTTGCAGAAGACCGTGCGTGAGATCAGTGTGCTATCTGTGTTTTTTCCAGATAGCAATTCATTTCTATGGGCACATGCACACGACCATGTTTTCCACTAATCAGTGTGCGGGCCGTGAGTTCATGCTGTAAAATATAGAACAGTTCCTATTCTGTTCTGTGTTTGTTGTATGGACTCGTCTATAGAAGCCTATGGGAGACTAAAAACCAAGGACGGCACACTGATGTACTCCGTGTGTCATCAGCATGCCGTCCTTTTTTGCAGACAAGCTAGGGACATTATTAGATGTCACCTGTGGTTTTTTTTTGTGGATCTGCAAACTAGGATCACACGCTGATGACACACTGTCAGTTTTTGTGGACATACTTCACTGATGCTAAAGACACACCGATTACACTCTGTCCGCAAAAACTGAACACTGACTACTAGATTGCAGACCGCAAAATACACACGGTCTTCTGCAACCGGCCTTAGGCTGTGGAACTTTCCTCTGTTAACACATTTTTCTCTAATTGATATATAGAAATGTGTTTCCCAAAACTGACAGCTGTTTAAAATGGTATTATCTATACCATTTTGTTGAACTATAGAAAAACTCAGTATGCGTTCCATGTGACAGCACAATATTATTTTGTATAAAAGCTAAATCAGCTTTGCTTCTATTTGTTTTAAAGGGTCATATAAAACCAGCAAAGCAGTTATATATGTCAGGATTACATGAATGTAAGGAGTTTTTTCCCATGAAAATTCAGGCATCCATTGCTGAAATATTCTTTTATTTCACAAAATGCAAATTAACAATCTGGAGCACCAAGGCCGGTTCCATTGTTTCAAACTTCTACACCCCATACTGCTCTAATATGTGGGCATGAGCACAAGAACACAGGGCAGGTGACATTTCAGTTTAGCTTCCTGGCCCTCTCACTCAAAGAAGGGAAGGGAAAGGAGTGCAAATTAGAGCAGCTTGGAGCAAGGGAGCTGCCTTTGGTGCTCCGAACTGATCATTTGCAACTTGTGAAATAAATGAATATCTTACAGAGGCATAAATTTTCATTGGGAAAAAGGCGTTACATTCAGGTGAGCCTCACATATCTAACTGTGTTGCTGGTTTAATATGCTTCACCCTGGTGACAGACTCCCTTTAGCCTGAAGCCCTACATTGCAAAAAAAAACCACTGCATTCTACAGTGCCTGCAAAGTGAATGGAATTCTGGCTAATCCGATCCACACATTGCAGCAGAAACGCTGCATTTTTAAAAACGTTTGCGTTCTTAAAAATCACAGTATGTCAATTATACCTGCGGAAACGCTGGCGTTTTCCCTATAGGTATTATGATTGCAGAAAGACAACGGAAAATGATGCAGAAAAAAATACAATGCATTTCTGCCGCAGTTTTTTCTGCATCTTTTTTTTGCTGTGTTTCGCTAAGTGGGGAAACGCCCTATGTCTGAATTTTTTTCAAACCTCTCAATGAGGGTTGTTTCTCTGCCCTAGTTTTTGACTGCCTCTGATGAGCTGGGTTTTTTTTACCAGCAGAAACGCGTCAGGCTGGTTTATGGGCTCTTATGGATGTATGCTGTTTGTGTTACTAGCTAGCTTTGGGAGAGTGTAATGTAAGCTCTCCAGTTAGTGGATAGTCAGCACCTGGGCTGGTCTTTTACTGACCCTCTAGTTAGTGTGTGTGTGCGATTACTGTGTCTCCGATATGTATATGCATCTATTGGGGCTAAGAGTGACCAACAATTGAACTACATTTATCATGCTTTTCACTCTTCTATTAGGAGCAGTTTTTCATTGCATTACTGAGGGAGCTATACTATATGTTGATGAGGTCGGGCATTCTGGGATCCCACAGATGTTTATTTATGTGGGTTATATACCACCTAACATTAGTGCTTATAGATATTGAGCCCTTATTCTGGGACTCGGCATCTATGTTATACTACACATATATTTTTGGCCTCCTGGGTGTCTGTCTATTGGTATAATTCAGACTTTAGGCCTTTGGGTTTTTTGGGTTCTTATGGTACTTTTAGAGGTAAACATGCTCTGGTTACACAAAAACAACAGAATTTGCATTTAAAATGTGTCTCGCTTTGTGCATACTGCATATCTATATATATATATATATGTATATTTATTTTTATTTTTTTTTGCTCAGTTATCACATATGATATGCAAGCAGTGTTTGGTAAACATATTATGTTGTAAGTGTAATGTGTTATTAATCCAATTAATATGTCAGTACTACATGTATCGTATTGTTTGGCTCTATTTGATTCCTTGTTATGGAGATTTGTACCATCTTTGATGCATGTGTCCTTATATAAACTTCTTTGTATTTCCTTTTCTATTTAGAAATACAATTAAACTTCTATTTAGATGACACATAATACTTCTGGGCACTCATTTTCTACTTCATTGCTTTGAACTATATACTCAATGACATAAATCAGTCTTGAATACTTTTGTTCAGCATATCCAGTAGATTATTTCACAACAGATTTTATTTCAGCACTATATCCAATACATTGAGGCATTGTAGACCTTACAGGTTGAATGAAGTGACTATTTGTATTCAATCCAGAACTGAAAATAGACATTTAATTGTTGAAAAAGGGAACAAATTAGCATACAATAAAATGCCTCCAAAAGCATCATAAATGACAGCAGATGGCTAGGTCAGATTGTTAGCTACATTTACCTAATTAGAAAGTTTCTCCATGTTGTCAGGTATAACAGCTGTCAAAAAATCTCCTCATTCCTAACTGATCATCTCCAATAAACCTGTCATAGCAAAGATTGCCAAAATTTCGACTATGATCAGATAATGCTAGCTAATTAGTAAACTAAATAGAATATCAGAGAAGAACATTAGAGATAAAAATAAACATCACTGTATTACGAAATAGATGAAAAATGATATTCTGTCACCAGGATATTCTGTTGATATTCAAAGGGAGTCTGTCACCGGGAAACGCAATATCAGACCAGACACAGCGCATTTTAGGGGCCATTATGGTGAGCACATCATACCTTTAGATGAAAATTACTTAAAAGGAGTCTGTCACCAGAAAACTCGATATCAAATCAGCCATGGTGCATTGTAGGGGACATTATGCTGAGCACCATCATACCTTTAGTTTCAAAAGTATTTATTAAAATATTGCACAGACATAAAACATATCAAATAACAAGACAATAATAATAGAAATACAAAAATGTAAAATATTAGAAATACAAAACTGGAAAGCCACTAAGCATCTTAAGTCAGTAAAAACTTAAAGTAAGAAAAGGGGTAAAAAGGTACCAATATCTAAAATCAAAATGGGAGGAATGGGGAGTGTTTTCTGCTATAGTGCAAGTGGATAGAAGGTGGGTGGCGGAAAGATCCTACCTGAAAAATAAAGGGGGTGAGAAATACTCTCAGTCTTATCTGGCAATTAAAGCTGAAGGCAGTATGGCAGGATGCGAGATCTGTTGACCCTGGGTGCCCAAACCTTACCAAATAGTGACTGTTAAGTCACTGAGGGACCAAATGTGTCCTATGTAGGACTTTCAAAGAAGGTTCCAGGTGACCTGCCAACTACCTTCGCTAATAGAAGTGGAACAGTTAATCCATTGGGCTGGGGTTAAGGTAGAATCAAGGTCTCACTCCCAGGCTGCCATAAAGTCAAGTTTAGTGTCAGGGTATGGGGCATTAAACAAACCATATATAAATGAGAGAGAACCCCTGTCCGCTGCTCGAAACAGAGTCTCTCAAAACTAGTAGGGGTGATCTCTGCACTGAGTGGAGTAAGTGAGCGTAGAAAATGAAAAACATGTGCAGTCCGAAAAGCCTCTGAGGGAGGCGGGGAGAATGCAGTAGAGAAGTATTTTTTGGTGAAAACCCGCCGGTTACAGAGGAAGCCATGGTGTCAGCGAAACTGGGCATGTCTCCACCAAACAAATACTACAGGGGATAGGCCAGGTGGGAAGAGGGGGGTGAAAGACAACACCATCATACCTTTAGATGGAAGTTACTTAAAGGAAATCTGTCACCAGGAATCTCAAAATCAAACAAGCTGACATCCGAGTGACATCCAAGTGTATTCCGTGCATTGACATCTGTTGGGGCTTTCGATCCATTCCATTCCGATGACACGGATGATTATAGAGTTGGTCCAGTCCTGTTCCATGTCATCGCAACAGATTTCGACAGACTCCCTTTAAGTAATTTCTAGCTGTATCATGTCAAAAAGTAGTAACTGACTATAGGAAAAAATTCCAAACTTATGATTTTTTCTAAATAACATTCCCCTTACGTCCGACAGTTGTGTGTTGTTTAGGACAGTGGAACCTTTAATTAGCACCAAATTTAAGGTGCCTCCTACTGGCCCTATAAGAGGGCACCTGAGACCTCCCTCCACTGTGTTTTTTTCTGTCCTGTGTGGGACAGGTGGACGGAGGTCTCTGGTGACCTTCCGTTGCTAGGTTTTTTTTCCTAAAGCTCCTGGCTTACCTTTTGGGGGTACCTCGGTCCTTTCTGACGTTCCAAAGATCCTCCGGTCCCTCGGGCCTTTTCCGCTCCGCAGCGCAGTGTTACCCGGCTCATCGCTCTGCAGGCAGCGCGATCCCGGAAGTAAGCGGGGAACCTCTTCGGTCGGAACCTTTTCTTCGGTCCCGTATTCCCCGGGGAAGGAAGCCTTTGCGCACCACCGCGGCCTACTTCCGGTTTTCTCGGGAAAGTGCGGTAAGTTTGAAAATTGAAATTTTAAAAACAAAATATAGAATTATTTTTTGCTGCTTGTATTTAGAGCCTCTGGCTTAGGCTTATGCTCCTCTATGCTCCATTATGGCATTTGACCTCGTTTGGCGCTGTATGAATGTGTCTTTGTTTGGCTCCTCCCCTCGTTGCTGGATTACATTTAAAGGGGCTTCAGTCCTTTACTTGGTGAGCTCGTGGTTACTAGCTCCTCTGCTGCGGTTGGCGGTGTCTGGTTTTTCCTGACTGGATCTTTTTTTCTCTTCAAGTGACTGATTTAAAGTAAGGTACCCCTTGGTTTTTTTCTTCTTGTGCGATGCTTGGCAATCTTCCATTCTACATTGTCATGTGGCTTTTGATGTTTCAGATGTCATCTTCTGCATCAGGTAACGGCGATGGGCTGAGGAGGAAAAAGTCCTCTAAACGTAAACACCTAATGTGTTTGGATTGCAATACTCCTTTACCTGACGGCTATGATTTTACCCGCTGTCGCCAATGCCGCGGACCTCCGTCAGAAGAACCTTCTATAAGAGAGGTTGTCACTTGGGTAAAGGACTATATGGAGGAGTCTCTTAAGGAGATCCGTTCTTCCATCGCCCAGATTGCCAAGAGACCGCGGGTTGAGACACAGTCTTCCCTACGCATCGCTGACGAAGATTATCAGATAGTGGACAAGACACTCTCATCTGACGATTCCACTGAAGATCCCAGCAGGCCATGCTTCCCACTCGAAAAACTAAGCCGGCTGCTGAAGTCCATCCGGTCTAAGGATCGTGATGTTGATGGGGAAGCCTCCACATCCACCTATAGAGGGCCTAGGGTCTTTCAAGTGGACGAGACATTACAAAGATTAATGTCTTCAGAGTGGAAATGTCCTGAAAAACCTCTTGTGGTTTCTAGGAGGTTCAAGGCTTTATTCCCAGTTGCTCAATGGGGTCCTCCTCCCAAGGTGGATATGGCGGTGGCCAAACTGTCCCGCCGCACTATGGTACCATCAGATGATGGATCAAATTTGCACGACGCCATGGACAGGCGCATCGACAATACCCTCAAGAAGGTGTATTCAGTTGCCTCAGCCCAGACCGCTGTGGCGGTTGCGTCTTGTGAAGTGTCAGCCAAATTACGCACTGACCTGGTCCACCTCGAGAGGGACATCGACTCTGGAGTCTCCAGAGACGAGCTGCTCGGGTTTCTAGGCTCGGTTTCCCTGGCAGCTGAATATTTAGCGGAAGCCTCCCACCATCAATTAAGGCTGGCGGCCAAATCCCTGGCACTTACCACTGCAGCAAGAAGACCTCTATGGTTAAAACCCTGAAGCTGATTTCCTGTCAAAATATAATTTGTGCGCATTACCCTTTGAGTCAGGTAGAGTCTTTGGCAGTGCCCTAGACGAGATCCTGGAGGGCTTGGCCGATAGGAAGGGTAAAACTTTACCCCAGGCCTTTAGAGGTAGATCTGACTCTGGCCGTAGTAGAGGTTATCCGCCTCGTCGTGGACGGCAGTCCCAAAGAGGCTCTAGATATTCCTCTAGAGGTGCCTTCCGTAGATTCCCGAAGTCTGATGATAAAAAGGAGAAGCCTAGCTTTTGACATCAGGAGCAGTCTTCCTGTGGCCGAGATTCCTGTCGGGGGTCGTCTCTCCCATTTTTTCAACTGCTGGCAGGAAAAAATTCGAGACCCATGGGTCCTGCAGGTAATCCAAAAAGGATATGCAATCGAGTTCCTCCATCCTCCACAGGATCGGTTTGTGTTAACTCGCAGCCTCCCTACAATGCAGCAGACTACATTGGAATGCTCCATCCGAGAGTACATTCACAAGGGAGCCCTGGAGGAAGTCCCTTCTCTAGAAGAAGGATCCGGTGTCTATTCTCCCGTCTTCCTGGTACCAAAACCGGCAGACAAGTGGAGAATGATCATAGACTTAAGGTACCTCAACCGCTTCATCAAAAAGAAGCACTTTCGTATGGAAACCATAAAGTCTGTCACCACCTTTCTCCTCCAAAGCGATGTTTTCGTGACTTTGGTTCTAAAAGACGCCTATTTGCATATTCCTATTTATCCTCCACACAGAAGGTTTCTAAGGATTGCCGTAGTAGTTTCCGGCCACAGGAAGCATTTTCAATTCACAGCACTACCCTTCTGCTCCCCACACCTTTACAAAGGTAGTGGCTCCTATAGCGGCCGCCCTCAGACTTCAGGGGATATTCGTGGTGCCTTATCTAGACGACTGGTTGATAAAAGCCCAGTCAGAGTCTGTTCTGCTCCAGCATCTACAGACAGCCGTGTCCCTGTTTCAGAGTCTGGGATGGCTTATAAACTGGGAGAAGTCGGTAACGATCACTTCAACCCGAAGGAAGTTCCTCGGCTACTTCCTGGATTCAGTCCGCCTGCAGGTCTCCTTGACACCAGCAAGGAAGGAGAAACTGGTCGGTGCAGTTCGGCACCTCTTCAAAAAGCCGATAGCCTCCATCAGAACATTGATGAAGATTCTGGGCTTGATGTCTTCCTCAGTGGAGGCAGTCCCATGGGCTTTGTGGCACTTACGTCCCCTCTAGAAGGAATTACTAGAGGCTTGGGATCGCTCCCTTCTTACACTCAGCAAGAAGATTCGACTCTCCCCCAGGACCCGTCTTTCCCTCAAGTGGTGGTTGCACCTGAAAGACGGAAGGTCCACGGTCCAACCTTCTTGGACCCTGTTGACTACAGATGCATCCCTCTCGGGATGGGGAGCCCATTTGGACAAAAACTCCATAAAGGGAGTCTGGAGCGCTCCAGAAAGAAGGACCTCGTCCAACTGGAAGGAGCTCAGAGCTGTATATCGTGCCTTACTCCATTTCTCACCTCTTCTCAAGGGAAGAGCAGTCAAAATCCGGTCAGACAACATGACCACAGTGCTGTACGTGAACAGACAGGGAGGCACCAGATCACCAACCCTCCTGAGGGAGGCAGATCTGATATTTACATGGGCAGAGAAAAATCTAACCCATTTATCCGCAGTTCACATCAAGGGCTCCCTGAACATAGTAGCGGATCGGTTGAGTCGGGGTCATGCTGTATCAGGAGAATGGTCACTCAATCCAGAAGTCTTTCATCAGATTACCCTGAAGTGGGGTCTTCCAGAAATAGACCTCATGGCAACTCGACTCAACGCCAAGGTGGAGACGTTCTGTTCCCTTTACCAGGAGGACAATCCCTTGGCAGTGGATGCCCTGTCCATCCCTTGGAGGTCCAGGCTGGCATACATTTTCCCTCCAATTCCAATAATACCGAAGGTATTGATGAAAATCAGACAGGACCAAGTCTTTGTGATAGCCATCATTCCATTCTGGCCAAAAAGAGCTTGGTTTTCCCAACTCATGGAGATGAGTCGAGGGATATATTGGAGGCTTCCCCCCATCCAGAACCTGGTTTCCCAAGGATCTCTGAAGTGCCAGAATTTCTGGAGATTCAACCTGACAGCCTGGAGGTTGAGCAGTCCCTACAACAGGATAGAGGACTGTCAGAGGCCGTCCTGAAGACCCTTTCTTCTGCAAGAGCAGACTCTACCAATAAGAACTACCAGAGGACAGTCAAGATTTTCATGGAGTGGTGCTCCAAGAAGGGTATTAATAATCTACAACCTTCAACAGCTGATATTTTAAATTTTCTTCAGGACGGTTTGGATAAGGGCCTTGCCCCTGCCACTTTGAAAGTGCAGATTGCGGCCCTCTCCGCTCATTTGAACAGACGTCTGTCTCAGGATCCTCTGGTTGCAAGGTTCCTTAAAGGGGCAATGAGGCTAAAGCCCTCAGTATCATCTCCAGTTCCCCAGTGGGACCTTGCGGTAGTCCTTACAGGCTTGTGCGGTTCTCCATTTGAACCCTTGGAGACTACGGAGCTAAAATATTTAGCCTACAAAACCGCTTTTTTGTTGGCTATTACATCTGCCAAAAGAGTAGGGGAACTCCAGACTCTCTCTTCTAGAGAACCGTACATTTTGTTTTTTGCAGATAGGGTGCACCTTAGATTTTTGCCTGGGTTTAACCCTAAGGTCCCCTCATGCTATAATAGCAATCAGCTAATTTCGCTACCAGTGTTTTTCCCCACTCCAACCTCTGAGGAGGAAGAAAAGCTCCACACCTTAGATGTGGTAAGGTGTCTGCGGATTTACCTATCCCGCACTCAACCGTTTAGGAAGGCCGAAAACCTACTAATTAACATGCAGGGTAAGAACAAAGGCCTCAAGGCTTCCAAGCCTACTCTATCCACATGGATCGAGGAGACAATTAAAGGGGCATTCCCATGAACATAATCATATCCATATTTGTCAATAATTAAAAGTTAAACATTTTTGCAAATATAAGTAGTTTTAAAAATTCTGCAGCGTTTTAAAGATTTTCTCTAAGTATCTTAGTGGTGACAGTCTGTTGTCTTGACCGGTTGCCAATGGATACGACCACAAATGCAGAAACTTTATATGGTCTGGGATTTGTCAAAAACTCAGCCATGATTTTCTTATTATACCTGGGTTATCAGGCAGGGACACTACATGTATGAGAATATATCCCGGCCACAATAAGGAAATCATTGCTGATTTTCTGACCTTAGAAAGGTCCTGCATTTATGGTCGTATCCATTGGCAACCGATCAATACAACAACTTGTCATCACAAAATATTTAGAGAAAATATTTAAAACTCTGCAAAATGTTTAATTACTTCTATTTGCAAAAATGTTTAACTTTTAATTATCTACAAATTAAAAAATGGTTATGGTCGTGGGAATACCCCTTTAAGTCTTCCTTCCTTATTCAGGAGTTACTCCCTCCAGTTTTTTCTACGGCCCACTCGACCAGGGCTGTGTCGACTTCTTGGGCTGAGTACCGGTCCTTACCTTTGGACCAGATTTGTGTGGCTGCATCATGGTCATCTCAGTTGACCTTTGTTAAACATTATCGTTTAGACGTCCGCAGTTCCCAGACAACTGCCTTTGGTCAGACAGTCCTTGACGTTGTAAGGCGAGGAAACCCTCCCTAGGGGAATTACTTGCTATCTCCCCATATTGTGCTGCTGTCGGACGTAAGGGGAATTGTTGATTGTAATTTCAATCTGTATTCCCTTAGTCCAGACAGCAGCACAAGGCTTCCCTCCCTAGAAGCTTGATTCCTTTTACTTTATAATTTACACAGTGGAGGGAGGTTTCAGGTGCCCTCTTATAGGGCCAGTAGGAGGTACCTTAAATTTGGTGCTAATTAAAGGTTCCACTGTCCTAAACAACACACAGGGGCAGAGATACCCCATATTGTGCTGCTGTCTGGACTAAGGGAATACAGATTGACATTACAATCAACGATTTTATTGGTTTTGAAAAACATAAAAAGATGGCATGTAAACTCAGACAAAAACATCACATAGCCGTTTTTGACCATTAATTACCCAAACACTTCTCCACTCCTCTTATGGGAGACTATGAAGGCATATCTTAGGGGTTGTATTAAGTCCTCCATTTCCTTTGTAAAGAGGGAATCCTCGCTGTTGGAGACCACCTTAGCGACCCAGTGTGCCTCGCTCGAAGCCGCCTACGTGGCTAATCCAACTGATGAGGCTAGATCCCAATGGTTGCAGATGGGTAGACAATATCTGCATATACTGCATGACAAGGCACGTAGGTCTATGTTTTTTAGCAAACAGAAGTTTTACGAACTCGGTAACCAGTCAAGAAGCTTTCTAGCTCAACTGATACATCAAAACACAGCCTCACCTGCAATACTACGAGTACATTCAGAGACGGGGGAGGTACTGTCCAATAGCTTGGCCATTAGTGACAGATTTTATAGGTATTACAGTGAGTTGTACCTCTCCAAGCTTAGAGTCACTGATGGAGAGCTTGCTACCTATTTGGGTTTGATCCCCCTTCCTACATTGTCAGAAGACCAACGTGAATCTTTAGATTCCCCTTTTACGCTAGAGGAGCTATCGGGAGCCCTGGCAGATATGGCAAAGGGCAAATCACCGGGTCCGGATGGTATCCCGGTGGAGGTTTACGCCCAGTATGGGGGCCTGCTTCTCCCGGTGTTGCTTGAATGTTACAATGCTGCCTTTGTGGGCCGCAGTCTCCCGGAGTCCTTTTATGACGCCACCATTATCCTGTTACTTAAGCCTGACAAGGATCCGCTGGACTGTGGCTCATATAGGCCTATATCACTGCTTAATATAGATTATAAACTCCTTACTAAAATGTTGGCGAAAAGGCTAAATTCTGTTGTTCTCGACCTTGTCCATCCGGATCAGACAGGCTTTATGCCTGGAAAATCCACATCGGATAATCTTAGAAGGGCTCAGGTGATAACTCAGATTGGGGCATCATCCTCACATGACTGGGCGGTGGCTTCTTTAGATGCAACAAAGGCGTTCGACTCTGTCGAATGGCCTTTCCTATTGCAGGTGTTGCGGGGATACGGATTTGGAGAGGGGTTTATTACCTGGATTTCCCTTCTATACTGTTCCCCTAGAGCGGCGCTGTCAATTAATGGCACGTTGTCTTCCTACTTTCCTTTGGGTAGGGGTACAAGACAAGGATGTCCATTGTCACCGCTATTGTTTGCTTTGGCAGTGGAACCCTTGGCGATACTGCTTCGGAATGACCCCATATATAAAGGCATATTGATAGGCACCCGGGAGGAGAGAACAGCACTCTATGCCGATGACTTACTCCTGTTTATGAGCGACCCCTCCTGGTCCCTGCCCAGAGCCATGGCTATAATTGACGAATTTGGTAATTATTCTGGCCTGCGAACCAATTGGACTAAGTCCTCATACATGCATATTGGCCGCGCATCAAGTGTAGCTGAGGGAAATGTGGTATGTGGATTGACTACAGTCTCAACTTGCAAATATCTGGGCATCTTTATATCTAGGGACCATAGGTGTTTTTTGGAACAGAACATTTTTCCACTCATCTCGCACTTTAGGGTTAAGTTTAATCTTTGGGCTACACTGCCTTTGTCGGTGGCTGGTAGAATCAACCTTGTTAAAATGATAGTACTACCCAAATGTCTATATGCTATAAGCCATTCTGCTGTGTCCGTGCCCCTTAGATTTTTTAAACAAATGGACTCCCTCATTATCTCCTTTATATGGGGAAACTCTAGATCTAAGCTTAGGTTGTCATCTCTACAACGACCGAAGCAGCTCGGGGGCACATCACTCCCTGATCTGTTTCTTTACTACCTAGCAGGACAGCTCCGTTTTATTAGGAAGTGGCTCTCATCTGATTCCCTACCGGGGTCCGAGGCACATCTGGCTCACCACCTGGGTTTGCGTAATTTGTGGCCGGTGTTGGAACACCCGGCCATGTTCAGGGGGAGATTGTTGCCCATCCATACCCTGGCTGGACAGGTCTGGAGTCAGGCGAAAAAGGTGTCCGCCTATTCTGATATACCTGCGGAGACCCCGCTTTGGCACAACCCTGGTCTGCCGACGTTATTTGCCCTGCCTGGCGCCCGGACCTGGTCGCAGTATGGCGTGTCCTCTCTCAGTGACCTGTATATACAAGGTGTTTTTAAAACATTTGACTCGCTGAGCTCCTCCTATGGCATCCCTAGAACACAGTTCTTTAGATATCTACAGATTAGACATGCACTCTCTTCTCAGTTCCCGGATCGATTGGACAATATATCTGAGTATCCGCTTATCGGCATACTTCGCTCACAGGGCCCTGGGGGTTTGATATCTACTTTATATGCACATCTGATACAGGCCAAGATATCCACATTGGACGCTCCGGCCCTGACGCGGTGGTGCATCAATATCCCAACTCTCACAAATGAGATGTTTCAAGACATCCTTGAATCTCCTCAACATGTGTCACCTTCAGCTAACAACAAACTGATTCAAACATATATTCTACACCAATGTTACTTGACACCTTCCCGTCTCTACAAAATGGGACGTCTGCCCAACCCAGGATGCCTTAGGTGCCCTTGTCTACAGTCAGACTTTTGGCATATGATTTGGGAATGTCCGATCATACAATGTTTTTGGAAAGGGGTCGTGGATCTCCTGGTGGAAGTTCTGGCTAAACCTATACCATTAACCCAAGAGATATGCCTTTTCGGTGTATTAGATGAAGAATTATGGCAACACCATGTTAGAATCCTTTTGAGAGAGTCTTTATTTTATGCTAGGAAAGCTATCGCACTGCGATGGATGGCTCCGAAACCCCCATCAGTATCTCAGTGGAAGAAACTTGTTAATACTGTTCTTCCTTATAACCAGATTGTGTATAAAGGGAGAGGGTGCCCTCAGAAATTCCATAAGGTGTGGGGAGCATGGTGCAATTCTCTGGTAACCCAATATACGGCTCCCTCATTGCGTTCTGCCATTCATTTACTCATGCCGTGAGGGGTGCGAGACACCGGGAGTATCCACGACCTCTCATTTTGGAGAGTATCCTTGTTGTTACCTTTGACTTATTGACTGCATGTTTTGTACATGATAACTGATGTATACAGTATTACGCATGTCCTGATTATATCCTCTCTGTACCGAGTCTGAGTTGTGGGGTCCGGTGGGACGAGGGCCTGGCGAGGTGGGATGTGGTGTGTTGAGTGAATTTACATTTAAATTCTCGTTTTCTGGTGCGCAACATGTTATGTATATGTTTTGATTCCTTTTCTTGTGTCTGATACGCAATTTTCAATAAAACGAGTTTAAAAAAAAAAAAAAACATCACATAGCAAAATTCCATAGTCAAAGAGTGCAAAATGATACATAATATAGCAGAGACATGTGTATATGGACAGCATCTCTTCCCGAGAACTTATGGGAAAAGAAAATAGATATCAACTTCAATATCCAAAGAGGTCTGAAAGAAGATTTCTCTACTGTCAAATCCTATGGTGAAGGAAGTCATCTTTAAATGATGTTATGTTTTGTGGATCCTTAAGCGTCCCAAGTTCCCTGCCAAACTCTGCAACAAATACCATGAGGTATGTCTAAAAAGCAACACCCTCTCCTTGATTTTCCCATAATCTAAGAAGCGTTTCATGAAATCGGCCCCTATCTTAAAGAAGGCTTTGCTTCTTTCACTTTGGCCCACTCCATCCTAATCTATACATGAGCATGAAATGTTTCATGGCTTCAACCAGTGCACCAATAGTACCCTCACAGCCACAAAAATCAGAATATGACGGTTTCAGGGGAACAACTAGCCTGTCAGGTTGGGCATGAAAGAGGAACGACTCAGTTGTGATCAGGAGAGAAATGTGCCATTTTTGTTTAATCAGGTTGCCAAGTTTCTCCAGTAACTTTGAGTGGAGGGTTATGTCTAAATGAGTCAAATCAGAGCCCGGTTGTTAGCATTTGGAGCAAGCATCATCACGGCCAACAGGACAGATAACATCACTGTAGTATATGGCAATTTATAACCAATACCTCTGATGAAGCTGGTTTTTATATACAAAAGTGGAAACGCGTCAGGTGGAGGGAAGAAATTTTGGTTAATATACAGTACAGACCAAAAGTTTGGACACACCTTCTCATTCCAAGAGTTTTCTGTATTTTCATGACTATAAAAATTGTAGATTCACACTGAAGGCATCAAAACTATGAATTAACACATGTGGAATTATATACTTAACAAAAAAGTGTGAAACAACTGAAAATATGTCTTATATTCTAGGTTCTTCAAAGTAGCCACCTTTTGCTTTGATTACTGCTTTGCACACTCTTGGCATTCTCTTGATGAGCTTCAAGAGATAGTCACCTGAAATGGTTTTCACTTCACAGGTGTGCCCTGTCAGGTTTAATAAGTGGGATTTCTTGCCTTATAAATGGGGTTGGGACCATCAGTTGTGTTGTTCAGAAGTCAGGTGGATACACAGCTGATAGTCCTACTGAATGGAGTGTTAGAATTTGTATTATGGCAAGAAAAAAGCAGCTAAGTAAAGAAAAACGAGTGGCCATCATTACTTTAAGAAATGAAGGTCAGTCAGTCCGAAAAATTGGGAAAACTTTGAAAGTGTCCCCAAGTGCAGTGGCCAAAACCATCAAGCGCTACAAAGAAACTAGCTCACATGAGGACCGCCCCAGGAAAGGAAGACCAAAAGTCACCTCTGCTGCAGAGGATAAGTTCATCCGAGTCACCAGCCTCAGAAATCGCAGGTTAACAGGAGCTCAGATTAGAGACCAGGTCAATGCCACACAGAGTTCTAGCAGCAGACACATCTCTACAACAACTGTTAAGAGGAGACTGTGTGCAGCAGGCCTTCTTGGTAAAATAGCTGCTAGGAAACTACTGCTAAGGACAGGCAACAAGCAGAAGAGACTTGTTTGGGCTAAAGAACACAAGTAATGGACATTGGACCTGTGGAATTCTGTGCTTTGGTCTGATGAGTCTAAATTTGAGATCTTTGGTTCCAACCACCGTGTCTTTGTGCGACGCAGAAAAGGTGAACGAATGGACTCTACATGCCTGGTTCCCACTGTGAAGCATGGAGGAGGAGGTGTGATGGTGTGGGGGTGCTTTGCTGGTGACATTGTTGGGGATTTATTCAAAATTGAAGGAATACTGAACCAGCATGGTTACCACAGCATCTTGCAGCGGCATGCTATTTCATCCAGTTTGCGTTTAGTTGGACCATCATTTATTTTTCAACAGGACAATGACCCCAAACACACCTCCAGACTGTGTAAGGGCTATTTGACCAAGAAGGAGAGTGATGGGGTGCTACGCCAGATGACCTGGCCTCCACAGTCACCAGACCTGAACCCAATCGAGATGGTTTGGGGTGAGCTGGACCGCAGAGTGAAGGCAAAAGGGCCAACAAGTGCTAAGCATCTCTGGGAACTCCTTCAGGACTGTTTAAAGACCATTTCAGGTGACTACCTCTTGAAGCTCATCAAGAGAATGCCAAGAGTGTGCAAAGCAGTAATCAAAGCAAAAGGTGGCTACTTTGAAGAACCTAGAATATAAGACATATTTTCAGTTGTTTCACACTTTGTTAAGTATATAATTCCTCATGTGTTAATTCATAGTTTTGATGCCTTCAGTGTGAATCTACAATTTTTATAGTCATGAAAATACAGAAAACTCTTGGAATGAGAAGGTGTGTCCAAACTTTTGGTCTGTACTGTATATGGTGGAGGAGAGTGTAATGTAAACTCTCCTCTGAGCATGGAGTTTACTCTAGACCGGCTTAGCTGCTGTTAATGGAGATGTGTGCTGTGGAATAGGTCTGTTATAGGTTGGCTTCAGAAAAAAACAAGTAATTTAGCAATCCTGCTGACCACTCAGCCACACTTCCAGTGAACTGACTCTTATATAGAGATCAACAGTGTATTTCTAGTGGAGTATTATTATAGACCTCAGCTGTTTGTTGCAGAATTGCTTCATTAAGGAGATGCTAATAAAGCAATAGTGTATCTCTGGACAAGTGATAGCCATGCTGAGATTACCATGTTGAGTGTACCCACATAATTGAAAGAGTGAAGTACGCTTTTCTCTCGATATGGTTTCCACCAGACCATTTTGACCATTATTTAGTGGCCATTCTTTTTGTGTGGATCACAGGAGACCAGAACTTACTAGTGCTATTACTAATTTATGCCACCAGCATTGTTGTAATTGAGGCTGACTGAAGCAAAATTAGCTGTGTTTATCAACACTACATGATTGAACACTAGCCTTATAACTGCAGTCTACGGCTAGGTTTACACCTGCGCCCTGTCTCCGTTCGGGGTTTCCGTCCCCGAATCCACTTAAAAAATGCTGAGAAATTTTCTCTCTGCATTTTTCCGGGCGGAAACCAGGCGAAACCCAGCGGACCCCATTATAGTCTATATATAGTCTATCTTTAAGCGGATTAGGTTTCCGTTTGTGGGGTCCCCAAGCGGACCCCACAAACAGAAGTCCGAATGCAGGTGTGAACCTAGTGTATGTTGGTCACCACACCATACACCCCCCCATATAGGTATTGTTTATCACCTAGTGTGATTAGTGTGTGATAAATTTTACATGGAATATTTTAGAGGAATATATTAATAAAAGTTAGTTTTTAGTGTACAACGATTTTCTCTTTTAATTTTCATTTGGAGCAGGCAGTTAGATTGTCGGTAGGGTTTTCTGGGAAATTAAAACCATAGATTGCCCTTTGAAGGATTTTAAAATGGGTTTCCCACCATTTCTCATTGCTCACTAGGTGCGGAGTCAAGCCCAGCCCTCCAGATCTGGGTCCTGAAACACAGCCACCCATTTATCAAACAATGTATCTTGTAGCGGATCACCTGAGTGCTTCTCAGATGAAAGTACAGGGTTGACAACAAGGAATGAGCCTCTGGTTTCTTGTGTGTCAAAAGGTTGCCTATACTTTCTACAGAGGTCCCTCAGGTGAAACGACAAGAAACTTTTCATTTGGGCATAGCAGAGTAAATGTTCACTGGGTAATTGATAATGTTCCTTGAACTCACTGTAAGTGACATATCTAGGTTCTTGAGGATGCAACATGTGTGACACACACCATATCCCCTGCTTCCTCCATATCTTAAACAGCCTACCTCCCATGCCATGAGTGAATTCAAGGTGGCACCACAATGACATATGCTTAGAGACTTAGAGAATAGATTAGGTAAACGATAACTTTCTCTACTGAGTCATCAAAGAATTATGGTATCCTTCACCAAAACATGAGATGAATATGTAGCAGCCCTGACAGAGACCTTGGATGTACTAGATTCGACACCAGCAGTATGTTGGAGTAGTGGGAGGTATTATTAATCCAGTCTAGGCTAGCTAAATTATATATTCTGACTTCTGGAAGATTATAACCTCCCTTGTCTCTTGGTACCATACATTTGCACAATGAAATGCAGCTCTATCCCCATAGAAATGTAGTGAAAGCGGAGGAGATCCTGATAATATCTACCCTTTTAAGCAATTAAGGGATAGTCTGGAGCAGATATACTGCTCTTACTGATATTAGCCTTGAAACCAGAGACATCAACAAATGAGGCAAGCAATTCAAAGACTATTGATACATCTTTTGTGAGGTCACTTAGGAAAACTAATACAGTAAGTAATTTGCGTATAGAGCAGTAGTGACCCTGCACTGCCTGACCCAAATACCTGTTATTCTGGGGGTAGATTGCAACAGAAGGGGAAGGGGCTCGATGGCGATACTGAACAAAAGTGGTGACAATGGGCATCTCTGCCTCATTCCCTTCTGTAAAACAGTAAGCCAATAAATCAATCCAGGGGTAGACACACATGCTTTCAGCGAGTTATAATGCGCCGACACCATTGATCTAAAAGGACCTGAGAACTCCATCTTATCCATGACTGTCCCCAGCCATCCCCAACCCACATTGTCAAAAGCTTTTTCAGCATCGACCATAAGTAGGGCTGAAGAGGGATGGGCCCCAGGGTCCAGCTGAACTATATCTAGAACCATCAGTACTTTACAGATGTTCGAGATGGGTAATCATCCTTGCACAAAACCCACTTGCACTGGGGATATCAGTTTCAGAAGTAATATGGTGAGTCACCCATTATCTTGAGAACCAGTTTTATATCTACATTATTAAGTGATATAGGGTGGTAAGAGGCAGCCAATGTGAGTTCTATGCCCGATTTCACTAGGAATTTAATATAAGCCGTATTAGAGACTGCCGGTATGAAGCTCTCTCCCAGAGAGGAATTGTTTTAGGATTTTATAAAATTTACCCAAATGTACAATTCATATGCCAATATTAAAAGATATATGCTACAGAAATTATTCTATAACTCTTATAAAACAGTATAACTTAATTAGGAATCATAGATTTTTAAACCTCTACTGCAGGAATGGAGTGTTGTTGCCTCCTTGATGGATTATAGATATGGCTTTAACAAGTAGACAAGCAACATGGTTGTAAAATCTCTGTTAGAATTGCTTGCTTAGCAATACTGACACTGGCATCTACTGATGAAAAAGAATTGTAATTTTGATTGAAATGCTACCTCAGACAATGCTGATTTTAAAAAAAAACAAAGCAAAACAAGAAACAAGAACAGGGCAGTATTATAGCAAGGTCTCACTGATGTTGCTATTCTTGTTGCAACCAACAGCACACATAATATTTTAACCAAGGTCTTTATCTATTATAGTGCCATATATGCTGCTCTGACCTGTTGGAGCATGGACTCTACAAGACCTCTCAAGGTGTCTTGTGGTGTCTGGTACCAAGTCATTGGGAAGTGAGGCCTCCAAGGATTGGACTTATTTTTCTTGCACATCACACAGATGCTTGATCAGATTGAAATCTGAGGAATATGAAGAACGAGTCAACATTTCGGGCCCCTCTTGAACTTTTTCAATGGATCAACCATCACATGATCTTGTGGCAGAAAGTACCATAGTCTCACTGCTCTTACAGTAAAGAATTCCCTGTCTATTATGATGTTGAAACAGTTTTTCCTTGAGATTCAAGTAATGTCCCCTTGGCACTGTTAGGGCCAGTTCATATCTGCGTTAGGTTTCCGTTCGGGGAGTCCGCTTAGGGACCCCCCGAACGGAAACCTATACGCGTAGAAAAGCGGTTTACCTAAGGAAACCTGCGGACCCCATAGACTATAATGGGGTCCATGTGGTTTGCACTCAGCTTCCGCACGAAACATGCAGAGAGGAAAGTGCTGCTTGTAAGGAGGTCTGGGTACAACAGTACCTCTAGACCCCTAATAGCCATAGCTCTAAGCTATAAGTCTATAGTCCCTGGTATTTGGCTCAAGCATTGCCTATAGACTAAGCAATTGCCTAAAATGGTCTTTTTAGGTTACCACCATGCATTGGATTAGTAGAAAAGAATGATGAACAAACAACCTGCCTTTAATGAAGGATGGAGTCAGTGAATTTAATGCAAAATGTTTTTGCTTTTTATGCTTTACATTTTTTGCAAAAGTTGTCCAATAGTGAGACTGACTTTAATAACAGTTTTAACTTTGTATATTGTTATACAATTTTACTCTGTTGATGATCATGTGCCTCACAGTACATCACTTACACATGTTTATGACTATTTTTTATTTTAGCTGGGTTTCTTCTATCTACATTGAACTAAGCATTATAAAAGACAACTGTATTACTTTTCATACTAAAGTAAATTATAAAAACAGCATTTTACCTAATGTTCTCCAAGAATAGGGAAATAGATAGTAAATTGAAGTTTTATGTCAAATAATGTTATTAGACAATATTTTGTCCTATCACCAAGACAAGCATTCCCTGAGGAATAATTGTGTTACACTATGTGTTTATAGAGATATTCTATTATTAAAATTGCACTATGAATTTCAGTGAAGAAAATGCTACAACAATGCTACAATGATTTAAAATGAATCTGTTGCTAAAACTGGGTACAGTTATATACCGTACAGTATGCGATTCATAAAATAAATTACACTCTGCAACTGGACAGTCAGTTATTGCTATGTCAGAGTAGTACTGCCTAATTTAAAGGGAATCTGTCAGGGTGAATTGCGACACTAAACCACTCACAGGCCCTTATGGACCGGGGATCTAGTGTCCCAAATCATCCTGTAATAAAGTTTGCATGCTTGCAATAAAAATAAAAAAGCTTTATACTTACCCTGCCTCTGTACTCCTCACGCAGGCACAGTTATTCACTGAAGCCAGAGGAGTACACCTCAGCTTCAGTGCGCATGCCCTGTACCTCTGGCACTTGCACAGTGAAGCTGGGGTGTACGTCCTTGGCTTCACTGAAGAACTGCACAGGTGCTGGGAGCACCAGAGATGAGTCCAGTGAGGCTCATCAAACTCATCTCTAGGTAAATATAAAGATTTTTTTTTTTTTTTAATTGTGGGCACAGATGGTTTTTAAACTAGGTGACTTGGGACAATAAACCCCCAGTCTATAAAGACCTGTTGCTGGTTTAGTGTCCCAAGTCGACCTGACAGGTTACCTTAAGGCTAAATCCCCACGTTGCGGAAACACAGCGTTTTTTTTGCAGATTTTGCTGTGGTTTTTTGATCCAAAGTCATGAGTGGCTTGAAAAGAAATTAAAAATATAAAGGAAGCTCTTAGACGCTTCTCTGTTAAATCTGCTCCTGACTCAAAAAAACGCAGCAAAATCTGCACAAAAAAATGCTGCTTTTCCGCAACGTGGGGCCTTACCCTTCATCCAAAATCACGTACATGTATGTGATTGGGTGTGAAGGGTTGTATGCGAGAGCTCAGGAGCTGAACTCTCTCCATACACAGCACGTGCTGGCTGTAAAACACAGCCAGCACCCGCTGCTAACAACTGTGATTGGTATCGACACCGATTGCAGCTGTTAACACCTTAGATGTCGCGGTCAAACATGACCACGGCATCTAAAGTGTGCAGGCGCCATGGCTGCCACCATCTTTCACAGATTGCCGCCCTCCAGGACGTCATCGGAGGGCGGTTATCGGTTGTTATGCAGGGCTGTGGAGTCGGAGTCGGAGTCGTGGAGTCGGAGTCGGTGCCTATTTTGGTGGAGTCGGAGTCGGAGTCGGTATAAAATGGACCGACTCCGACTCCCAAAATATATAATAAATTGGTACAGTTAGTAGTACAATGCAGTATGTGCTGAATATATTTTCATAAGAATTTGGGAAAATGATGAAATGTT
The DNA here is from genome assembly GCA_947044405.1 of Leptodactylus fallax. Classification (NCBI taxonomy): domain Eukaryota; kingdom Metazoa; phylum Chordata; class Amphibia; order Anura; family Leptodactylidae; genus Leptodactylus; species Leptodactylus fallax. Next base: position 430,883 of record CAMRHE010000011.1, on the reverse strand, counting down.
GAAAATGATGAAATGTCCTGTAAAGGTCTCTTCTATTCCTCATATAATGATGAGACTGAGTTCTGAGTGAACCTATAAGGTTTAACAGTGCCAGGGCTGTGGAGTCGGAGTCGTGGAGTCGGAGTCGGTGCCTATTTTGGTGGAGTCGGAGTCGGAGTTGGAGTCGGAGTCAGGGGAAATTGAGGAGTCGGAGTCGGGGCTTTGGCGTACCGACTCCACAGCCCTGTTGTTATGACAGCCAGGAGCCTGTTGAAGCTGTTGGAGCCTGTTGAACCTGTTGAAGGAGCTTGTCATTACATTAGATCTATTACACCAGTGGTTCTCAACCTTACTAATGCTGCGAACCTTTAATACAGTTCCTCATGTTGTGGGGACCCCCAACCATAAAATTATTTTCATTGCTACTTCATAACTGTAATTTTGCTACTGTTATGAATCATAATGTAAATATCTGATATGCAGGATGTATTTTCATTGTTACAAATTGAACATAATTACCCAGTAATTATAATTCATGAAATGTCGTTTTACCTCCACAGTATCATGTCACCCCACACTCTCATGTCCCCCTCAGGTTGCCCCCACCGTATCATGTTCCCTTGAGGTTGCTCCCACAGTGTCATATCCCCCCAGGTTGCTCCCACAGTATCATGTCCCCCCAGCCCCCAGCTTTCCCCCATAGTGTCATTTCCCCCGCAGGTTTCCCCCACAGTTTCATGTCCCCCATCAAGTTGCTCCCTCAGTGTCATGTTTCCCCCACAGGTTGCCCCCACATTTTCATGTTCCCCTCCAGGTTACCCCCCCAGATTCATGTCCCTCCACCCCCCTAGTTGCCCCCACAGGGTCATGTGTCCCCCCAAGTTGCCGCCACAGTATCATGTCCCCCATCCCCCAGGTTGCCCCCACAGTATCTTGTCCCTGCACCCATCAGGTTGCCCCCACAGTATCATGTCTCCCCAACCCACAGGTTGCCCCCACAGTATCATGTCCTGCCACCCCACAGGTTGCCCCCACAGTTTCATGTCCCCAAATGTAAATATAAAAGAAAAAAACAAACCTTAATACTCACCTTTCCCCATTCCCTCATTCACTCCTCTCTGGTCCCGGAGTCTTTAAGGAGTAACAGGCGCGATGTAAGTGACGTCACTACATTGCGCCTCTTGTTCCCAGGACACCTGCAAAGAGCAAAGACAGCGGCCAGACAGGTAGAGGAACGGTGTCTCGGTTCCTAAGACCATTGGAAATTTGTGAAAGAGTCGTTCAATCCCCAAAGGGGTCGCGACTCACAGGTTGAGAACCGCTGTACTACATGCTGCCAGAGGCAGCATGTATTAGAAGGGAATGGATTTCGCTCTACATTGCAATACATTAATATTGCAGTGTATACTGTGAGCAATCAGACCCCCTAGGGTTCAAGGTCCCTAAGGGGTCTGACCATAAATGTAAAAGAAAAAAAAAAATTTTTAAAGTATAAAAAAAAAAAAACCCACAATAAATATAAAAGTTCAAATAAACCCCCTTTACATAGAACACATATAAAAATAAATAAACAAAAATAAAAATAAACATAAACACGTTAGGGATCCCCGCGCTCCAAAATGTCCGAACTATTAAAATATCAAAATATTTATGCGGTGAACGGTGTAAAGGGGAATAAAGAATCAAAATCGCACTGACCCGCAGAATACAGGTAGCATGTCATTTTTACCACATGCTGTGGTAAAATGCTGTAAAAATTAAACCCATAAGAAATTCGCATAAATGCATTTTTTTTTTCCAATTCCATCTCATTCTGAATTTTTTTCCAGTACATTGTACAGGATATTGAAGGGTGCCATTACAAAGTACAATTTGTTTCGCAAACAATAAGCCATTATATGACTCTGTGAACTGAAAAAGGAAAAAGTTATGGCTCTTGGAATGGGGGGAGGGAAAAATGGAAATGCAAAAACGAAAATTGGCTGTGGCATGAAGGGGTGAATGTGTTGGTCTAAGACTATTATCATTCACATTTGTTAAACTACAAGTACTGAAATATACTACTGTTACAAATTACATTAAAATTTAACTTCATACATATAAACAAACAAATACAAGTAGTAGTAACATTAACCTTTTATGTACACAGTCAATTATTTGTTTTATAATATGCCTATTTTCTCTATCTGGGTGCACATGTCAAGGCCATGGATGATGCAATCACATTAATATATTATATTATTTCATTATATAATTGCAGTCAATGACATTGGCAAGGACAGGCCGCTTTTACTTCCTCTGTTATTGGAAATCTCTGGTTAGGTTAACAAGAAAATATAACAGATCTGTGATAGAATACGAAGAAATAGTAAGAATGGTGAACATCAATACAGACTAGATCCATTTGGTACATCTATAGCAGTGCTTAGTGTGAAAAGAACAATATAAAAATGTTTAATTTCCCGAGAACAAGTGTGCCCTCTTTATGCAAAGTCAATGGGAGAAATTCATCAAAACTGTTACACCACTTTTGTGGATTAAAATAGTTGTAAATTGGTAATTTCGACCATTTCAGGCCACTTGCGACTAAAATAGGTGCCTTTTCAGAATGTGGACAGGACTGGGGGGTCGGACCATATTCATTATCATTTAATCTGCAAAAGTGGTGTAAATGGCATCAAAATCTACGACAGACCTGGCACCAGGAGGATGTTTCTAATTCATGATGAGGCACAGATCTCATAATGAAGTAAAGGGGTTGTCCACTTTCAGACCAATATACACTATTATACTTCCTGTATCAATTCCTGGCGGTTTTCTAGATGTCTGCTTGCTGTCATTCATTCTGTCAGGGACTGCCAGTGGATAAAAATCAGTCCCTGGTCATGTGATGGACACACAGGTGCACGGATAGTTATAGTCACAGCACAGTAGTCAGACATCTGCCTGGTAACAAGCTGTGCACGTTTGTGTCCATTACATGACCATGGACTGATTTTTATCCACTGGCAGTAAGCAGAATTAATGAAAGCAAGCAGAGATCTGGAAAACCATGGGAAATTGACACAGAAAGTATATTGGAAAGTTGTACAACTTTTTATTATACAAATAACATTGGTCTCTCAATATTGATCTGAAAGTGGCCAAACCCTTTAAGTGCTCCCTGCCCTGGTGTGACTTATTGTACACGAATCTTGGTGGACCCCCCCCCCCACCCCAATGTGTACAATATTAAAATGTTAAAATGTCATCAAAATTACAAAAAGAGCAGTAGATAATACAAAATAATAAATTATATTCATTACTCACCTGTTAAATGTGTCACCGGTGCTGGTCCAGAGCTCATGGCTCCAGCATCTGACTGCAGCGATGATGTCACATACATCATTCACATAATGAGCATGATTGGGGATGGAACAATTGTGGTAGCTATCAATTCACTCCCTTTCACTTTGCAGTGGCTTGTGTCATAGATCAGTGCAAACAAACACAGATCGATGTGTTTATGATCAATTGGCACCTTGGCACTGTAATAAGGTCTTCAGCTTGAATGGTTTAATTATTAAAGATAAAAGCTCTATGAAATGTCTGCTTACTTTACAAGAGATTTTAATGTCACTCTGTGGATGAAAAACAATTCTGAAATCACTCTGAAATCGCTCTGAAACTTCAGAATGCGGTGATTAATAAAATTGCTAGCAACTTGTGTGCATCAAATTCACAATGATCTTCTTTGTAGCAAGCAGACTTCAGTGATTTTAAGGATATTACTAAGCTATTCAAAGCATTTGCTATGGACAGGTATTTCACAGCTATTTTTTGTATTGTGATGAAAAGTCTAGGTTTAACCCCAGTATAAAGAGATTTGCATCAATTAAGCCTTCAACTACAATATATGAGGGTGAAGACACTTGACCCGACACCAGCCACAGGTGTTATTACTTACACAGTTAAACATTTATAAATTTTAACCAAAATTAAGAAAAAGCAAAAAGACATGAATTGCACATCTCAACTTTATACATTGATATTGTGCTTCTCAGAAACATCTACAAAACTTATCACAGGGTTCTTAGTGTACATATTGATAAAGGTGTATAAACCCACTAGCCACTTCATGGTGACCTCTATTATAGTAGGTCCCTACTTTACTGGGTGCGGCACTGCACAGCAACCACCATAATCACAACACAATGCCCACAGGAACACTGACACAGCAACATCCCTGCTGCCAAGCTAATCCCCCAGGCTCTGGGCCACATCACCTCACAGCCACTGCACTATATATATAATTTTAATATTATAATGTAAAAAGTCAGTGTATGTAATTATGTGTATAAAACCAAAGGACCAAAGGTGATACTCACTGGGAACCTATGATGTGAAAAAAAGGACCAACCTTGTATTGTATAGCTTCCTGGGTCTGATTTAGAAAACCTTCAGAGTTGAAGTTCACTGAGGGCAATGCTGTATAGTAAAGAATCATCCTGACTATCATATATGTGATTGTGACAATCTACTATGATGTACCTGATTTGTGGAAAGCGCTAATCTTGATAAACACAGGTGATGATGCATTTACATGCACTGTTGAGCAAAAGAGTAACAATGTTTTGAACTTTTGGCTTTCAGGCTCCATATCTCACCATCCACTACAGTTTCAAATGTGAGACTACCATCATCATTTTATAGACAAGCATCTTGGCTATCTCATACATAAATTTGACTTGCAACTATTTAGCACATGATTAGTTATGCAGATATTAGTTATGCAGATATTGAGGTGTCTTGTATGCGCGTTACATAAGTCTGGAATGGTTGCTAGAAAAAAAGGTGAAGAAGCCTTGACTGCAACACTGTCATAAGAGGCGACGGCTCCAGTTTTCAAAAAAGTATGAAAAGTGGACAGTAGTAGATTGGATACAGGTGATTTTTAGCTGAGACGCAAGTCAATAGACTGGTCTCTGATGGGTGCAAATGAGTCTTGAAGAAACAAGAGAAAAAAGGGGCGAACAGATCGAGAAATTGAAGGAACTGTCAAGTTTGGTGGAGTAAACCTGATGATATGGGGTTGTTTCACAGCCAAAGTCATTGGATACTTTACCAGGATCGATGGTAGTCTCAATGCTGAGCTAAATATGAGTATCCTACAAGAGGAGTTACTTCATACACTCGAGTACTATAGGTATGAAGGACAACATAGTGTCCCAGTAGGACAATGATTCAAAGCTTTCGTTGAGCAAAGAAATGGTTCAATGACAATGAAGTAGAAGTGCTGGATTGGCCCCCACAGTCCCCAGACATCAACCCAATTGAACACTTGTTGGTAGAGTTGAAGAAAAAGCTGTATTTGTACCCAATGGGGTCGACCAGTATGTACCAACACTGGGAATGTGTAGAAGAGACCTGGGATCAGATTTCATTCAAGACATGCTTGAATCTGATCGAGAGCATGACCTGAAGGATTCAAGCAGTGTTGAAAGCCAAAGGTGGATTTATAAAATGCTAACAAAATAAAAATAAAATTTTAAATTTTTAGGAGCAAAACAGTAACAATGCAGTTACATGACAAGAATCTGCATAACTAATCATATGCTAAATAGTTGCAAATCAAATTTATGTATGAGATAGCCAAGATGATTGTCTATAAAATGATGGTAGTCTCACGTTCAAAGCTGTAGTGGATGGTGAGATATGGAGCCTGAAAGTTAAAAGTTCAAAATATTGTTACCCTTTTTCTCATCAGTGTACTGTACAGCCAGCGAGTATTCTGGCACCTGAAACAAATACTGAAGATTGTTAAATATGTTTTTAGTTATGATAATGTAAAAAGCATCAATTATCATCATCAGCAGCATTTAGTAGTACTATTACAGGGAAGGTTTTTTCATAATGGTTAAAATGTGTTTTATTTAACCTTTTTGACATTGTGCAGGAGAAAGACTGGGATCCTAGTATTATCTTGTACTGTTCCTCACATCATGCATAAGTATACATTTGTTCCTTAGATTTAAATTTAAAATGTGTAAAGATGATAAAAGGCTTGAAAGCACAGCTATCCACCCTCATTTATAAACTGAATATGTGGTTATATATTCATGTCGCCATCTCCTCTAGGCTCATTCTTGTCTAATGTTACCCTGCAAGAAGCAGGTAAAATGATTAAAGAGCATTTCTCCAAAAGAGAATGTAAATTCTAATGGAAAACTGCCCTCATGTGTGTCTTGCTTAATATAGATTCTGTTCATTTTTTGTAATATAGGCTATTGTACCCATGGTTATAATGACAAGAGGTTCAAACAAGTCAACAACCATAGGCAGCTATTACTGCGCCTTAAGGGGTTGTCACTTTTATAACCAGCTTGCTTTCTGCGTTAGAATGCTTTCTGTCCTCACTGTTCTCAATTTACATAGCACTGTAGCTCAACCAGTAGTACCAACTCCTTTATGCTCGCTTCTGCCTGTTCTTATTCATGTATTGTTTAGGCTAAGGCCCCATGTTGCAGTTTACAGTACTAGCAAAATGAATGAGATTTTGGTTAATCTCATCCACACACTGTGTAAAACAAGAGCTGAGGAAAAGCTGCTTTTTCAAAAATGCATGTATGCATTAAAACAGCATGTTCATTTTAGCTGTGGAATTGCAAGTGTTCTCCCTATAGATTCAATAGGGGAAGAAAAAAAATGCAACAAAATTTCTGCGATTTGCTATGCGGAGCCTTAACCTAAGGTTGAGGCATTGCAGAAAAGCTTAGATTTTTTGTTGCAGATTTTGTCCTGTTTTTTGAACCATAGCCAAGAGTGGCTTCAAAAAGAATAGAAAACATAAAGGACGCTCTTATACTTCTCCCTTCTGCTATATCCACTCCTGGCTTTGGTTCAAAAAAATGCAGCTAATATGCAAAAAAAAAAAACCTGCATCTTTTCCACAATGTGTGACCTTAGGCTAAAGTGGTATTCCCATTTTTATGTAAATGTAATTTTTTGCAAGAAAAGTCATATAATTACTAGTATACTTTTTGTATCAGTAATTTGGTTTCCAAGATTTTTGCTTGCTGTCATTCAGTGATAACTTTCATTGTTTAGGCATAAAAACATGTCCATGGTCACATCACATTTATTTGCACATTGGGGCAAATGTATTACCAGTAGTTTGGCATTTCATACCCCAGTTTTAATGTGTGGTCCACTAACTTTAGATTATGCACAGCTGAGAAAGAAGATTTGCCCGAAACTAAAATATACTTCAGCCATGAGGTGGAGAAGATTTCAGATGTAATCCCAAATTCACATTCAAATTCACAGTGAATATCGAACATCATACAGATGCATTAATTTCACTGTCTGTGAATGGGGGATATTCACATGACTGATATTTTGTTAGTCTATGGTAATGAACCATCAAAATATAGGTCACGTTCTATTTTTGTCCGTTTTCATGGATCCCTCCATACATTGCAATGTATGAGGGATCCATGAAAATGGACACGCCTCAGGTGCAAAAACGACAGTGAAAATTGACATTTTTCACAGTCATTTTCACACACACGTTCATTTGAATGTAGCCTTAATTATGCCAGGCTTATGGGTATAAGTAATCGTACATATCTTATATATGTTGGACAATGAAGGCCCTGCTTTTCCTCATTTCCACCCTGCACACTTTTTATGAAAGTGCCACAATGGGCAAAAAAGAATTACATTTTTGGTGCAAATCTAGCATGTGCCAATCATTCTGCTTGATAAATGTGCCCCATTGTCTCTCTAGCACTGCATTGTTTTACAGTAACTAGTAAATCCCATCCACACATTGCAGAAAAATATGCGCAGTGGAAACGCTGCAATTTCCCAAGTAGTTTTGGAAATCGCAGCATGTTAGTTATACCTATGGAAACGCCAGTGGTTTCCCTATAGGTATAATGGAAGCAGAAATTCTGCCGAGGAAACCTTTCTGTGAAAAGTGCTGCGGGAAAAACAGCAATGCATTGCCAACGCGGTTTTTCCCCGCATCCCTTTTTTGCTTTTTAGCCTAAATGTTTCTCCATGTTTTAATACAGGAAATTACAGTCTAAATTGTTATATGTGTTACAACACAATGTAAAAAAAAATTCAGAGAAAGAAGAAAGTGTTTAAGATTTTCAAGAAGACATAACCAAGACTACATGTAATGTGCTCTGTAATGCAAAAAAGCGCACATCCCTGCTTAATGAAGTACATCAGAGACTTTCAGAACTGTTTGAGCTTTGCTTCTCTTCCAACATCAAAGCTTCTTTAAAGTGACCTTATGAGATCTTTATCTTGTACCTGTTTTTTTTTATTAATATCAATGGCTACATCAGGTTTGGATACAACATTCAGGCCTTATTCACATGATCGTCAAAACGGCGGGCATCCATTTAAATTTATACTTCAGACATCCCCCCATTAGGTAGACGCCCCTAATGTATGAGACAGCACTACCCCTTTTTCCTTTCTTTTGTTGCAAGCATTTTTAATAGTGTGGCTTACTATATTAGTGTTGAATTTACTAGTTTTACTCTATGTTTAAATTTTCTATTTATAATATACACATTTCTTATCACTTATACTTGTTGACAGTGACGATTGTATATTCCTTATATCTATGGCTACTTTGTTCACTGTTGTACTGCATTATTTACTGCACCTCCTGCTTCATTTAATAAATACCTCTGAAAATAAATTTCTAGTGCACACTCTGGCAATACATATCTCAAATGAATTAAGAGGCATGGACCTCTCAATAAATTTGGAGCATTTCACTCCAGACCAGCATATAGAACTTTGTTTTTTGTAAATTCCCACAATCCTTTCAGTTGCTATGGCAGCCAGGAGCCTTTTAAAGGCTTCCAGACCTGCCAGCAATATGTTACTACAGAGCCCTGCCTGTGACAGAGCTTAATAATAGCATAGAGATTTTCCTATAGAGTGCTGTAGTATATTATTGCAGTTAATGGTATACACAATTTGTTGATTGCACGTCCAAATCCCCTAGGAATGGGGCTAAAATGAAGTCAAATAGTTTTAAAATATAAACTACATACGGAGTAAAAAAAAAAATCAGAAAACCACCCCCTCTCCTAATTTTGCAAATATAAACAAACAATGATCTAACATCAACACATCTAATGGCTGTAAAAAATGAATGTACATGTCTGTTTTTGATGGCGATTTTGCATCCATTTTGCTTCTGTTCTGTTTTCCTTTTTTGACAGCAGAGTGTCATTCGTTTGGCATCCATTTTGAAGAGAAAAATGGTTGAATTTCATTGGTCTGTCTTTTTTGACCCAACAAACCCAAGGATACGTCTTTAATAGATGTTAAACATCCGTTAAAAAACGATCCACTGATTTCTATTGGGTCTTTTTGGCTATCAAAACAAAGATATAGCATGTCAGTGGACAGGGACATGTGAATAGACTCATTGAAAATCATGTGTTCTCAAAATGGCTGTGTGATTGACCTTGCAATAACGGCAGTCACCCGATGGTTTTTCACTGTCGTGCGTATAAGGCCTTATGGCTTATGGAAGGGGTAGTAAAAACGAAAGGTAGAAAATTAACTCTTGACAAATATGATCACCAATAATGTGGAAATAAAAGATATTTGAAAACTAAGATAATGTCAATTTCCAGCAAAAAAAAAAAGTCAGTGGTCTGTATAATATACTGTTAGCGTTCCTCTGTAAACTACAAAAATCTGTCCCTGTTGGAAAACATTCATGTTTGCTATTCAAGGTATGTCTTCAGCTGTATTTTCGAGATATATTTTGTTGTGGACATATGGTTCACTATACACACATACGTATGTGGATTAGTATTTAATGTATTAGCTAATATGATTCTCCCTGAGCAGAACTTTTTATCCTACTGGCTGTGTCATTTATATGTAAGGTTTCAAAAGTATTTCAAATGGAAAAAGATAAATGGGATATTTCTACAGCTGTCCAAATAACTGGATCAGAATTGCCATGGTAACTGCTACCAGGAAACACTTTAGGAGCCGTCCAAGTCAAAGATTTACTATTTGACAAATTCAGTTTCCCTCTATCTGAGATATAAAAATGCACCTGCAATTTTGGATGTAAGATAAGCATTTTCTAAATGAAACATGCAGGAAAATACCAGTAGACCATCTTAGAGAGGCATAGAGACCAAGGGAAAGGGAACAGAATACTTTAAAGCCAAGATAAAAAGAAAGACCTTTTGTATTTTGTCATACAGTCGAAATTGTCTTGCTATATAACAATAAGTGGAACCATATCTGAGTTATATATAACAATAAAGTAGAGGCATGAATAAAACCCTCTATTAAATCTGACACCTTTTAGATTAAAACTTCAGCAAAAACTGGATGACAATGGTAATTAATTAATTATATATAGGGTATGTTGTTTGTGAGTAGCTGTCCAAGTACAGTGGGGAAATAAAAGTATTGAGTCAGCCACCAATTGTGCAAGTTCTCCCACTTAAAAAGATGAGAGACAAAATGAGAAAACATATCTAGAAAATCGCATTGTCTGATTTTTTAAAGAATTTATTTGCAAATTATGGTGGAAAATAAGTATTTGGTCACCTACAAACAAGCAATATTTCTGGGTCTCACAGACCTGTAACTTCTTCTTTAAGAGGCTCCTCTGTCCTCCACTCATTACCTGTAGTAATGGCACCTGTTTAAAATAGTTATCAGAATAAAAGACACCTGTCCACAACCTCAAACAGTCACACTCCAAACTCCACTATGGTGAAGACCAAAGAGCTGTGGAAGGACACCAGAAACAAAATTGTAGACCTGCATCAGGCTGGAAAGACTGAATCTGCAATAGGCAAGCAGCTCGGTATGAATAAATCAATTGTGTTAGCAATAATTAGAAAATGGAAGACATACAAGACCACTGATAATCTCCCTCGATCAGGGGATCCACGCAAGATCTCATCCCGTGGGGTCAAAATGATCACAAGAACGGTGAGCAAAAATCCCAGAACCACACGGGGGGACCTAGTGAATGACCTGCAGAAAGCTGGGACTAAAGTAACAAAGGCTACCATCAGTAAAACACTACGCCGCCAGGGTCTCAGATCCTGCAGTGCCAGACATGTCCCCCTGCTTAAGCCAGTACATATCCGGGCCCGTCTGAAGTTTGCTAGAGAGCATTTGGATGTTCCAGGAGAGTATTGGGAGAATGTTATATGGTCAGATGAAACCAAAGTAGAACTGTTTGGTAGAAACACAACTCGTCGTGTTTGGAGGAGAGTGAATGTTGAGTTGCATCCAAAGAACACCATACCTACTGTGAAGCATGGGGGTGGCAACATCATGCTTTGGGGCTGTTTCTCTGCAAAGGGACCAGGACGACTGATCCGTGTACATGAAAGAATGAATGGGGCCATGTATCATGAAATTTTGAGTGCAAACCTCCTTCCATCAGCAAGGGCATTGAAGATGAAACATGGCTGGATCTTTCAGCATGACAATGATCCCAAGCACACCGTCAGAGCAACGAAGGAGTGGCTTCGTATGAAGCATTTCAAGGTCCTGGAGTGGCCAAGCCAGTCTCCAGATCTCAACCCCATAGAAAACCTTTAGAGCACAGGTGTCAAACACAAGGCCCGCGGGCCGAATCCAGCCCGCTGCCTTCTGTTATCCGGCCCGGCCTCACGCAATACAAGAGCAATAAAGATGGCGGCCGCCTCACTCCGCCTCATTAGCGATGCGCCCCTGGGCGGCCACCATCTTTATTGCCTCAGGCGGCACTGTCCCTCACTGTCTGGGGGGCGGCATTTTTCTATTCAATGTAAACCAGCCCAGGACACGCCGCTTTAAAAAAAAAAAACAAACAGAGCTGAGCACGGCCTATCCTGGGCTGGTTTAAGAGACGTCGCTCCTCAGCGCAGGCGGCGATACAATGACGTCATTGCGCCGCCTATGCTGAGACACAGACGTTGCGGACAAGAAGAGGAGGCGGCGGCTGCATCAAGGCATCGCAGGTGAGTATAACCTTTTTATATATATAAATAGGCCACAACCTGCTGGAGTTTCCCCAGCAGGTCACGGCCTATTTATTTACCTACCCCGTGTCTGCTCGTGGCGGCTCCCGCTTCCCCTTCTACTATGGGACGCAGAAAGGGAAGTGGATGCCGCTGTGAGCGGCCGCGGGCATCGGTAAGTGAGGCCGCGGGCCTCAGATACTACTATTATTATACTCCGGGGTCTTTTCAGACCCCGGAGTATAATAATCGGGGGCCCAGGGGAGGTTAGGGAACATAAAAACATATCCTACTTACCTTTCCTGCGATCGGTGTTACTCCGAGCAGGCTTGAGGCCTCTGGTGACGTCATCAGGTCACGTGCCGGCCTGATCACGTGACGTGAGTGCGCAATTAAACAGGGCCGAAAGCTGCAAGGAGTGCACCGGTGTCCAGGATAGGTAAGTAACACTGGTTTTATGTTTGTCACCTCCCTTGGGTCTCCATTCATTATACTCTGGGGTCTGAAAAGACCCCAGAGTATAATAATAGTTCATGGTTTGGCCACTATGGGGCATAATACCCTGTGCAGGGACCACTGTGGAGCATAATACCAGTACAGGGGCAACTATGGAGCATAGTACAAGTGCAGGGGCCACTGTGGAGCATAATACCAGTGCAGGGGCCACTGTGGAGCATAATACCGTGTGCAGTGGCCACTGTGGAGCATAATACCGTGTGCAGGGGCCAATATGGAGCATAATACCGTGTGCAGGGGCCACTAGGAAGCATAATACCGTGTGCAGGGGCAGCTGCGAGTCATAATACAGTGTGCAGGGACTGCTGTGGAACATTATAGTGTGTGTAAATGGGGCGCTATAAATAGGGGCTATGGCGCCTGTTTATATTATACGCTGTCTAATAGCTCGCTTAACTGTTAAGGAGAAGTTACTTTTATACACGTGTAAAATAATCTTGGCCCTTCAAGGTACCCCGTGAGGCTGAAGTGGCCCCCGGTGAAAATGAGTTTGACACCCCTGCTTTAGAGGGAATTGAAAGTCCATGTTGCCCAGCGACAGCCCCAAAACATCACTGCTCTAGAGGAGATCTGCATGGAGGAATGGGTCAACATACCAGCAACAGTGTGTGCCAACCTTGTGAAGACTTACAGAAAATGTCTGACCTCTGTCATTGCCAACAAAGGATATATAACAAAGTATTGAGATGAACTTTTGTTATTGACCAAATGGTTATTTTCCACCATAATTTGCAAATAAATTCTTTAAAAATCAGACAATGTGATTTTCTGGATTTGTTTTCTCATTTTGTCTCTCATAGTTGAGGTCTACCTATGATGTCAATTACAGGCCTCTCTCATCTTTTTAAGTGGGAGAACTTGCACAATTGGTGGCTGACTAAATACTTTTTTTCCCCACTGTATGTATGGACTGCTACTTAGAGGATCAGATGGAACAGGTAAGGTGTGCATCTAGCATTGGTGTCTACTGTTCTACTGATGGGCTGCTGGCATGAATAGATACAGAAGCATGGCATCAGCTCTTCTGACCAGAGAGAGATCAAAGCTAAAGTATGAATAAATAGGTAACTGAAAATATAATAGTTTGTCATTTTTTTAGTTCTCTATTGCCCACCAAAAATCTATATAATCTCTGAAAAAATATATTGGAGGAGGTTGTTATCCTGTTTAATATTTAGACAGTCTGAAAATTTCCTTGATTTATCAGAATTTTCGATGCTAGATGATGATTTTGGTGCATCTTTAGAATGTCTAGTCTAAGTTTATACCTCCTAGCAGTTGTCTTATTTTGCACCAGATTTTTGACCTACATTTGTGCATCTTAAGATGTGCCCCCTTTCCGACTAGTCACACCCTTTAGTAATAAGCCACACATCCGTTATTGGACATCCCTTTCTGCTAAAACCACTTTTGGCTTTAGCTCAAAAAGCTGCAGCAAAATCTGCAACAAAAAAAACTGTTTATCCAAAATGCATGGCCTCATCCTGAAACACATTATAAATTTGGTATATTGCATATGTGTCACTTTTTTTGGCACAATGAAGACAGAATTCTGGCACACTTACCTCAGTAAGTCTTCCACATAATATTTAATTAAAAATGAAAAATGAAAATGTGTATGTGCCGAGGTTGCATATTTACAAAACTGTACATCATTTAGATATATTTTAGGTGTGTGCTTGTGATTCATTGCACAGCTTTCAAACATTAGTTTGTAAATGCTTGGATGGGATAACATGCGTAGTGGATCTTCTGGAAGAAACATAATATTTATTCCAGCAATCTGGTATTGGAAGGAATGTGTTGCAAACTAATCTAATCATCACACACGAGACTACATCAAAATAGATACTTGTGTGGTACAAAGTAACACCAGTAGATATGTTCAGAGTCTTACATCAAATGTAACACTGCCCTGTGAAGGGGTGAACATTTGGCTTTAGTAGTATGGCAAGTAAAGATAACGTAAATCCCACAAAATGATGTCTGTCAAAAATGTATATAGCTAAATATAATGTAAGAAGAACAGTGTGCATCATGACATTTCAAAAAAAGAAGTAAAATGCCAAGTACAGATAAATCGGTATGATCTCAGATTCATAAGCACTCGTAAAAAAATATAACAAAATCCCAGCAATTACCAATTATTTAACATCTTCTTTTCCTTTGATCCTGTTTTGAATTCAGCTGTCTCATATTACATCTATAACTGAGAAATATACAAAGAATTGTTGTGTATATGCTCCAAGAGTTCACACATATCCTCTCTCCTTTTCACAGTCCTATTGTATTTCTGGTTGTAAGACAACTGGCTGCAGACAGAGCCTTGCCTCTCTATTCTGTCTGCAAAAGGAATGGACCTCACTGTCAGAGGTGTATTAAGGGTACCATGAAAGTGTGGGCCCACTCAGCCCAGATTTGTAAAGTCTCTTCAGTTTTCTGATCAGTTATTACAGATGCACACTTTGTACATTGTGCACATCTATAAACACATTATATGTGCTTGGTCAGACCCTCCATCACAGATATAGTCACACTTTCTGGAAAAAAATTAGCAAAGGATGCTGCTCTGTTTTTTTTACTATTAAAATAATGTAAACCACGAAAGAACCTGATAGAATCCATTATAAATTCATGGTGTCTGTCAAGCATCATCCAGGTCATAGGACAAATACAGATCCCTATCACCCTTATCATTTTCCGTGTTCAATGACAGAACAGAAAAGTAGAAATGAAAACATTGATGTGAACCCAGCCTTTATTTTAGGCTCTCTATCACAGGGACTGATGGCCAGGAATAATGCTGCATCAGTTCCTGTGCTAGAATATAACCAGAATTTTCTATCACTACTACAGAGAGGAAATCTAGTTGTTATGGGTTGTAGAAGAGAAACACCATAGTGATTATCATACCATCAGCAATTGGGAACCAAGTATATTATCAGTCTATTATGTGGCACCAGTGGCATAACTAAGGTGTTGTGGGCTCCGGTGCAAACTTTGGAGCAAATTCTTAATAGTGGCGGTTATGGGTGCTGCAGCAATATCTCAGATACTTGAAAGGGATACAGCTTTAGTACCCACAATTGAGGTTATCAAGAATAAGGTGAGCGAACAGCACAGCACCCAGCATGCAAACAATACTGGGACAGTATTATGTGCTCCACAGAGGCCCCCATACAGTATTACGTTGATCTTCCTGCATCTTCTGTTCACAGAGACATCTCATTCAGACCTCTCCGGGGCCTCTGATCATTATATTCTGGGGTCTGGAAGTAGAAAGTTAAACAAGACCCTCATCTCTAAATGCCATAATTCAAATTTTGAGAAAATAAACATGTTGTACATTTATTACATTTATATCTATAATTTACCAGTCTATATTTTAGTGAGATATGTAACTCTGTACTGTTACCATTATACCAAGATGGTAACCTGCAGCATTGACTACTGAACTGTCTCAATGTGATGCCATTACTCCTTGCTAATGTTTTTTTTACTAGAATCACCTTCATGTCCCCCAGCAGTCTATGAAGCTGAAATAAGTACTGAACACATACATACACTAATGAATAGAGCAGGCCTGCCAAGACCTTCAAAATTCTTGTACAGTCATTATAAATGATTTGGGTTAAACACTTATTTCGAGGCCAGTAAAAATAATATGTTCCAGTTCAGGCATTTTTCATTAGCTCATCATGATTCATTAACCACCATTCATTATTGCTGATTAATTTGCTCCTGTTCAGACAAACAGATGAAAAACCTTTAACTTTTGGTCAGATACAAGAGTTACACCTTGCCAGATGTGAGCATAAAATACATTGACTAACTTTATGTGCCTTTTATGAGGAGAATCAATTTACCAAACGTATAGAAGTAATGTTTTCTGCAGTGTATGGTGAAATAACAAGAAACAATGGTAAATTCCCCTATTAATCTTGGTTTATAGTTTCATAAATACAGTGAAGCTCTTTCTCTTCTCAAAGAATATGGCTAGAATGGAAAATTTTAAATCCATCACAGAAAATGTGGTCTGGGTAAGTGGGTGGTCTCTTTTGGAGAGGTTTTAGTGTATAATCATCAAAAGTGGATTATAGGCACTCATATGTGGGAAAGAAAATGATTAAATAAACTAAAAACTCTCTTTTTACATGAGCCTTTCATCTGTACATGACATTGTTCTAAGCAGATAGCCCAACTATCCCATCTACTCTACTAAAAGTTGAGTATAAATCCTAGAAAATATCCTTGTATGTGAAAATCAGATTAGTAGAAGCTATTTAATGCAATGTATTTACAGAGTTGTTCAGTTTGTTAATATAGAATAATTCTAGAAGTGGGCAAAACTGCTTCGAAGGGTTGTCTCACAAAGAAACTCTTTTCTCATAGAAGCCACTGCAGCTTCAACTTCTAATATTAAGATTCCATTACAGCACTACCTGGAAAATGTTGTATTACAGGAAGACCATTCCAGTGAGTGGTTGTCTAAGTCAGGGGTACCCAACCACCGGTCCGCAGACCAGGGCTAGGCCGTTGGGGGTTCTTTGCCAGTCTGCGAGCTGGCCTCAGTCTTAGCTGGATACTTCGCGCTAGGCCACGTTGCTATGGTAACATGTAAAGTATCGGGTAGTGTGGCATCCTGTAGCTGCTAAGGATGCCGCGCTACCTGATAGTTTACACGTTACCATAGCAACGTGGCCAAGCGTGAACTATCCAGCCTCGGTGTCGCTTACCTTACCATCCCGGCGGAGAGTCTTTCCATCCACACGGTGGAGCCCGCATATAACCCCACCCTCATATGACCAAAGCCCCGCACCTGGCCCACCCCCACCCCACCCCGTCCTGCCAGGCCATCCTCTACGGCAGCCGGTCCCTGGTGCAAAAAAGGTTGGGAACCACTGGTCTAAGTAACACATAAACTCCTGAACTTCCCCTGATCGAGATCCATTGTTTGTTTAGCAGCCCTCCACTATATCTCATGGATAATACAGACATGGCTTGTCTTAGTTTTGTTAGAAAATGGCAAGTTTTTTAGGCTAAGTCCCCATGTAGTGTCCCGCAGCAAAAAAGCGCTGCGGGGAAAAAACAAAGCGGCAACAGATTGCGGTTCTTCCCGCAGGGCTTTGCACAGAAAGTTTGTATTGGTATCCTCTGCGGACTTTCTGCTTCAATTATACCTATAGGGTAACCGCCGGTGTTTTCGTTGGTATAATTGACATACAGCATTTCCACTGTATGTATTTTATCAAAAAGAGGGGATGGGATTCGCTAAAAGAACCACTTTGCTGTAACTGTAAAATGACGTGTTTTATTCCGTGGGGCCCTGGTCTTAAACCAGCTTTTCATGTTAAACATATTTTTAAGAATTTTTGATTATATTTTAAGGTATTTTCCATGTCACTATCGATATTTTTTTAAAAGTGCTATATCCTGCAATTTTCATTGTGGCCACTAAGCCTAATAATAGCTTGACACATTCCAATTCTGTAGAGGTTTTCTTCGCAGCAGTCAACTCATTTATGTCACAGACAGGATTACAGTAGACAATAACACCTCTATAGATAATATCGCTGAGCCATCACTGCATTCAGTACTGATAATTATATAGATTATGCAACAGCTTTCTACTCCTGAGTTTCTACTGCCACAGCTTTCTATTCCCACCTCTGCACTGAGCAAACTCCCCTATAGACATAATTGAGTCAGCTCCAGACTATTGCTGCCTATAGCCATGACTGTGCTATGGCATATAACTAAATGCTGTTAACACAGCAGAGGAGAAATCTCAGGTAGCCCCAAAAATCATGTACAGAAAATAGAGTAAAAAAAATCAATCAGACAATAAAACCAGATTCGACAAAAAGTGATATATTATAATTTGATGGAACCAGGGGAAAAGTGTAGGAAGGAATATATATTTCTCCCAGGTTCCTGTCTTATACATTCTAAAAGCAGACAGGGAATTTCGTAGCAAGAAAAAATACACGACACAGAAATACATTCACACAACAGTTAATAATGGTCGAGTGATGTCCATTTTTTAACAGACGTCACATGGCATCATTAATTTCAATGTCAGTGACTGGGGACCATTCCGATGACCGTTATTTTGACGATCTGATTGTGATGATATGAGACTCAGATATGGATTTATTGTACTAATATTCGCTCATATAGTGTGGTTCCTGTCTGTTATCAGCAATTTGGTTATAGGCTTAGGGGATGTGGTTCGTGGGATCTGTAATCAGCAAACCTTTGATCCCCAGAGAGTCACTGATGCAGGCCTTTATTTGCATAAGACTGCTACACTAATTAACCCGGTGGGGGGTCCTGCAGAAAGCATGTGCTGGGGAAGTGCTTTGCATATCATCTGTAGACAGACCGGAGCCAGCTTTACTTCAAAGGGATTATGGTTTTATGACAATATCTGGCCTGGGAGACATCTTACAGTTGCCCCGATAAATCCCCCAGATGCGTCAGGTCAAGGCACATGCTCAGAATACACACATGTCACAGTTCAAATCCCGGAAAGGTCAAGGCACTGATTTCCTTACCCAAAGGGAATTGGGGTGTCAACCTTGGAGTCTGTGTGTTGGGGATTTCGCCACGAACCCTATCATACCGCCGGCCCGACTCTAAAGTCATCGGGTGTGGAATTATAAAAGGAAATATGATTCTGAGAGATGTAGAGAGGGGGGCGGGGCTCCCTAAGTGACCAGGGGAGGTAAAAGGTCTCAGACCAGGTTAAGACACTCTCTTTTGTCTTCTGTCCTTTGTGATGTGCTGTTCCTGGAGGAGAGGTGTGGGGGAGGTCAAGTTGGAGACTCCCACCATGTGCTCAACCATGCGGCCTAGCATTGAGGCCTGAGACCCTTTTGTTAACCTGGAAGAGGTGTAACAGCATGTAGGGAACACATGCTTTGCTTAAGGAAGAACCCTGCAGTCAGCACATGGGCTCAGAGAAATGGACTATGTGTTCTGCAACTGGTCTTTTGCCTTTTGTTCTGCTGAAAGTCACCCGGATTTCACTGCATAGGGGGATACCCCTGGAATAGCATGCCTGGATGCATGTTTTTGGACTTTTTGAAGTACGTACCCTGAGCTCATCATCCTCATCATCTGGAGCCAGAGAACCAATCACAGACTTGTGTTGGTAATATGTTCTTTTCCTTCTGTTATTCCTATCTTTTAATTTGCGTACCATGTCATGTTGCTTTCCACTTGTATTTGCTTGCTAATTGCTGCTTGTATTCTCTGTATGGGTTAAGTGTCTAGTACCGACCCGTTTAGGGGTTAATAAATATATAAACTTTAGAAAGCTCAACTTTGTATTATCCTATCAGCCCAGAACACTCACTGGAGGTGGGTGTGAGGTGATTGAAGCGATCTCAGGTGTGCCAGAGGTGAATCGGCAGAACGAGATCCTTCACACTGATGTCATGGACTGTCAAAATATAGGTCATGTCCTATTTTTGGCCATTTTCATGGATCCCTACAAACAAAATGGATGTTTTTCATGGCCATTTTGCACCTCGGTCGTGTGAATCTAGACTAAGGTTGGGTTTACGCAGCACTGTTTTAGGGCAGGGACCCACGTTGCAAAAACGCAGCATATGGTCGTGCCAGAAATGCTGTGGCACAACACGCTGCATTTAACTTTTTTTCTTAATTCTGGCTAATCCCATCCACACATTGCTGAAAAAAATTTGCAACAGAAATGCTGCAATTTCAAAAACGCAAATGGTTTTGCAAATCACAGCATGTCATTTATAGTTATGGAAACACTGGCGTTTTCCATATAGGTATAATAGAAGCAGAAATTTCAAAGACGAAACTCTGGACTTTCTGTGAAAAACATGGTGGAAAAAAAATGTGATGCGTTCCGTCTCGGTCTTTTCTGCAGCGTTTTTTTGGCTGCTGTTCTCTACTGTATGTGGGGTCTTAGCCTTACACTGTATTTCAAAGAGAACCTGACAACATATGACAAACAGAATGGAAATGTCCTACTGTGAATATAATTACATTAATCTAGGACATTTAACTAACAGAATAAAGAATATTATTTGACTGACATCCAAATTTAGGCCTCATGGACACTGCCATATGGATCTATATGGATCCATAATACAGTGCCTCTGCGTGCCATTGGTCTATTGCATACATGTCATATTACAAAGCCTACTATCCCAGAAACATTGTTTTTGGGGAAAATAAGGTACCCCATGAAGGGATCATTACCTTTCTTCCAGTGCCAATTCCAGTTATTAGTTTCAATAGTTTTTATTCAAGTTTTCAAAGAATAAAGGTAAAATACAGTATTGACATATGTCACAATGTACATTGGTATGCATTATAGTATAGTATGCAAAATAACATATTACTTTCTTTTCCAAAATACATCTGTAAATCATACATCAATAAGACAGATATGCAACGTACTAACATAGTAAACCTTAACAATAACAATAACTTTCAGGCACAGTCAGCGGGCTATCTTGAATCATTCCTAGAACATGTTCCTCAGTATCAACCTTCCCTTGGTTGTAAGGCCTCTATTAGTGTGTAGACACCAAAACTCCGTTTTGTCATTTCTGAATTCCCCCCCTCTTCTGCCTCCTCTACCCCGAGGTTGGCCGGTTTGACAGATTTGACTGGTTTGACCCCCCCTCGCCCATTTATTGCAGTCATTGCATCAGTGCATCCCCCCTCCTGGACTTCCTGCGACCCCCCGGTTCTCTTTCAGAATAAATCGAGAGTAAATCCACGCTTCCCAGATTTTCTCAAAGCTGTGTAAAGAGTTATTTCCCAGGGCGATTATTCTTTCATAAGTGTATGTGCTATTTATGGCAGTTAACAGATCCGACATGAGCGGAGGAGCTACTGTCCTCCATCTTTGCACCAACATCAATTTGGCTATAGTCAGAATTTTGCAGATAAGTTTTTTGGGGCAATTCCCCAAAATATGGATAAGGGATCCTCTACCCCCACATCCCCTCCAACAGTTTCCTGATTCAGAGGGATAAGCTAACTGTAGCATAGTCGGGGTCCTATACCATTGTAATACTATTTTTATGGCCGTCTCAATGTGCGTGCTACACTTTAAGGATAGATGGATCAGTCTAATTGCTTGCTGCCATTCCTCAAGGGTGATGACTATCCCCAAATCTCTCTCCCAATAACGGAATGGGGTAGATCTAGTGAAGGTCGATATTTCGTCCATTTTATCATACAGAAAACGCAATCCTCTCACCTTGGTAGAAAGCCAAGTGAAAAGGGCGTCACTGTGGGGCAAAAGCGTCACGGGATGCTTAGACACGAAGTGCCATATTTGAAAATATTTAAGGAAGTCGCCTATAGGGAGCCCGTATTTCTGTCTAAGGTCTGCAAACAATATAGGTTGTTTAGTGTCAGAATATAATTGAGAAATCTGTGTGATCCCCCTTGACTCACAATCCGAAATTCTCAAGTCGTCGATTACCCATGACATTAGTGACAAAGGCATCTCAGAAATATGAAAGTGTTTCATAGGGTTAGCTTTCCCGTGCATTATCTTCCATGCCGCCAATGAGGCAACCATGACTGGGGAGAAGGATCTAGGAGCTAAAATGTTCCAAAAGGGTAACCACAGGGCATCTTCCAGTTTTAGAGGAGCGATAAACGCCTGTTCTATGTGCAACCATGGAACCAAGGTGTCCATTGACTTCCACCTAGCGCACTGAGTGACCAGTGAGGCTATATAGTAGTTTCTTATCAACGGAACTCCCAGCCCTCCTGCCTCCTTTTGTTTGAATAGGCAGCTTTTGTTTATTCTGGGTCTCTTCCCATTCCATATAAATTTTGATATCACCCTTTGTGTTGTTTCAAAAAAGGAAACGGGAATGGGTATCGGGAGCGTGCGAAACAAATATAAAAGCCTAGGTAGTAGTAACATTTTAAAGGCTGCTACTCGGCCTATCCAGGAGGTATCTGTTTTTGACATTCGCTCCGTCTCTTCTTGTAGTAGTTTTAACATTGGTATGTAGTTACTTCTATAAAGGGTCCCTGGGGACGTTGTCATCTGTGTCCCCAGGTATTGGACATTGTCCTCCCTCCAGTCAAAGTCATAATTCGACTTCATTTGATGAAGCAAAGAAGGAGGGACATTCAAAGGTAGCGCCTGTGATTTGGCCATATTCAATTTGTAAAACGATAGTTGCCCAAACTTAGTAATAATATCCATTAGGCGGGGGGACAGAAGTTGGTGGTTTAGACAGGGTGAGAATAATATCATCAGCGTAGAGCGATATAAGATGAGTTTTATTCCCTATATCAATGCCCCCTATGTTGGTATCTAGTCTGAGCGTTTGGGCCAATGGTTCCATGGAAAGAACAAATATCAGGGGCGACAGGGGGCATCCCTGTCTGGTCCCATTTGTTATCAGAAAAGGGTCCGATACTACTCCATTAGTGAACACTCTCGCAGAGGGTGCGGAGTATAACGCCTCTATCGCCTTCAAAATAGCTCCAGAGAACCCCATATTTCTGAGCACCGAGAAGGCATACGACCAGCAAATGCGATCAAACGCCTTCTCAGCGTCCAACGCAAGGATCACCGCTTCTACTTTCCTACCGTCAATGTAATGCATGAGGTTCAAAATGCGTCTGGTATTGTCATAAGATTGCCTCCCCTTGACAAATCCCACCTGATCATTATTTATCAAGCTCGGGAGACAGGCTGCTAATCTGCTTGCTAGTAATTTGGCATAGATTTTCAGGTCGGAATTTAGCAAAGAGATAGGTCGGAAGTTTTGGGGCTCAGTGGTCGGTTTTCCCGGCTTTGGTAACGTAACCACCAAAGCCTCTTGGTTCTCTTTTGGGATGGTACTGGAATCCATCGCGGCTGCCAAAAAGGACAGCAGCGGGTCTTTCAGGATTGGGAAAAATCGTTTGTAGTATTCATTGGTAAGGCCATCAGGGCCCGGAGACTTGTGAGATGGCAGCGATTTGATAACTGACAACAACTCCTCTGAAGTAATGGGTGAGTTCAAAGAGTCCAGTTGTGACTCGGTGAGCTTGGGTAATTGGGCAGCTACAAGAAAGCGTTCTATGTCATTGCTCGTTGGGGGAGCAACCGCTGTGTCTTCCACGATATTGTAGAGGCCTTCGTAAAATGACCTAAAGGCATCAGCTATGCCTCTAGGGTCATATATTTTATAAGTGCCATCTTTACTGTGAAGGAATTGAATTCTAGATTTCGCATGTTTTTGTTTGAGTTTGGAGGCTAGGAGTTTGCTTGCTTTATTGGACTGAGAATAATATGTAGCTTTGGTCCTTTTTAGATTTTTCTCATATTTATGCAATAAACAAGCTGTCAGTTGGTGGCGTAATGTCATCAATTTTGCTGCATTGGATGGAGAGGGAGACTTTTCATTGCTATTGTCGATGGATTTAATTTGGTGGAGCAATCTATCTATCTCTGCCAGTCTATTTTTCTTTTCTATATGCCCCAAGCGAATGAATGTTCCTCTAATAAAGGCCTTATGAGAGTTCCACAGGACATCAGGGCCAGGGGCAGAGGGGGTATTAATCATAAAGAATTCCTTCAGATCATTCTCTAAAGTTGCTTTTAATTTCGGTTGTGACATTAAGAATTCGTTGCACCGCCATACAAACGCTCTTGGGCATTCATATTTTTCCGCTAGGGTTAAGGTTATTGCTGCATGATCTGACCAGGTGATTACTGAGATATCAGATTGCAAAACCATAGGGAGGCTGGATTGCTCAAGTAAAAATAGATCTATCCGTGAATAACTATTATGTGCAGAAGAAAAGTAAGTATAATCTCTCTCAGTATTGTGAAGGATACGCCAGGCGTCAAATAATTCATGACGCCATAGCGCTTGCGAGAGAGA
Organism: Leptodactylus fallax; assembly: GCA_947044405.1. Classification (NCBI taxonomy): domain Eukaryota; kingdom Metazoa; phylum Chordata; class Amphibia; order Anura; family Leptodactylidae; genus Leptodactylus; species Leptodactylus fallax. The sequence continues at coordinate 406,489 of CAMRHE010000011.1, read as the reverse complement.
AGGGCGGCGTGTTGACACACCAGAAGTTGTGTCTACCATCGGGTCCGGAGCCACATTACAGTCTCCCATCAATACTACACATCCCTGCTTCCTCTTTGCTACCGCTTTTGCCAGTCTACCTAAGAATGCCACTTGTTTCCTGTTGGGGGCGTAGGCTGATACCAGCGTATAGGTAATATTATTGAGAATGCAAATTAGTATTATAAATCGCCACCCCGGGTCTGCGTATTGTGACAGTATTTGGAACGCTACCGAGTCCCTAATTCCAATCAATACCCCCCTACGTTTTGAGGAATAGTGAGCATGGAATACATTTGGGTACGCTGGGTGTTGAAGGCGAAAGGCGTCTGCCTTCAAAAGGTGGGTCTCCTGCACTGCAAGAATGTCACAGCCTTGATCCCGTACCTCGCGCCATAAAATGGCCCTTTTTTGAGGAGAGTTCAACCCTCTGACATTCATAGACATAATTTTAAGCACCATAGTACACAGTCAGAAATGCATTAAGAGTCTTACCACACTTGCCCATACCAAAGGATGTCCCTGTTTTCAGGGGGCGAGAATGTCTCCACCATTTGTATTCATTTCGCCCAGTGTGCCAGAACCAGAACCAGAAAGGAAACGAACCATATAAACTACAGAACCGATGGGCAACCCATCTTAGCTGCAACAAAAGAAAAAGAAGGAGAAGAAAGACAAACAAAGTACAGCGGACCAGCAGCTGTCGTGATCATGGGGGGATAAGTTCAACAACCGTGAACATATGGGATCCAAGATAGGTGAGTCTCTAGCTTTGTAGTCCTCTTTGTGGACGTCTTTGGGTTTTTGCTTGGCGCCACCCATCCGATATTGGACCGGGTGGGTTGTGGAGTGGAGGATCAACCATCGGAATATTCCATGCACTTAACAATTTTTTCCCTTCCTCCAGTGTCTTGATAACATGTACCAAATTATTGCGGGAGATGATCACCCGGACCGGGAATCCCCATTTGTATAAAATGTGATGCTGGCGTAGTGCTGCGGTAAAAGGGATGAATTGTCACCGGATTTGTAATGTCGTGGCTGAGAGATCTGAATAAATAGAAATCTTATGATATGGATCAGGTAGTCGGTCCATCTTCCGTGAGGTCATCAAAACCAGCTCTTTAGTACGGTAAAAATGGATTTTTGCCAGAACATCCCTGGGTACTGTTTCATCTAAATGCGAGGGTCTCGGAACTCTGTGAGCCCTATCAATAGTTAAGTCCATTTTCGTGAGATTCGGTAGTAGCGATCTTATCATATCTTGGAGGAAAACAGTTAAGTCTTTTGGAGGAACTGATTCTGGAATCCCTCTAAATTTTAAGTTCTTCTGGAACGGTCTTCTAAGTCGGCTATCTTAGCTTTAAGAAAGGTCACATCCCTTTCCACGTCATAGTGTGCATCTATAAGCACATTATGTGATGCAGCAAATTCCGCCATTTTAGCTTCAACATGTACCGTACGACTTTTTAACTCTTGAAGATCTTTATCTAGCGGTTTCACCATTAGGGACATGTCTGTCTTTAATGACTTACAAAAGGCCATAAGCATATTTTTCATAGAAGCCTCAGTTAACAAACTTTCCGTCGCCGGGATATCTGCAAAGAAATCAATAGCTGGGGGTGTCTGTGGTATAGTGTCGCTCACCTCCTCTCCTTGCAGACCAGTGCTCTGAAACTTGGCTTTTGCCTTACCGGACTCGCGGTGGGCGATTGCTGCGTTCCCAGGCTTGCTGCAGTTGTAGGCAATGCGGCGCCATTTTGTGTAGGCCCGGGATCTGCTCCCGTCCCGGCCCGCCGGGAGGGAGATCCATGTGGTCCGGAGTCCGCCCGCTCCATCAGCTGATGTAGAGATGGGGCCGACAGCGCTCTCCTCTGCGCAGATAGCGAGAGCGAAAGCGCATCCTCCGGAGGATCTCCAGAAGGAGTCGAGGCTCCGGAGGTCGCTTCAGTGCGCGGGCCGTCGCCATCTTGCTCCTCTCCTCCTCCGTGAGAGAAGAAGAAGTCCAGGAGCTTCTGCGGCTTCACCACCGATTTGCGCTTCCTAGGCATCTTCCCAGGTAAGTTCCCGTTCCTGGGGTAGCTTTATAGTTTCACTCCACGGGCTGGTCGCTGTTTAAATGTCGCTTGCTGAGACTCAGGCTGGGAGCTCAGAAACTATGCGACCATGTCGTATCACGGCTAGGCTCCGCCCCCCCAATTCCAGTTATTAATTAATTTTCCTCATTGACATGCATGTAATGAATGATGAATCCTTTTAGAACTTAGATTTAATAAAGCCAATTTATACCAGACACCATATGTACAGTTCACCAGGACGACACAGTCTGCCTTTAAAATATCTGATTTACTTGATGATGTTTCCTTAACTGTTATGTTATATACGTAACTTGTCAATTCGTTCATTGTGCTACATTTTTCTTGAGCCAATCAGATTTTCATTTCTTATACTTATAGCAATGAATGAATGAATGCTTTTTCACATTACTAGAAATGTATCCGCAACTGCATTGCTTCCTCCAGTAAGAAGAAAATTTTAGTATTTTGCTGAATTCATTAAGTATTTTATAGGCCTGTTATATTTCAAAGAACTCTCCTGCTCTTGATTCTTCTATTATTTTTTCAAGTGCACTTCTAAATTAATGTTCTACACTCCTCTTCTCTGGAATGCTTTTAACAGCCTATTAGACCTTTCTTGTGTTTTTCTGTCCCTACACGATCAATGCTCATTAGACTTTCCCCAACTCTTCTAATACCAGGTACCTCTTACTTCCATTTTTACTTGCATTCTTTGACTCTCTTGTCTTCTTAACCCCTTAAGGATAAAGCCTAAAACCACCATAGGTCGGGACACTACATTGCAAAAACACATTATCTTATATTTACATTATCTGCAAAAGTGGATGGAATTCTGGCTAATCCCATCTACACATTGCAATATATCTGCAGCGGAAATTATGCTATTTCAAAAACTCGAGTGTTTTTGCAAACCGCAGCATGTCAGTTATACCAATAGAAAAGCTGGCATTTTCTGTATAGCTATAATAGAAGCTGAAAGTCCACAGAGTAAAACATAAAAAATGCTGCAGAATAAAATGCGATTCCACCGTGGTCTTTTCTGCAGCACTTCTTGGCTGCGGTTCGCTATATGGGGCCTTAGACAAGCCACACATAGCAAAACGTAGCTATAAAAAGTTGCGTTTTTGTTGATTTTTTCGCTCCAGATTTTGTTCCCTTATAATACCTATAGGAAAAACGCCAGCATTTCCGCAGGTATAATTGACATGCTGCAATTTTCAAAAGCGCCCACGTTCACTTTGCAGGTACTGTAAAATGCAGCGTTTTTTGCTGCGGTGTTTCCGTTGCATTTTCACAACATTGGGCTTCAGCCTTAAGGACTAGGGCTTTTACAAATCTAACATGTATCACTTTACATGATAATAACTTTGTAGCCCTTTAACTTATTAAAGATTTTTCATGACAAATTGTACTTCATGTTAGTGGTAAATTTTTTGTCGGTATGTTTTGTGTTTAATTATGAAAAAATATTACATTTGGTGAAAATTAAAAAAAAAAATTAAAAAATGCAGTTTTCAAACTTTTTAATTATCTGCCTTTCAAACAGATAGTCATACTACCATATTACTTCATAAATATAATGTACCATATCTCTGCTCTATGTTGGCATCAAACTTTAATCACCTTTTAATATTTTTAAGACATTATAATGTTTACAACTGAAACAGCAATTTTCCAAATTTTCAAGAACATTTTTTTAAAGGTACCAATTCAGTTCTGAAGGAGCTTTGAAAGGCCTTTGTAATAGAAACCCCCAGTAAATCACCTCAAAACTGCACTCCTGAAATAATTCAAAACAGCATTAAGGCTAAGGCCCCACGTAGTGAGACGCAGCAAAAAAAAAAAAGCTGCGGAAATAAACGCGGTGGAAACACATTGCGGTTTTTTCTGCAGCATTTTTCACAGAAAGACTTTCTGTCCCAATTATACCTATACAGAAAACGCCACCCATTTTTGTAAACTAGACCCCTTAAATAATTTATCAAGGTGTATAGTGTGCATTTTTATCCCATAGGTGTTTCATATAATTGTGCTGTAAAAATGGAAAATTATTTTTTTTTCCAATAAAAAAAAATGTATTCCTTTACACAAGGGTTTAATAGAGAAAATGCTATCACAATTTGTTAAGTTTCTCCCGAGTACAGAAATGCCCCATATGTGGATGTAAACTGCTTTATGGGCACACAACAGGGCAGAGAATGGAAGGAGTGCCATTGAGCTTTTAGGCAGCAGATTTTGCTGAAATCCGTTTCAGGTACCATTTCACATTTGCAGAGCCCCTGAGTTACCATCACAGTGGAAACCCCCAACAAATAAACTGATTTTAGAAACTACACCCCTCAATGAATTTATCAAGGAGTATAGTGAGCATTTGAACTCCACAGCTGTTTCACCAAATCTATTACCATTGGGATGTGAAAATTAAAAATTACTTTTGTTCCAATACAATGTTGCTTTAGCCCAAAATTTCTCATTTTCCAAAGGGGTTAAAGGAGAAAAGGCACCCCACTGTACATAACATCATTTTTCCTGAATGCAGCAATACATCATATGTGGTCATGATTTACTGCATGGGTATATGGTGGGGTTGGAATGGAAAGAGCTCTATTTGACTTTAGGAGGGCAAATTTTGCTGGAATTGTTTTCAAGTACCGTGTCACATTTGCAGAGCCCCTGAGGTGCTAGAACAGTGGATACTGCACCCCTAATAGAATTTAACAGTGGATATAGTGAGAATTTTTATCCCAGAGCTATTTCATAGAATTTATTAACATTGGACCGTGGAAATTAAAAATTTTATTTTTTTTCGACTAAAATATTGCTTTAGCCTGAAATAGCCTGGATAATGCTGTAGCTATTAAGTTTTTAAAATGGAATAGTCTTCAGTCATAATTTGCCTTAGTTTTCTGGCATACTATAAATTCTAAGAAATGTAAGTCTCATAGACCCTGCCTCTGCCCAGGGTAATAATGTAAAAAGGCAAAAAAATTTTGTATAAACAATTCAAGAAAGTTGCAAAAATCTTTTTCATGACTCTTTGACTCTAGAAGTACATTGCTTGGTTTAATACTACAGGTGCATCTCAATAAATTATAATATCTTTGAAACATTTATTTCTTTCAGCAATTAAATTAAAAAAGTGACCTCCTATATTTTCTAGATTCTTTACACACAGAGTGTTCTATTTCAAGTGTTTTATTTCTGTAAATGTTTAATATGGTTTACAGGTAATGAAAACCCAAATCTAAGAAAATTTGAATATTGTAAAAAAGTTCAGTAGTGTAAATTCAGTGTGTCACCTGCCAAGGTTTCCTAAGCCTTTAGGCTAAAGCCCCACGTGGCGTAAACGCCGCGATTCGCCCGCGGTGGAAGCGCTGCGTTTTACAGTCAGAGCAAAGTGGATGGGATTCTAGTGAATCCCACGCCCACTTTGCGGGAAAAAACGCGCTGCGGACAAGCGGTGATTTCCTAAACTGGCACGGTTTTGGAAATCGCAGCATGTCAATTATACCTACGGAAACGCTGGCGGTTTCCCCCATAGGTATAATTGAAAACGAAAGTCCGCAGAGGAAAACTCTGCAAACTTTCTGTCTAAAAGCGCTGCAGGAAGAACCACGATGCGATTCCTCCCCAGTTTCTCCCGCAGTGCTTTTTTGCTGCGGGACGCCACGTGGGGCCTTAGCCTTAAATGATTCCTCAGTCTGGTTCAGTAGGATACACAATCATGGAAGACTGCTGATTATGAATTGAGTTACTTAAATGAATGAACGTTTCAAAAATATTCTAATTTATTGAGATGCACCTGTATGTGTATATCCATGGTGCAGATATTGCACTCTGATGTTGTTCCAGTTGTCAACTAATTTCTTATTAATGTACAGTTGGTAGGTCAGCTTTTTTTTTTACCTGTATTCACGATGACACACATATCTGCAAATATATATATATATATATATATATATATATATATATATATATATATATATATATATATATATATATATATATATATATATATATATATACATATATATATATATATATATACTATATATACATATACATATATATATATATATATATATATATATATAGTATATACATATACATATATATATATATATATATATATATATACGCTACAAGGTTAAATGGTGGTTTTAGGGTATAAAATACATTATCCAATACTCATATCTTATCCAATACTCATCACTTGTTTTCTCTGTGTTCCTTGCCAACATCTTTATAATATTGCTGAATTTAACATTTAAGCAGTGCCAGCAAAACAGAACATTGGCATTTTGAATTCATTAACAATTCTTTATAATCTATATAGAAAAAGCATGACAATAAAACTATAGCTGAAATCATTGAAAATAAAAGATTTAATTTTTATCTTTCAGAATCTTTCAAAAGAAACAAACTTTGAAGGCATGGATAATGTGCGACTCCAGGGTATTTTATGGCTCAGCACGAGGGATTTTCACATTTCACTTTGGTACTCTGAGAGGACTTCCTTCCTAAGGGATCGGATTGTTTTTGTCATTTGAATTTTTATGGTGCGATTCCTCAAAATGTTTGAAAATGAAGCATAAAACATGTCCTGGTTTTAACAACCTCCTGAAAGCAAAGGGATTATGATGAAGGTCTGTTCGGTGAATTATAACCCCACTCTTCAGCCAGTGGACTTTGGCATATAACAGCTGTGATTTATAAAGATGATATGTCACAGAAATTAATTTTTCAATGCTTTAAAAAGAAGATGCCATAGGCTATGGTAACAATTCATTTCTCTTGACGCAAAAATGTTATTATATTTTCCAAAAATGCAGATGAGCACAAAATTGCTTTTGTGAATATTCCTACTTTATGTATTCAACTGTTGATATTTTGCAAATGTCGTCTAACAGAGATGGTAAACGAAATGTTAGTGTTTAAACTGGGATTAAAGGGCTTTAATGTTTTTTTCTGTAGACCTAGGGTGCAGATAAACTGCGTGTTTTGTGAACAAACATAGTAAATCCAAATAAATGTTTGCTAGTAGTGAGAGATCCAAATAGAATCTCTCCATATGCTCAGGAATCCACAGAGACTCATTATAATCCCCGGACCTTTTGAGTGCAATGTTTTTCAGTCCAGACAACACATTCCACTATTTGCCTTTATCTCTCTGCTACATAATATACACTTGTTTGTCCTCTGACCTACTATGTACAAGAACCTTTCTCTCTTCTATCTTATCAGCCATGCCAGGTGAAATTATCATTTCAAGAGGGTTACAAGAACATGATTAATGGGAATAACATCTCCTTCAGTTGTAAGGCTCACAGTAACAAAACACCGATGCTAGGTAAAATAATACATAACAACCTCAAACTACAAACTTTGCCAGAAACACAGCAAAGGTCACTTCCTTGACCTGTACTTTTACATTATTGATAAGCAAGTCTGTGTGCCATGCATTAAACTGCATTTAACTGGAAGATATGAGGTACCCTATGTTTACACAGATGACTTTCATGAGAGCAATACATTTTCTAAAAGCATAGTTTCATCTTAGTAATGTCCTTTCACAAGGCAAAGTGCATTCACCTTGGTTGCCAAGATACTACCTTGATTTTGAAATATAAAGTTCACACAGCTCTTGCAGGCTCATATTAGGAAGATGCCGAAGTGGAAAGAGGAATAATAAAATTTAATGTCAATTCATACTTGGGACCTGATTGCCAACCTCACAAAGTAAAGTTTGAGAAAAACTCATTTGGGACTCAATTATTTCTTGTAGAAGTTATGTGAAAAATATCACTCAACAGCGATCATGTACAACCAAAAGGAAAAGTGTGTCTTACTGTACATGGACCATGGAGCAATTATCATTAAGATTTCTTTCCCAATATGACATCTGAAAAGACTTTTGGCACCACCATTGTGTGTAACAGTGATTGGCAGATATGGATGATAGAAACTGCAACCAGTTTTCTATTAAGGTATCTGAGGTTTAAAATGTTGCATGGATAGTTTTCACATAAAACATCATCTATTCAGATGTGCTAGTCTGGTTTTATCTATAGGGAACGTGAGGGCAGGAGGCTTTCAAACAAAAATGTGAGATGGGTGAAATTAGCAGAACAAACGTAAAAAAGTGATTATTAACATTTCTCTCCGTGTGTTTCAGACTCCTTCTATACTAAGGCCTCATTCATGCATCCACTTATTTTTGGGTCGTCTGGTGTCCATGGTTAATCTGTTTTCCTCATCCGTGTGCTGTCTGTGATTTTCACACATCCATATAGACGTTAATGGAGTTCCATGATAGATCATGTCTCCACTTTTTTTCCCACTGACCATTGGTCCATGTAAACTGAATAGATATCTGCATGCGCCCTATCAAATGAATGGATGTGTGTACAGTCTGTGATTTACACAAACCTGAATAATGCAGACATGTGAATAAGTCCTTTCTGTAATGGAATGCCATGATACACTGACACATTTTTTCAGGTGTCAAGTTTTCATTTTGTGGCTTCCGGTCTTTTCCTGTCTTGTTCCACTATGTTCATGGGTTATGAGCTTGCATTGGCCCCCAGTCTTTTAAGAGATGCACTAAGCACCTGACTCTAGGCAAAAATTAAGTGTATCAGGCTTTTAAAGGAACCTCCCCATCTCACTTCACCAGAGAGATGTTTTTTTGGTTCCTGAGCCTGCAAAGGTGTATAAGTTCCTGATTCATTTAGTATCGACCTGGCTTGTGTTCTTCACTTAATTCTTCTATCTGCTGCTGCTCTGACCTCTGATTATTTTCCAAACTCTACTAGCCTCGACTCTTGATCTGCCTTATAATGATTCCAATTTTCTGCTTCAATATTACATTTTGGGATTGCCTGCCTGTCTACGAGACTACTATGAAGTTGCAACATGGGGATTCCCTATGAATAAATCCATAGGGCAAAGGTGATGATGAGCACACAGATTTAGCCCTAGTTAGTGACCTTGTAGGTCCACATCTCCAGTTGGCCATTGTTACAAGAAATTACTAATAAATACAAAATGAAAATTCAGTGAACTAAACAATTGCCATCCACAATAATGTATTAATCTACCTTGTGAAAGCAAGCAGTAGAATCACTTGCAGAGGTCATTCTATTCTTATTAGCTGGCATTGTTGGTTTCATTGTCTGTGTGGTCCATTTTTGGTGGTATCTGGTGGTCCAGGCATGTGTAGAAAGCATGTGTTATTCTTCAGTGTTTAGTCACAGCATTGAGAGATATGAGCTCCTCTGCGGACAAGGGTAATTGATTATTGCATGGCAATAGATATATGACATTTACAAGGACCAGGAAACTGTCTAGACAATCTGTTGACAACAGCAGATCTAATAGGATGACAGAGACTTGACACCTAATGCTTGCATATACCACCGCTGTGCAATAACCCAGGAATATACTGTATCTCATGGTGTGGAAACCTAAAGAGCATTGGCTTCATGAGAAATTATAAGTCATGAAACAATTGTTCAGTTGACAATGATAACAATAGTGCTGTTAATATAATCCAGCAAAACAACATGTACATGGATTTGTCTTTCTATTCCCCGTAAATGTCAATTCTGTACAGTCAGCGTAAAAAGGCAAGTTGTCATCTTATAGCTTAAGAAAGCCAAAATCGACAGTTGTCTTGTATTCTTATATGAGTTTCAAAGGCATTATTTATAGGAATTTATATATTTTGTATTTGGTTGGTTGCAATGTTTCCTTTCCAGGCAACTAAAAAAAAATTATAATTCTACATATTCTTAATGGAACAGAAGAGTGCTCATATTAGCAGCTGAGAGCAACAATAACTAAATGTTGATTTTTCACCAAGAAAAAAGTGTTTTTGATTTGTGTTGCTGTTGTGATCAGTAGACCATTACTATTCATCTAACTTTACATTTGTCTCTGATAGAAGATAGTTCAAAGTGAAAATGGATAAAAGAATGCAATTTCATTGAAATGCTGCCAGCATAATATTTATGTGATTTGCTAATTTATCATTTTACTTAGAAGAATACACAAAAACATAGACATTCATTATAAAATTTACAGCTAACCACAGAGTGGACCATAGAAAGTGGGTCAGTAAATGATCAATTCATTTTTAGATTGTGCAAAATATTGTTCTACCTGATTTTTAAATTCCCTGCCAAGACCACCATATTGAACAGTGGGTTATCATAAAAAGTGTTCCACACAAATAGGCATGCAGAATTAAAAGAAACCTAACCCTTTCATGACAAAGACATTTATGCTTTAAATGCTTTCTCCTTAAATTCTTATTAGGATGCATATCAAAAGTTCCATAACATTATGAACATGCAGCTGTGAATTGCTTTTCTTCTCTCATCTATTATCATGCAGAATTTATGATTTCATAAAATACTACAATCCCAGCATACTATTTTATGCATTTTGATGCAAGTGTGATAATCCAATAAACCAAGGTATCATAAATGTTCCCTAGCAAGGGAACTACGCGCACAGGGACTTCCCCTTATATCCCTCGACTCCAAACTGTGCATGACACAAGAATACACCTTTCTGGTGAAATAGTGGCAGTGTTTTGTGAATATTATGTGTCCTTGTACACTATAGAGCTGAATAACTGTGACACCTGTAGTGCAGATTTCCATACTCACATTTAAAGGTACAGTCATATGAAAAGTTGGCAAACATTTTTAGTCTAAAATTGGTGAAGCCATTTCATTATTTCTTCTGTGTTTTCTTTACGCCCGCGCTCCTGAGCCTTTAATCAGTTCCTGGATCTTGGTGGTTTTTGACCAGTCCGCTCTACAAAACAATCCAGTCAGTTATTTTGTTGTTCGCCACCAGGCACCCCCTCTTTCCCACATCTTCAATGAGGATCTGGGGAGGGATCATTCAGCTGATTTTCCCATTTTCCACAATCCCCGAACGCGTGAATCCATGCGCCCACACCTAACAAGATTCCCGGTGCCGGCTTGGCCACACAGCCCCAAAGCTGATGGAACCTCCACCAAATTTACAGTGGGTAGCAGTGTTTTTCTTGGATGCTGTGTTTTTTGGCGCCATGCATACGCCTTTTGTATGACCAAACAACTCAATCTTTGTTTCATCAGTCCACAGGACCTTCTTCCAAAATGAAGCCGGCTTGTCCAAATGTGCTTTTGCATACCTCAGGCGACTCTGTTTGTGGCTGCTTTCAGACGGCTTCTTTCGCATCACTCTCCCATACGCTTCTCCTTGTGCGTGTGCTGTATTGTTGCCGTGCACAGTGACACCATCTGCGTAGATGTGCTGCGCTCTTTGGGGTGGTCTGTGGATTGTCCTTGACTGTTCTCACCTTCTTCTTCTCTGCCTTTCTGATATTTTTCTTGGCCTGCCACTTCTGGGCTTAACAAGTTCTGGGCCCTGATGGTCTTCCATCTCCTCTGCGATGTTCCTCCGTGGCTGCGGTTATCTCTGCCTTTTGTATCCTTCCCCTGCACTATGTTGACATCTTTGTTTTCGATCTTGGGTTGTTTTGGGCCCTGTGCCCTCTCAGAGGAGATTCATAGGGAACAACTTGCAACTGGCCACCTTAAATACCTTTTCTCATGATGGGTACACCTGGCTATGAAGTTCAAAGCTCAGTGAGGTTACAAAACCTTTTGTGCTTCGTAGTCAGAGGTGTTAGGAGTATTCAAATCAATAAAATGATAAGGGTACCCAAATTTTTGCACCGGTCAAATTTTGGTTTAATGCATATTGCACATTTTCTGTTAGTACAATAAACCTCATTTCAATCCTGAAATATTACTGTGTCCATCAGTTATTAGATATATCAAATTGAAATGGCTGTTGCAAACACCCAAATATTTAGAACTAAAAATGATTAAGATTAATAGGCGTGCCCAAACTTGTTCATATCCCTGCAGATACTGCATCCAGCCTTCCTAAGTTAGATGAAGGGGACCTGTCAGCTCTAGAATCCTCAATCCTCAATAGGATCTAGAGAGGGTCATTAGGGGGGCCACGGGGGGGGGGGGGGGGGGGGGGGGGGGGGGTCCCCCTCCCCTGCGTAAGGGGGGCCGGGGGGGGGCCCCCCCGGCGGTTGCGGCCCGCCCTCCATTCCTTAGCTACACACTCTGAGTTCTGCAGGGATATGCTACATGCTCACATCACAGTGATCCCCAAACCTGGCAAAGAACACATTCTTTGCTCCAGTTATAGACCAATCTTATTATTAAATATATGTCAAATTGTTGTCCAAGATTCTCTTCATTCGATTAATCTTATTAGTGCGATAGTCCATCCAGATCAGGCAGGGTTTATGGTCAGTCAGGAACCAAGGAATGACACCACTAAGGTCATAAATCTCATTCACCAGGACCATACAGATCAGAGTTCTCTCATGCTTCTATCCACTGATGCTGAGAAGGCCTTTGATCGGATCAACTAGCTCTACATGGAAGAGATTCCTCAACACACATTTTGAATTGAATGTTATCCCTCTACTCACAACCTACATTAAAAATCCAGATCAATGGAAGTTTAAGTCCCCTTGTAACTTTTAAAAGGTTTGTTTTAGAATTGAAAATGAATTCTTTGATTTTTTGTTGGCCCAGATAAATGTTCTGTAGAGGTAGTTAATGTGTTTCTTATCTATAGGTCTCAGTTATATAGGTAGAGCCTGCATCAGATAAGTGAGGCAAGGGACCTCTATCATGTTTAAGATGTAAGTTCTACCCTGAAAGGACAAAGACAGTCACTGCCATGCAGATTATGTATGCTCTAAGTTTGTGATATAGTTGTTAATATTTAAGGTATACAGTCGGGAAGGAATTATTGTAATATTGACCCCCAGATATTTGATGTGTGATTTGTTCAAGTGGAATGGGAATCGAGATGCCTACAGGGGTTGTGCTAGACTCTTTAGGAGAACTGCTTTTCATTTGTGTAAATTCTATAAAACATGGTATTATTAGATAAAATTTCAAACCTTAGCTGAACACTGTACTATACTGGGAACGGGATCTTAATCTGCTGAAACAAGGAAAACTCTAGCTCAATCCTAGACCAACACTTCTGAACCCCTCTGGGAATTCCATTTCCCAGCTTTCCCATTCCCTGCCCCACATGATCTTTTCACCCCCTACACAACCTTCAATACCTGTGTTTCATTTTTTTTTTCTTTTTACCTTCTCTGACATCTTATAATGCTTTTTCCTCTTCCCTCCCCACTCACAACAGTAGAACCTACTCCTACCCCTGACTATGCTTTTCCTGTCTCTGGCTTATGTTCTCCTTCTTGAATTGTCTGAGTTCAATCACAATATGGTCGATGAAGGATAATAATGTTGATCTCTGTTCATGTTTGTACTTTGTGTTATCTATCCTGGCTTGGGGAGTCTTTTATGTTGTTTCTGTATACTTTTCTTGTTAATAACTGTTTAAAATGTACGATAAAGAATTTTTAAAAATTAGGTAACAAGTCCTCAAGATATCAAGTATATCCTACTGCAATATTTAAGGGTACCCTTTTTCAGGCATAAGCAATAGCATAGGGCTCTCCATTGCTGCTTACACTAAAAACCCTTATAAGTAACATATACTATTTCCTAAAATATAGATGCAAGTATACATCATACCTTGGGATGCACTTGTATACCTTATTGTACATTCCTTTTTTATTAATTTACATTAAACATGCTAATTTTTTCTGAGCTACGAGTACATAATCATTAATTAGTAATGAAAAAGGGACAAAAAAAAAAAAAAATGACATTTTAGTCTCATGTATGGTATGCAAGCATAGCCCAACTGCTCACGTGACAGTGATTGAAATGGCAGTAGAGTTATAAAATATGCTGTACAGTGCTTGCCACCTTATCTAGGAGACGGAGATAGACCACTTGTTTAGATGCCTTACAGGGTATTCATTGTCTTCTTGTCAGATCAGTCTGAGTCTGGCTGTAAGTAAATCCAATGAGTTTTTTTTGCTCAGCGAGATCCTAAAATAGGAAATATAAAAATATCAAAATAGAGAATCACTGGTTTTTTTGCCATGTCACCTCGCTAAAAATTTGTATAAAATGTAATGAAAACCTCAAACTTTATCCAAAATGGTATCAATAAAAACTACATTTTGTCCCTCGAAAAAGAGGCTCTACATTGCTCTATGAACAAATATATAAAAATGCAATGGATGTTACAAAATGTTACACAAAGAAAAATCTGTTTTTATTCTTCAATTTTTTTTAAGTTGTGAAACTATAACAAAAACTATAGAAATTTGGTATTGCTGGTGTCCAAACTTGTCCGTAGAATATAGGTAAATTGTCGTTTTTGTGGGGTAGCACGGTGGTTCAGTGGTTAGCACTGCAGCCTTGCAGCACTGGAGTCCTAGGATTGAATCTGACCAAAGACAACATCTGCAAGGAGCTTGAATGTTCTCCCTGTGTTTGCGTGGCTTTCCTCCCAGACTCCAACGACACACTAATACAGCCCTATATAGGACAGTGATTGACAATGTCTGTAAAGTGCTGTGGAATATAATGGCGCTATATAAGTAAGCTAAAAAAAACAACAACATTTTTACCCCATGGTGAAATTCGCAAAATCAAAACCAGTAAAAAAAAAAAAAAAAAAAAGACACAATTCCACCCTATTCTGAATTTTTTACAGCTACCCTGTAAAGCGGCTCAGTAGATATCACTGCTGCCTGGCAGCGCTGGAGTCCAGGGTATGAATCCAGACATGGGCAACATCTCTGTGGAATTTGTGTGGGTCCCCCTCCACACTCCAAAGGCATACTGATAGGGAATTTGTATTATGCACCCTACTTGGGACAGTGAGTGATGACAATATCTGTAAAGCGGTATGAAATATGTTGGTGCTACATAAGTATGAAAAATAAATAAATGAATAAATAAATAAATGATAATACATTGCACAGAATATTAAATGGTGCCATATGAAGTACTGCAAAAAACAAGGCAACTATACAGCTTGTGAACAGAGGAATAAAATGTAGAAACATGTACACATCATGTATTCTGCCTTATCATGCAGATATTGAATTACAGCAACATATCACATCTAGTTGCGAGATATAGACATTACTCACTGGGCAGTTGGAGTGGAGAAAGAAAAAAAAAATGTACCTGTTCCTTTTCAAATCATTCCCTACCATGGTTATAGGGAGCTGGGACAATAGAGGAAGTTTAGGGAACAGGGAAAGGTGACTTAACCCTTTAGTGACCAACCTATTTTAAACCTTAAATGACCAAACCATTTTTTTGTGTTTTTATGTAATCACATATTAAAATTATAACATATTAACTATAACATATAACATAATAAACTATAAAAGTGTAACCGAAGACTTAATTTTTTGCAGGACAAATTGTGTTCAATGACCCTATTTTGGCATAGATACAGTCATATGAAAAAGTTTGGGCACCCCTATTAATCTTAATCATTTTTAGTTCTAAATATTTGGGTGTTTGCAACAGCCATTTCAATTTGATATATCTAATAACTGATAGACACAGTAATATTTCAGGATTTAAATGAGGTTTATTGTACTAACAGAAAATGTGCAATATGCATTAAACCAAAATTTGACCGGTGCAAAAATTTGGGTACCCTTATCATTTTATTGATTTGAATACTCCTAACTACTTTTTACTGACTTACTGAAGCACAAAATTGGTTTTGTAACCTCACCGAGCTTTGAACTTCATAGCCAGGTGTATCCAATCATGAGAAAAGATATTTAACGTGGCCAATTGCAAGTTGTTCTCCTATTTGAATCTCCTCTGAAGAGTGGCATCATGGGCTCCTCAAAACAACTCTCAAATGATCTGAAAACAAAGATTGTTCAACATAGTTGTTCAGGGGAAGGATACAAAAAGTTGTCTCAGAGATTTAACCTGTCAGTTTCCACTGTGAGGAACATAGTAAGGAAATGGAAGACCACAGGGACAGTTCTTGTTAAGACCAGAAGTGGCAGGCCAAGAAAAGTATCAGAAAGGCAGAGAAGAAGAATGGTGAGAACAGTCAAGGACAATCCACAGACCACCTCCAAAGAGCTGCAGCATCATCTTGCTGCAGATGGTGTCACTGTGCATCGGTCAACAATACAGCACACTTTGCACAAGGAGAAGCTGTATGGGAGAGTGATGCGAAAGAAGCCGTTTCTGAAAGCACGCCACAAACAGAGTCGCCTGAGGTATGCAAAAGCACATTTGGACAAGCCAGCTTCATTTTGGAAGAAGGTCCTGTGGACTGATGAAACAAAGATTGAGTTGTTTGGTCATACAAAAAGGCGTTATGCATGGCGTCAAAAAAACACAGCATTCCAAGAAAAACACTTGCTACCCACTGTAAAATTTGGTGGAGGTTCCATCATGCTTTGGGGCTGTGTGGCCAATGCCAGCAGCGGGAATCTTGTTAAAGTTGAGGGTCGCATGGATTCAACTCAGTATCAGCAGATTCTTGAGAATAATGTACAAGAATCAGTGACGAATTTGAAGTTACGCCGGGGATGGATATTTCAGCAAGACAATGATCCAAAACACAGCTCCAAATCTACTCAGGCATTCATGCAGAGGAACAATTACAATGTTCTGGAATGGCCATCCCAGTCCCCATACCTGAATATCATTGAACATCTGTGGGATAATTTGAAGCGGGCTGTCCATGCTCGGCGACCATCAAACTTAACTGAACTGGAATTGTTTTGTAAAGAGGAATGGTCAAAAATACCTTCATCCAGGATCCAGGAACTGATTAAAAGCTACAGGAAGCGACTAGAGGCTGTTATTTTTGCAAAAGGAGGATCTACTAAATATTAATGTCACTTTTCTGTTGAGGTGCCCATACTTTTGCACCGGTCAAATTTTGGTTTAATGCATATTGCACATTTTCTGTTAGTACAATAAACCTCATTTCAATCCTGAAATATTACTGTGTCCATCAGTTATTAGATATATCAAATTGAAATGGCTGTTGCAAACACCCAAATATTTAGAACTAAAAATGATTAAGATTAATAGGGGTGCCCAAACTTTTTCATATGACTGTATATAGTTACATAGATACATAGTAGATGAGGTTGGATGAAGACATCAGTCCATCAAGTCCAACCTATAACCCTACAGTACTCCATAGTGTTGATCCAGAGGAAGGCAAAAACCCCATGAGGCTTATGCCAATTGCCCCATTTCAAGGGGCCTATTTCAGGGGCCCCATTTCCAATCTGGCAATCAGTATAAAACCCTGTATCAACTTGTCCTTAACAAAATATAGAACCCATAACCCGTAATATTGTTCAGTTCTAGAAAGACATCCAGGCCCTCTTTGAACTTGTTCAATGAAACCACCATCACCACTGCCTGGGGCAGAGAGTTTCCATAGCCTCGCTGTTCTTACTGTAAAGAATCCCCTTCTATGTTGCTGGTGAAACTTTCTCTCCTCCATAGAGGAGACAGAGGATGTCTCCTTATCACTGTCACCAGCCTAGGATTAAAATCATTAGAAAGTTCTTTGTGCTGTCCCTGTATTTGTACATTGTTATTAGGTCTCCCCGTAGACGTCTTTTTTCTAAACTGAATAACCCCAAATTTGTTAATCTATAGTTGTACTCCAATCCACCCATTCCCCTAATAATTTTGGTTGCCCTTCTCTGCACTCTCTCTAGTTCAGTTATGTCTTTCTGGTATACTGGGGCCCAAAATTGTGCTCAATAGTCTAAGTGTGGCCATACCAGTGATTTGTAAAGAGGCATAACTATGTTCTTGTCATGAGATTCTATACCTCTTTTGATGCATCCCATAATTTCATTTGCCTTGGTAGCAACTGCCTGGCACTGGTCACTAAAGGTAAGCTTACTGTCCACCACAATCCCCAAGTCTTTTTCAGTGGCAGTCTTACCCAGTAATTTTTTATTAAGTACATAATCATACATTTTATTTTGTCGACCAAAATGCATAACCTTACATTTGTCAACATTAAACTTAATTTGCCATGTCTCTGCCCATGCTTCTAGCTTCCTTAGCTCCCCCTGTAATATTCTACTATCCTCATTTTTGATTACCTTACAGAGTTTAGTATCATCTGCAGATATGGACACCCTGCTTTGTAAATCCTCTACCAGGTCATTAATAAAGATATTAAACAGGATAGGACCCAATACTGACCCATGTGGCACCCCACTGGTGACTGTGACCCAGTCTGAGTATTTACCATTAACAAGCACCCTATGTTTCCTATCAATGAGCCAGCTGCGAACCCAAATCCAAAGGTTTTCCCCCAGTCCCAACATTCTCATTTTGCATAACAATGTGGTACAGTATCAAAAGCCTTTGAAAAGTCCAGATATACCACATTACCCATGTCCAGTCTAGAACTGACCTCTTCGTAGAAGCTGATCAGATTAGTCTGACAGGCCTGATTCCTCATAAACCCATGCTGATTGGGTGTTATAAGATTATTTACATTGAGGTACTCCAGGATAGCATATCTTAGAAAACCCTCAAATATCTTACCCACCACAGAAGTCAAACATACTAGTCTGTAGTTTTCAGGCTCACTTTTAGACCCCTTTTTGAAAATTGGCACCACATTTGCTATGCACCAATCATTTGGAACAGACTCAGTGAATCCTTAAATACTAGTTATAAGGGTTCATCTATCACCGTGCATAATTCCCTCAGAACTCGGGGGTGTATGCCATCTGGACCCGGAGATGTCGAAGGCGATGCCGCACTTCTTCCTGGGTTAAACAGGTGACATTTAATTGAGAGTTAACATTACCTCTAATCATGTTGCTGGCCATTGGACTTTCTTGTGTAAACACCGTAGAGAGGAAGCCATTTAATAGTTGTGCTTTTGAGTCACTACTTTCTTGTTTTAGTACTTTAAAAGCTTCCTTTTTATCCCTCATTGTACTTCTTACCGTTTTAGTTAGCCATATTGGTTTTCTATGATTTCTGGCCTGCTTATTCCCATAAGGTATATGTTTTTTAGTGGTCCTATTTAGAAGGCTTTTGAAAATGTCCCATTTTGTTTGTGTTCCCGTCACTTTGAGGAAATTGTCCCAGTTTATGCTGCTAAACTCCTCTCTTAGCTGGTTAAAATTGGCCTTCCTGAAGTTTAGTGTTTTTGTACCCCCTCTACTGAACATCTTTTTGATGTGTACAAGAAAATTTATTATCTTGTGATCACTATTACCTAGATGACCCCCAACCTCCACTTTTGACAATGTGTCAGGTTCATTTGTTAAAATTAGTTCTAAAAGTGCCTCGCCTCTTGTTGGGTCCTGCACTAGTTGTGATAGGTAATTGTCTTTTATTACTGACAAAAACCGGTTCCCTTTGTTTGACCTGCAGGTTTCTGCCTCCCAGTTGATATCTGTGTAGTTGAAATCCCCATAATAATGACTTTATTATGCTTTGCAGCCTCATCTGTTTTTTAAGTATATTTTCAACTTCTTCCCTTATATTTGGGGATATATAACAAACTCCTGTCAGTAATTTATTATTCTTTATTCCTCCCTTAATTTCCACCCATAAGGACTCCACATATTCATTTTCCTCCCAAATGTCCTCACACAGGACTGGCTTATGGCAGGATTTTACATATAAGCAACCCCCCTTCCTTTCCTATTGGTACGCTCCTTTCTAAACATACTGTACCCATGTATATTTACAGCCCAGTCATAGCTAGAGTCCAGCCATGTCTCACTTATCCCCACTATGTCATATTTTCCTTCCAACATTATCACTTCTAATTCCTCTATCTTGTTTGTGAGACTTCTGGCTTTAATATACAGTACATGCATTTCATGGATTTATCTTTATCCCTACTCTTCCACTGCCTACTGTCTGTTCTAACCCTTCCCCCCGCTCCACCCCCAGATAAATTATTTAGCTCTCTTTCCATTTCTACACTATCCTACCCTCTACATCTGTTACCCTACCCCCGAGTCGCTATGTTTAAACACTCCTCCAACCGTCTAGCCATCTTCTCCCCCAGCACAGCCGCACCCTCCCCATTCAGATGCAGCCCATCTCTACCATAGAACCTGTAGCCCACAGCAAAGTCGGCCCAGTTCTCCAGGAACCCAAACCCCTCCTTCCTACACCAGCTCTTGAGCCACTTGTTTACCTCCCTAATCTCCCGCTACCTTTCCTGTGTGGCTCATGGTACAGGTAGTATTTCTGAAAATACTACCTTGGAGGTCCTTGCCTTCAGCTTGCTCCCTAGATCCCTGAAATCATTTTTAAGGACCTTCCATCTACCACTAGCTTTGTCATTTGTGCCAACATGCACCATGACCGCTGGATCCACACCAGCCCCACCCAGTAATCTATCAACCCGATTCGCGATGTGTCAAACTCGAGCGCTTGGAAGGCAACACAACGTTCGACGATCCTGGTCTTTGTGACAGATTGTCCTGTCTGGTCCCCTAATAATTGAATCCCCCACTACCAGCACCTGTCTAGTTTGCTCTGGACTCATATCCCCCTTCTTACTGGAGTAGACATTCCCCTGGCTGTCAGAGGAAGTGTCTTGCTGCAGCAGTGTTACCCCTGTACTGACATCCCCCTCATCTGCCAATTTAGCAAACTTGTTGGGGTGTGCCAGTTCAAGACTAACCTCCCTGGCACTCTTCCCTCTACCCCGCTGCTTTCTAACTGTCACCCAGCTAGTTGCCTCATGTTCCTGCACCTCCATGTCACCATCCTGATCTGCATTTACCCCAGCAAGTTCCTGCTCTGTGAGCATCAAACTCCTTTCCACGTTATCAATGGATCTCAGTCTTGCAATTTGCTCATTTAGATTCATGATATGGGCTTCCAAATGTACAATGTGCTTACATTTTGCACAGCAGTATGCCCCCTCAAGTGGCTGCTCAAGCAGAGAATACATACTGCAAGATGTACACTGGACCCCATTGGTAAGCATGGAACACATCTTACCTAATGGGGATTATTACAGCAAAACAAAAAATGCAGGTAAATAAGCCAAAATTCAAATAAAAAGTGAATAAGCTTTTTTTGTTTGCTAAAGTCCCTGAATCTAAAGCCACTTAATCTTAAATCACACTTAAACCAAAAGCACACTTAGAATCAAAACCCATTCGCAAGCTCACACATTCGCTTTAAAACTTAGCTTTTAAAGCTGCTCCAAGTTTCACAGAAAGCTGCAACTGATTCCTCTGCTTAATCTACTGATTAACTTTTATTAGCTCTTTTTTTTTTGAAGAAAGAGAAAAAAACGGCATTTTTGCCATTGCCTTTTTATGCAATAAATTTTGCATCATTCATAGTGCAGCTTAAATAACCAGAACTTTATTCGCTGAGTCAATACGATTACATTAATTCCAAATTTGTATATTTTTTTTGTTTTACTACGTTTGCAAAGTAGAAATCCATTTTGTAATAATTATTTTATTTTATTTTTTGCATTGCCACTTTCCAAGAACTATAACTTAATAATTTTTTTGTCCACAAAATTGTGCGAGGGCTTATTTTTTGCAGGAAGACCTGTAGCTTTTAGCTTTTATTGATGCCATTTTGGGGAACATAAGACTTTTTGATCACCTTTTATAATAGTTTTTCTGTGGTTGACAGGCAAAAAGCAATTTTTGTGTTTTTTTTTTTTACACTGTACCACTTTGTGTTTAAAATAATATAATTGAATTGCTCATTTTTTTTCATTATTTATAACAAAATTTTGGGATAAGGGATTAAAGTATTATTATTATTTTACTTTACTTTAAAATTTATTGCACTACCTATGTAGTGCAATGTATTATACTAATTTTGACCATGCCTTAGGTCTAATAGGATTATACAGAGGCATCTATAGGAGCCTTCATTAGGCCCCTGGCTGTCATGTAAAGGCATCATGCCTAGAGAAGGGAGTCCCCACTTTCCATTTAGATACTGCGGTCGCTTACAGTATACAGTTTTATTGAGTATACAGATGGGCACCCATTCCAGACAGTGCAGGAGACCTTGGACTATAATGGAATAAGGCCCATTAGTGATCAATGTAGGAAGTCTATTGTGAGAGGCAATTCTGGTCACTTTTGAGAACATTTTTATTTTTTTGCAAATATTTTAGGCTAATTTTTGTAATTTAAAAAAAAAAAATCCTCAACATTTTTGTTATGTAGCCTGCATGTATTCCAGTACATAGTGATCTCCTAAATCCTGATCTAATGTAAGGTAATTGCTAGAGGAGTGATTCCCCAGTAGCTGCTGGTGAACCATGGGGGTAGGGGCATGACAAGACAGTGAGCCCTAAGCTGAACCCCCCACTGTTCCTGGCAACTTGCCTCAACTGTCCTAGTCAACAGTCAGCAACTGGGCAGCAATCCCTTCTTAATATAAGTGATAACACAGAATGCAGACAGGATATAGCTACAAACTTGAGAAAACAAGTGGTAAAGAAAAGTTTGTGTCCTAAAATAATAATAATAATAATAATAATAATAATAATAATAATAATAATAATGTAATGTAATAATGTTAGGTTTGCCTGAAAGAACACTTTTTAAAAGTGTTCTTTCAGGCAAACCTTACATTATTATTTTAGGACACAAACTTTTCTTTACCACTTGTTTTCTCAAGTTTGTAGCTATATTATTTTTTTCCTTTTCTGTATTTTGTAAGTGGGGATGGCAGGTTTTCTGTCGACTAATGTAGACACTGAGAAGTGGAAAAATGATGTTAAGGATGTGTTTTCGAGTAGTGAGCTTTCTATACGAACAGAAAATCTCAATATTACAACTGCCTTCTGTAAGTTGACTCGTAAAAAAAGAAAATATCAGATCTTTTTGGGAGATACAATCTTTTGAAACTTATCTTAAAAACAGAATTGTCCCAAGGGGTTTGCGAATTAATTTAACCCCTGCAAATAGAATTAGATCCCCCTCTCTTCTCGATAAATGGGAAAAAGAGGCAGTGGATTCTTCATTGAGATTTATGCAGCTTCTATTAGAGGAGGAAAAACTAATCTTCTCAACCACAACTGTAGAGTTACAGGAATCAATTGAAGCTGCCTGCAAATTTTCAAATAATCCTGATTTTGAAAAGAAGGAAGTGGCTTTACAGACTGTAGTGGAAAAATACATTGCACATATTAAAGATAGAAAGCACTTCCAATAGTTTTCGATTATAGTAAAAAAGAGAAACCCCAGAACAATTCTGAAACAGAGATTTCCTCTTCTGAATGGGATAATTCTGATGGTGAGACAGGAAGAACATCTAGATATCCCATTAGAGATGACCAGAGAAAATTTACTACACAGATTAGAAATAAATCAAGGGGCAGACCTCAAAGAAACACTAGAAACAACACAGGAAATGGTGGAGGGAGGGTTATCTCAGGGCACCCCCATCTCCAATCATCTTCTGAGAGGTCGAAAAGACCCCTGTTAGATCAATCCGATAGGATGCAAATTATTAATTTATCTGAGAGACAACTTACAAATATAGAATTGACAGTTGTATGTAAAGGCTTATCCTATATACCCACTCCAGCCTTTGATCCATTTACATGGGTCAAGGATTTGAACTTGTTTTGCCGCAAGCTTAAATGGCGAAAATTTTTTAAACATCATGATAGGAACAGATGTATTGAATTGGGTGTGGATGAAGAAGATCTCCCCACATTTGACATCTTAGGATCATTAATGAATGAAGGTAACAGAATAGAAGGACACGGTCGATTTACAGATCTGAAACCATCGTCGAAAAAAAATCTTCTCCCATTAATGATGACACCACTATTGACACTTTTCTTAAAATTGTGACAAAGGAAATTGGTCAAATCCAGGTTAGCCATAGTAGGAACTACAATCTCTCTAAAGAAGAAGAGGTTGCACTTAAAGCCCTACAAGAAGACACCACAATTGTAGTGAAGCTTTCGGATAAAGGCGGCAATGTGGTGATTCTTCAAAGACAAGCATACATTGAAATGTGTCATGAAATTTTGAATGACCAAACTTGTTATGAGATATTGCCAGGGAACCCCTGAGAAAGGCAACCTTACAACAAATTTTGCTCACCGCTAAGGATAACTTATTAATCAGTGAGCATGAATTTGTATATCTCATACCATCTCACCCGGTGTTAGCCACTTTCTATGCTATACCCAAAATTCATAAGGGAACGACCCCACTCAAAGGCCGTCCCATTGTGTCAGGTATAAATAGTCTAATTCAAAATATTAGTGTGTATGTAGACACAATATTGCGGCTGTTTGTCTATTCCGTACCCTTATACACCAGGGACACCATGGATGTCCTCAGGAGACTGGAGGACGTCCAGGTGACAAAAGAAACGTTTCTGGCTAGTCTGTATGTGGAGGCTCTCTACAGCTCCATTCCCCATGACAGGGGGTGTGGGGCTGTGGAGAGCTTCCTAAAAACCAGAGGTGTACAGTTTGGTGCCCATAATACCTTTATCTTGGATTTGCTCCAATTCCTTCTCACCCACAATTTTTTCTTGTTCAACCGGAGGTTCTTCCACCATCTCAGGGGGGCTGCAATGGGTAGCCCTTGTGCGCCCACCTATGCCAACCTCTTCGTGGGCTGGTGCGAGAGTGAATTAGTGTTCCATGAGGACATGGAAAGATGGACCTCAGCCATATCATTGTGGCTGAGGTACATCGACGATGCACTCATTCTATGGAACAGAACACCTCAAGAGTTTTCTGAATTTGTCTAGATCCTAAATAATAACAACATAGGGATGTTCTTCACTTCTGAGATCAATGAGAATAAAATAACATTTTTGAACTTGAATATTACAAAATCTCCCTCAGGCAGGTTGGAGACGGTAGTGCATAGAAAGCCCACAGCGACAAACAATCTATTAAGATGAGATAGCTGGCACCCGGAACCCCTGAGGTCAGGTATCCCCAAGGGGCAATACCTGCACATGAGACGCAATTGTTTGAACATGAACGATTTTCCGTCTGCCTCCAGAGACCTGTGTGCACGTTTCAAACATCCTGACCAAGTGTTAAAATCGGCATATCAACGCGCTTTAGGTACCAATAGTACTGAATTGCTGAACCCAAGGCAGACAACAGCGACAACGAATGATTGTCATATCATAGCAACATTTGATGGACAATATCGGAAAGTGAGGAACATTCTGGACAAATATTGGAATATACTGCATCTTGATCCTGATACTGGAGATATAGTGCGATTACATCCTCAAATTACTTATAGACAAGGACAAAATCTGAAAGATAAACTCATCCATAGTTTTCTAAGCACACCAACACAAGAAACTTGGTTAACCAACAGAGTCAAGGGCACTTACAAGTGTGGGAATTGTAGGGCATGTGACAATATTGATAAAGGAAAAACATTCAGGAGCACCACCACTGGTAAACAATACACCATGAAATCTTTTATTCATTGTAAGACATACGGGGTGGTGTACTTAGTCACTTGTCCATGCAATTTACAATACATTGGGAAAACTGTCAGACAGTTCAGACAGAGGATACGAGATCATATTAATGTCACAGTCCGGCATGAGGATACACCTATTGCAAGACATATGTGGGATAAACACAATGGGGATACGACAAATCTGAAATTTCAGGGGATTGAGGTTGTCCAGCCACCTCCATGGGGGGGTGGGGGGGTGGAGGAAATTTCGATCAAATAATCCTAAAACGTGAAGCTAGATGGATATATATAATGAAAACCTTACAACCAGTAGGTTTAAATGAATCCATTTCTTACAATTGCTTCATTGATTAATTTTGGATTACTGCCATATTCATTTGATATATGAGAGTAGTTGTACATGTTTCTTATAAAAAGCTGTAACCTTGGATTCGTATTGTAAACGTTTGGATAATTATCTGTAAAGTTGCCCTATATATACATTTCAGTTTTAGGATATGCTCACTCACTGATACATTATCTTCATTTAACAATGTCTGAGTGTCAGTCTTATAGTTGTAGTTTCGACAGTATAGATAGCTGCTTGAAATTTCCCCAACAGCATCAGACAGTAGTACCAATGCACACTGTTAGAAGGCGGGGTCAGATGATATGCCGGGAACACCCATATAGCAGCATCATATGAATGATGCAGCACGATTGGTGTTACTCCCCCCATGGGAGGAGCTTCCTCCTTATAGATCCAGAGGATAGTGGCTCATGTCTGCGGCCATACACCAGTGCTGACTTAGCACTTGCAGATATGTGACATTGCTTCAAACGCTGTTTTTACAGTGATTAGACTCATCTATCTCTAGGCATGTGAAAGGGAACGGATATTTATCAAACGTTGTTTTCATAGCTATCCCCCTTTCTCTTTGAAGCTAGGCAGCGAAGGGAGAGGCAGTATACATGCTGATATCAGAGCTAAACTTCACCTCCCCCGCTGTCAGCTGTGTTAGTAGCAGGCACCTTATTCACTATTTGGGAGGAGAGCTCCACGAGATGGAAGCACCTCGACACAGTGAATAGTTAATGCACTTTCCTGCCCCTGTACTTAGATAGTGAAAGGAGAGGCAGTATGCACACTGATACCGGAGCTAAACTTCACTTCTCCCGCTATCAGCTGTGATTTACTAGCAGGCACATTATTTACCATCTGTGAGGAGAACTCCAGGAGATAGGAGTACCTCACTACAGTACATGGTTAAAGCTTTTTATTACCTCTGATGAACCTCTCTGTGAACAGTGAGGGGAGAAACGCGCATTTAAAAGTGTTCTTTCAGGCAAACCTTACAGAACGCAGACAGGACAAACAACAACAAAAGGAAGGTCAGCTAGCCAAGGGGTCGGCAACAGGCGAGCAACGTAGTACAGAATCAAAATCTAAGAAAATAGTAAAAGTTAAAGCCAGAGGTCAGGAATAAGAATACAAGTAACCAAACAGCAAGAGTAAATAGCCAGCACGCACAAGGCAATAGGAAGCGCCAATGTGAATGTGAGCAAACAATAAATAGGAAGGAAGAACCCGCCTCAGACTTGATAGTAGGGTAGGCTGTCAATCACACAGGTAAGGCTAAAAGTAACTATTAGAGGAGCAGAGGGAAAGCAAGGTGAAGGAGATAGGTGTGGCGGAAAATCAATTAAGGAGGTGAGGGAATAGGACAGTGTTCAGACAATACAAGAAAAACCCAAAGGAAGGAATCACAACCAGACATGCCTCCTGCGCCACAGCATGCGCCCAGAGGATGGCGCCAAAGCCCGAATGGGCAAGGATGTTACAGTACCCCCCTTTTACGAGAGGCCTCTGGACCCTTGCCAGATAGACCAGGTTTCGAGGGGTTCTGGCGATGAAAGAGGTTAATCAAACATGGTGCATGCAGGTCCCTGCCAGAAACCCACGTCTGCTCCTCTGGGCCATAACCCTTCCAGTGCACGAGGTACTGGACAGAATTCTGCAGTTGACGGGAATCCAGAATTTTTTCTACCTCATATTCTAGTTCCCCTTGGACCACCACAGGCGCAGGTGGACTGGATGAAGTAAGGACAGGAGAGATATACTTCTTCAAAAATGACTTGTGGAAGACGTTGTGGATATGGAAAGAACTTGGAAGTTGTAATTTAAAAGAGACTGGGTTTATGAGTTCAGTGATGACATAGGGACCAATGTACCGTGATGCAAATTTCACAGAAGGAACTCTAAGGGGCAGATTCCTAGTGAACAACCAGACTCGATCTCCCACCCTGTATTCAGGACCAGGTAAGCGTCTTTTATTTGGCTGCCGTTTTTGATACTGTTGGGCTTTTACCAGGCTAAGGAGGCCTGGGTTCAGACTGTTCACAGTCATTGATAAGTCAGTTCGGAAGTGGGATTAACGGACTCGGTGCTACGGAGAAGAGGAGTATCTGGGGTTAAAACCATAGTTGCAATAAAACGGAAACATTTTAGTGGTGACGTTAACCCTGTTTATTGCAAACTCTGCCAGGGGGAGAAAGGTTCTCCATTTTTCTTGAGCATTGGACACAAAAAACCTTAAGTATTGCTCCAAAGTTTGGTTGAATCTCTGACCATTGGTCTCAGGATGGAACGCGGAAGAGAAAGACAGAGAGACCCCCAGACGACCACAAAATTCCTTCCAGAATCTAGAGAAAAATTGTACACCCCGATCAGATATAATATTTTCCAGTACACCATGCAATCAGAGTATAATTAATAAAGAGCAAGGCTAGACGTGGAGCACTTGGAATTTTCTTTAGGGTTACAAAATGGCACATTTTGGAGAATCTATCCACAACCACCCAAATCACAGTCTTTCCTTGGGAACGGGGCAAATCAGTAATAAAGTCCATTGACAGATGGGGCCACGGTTTCTTAGGTATAGGAAGAGCATGAAGAAGGCCCTCGGGAAATCTCCTAGGAGTCTTCATCCTAGAACATGTCTAACAGGCAGAAACAAATTGACATACGTCTCGAGACCAGGAAGGCCACCAGTAAGAGCGGGAGAGAAGGTATTTAGTCCCAGCAAAGCCGGGATGTCCCGTTAAGGTAGAACAATGAATTTCCTCCAAAACACAAAGACGAAGATTTGGAAGTGCAAATAGTTTCCCAGTGGGAGTATTTCTGGTAGCAAGATCTTGCGAATTAACAACTAAAGTAGCAAGATCAGGAGTAACAGTGGCAAGAACCACTCCAGGGGACAAGATTTTATCTGGGACATCCTTAGGGGCATCGCTGGGACCAAAACTGCGAGATAGGGCATCTGCCCGTACATTTTTAGTTCCTGGACGATAAGTCACCACAAAATTAAAACGTGTGAAGAATATTGCCCAGCGGCCCTGCCTGGGAGACAGTTGCTTAGCGCTGTCCACATACAGTAGGTTCTTATGATCAGTAAATACTGTGATCTGGTGTTTGGCCCCCTTGATCGGCTATTTAATGGCTAGGAGTTCTCGATTACCAATATCGTAGTTGCGCTGCACAGGAGAGAATTTCCTTGAGAAGAAGGCCACAGGTTGCAAAAACGTAAAGTTTTCAGAGCCCTGAGACAACACGTCACCAACCCCCACTTCAGAGGCATCAACCTCAATAACAAATGGGCAATCATAGGCTGGTGGTGCTAATACAGGAGCCTCAACAAAACCTTTCTTGAGATATACAAATGCCTGTTCAGCTTCCGGAGTCCAATAGGTCAGATCAGCACCTTTCTTTGTGAGATCCGTCAAACGGCTTCACTATAGTAGAGAAATTCTTAATAAATTTTTCGATAATAGTTGGAGAAACACAATAAATGCTGTAGGGCCTTAAGGTTGGGTGGGCGTTCCCAGTTATTAATAGCCGTGACTTTTAGTGGATCCATACAAAAAGAGTTGGAAGTAATGACGTGACCGAGGAAGGTGACCCTTTGGACTCCGAACAGGCACTTGGACAGTTTGGCAAAGAGACTGTTTTGATGCAACAGTAGCAAAACACTCCTAACATGCTCAATATGCGTGGCCCAATCAGGAGAGAACACCAGAATGTCATCCAGGTAGACAACCACGTAACGGCCGAGCAAAGTCTCTAAAGATATCATTAACAAAATGTTGAAAAACTGCAGGTGCATTACACAACCCGAAAGGCATTACGAAATATTCAAAGTGACCTTCTGGGGTGTTAAAGGCGGTCTTCCATTCATCTCCTTCTCTGATCCGGATCAGATTGTATGCCCCGCGGAGGTCAATTTTAGAAAACCAGCGGGCACCCACAATCTGATGAAAAAGATCAGGGATCAGAGGAAGAGGGTACTGATTTTTAACCATAATTTTATTTAATTCTTGATAATCAATGCATGGCCGCAATTCGCCATCTTTCTTTTTAACAAAAAAAGAACCCAGCCCCCATGGGAGACTTAGATGGATGGATGTGACCTTTAAGAAGACTATCCTGAATGTATTCCCACATAGACTCACGCTCTGGAGCAGAAAGATTGAAGATCCTTCCCTTAGGGTATTTGGGCTTGAGAAGGAGTTCATTCACACAATCGTAAGGTCTATGTGGGGGTAAAACTTCAGCAGATTTAGGATCAAATACATCATGAAAATCAGACAAAAATTCTGGTACAACCATCACTGAGACAATCAGAGGAATGCAAAGCTATGCAATGGGAGGAGAACTGATTCCCCCATTTCACCAACTCTTTTTTGGACCAATCAAAGGTAGGGTTATGGAAGTCTAGCCAGGAAAGCCCCAAAATAATATCAGACAAGAGATCCTCCATAATAAAAAAACTTATGACCTCAGTATGTATTGAGCCCACTTGCAAAGAGAGTAAGGGGGCTTTAAAACAGATTTTACCCCTGGCCAGTGGAGTAAAATCCGCCCCAGTAACCAACAGAGATGTATCTAATGTCACAAGTTCAATGCGCCGCAGCATGCGCCCGGAGGATGGCGCCAAAACCTGGATGGGCAAGGATGTTACATCTAAGTTGATTTCTATGTAATCTGGGAAACCTGACTCATCCTTAAATAAATTATGATCAACCAATGTTGATAAATTTAGAATTAATCATCTCCAATTCCAGGCATTGTAGCAGTATGTTAAAGTATGTTACACTTACATGTGCTAATGATGGTGTAATTAAAGCTCCAGAGTCTGCACCATTACTGCGCTGTACATGTACAGCAGGTTGCTGAATACACTTTCTGACAGTGCCATATATGCAGCCAGTTAAATAACATACAGTAATAACATAATTTACACCATGTACCATATACATAAACACTAAATGCTTCATTTCATGTATTTAATTATACTCTTGCACATTAAAAGTTATGTTTGGTTCTCTCTACATACTGTATTTTTTGAACTATAAGACACACTTTTTTTTCCGCCAAATTTGATAGGAAAATGGGGTTTCCTGCAGCAGGAGGAGTGGGGCGATGCTGCGGGCCCTGGGTTTGGAGGAGAGAGTGTCACGGCAGTGCGAACCCATCCCGACATCCGCCGTGCTATTACAGCGGATGCCGGGTCTGTAAAAATGATGGGGGCCGCTCGGCTGCATAGTAGTCGCCATACCTACCTTGTCTCCACTGTAATGCACAGCGGAGACCCGGAGCTAATACCCGCAATCAGAGTCCTCTCTGATCATGGGCATTACTACCTATGAGCCCCTCCCCAAAGTTAAGAAAATGCCCCTGGTACCTTTTCTGTTGCAGGTCAGCTCCCACAGGGTGAGATCTGTTCCTGTGACAGCCAGGAGTCTTAAGAAGTCTCCCAGGCTTGTCATAGGAATATTACTATTGAGGCTGGTCTATGACCTGCCTCAATAGTAATGTAGAGACTCTCCCATAGACTGCAATACAGTTGTATATGTGACTTGCAATCAAATGATTAGTAAATAGGAAAAAAAAAAAGTTTTAAAAAAAATATTTAAAAAAAATAAAAGTTCTAAATCACCCCCTTTCCCTAGAATACATATAAAAGTAGAAAATTACTGTGAAACACATACACATTAGGTATTCCTGTGTTCGAAAAATGCCCAGCCTACAAACTTATAAAAATATTTTTCCCATAGGGTGAACGTTGCAGAGGGAAAAAAAAATCTAAAGTGCCGAACTGCCGTTTTTTAACAGTTTCGCCTCTGATTTGAATAAAAACTGATCAAAGCAATAGACATTCCCCAAAATGATATAGTAAAAAAGTACACCTGGCCCCGCAAAAAAAGATGCCCTTATGCATCCCCGTACAGCTGCAGGGCCACCTGTCAATGTGGCCTTGCAGCCGTTGCAAAACTACAACTCCCATATGTTACTAAATATTTTACCACTTTTTTTTTGCTTCAAAATTTTTTTCCCTATTTTCCTCCTCTAAAACCTAGGTGCTTAGTCTATAGTCTGAAACATACGGTATTGTGCACTGAAGAATATAACACCATTAATCAATTAATATTATTACCAAGCATATAATTAATATGCAGCATATCATTCAGCACTTGTGACTGATGAAGGCTAGAAACCTAAGGTCTTCACACTTATTTTTCTAGTATTAAGATGTGGTAACTCTACAGTTTTGCTCATTACATCCTGGAAAAGGATGTGGGTTTTGTTCTATTTTTTATCACAGTCACTTCTGCTAAGTGTCTTCTTAAACAAGAATTACAATTTACGTTCATTTCTTAGAATCTTTAAATTTATTATTAACATCAGAATATGGTCAGATTTGTAGATGTCTAAAGTTGGATTGGAGTTCTGAATAGCTGTTTAATATATTTTACAATTAACATTTTCTGAGTGTAGATTGTATAATGTCATTCAGGGTATGTGTCATTTTAATAAAATTATACATATCAGTACATTAATATAATGAAACATTATTTGAATTACATATATCAATAGATGTGGAGGAGGACTTGTAAATCTGGGTATCTGCAAAGCTGGAAAGTGGTGGGAAGATGTAAGAATTTGCTTGGCAAGTAAACACCACTTACAGTATGTTTACACTGAGTTATAACATTTTTAATGATTATACAAGCCAATGTAGTTTTGTAATAAGATATGATATTCAGTTTTATGACCAGACCACTGCTGAGCACTGAATGGAGTTTTGCAAGAGATGGTAAGTACTCTACAAGTTGAGAAAGCATAAATACTTTGCTCATGTCACCAGAATACCATTAGTATATATTCAAAAATAACTGCCATACTGAAGATAAACTGAAGTTTTCTGCAAAACTTAACCTCCTTTTTCAGTTAAGGTATAAAAATATCTTTTTGGCACCTAAAAACCATCAGCAAGCTACTTCTGGTGGATCTATTATTATTTTTATTGGTCTCAGTTAAAAGGGTATTCTTGGTGTTTCGAGTTATAACCATCTACAGGATAGGGTGTAATTTGCCAATCAATTTCAGCTGCTGCAACCCCATCAATCACAACAACTGAGGTCTCCTTCCGCTGTCTGAATGGAGCAATGGGTTGAGCATGAGCACTGCGACTCCATTCTTTATGGGACTGCCAAGGATAGCTGACTACTCACTTAGTTATCTCTGGCAGTTCCACTGAAGTAGGGCTGGTGATAGGGGAGAAACTGGGCAATTGCCCAGGTCTCCTAAGGCCAAAGGGGTCCCCTGCCTTCAGTGCCACCTCTGCTGTTTAGCTTCCCAACAGTCCATGGAAAAGAGCAAGCACGGGGTGGGTAGCTACAGCAGAGAGGAGACACTCCACTAGTGGCGGGAGCAGGACAAACACCAGCTTACATGATGATGAGCAGAGTAGAGAACGGTAGATTGTAGTTCTACCTCAATTCCAGTCCAGCAAGGGGTGCAATACACTTGAGGACTATAGACTACTACCTGTGCTGTCATCAGGACGTAATGTAATCCGCAGAAAACCAAAGAAAAAAAGATGCAGGTCTTCAAAAGATGCACAACCCAAATAATGAAAAAAATAAGTAAATCTTTATTGAGCATGTATTGTAAAAAATTTTTAAAAACATTTAAAAACAAACAGAGGAGCCCATGTTAGGGTAGGGAAATAAATTTGGGTCTATAATAATATATATCTGAATGTGCACTGTTTGCTAGATAAAGTGTGAATATGGCTCTCCCTCAAGTGCTGTCCCTATAATATAATAGTAATTACAAATATGCCATCTGAAAAATATAAAAAGGAAAAAACAAGAAAAAAAAATACAGTAATAAATACATCTAAATAGTGCATGAAATAACCAGAATTGCTGAAGAGACAAATATATCAGCTGTGCAATAATGAAATACAAACAGTGAAAACTTATCTAGCAAGGTGCATGTGATATATGCACAGAGTTACATAACAACAGAGCAAAAAACAGAGCAATAAAAAGGACCCATTATAACACAAATCATATGGTATTAGAACATACCCATATGAGACTCCATGAACAGTCACCCACACGTATCGCCCATGCAAGGGATTCCTCAGGGGATAACAACAGTAAATTATACCATGCTAAATCTTTATATATGAAAGGAGTAATGGCAACAAGGTGTGTTAATTGCTGCAAGTCTCTACTAACTGAGCATGCATGTGAACTGCGCGATCTTGAGGGAAAAGTTACCCTCAATAATAATATATGCTATTAAAGCAATTTGCCAGATACCTACTAGCACTCTGTACATACAAGCAATTAGATCTTCTCTATATAAGGTTTACAACTAACACTCTATCTACTAGCGCTATTTATGCATAGAAGCTTAAGATCTCTAATAAATAAGATTTGCAGCAAATAATAATATCAATAAGTTCTCCACTGATGAGACAGCACAATACCACATTGCCGTTTACAATATTAAACAATAAAAAAAAAACAAAACAAAAAAAAAAACCTACAGACACACTACATGGATATCCTCAGTAATGAAAACAACCTTGATAAAGATCCAAAGTCAATTGAAGGAAAGTAAATACTCTGCAAGGCTGATTGAGGTCCAGAGATCATTAAAGTCCAGGATTGATATCTATGAAGGAATAAGTATTCCACATAGTTTTTGCCTGTTAAATCCCCCCCCCCCCCGCTACTTCCTATCTGTCTGTCGGCTATCAAAGTAATGCCTCTTACCTTGGAACATTCCTGTACATGTTGTATTTGTATTTGTATCTGCTTATCTTTGCTGCTGTAACACACTGAATTTCTCCATTGTGGGACTATTAAAGGACTATTATTATTATTATTATTATTATTAGTTGTTTGAAGATTAGGCCGTAAGTGACAAACGTTTCACCATTTGGAACTATGTTTTTTGAGTGGGTTCAATACGCCATCTTTGTAGTGATGTAGAAAATTAGAGAAGATGTGGATGTCTACAAGTGTTCTTCTGTTTTGCAGTGGAGCTTGTAGATGCATCAAATCCGACAAAGAGGACAATCTTGGAAAAATAATAATAAAAAAAAAAAATTATATAGCTGTTAAACACAACAACATAAATGGGGAAAAAAAACACACCACACCCTACCCCAATGTATGTAGTAGTTAAAAATGAAGGAATGTATATGCATATATACACTATATATGTATATATATATATATATATATATATATATATATATACACTGTATATACACACACACACATATGTAAAAATAAAACACATTTATCATAGTGAATCAAAAGTGCAGCAAGGGGTGCAGTACACTTGAGGACTACATATTACCTGTGCTGTCATCAGGACGTAATGTAATCCGCAATTCACAATATTCTGATATCAGAAGGAATCTCAGGATACAGTACAGACAGTTTGCTTGCAGCAGGTACACCATGCATTGAGGTTGGGCTGGTATCTCAATATTGTTTTAATATCTTATGGTCTGGCCTGGGTGTGAGTACTTGCCCCTAAGATTAGAGCAACCTAATAAAATTAAGTCAGGTCAGGTTCACATCCGTTTCCCTCCGCAAAAGCCTTCAGTGAGGCACCTGGGCAATTACAACTGAGACCTAGGGAATTGCCCAGTTTTTCCTCACTGAAGGCTTTAGCGGAGGGAAAAGGATGTGAAACTGACCTGACTTAATTTTATTAGGTTGCTCTAATCTTAGGGGCAAGTACTCAAACCCAGGCCAGACCATAGGCTATTAAAACAATATTGAGATCCCAGCCCAACCTCAATGCATGGTGTACCTGCTGCAAGTAAACTGTCTGTACTGTATCCTGAGATTCCTTCTGATATCAGAATATTGTGAACGGCTGATATCAGCTGAAAGCTTTAGTGGAGGAAAAAAAATGTGAACCTGACCTTACTTAATTTTATTAGGTTGCTCTAATCTTAGGGGCAAGTACTCACACCCAGGCCAGACCATAAGATATTAAAACAATATTGAGATACCAGCCCAACCTCAATGCATGGTGTACCTACTGCAAGCAAACTGTCTGTACTGTATCCTGAGATTCCTTCTGATATCAGAATATTGTGAACAGCTGATATATATTTGGATACCAAAAACAGAATGCTGTAGCATAGAGAAAAACAAGATATGATCATTGCCTTAAAATAAAAGCATACTTAAGGCTGAGGCCCCATGTTGTGGAAACACAGCTTTTTATGTTGCAGATTTTGCTACGTTTTTTTGAGCCAAAGCCAGGTGTGGATTGAGCAGAAAGTAGAAGTATAAGAACTTCCTATATATTTCCCATTCCTTTTGTAGCCATTCTTGGCTTTGGCTCAAAAAAACACAGCAAAATCTGCAACAAAAAAAGCTGCGTTTCTGCAACGTGGGGTCTCAGCCTAAGGGGGGAATTAACCAAGACTAGTGTTTTTTAGACCATTCTGGGATTCACAAGCCTAGCCTTAAATCTTTGACAACTCATAGCTGGTGTACATTTCAATCACAATTTATGCCAGAAAACTGGCATAAACATTGATAAGTCTGCAAGAGCTGATTGCCTTGCACCGAACCCGCACTCCGCCAAACCCTCTTTTTACAAAGTGGTAATGGTAAAGTAAAAACACCATTTACAACAAATTTTTATCACAAATATTGTCACAAACCATGATGCACATACAAATCACAAATAAGTACAAATCACAAACTACTGTAAATACAAATCACAAACCATAGTTTGCAAGTTTTTGCAACAGAAAACTGGCATAAGGGGATAATAAATTCTTCCCTGTATCTTACTGGATAAACCACTACTACAACTTTGGTGTGTAAGGCTATGTTTACAACTAAGCTGCTCTTTTTAGTTTTTCTGTTATAGAAACAGAAAAACTAAAAACTAAAATGTCACTGATAGAATAATATATTGGTAACATGTTGAGTTTCCATAGTTTTTTGTTGAATTTGGGGAACCATTTGTAGTTTTATCCAGGGCTATACTTTATCTAAAACGGGCCCTGCATAGAAGCATACTTCAACTACATATGTTCTAAATCATTACCTGTAATCCATAATCAACATTTACAGAAATAAAACACTTGAAATAGAATACTCTGTGTGTAAAGAATCTAGAAAATATAGGAGGTCACTTTTTTAATTTAATTACTGAAAAGTTTCAAAGATATTCTAATTTATTGAGATGCACCTGTAGTAGGGGGAAATATAAAGTGTTTTAAATGAGCAGAGTTTACCAGCAGATCTATCCTATGGTTTAAATTTATCACCTACACTTTTAATAAATATTAATGAAGTTATATTTTATTTACAGAGATAGATAATAAACAATATTGTTGCTAGTAGAGGGTTTAGAAGTTGGCAATAGGCAAATTATAATAGGACTGTGATAAACCTGACCCATTTTCAGACTGCCTGTTTGCATTGTCTAACTCCAAGTAATTGTGGACCAATAATATCACAGTAAAAAATACATGCAGAAAGCTGAATATATCTAATTTGGATATTACGCTTTACGGTTGTATAACAAAGTATCTGTGGGTGCTTGGTTATGCCTAAATAAACCGCACTATTCCACTGAGAGCAACCCTGCTTATTCTGAGCCCACTTCTTTCTAAGCTAACAGAATGTAACTGAATATACTCAAAAATATCACATTAAACACATAACTTTACCAGGGAATACAAATATCTATAATCTTGTTTCTTACATACTATTACATTTAAACACATTTATCCATGGTGACAGATGCACTTTAAAATGAAATTACTGGGTTAACTGTAAGGAAAAGATGGAAGTGTTCCTGTCTGATGAATTCTTTACCGCCTGTGACCACATGTGAATACATTTTATTTCTACCCATTTATCACTTTTATGTAGTTTAATAGTTACAAGGAAAACATACAATGAACTCAGTATAAATAAACAGGGATACTCCACAGCCCCTAGTATGGCACCTTAGAGGTACAGCTGTATTATTCACAGGATTTTATATTCACATAGCAAACACTACAGGAACATAAAATAGAGTTCTGGTTTGGAGACGCTTTTAAGATGTACAAAGCAGGCAACTGGTGTATATTGATTTCCCTGATGTAAACTTTGTGGCTTAAAATGTGGCACTTTATTTTTACATAGTATTTTTCCTCATACAATGAAATATCTGTAATAAAATATTGTTAAAGCAACAGTATGGTAATTTTTTTTTCTTTCATGTAAATGAATGTAACTATTCCCCCAAGATATATAATTCAGCCAGTAGGGACTGCTTCACTTAAATGGGTTGTTCAGTTTCAAGAAATAAAGTTTATTGTTTGTATAATAAAAGTTAATCATTTCTTTCCAACATACTTTCTGTGTCAATTCTTCACAGTTTTCTACTTGTCATCCATTGTTTAGTTCCAGTGGATAAAAATCAGTCCATGGTCATGTGATATACAGTCCATGGTCATGTGATGAACATACAGGTGCACAGCTCGTAACCAGGCAGCTGTGCACCTGTGTGTCCATCACATGACCATGGACTGTACGTCACATGATCATGGACTGATTTTTATCCACTGAAAATAAATAAAGAATGAGAGTAAGCACCGGTGCGTCTGCCATCTCCATGCAGCCTGCAAATTACTGAAAACCGGTCTGATGTGGGGGCAGTGATGTCCAGCCTACCCAGGACCCCTTCTCCTCTGGTGGCTCACCGACCCTATGGGGCATCACCAGGCTGGCAATCCCTAGACCTACCGTCACCATAGCCGCATTCTCTGTCCTAACGGCTTCCATCCCACTTAGGAGACAGGGCTTAGCAATGGTACCATGGAGATGCTCTTTGTAAGAGCTCTGTGACCATGTGTGTATTCAACCTACTACCCTCAGTCTTCCCTCTCCGGGATATGCCCAGGAGACGTACTAACAACTCTGCTGGTCTTCCCCGCACCCTGGCCAATCGTTCAGCCGCTAACCATCTATCTCCAGGTACCTTTCCCATTCCAGTGTTTCGGCTGCATCATCTGGCACTGAAGGCATGGCAACACCATCGCCTGCACTACACCTCTCGCAGAAGGCGCACTCCTCCACTGATGTGGGGTCTAGAATCCCAAAAGGGTCCCTGATCCACCTGCTCCTACGCAGGTCTTTCCTGACGATCCCGGTTTGACTACACCCACTCTCCAGTGCCAAGAAGTTCAAGTGGTGCCAGCTGATTTACAACTACTACAACACCTCATACAGGCCCTCCCTACCAAACAGAATTTGGATGGTGTAGTCTCCCACCTGGAACAGGCCCACACTCAGGCATTGGACACTGTCAAAGCAGAGGTGTCTCAAATCAGCATTAGGGCTGATACCACTGATCAGTTGGTCTCCGAGCTTGACAGCAGACTCATTGCACTGGAATGGTCCCAAAACTGCTCTATTGTCCACCTCCAGAATATTACACT
The DNA here is from genome assembly GCA_947044405.1 of Leptodactylus fallax. Lineage (NCBI taxonomy): Eukaryota > Metazoa > Chordata > Amphibia > Anura > Leptodactylidae > Leptodactylus > Leptodactylus fallax. Next base: position 367,136 of record CAMRHE010000011.1, on the reverse strand, counting down.
TCAACTCGATGATCAGGAGAATCAAGAAAGAAGAAATAATGTCCGCTTACGAGGCATTCCTGAAAAGGATGCTCTGGATGATCTACCCGCCAACACTATCAACACTATCTTCAACCTGGTGACACAGTACCCCCTGGATGCCACATATATGTTTGATACGGTGCATAGAGTTCAACGTTACGGCCCGCTTGACCCAGCTAATCCTGGGGATGTCTTGTGCTGTCTGCTCTATTACTCTGAGAAAGAACACATTTTGAGATGAGCATGGTCTGTGGGCCCTGTACCCTTTGAGGACACTAAAATAAGTCTCTTCTGGATGTGTCTATGCACAAGATAGCTATGTGGCATACCCTACAACATCTCCTCAGCCTCATTAAAGACTGTGGTGGGACATCCTTTCCATCTGATTGTCCATAAAGGCCCTGCCTCCCTACTGCTGTGCTCCCCTCCTGATCTCCCAGGGCTGTACTCCTTCCTGAACACCAAACCCATTGAGATTCAGAACTGGCTCGCATTGGATAACAGCCAACAGCTCCCTCAGAGGTGATGCCGCATATCCTGGTGTACGCCTTCTGCTCCGATCCAAGATGGGTCCCCACCATCACAAACCTCCTGGAGAAAATATGCAGCGACCATCACCAGTTCAGCCTGACCTATCCCACCACCTTCCTATTGAAGTGTGACAGCTCCCAGTGTCTTATTGACTTATAGTCTTAGTGATTGGTTCCCGCTATTCTACTTGCCAAAGCATACAAATCCCTACTATGGACGATAGCAGGTTCTATTATACTGCTTTGTTGACCTAACCCCTAGGTCTGTTGTAACATTCCTTGCCATACCGATCAGTCCGACCTAATACTACATCTCCCTAGAGGGCCTAGTTCATGTGACTTTTTGTTCCTCCTATTACTACTTAACTTCACACCTTATCCGTATCCCTATCCCTTAAGGGTCTAAACGCCGTGACATCGGTTAGGGCATAGTTGCCCCTCCCCCTAGTGTTATAGCGCCACCAGTCTAATACTCAGACCCACTCCTACATATCACTATTTTATTATATTATTTAGTTATACACTTTGTGGCTTAGAGGGACTGTGATGCTGGTGCTCTATCAGATGCTGGAACCCCTCCATATAGTCTCCTGCAATCCAGTGCTTGCAAGTCCCACTAGATTTTTCTTGTACGACGTTTGCACGCTATGTTTTATGATGTTCTAGACCTTGGACTTATCTGTTCATCCTGTGCCCCCTCCCTACTCCCATTGTTGGCGGTTCGGGAGTGTGGGATGGTTCTACTTTCCTACACTCGTGGTCCCCATGTGCTCAACCCCTTGCTTTCCCCTCTTTCTTCTCCCTCTTCTGTTCGAGGAACTGCCTCTCTCCATCTGAGGAGTTCTGACTTTAGTCTATACCTTGTATTTTTTCTGTCTTGCTCCCTTCCTTCACCTCTTCTCACTCCCTCCACACTTTATTCCCTTTTTCCTACTCTCTTCCTTGTCCATCTTGATCTTCCTCCTCTCTACCTCTTCTCCCCCTTTTTTCCTTCTCTCCCCTTTTTTTTTCCTTCTCTCCCCTTCTTCCCCTTTCTCTTAATTGGTGAGAGACTGTCTGTGTGGTCCAACCTGAATAATCGGTGATGACGACACCCAGTTTACAGACTTGTGGTGAGATCTCTCAATGTGAGGGGGCTACACAGTCCTGAGAAGTGCTCTATTCTCTTCAACTTACTTAAAGGGAAGCGACTACACATCATGTTCCTGCACAAAACTAATTTCTGCTGTCATAAACGATTTAAACGTTCCAGTGCCTGGTTCCCTCATGCTTGTCATAGCCCTTCACCTGACCCTAAATCCAGTATCCAGTATCTCTCAATCTCTGCACTGGGAGCATTTGGAGACTCGCACTGATGGAGAGGGCGGACTACTTATGTTGAAGGGATGTACTGCATCTCAGATGTATACCTTTGCTTCATTCTACCTCCCCAACACTGGGCAGGAACATGCTCTTGGCTCCTATTTAGAGATGCTTGACGGTTTTGCATAGGAGTTCCTGGTAGTTGGGGGTGATGCAAAAAGAATATTGGAAAATTGAAAAACGTTTCAGTGTACAAAAATAACATTTGTTTGTTAGAATTGGACAACACCTTTAAGTTCTCCACAAAGGTTTAGGGGGGGTAGAAATATTATATTCAGTGCTGATGACTAGACATATTGCTGTCATACAGTTATAACAAAGAAGATGGCAGTGCACTTTCCCTGACTGCATATACTCATCATCTCTCATCATCTTATGTAGGTGAATAGAGGGAATGATAATCACGCTGACCTCTCAGAAAGCAGAGATGGTACTAAAATCAAGATTATGTCTGACAGAAGCAGACTGGCTGCTAAACTGCAAGGGTATGAGCGCAATACACATAAATGAAATCCAGAGTGTGACAATCAGATGAGGGGTGAAGCAATGGAAAAAGGTGTTTTTAATGGAGTTGGTACTATGATTCCTGTGAGGCCCAACCAGGGCCGGTTTTAGACAAAGTGTGGCCCTGGGCAAAATTAAAAGTGGGGTCCCAAATTCTCACATATTAATCCAACAAAACAAATGCATTCAGTTGGTACACACTGTGCAGAGTACTGCTGAATTGATTTCTAGTATTAGGGTATCCGCTAGGCTCTAATAAGACTTATATCTTTATTGAATAATAATGCTATACAAAAACCAAATGTAACTATTATGTCCATATTGTTATGGAACAAAGCACACCATGCACTAATGTTATCAATAATACCTCTATACAAGGCCGGGTTTCTGCCCAAAAAATGCGGAGAAAAAATCCCTGCTTGCAGGACTTTTCTCATCGCATTTTTTAAGCGGATTCGGGAACGGAAACCCGAACGTAGAATGAGCGCTAGTGTGAACATAGTCTTAATAATACCACCATACTGTTACTGCCACTATACAAAAACCAATATTTCCACAATACAGTGACAGATACCTCTTCTACACAGATGCTCTGTTGCCCCTAATAACATATAATGCCAGATAGTACCTCATATTTTGCCCAAAACATTAGTCGTGCTGTAGACAGTAGTAATATGCCACAGTAATAGTGCCAACTTTTGTACTCAATAGAATAATGGTGACCACAAACTTTTATCCTAATCAAATTTGATTATATAATTAATGCCTCCCATGGTATTAAAGCTCCCCTCTGTGACCCTACACAGTAATGATGCCCATAGTAATAATTCCCACCGTCATGCCCCTGCAGAGTAATATTGCCCCTCTCTGCCCAATACACACTAACAATGCCCACCTGTGTGTCCTTTACAAAATAATTAAGGTGGGCATTATTATTATGTGGGGGCAAAAAATTGATTATTACTGCTTTGGGGCAGAAAGGGGATATTATTATTGTTAATAAGTCACCCTTTTTGTAAAATCTTTGTTCCTCCAAAGAATAATAATGATCCACTTTGTGCCACCTAATAGGTAATAGTGTCTCCTCTTAGATTACAGCTTATCAACTATAGTACCTTTTTGTTATAGAGCCCCCTTATTAGTTCTAGTTCCCCCTTATTATAAGTGCCCCCTTATTAGTTCCCCCATATTATAGTACCTACTTATTAGTTCCCCTCTCTATAGTGCCCCCTTATTATGGTGCCCTTATTAGTTCCCCCTTACTATAGTGCCTTCTTATTAATTCCCCTTATTATATTGCCACCTTATTAATTCTAGTCTCTCCTTTTTTCCTTATTATAGTTTCCCCTTCAGTTCTAGTACCCCCCTTATTATAGTGCCTCTTATTAGTTACAGCACCCCTTTTCAGCTTTAATTCCCCTTTGTCCTCCAGAAAAATAATAAAAATCTTATACTCACCTAACCTGATCCTGTAACAACTGAAGCTGATGAAGTCTCCCCTGCTCCAGAAGAGGTCTGGAACAGGCTGTGATGCTGTGACGTCATCGCGCGGCCTGAGTCAAGACGTTAGGTGCGCACTATACTGTGGCTTACAGTATGACAGAGCAGGGCCATTTTAACACATTGGTGGGCCCAGTGCAAAGGTCTCATAAATGGCCCCCCCATCACCACCCACTATTATACCCATCTGAAAGCTGCCAAAGACTTGGATTTTATACGGTGACATTCAGTGGGTGAAAATGTGTTATCTGACTGATGGAACTTTCCACCTGTCAGAAATGTTTTATACATTCATCTCTAGTAATAATCGTTATTGCTATTATTTTAGCGTGTAACGGATATCACTAGAGAGGCAGTCGGCGTATTTTACTCTATAAAGATCAGGTATCGACAGGACAGGGACAGCGAAAAAATGTAAACTTTATTGATGACTTTGTGTGTTTGGTGTAACTCTTTTGGCGCTGCGAGCTGGACGATGGTAAACGTCTGGGTCACAGCACCAATAAACTTTCTGATTATGTTATGTTCAGAGGGGTATTACATAAAATACCCCTGTGATTAGACTATGCGCACCGCAGCAAATTTAGCTCCACCCACTTCTACGTTGATTTCACCCATTCTCATCCATTTTTCTATGTGCTCCCACACAGTATAATCCTCCTACAGTCACCCTAACATTATAAGCCCCCACATTATAATGTTTCCCTCCAATTGCCCCACAGTATGAAGTCCCCTCTCCTGGTGCCCCAGTTTCAGCTGGGGTAAACTAGAGGGGGACATTAAACTGGGGCAGCTGGAGAGGGACATTAGATCATAGGGTTAGTTGTATGGGGACATTAAACTGGGGGCTGCTGGAGGGGGATATTAAACTGGGGGCAACTAGAGGCAGATATGTCCCCCTCCAGCTTCTCCCATGGTTTAATGTCCTCCTCCAGTTGCCCCCAGTTTAATGCTCCTTTCAAACTTGCCCCCAGTTTAATGTCCCCCTCCAGCTGCCCCAGTTTGTCACCCTCCATCTACTCCCAGTTTAATGTCCCTTTTCTTCTACCCCCAGTTTAATGTCACCCTCCATCTGCCCCCCCCCCCCACTAGTTTAATGTGCCTCTTCATCTCCCCCCAGGTTTAATGTTCACCTTCATCTGCAGCTAGTTTAATGCTCCCTTCCATCTGCCCCCAGTTTACTGCCCTCCTCCATCTGCCCCCAGTTTAATGTCACCCTTCATCTGCCCCCAGTTTAATGCCCCCTCTTGATCTGCCACCAGTTTAATGTCCCCCTTCATCTGCCCCAAGTTTGATGTCCCCCTTCATCTGGCCCCAGATTGATGTCCCTCTTTCATCTGCCTCCAGTTTGATGATCCCCCTTCATCTGCCTCCAGTTTAACATAATAAAACACTGATACTCACCTCATCACCAAATCATCACATCACGCCTACAGTTCCCAGGGATTGGAGCACACCGGGATGCACTTAAAACAGAGCGGTGAAGCAGGGACTGTCAGTGGACGGCTCCTGCTTCATCATTGTATTTAACTCATCTGCGTCCAGAGAGGACACAGATGAGTTGATACTGGGACATACCTTCCACCGACCGAGACAGCGGGGCAGTACCTGGAATCCCGGACAGTTGGGAGGTATGCCCAACGGGGGCCCCCAGTACCATAGGCCTGGTGCAACTGCACCATTGGCCCTATGGTTAAAGCGGCCCTGTGACAGAGCATGGAGAATAGATCTCCATGCTCTGTGGTAGGTGACAGGTTTCAACTGGACTCCGCTTAAGTTGAAAATGGTGCTCTCAGGATTGGAGGCACCAAGTGAAACGTCGGGTATCTCAGATCCACTGGAGGCTCCTTTGGGTTTCGGGGCCCTGTACAGCTGCCCAGTTTGCCCTCCACTAACGCCGGCCCTGGACCCAACCCATTTTGAATACTTCCCTCATTTTAATGGGAAGGTGGAAACCTATGGAGGGAATTCATTATAAGTTTGCAATTCTATTATTCTATTTACAAAAACATGGCTTCTCTTGTCACAGTTGGCTAGGGTCATAGTGGCATTAACCAACTCCAGGATGGGGGGACATCTTTACAGTGTCTTTGCTAAAGAGTCCCTTCACCAATATGTATGCCTCTGGAAAAAATGCAAATTGAACCCACCCATTGGTGCCTAGGATACAGACTTAGATATAACTTGAGTATGAGCTGACAGAAACTATCTGGACATCAGTTTATAGATCTGGTTTAGGCTATTGCAACAGAAAAATGAATAAAAATGTTTCCAGTCTTGGCATATGCATATTGTAGGCTTCCTTTCAAACCTCTACAGAATGTTTGATATGTTCCATTGTCCAGGTGAGGTTTCCCATGTTGAGTCAAATTAACTCCTGGTGGTACCCTTCCATCAATTTCTCCCATACTCAACTCACAGGTCACATGCCACTCTGTCCCTGATATTGCTTGATCTCCAACTGCTCTGCACTTCCTGGTGGAGCAGTATAATAGGCCATCATTTCAGCCAGTGACGGACTGTAGCTGTGACATGCTCCTGTGTCAGGATGCCATTGCTGAATCAAAAAATGCAAAGTGGTGGGCCACCAGGCAGTATAGAGAATGGAGGAGCAGGAAATCTGAGAGGTGAGTATGACTGTTTTTATTTTTAAACAGCAGTCTAAGTTATTTTAAATTTAATTTAATGTGGCTGGAAATCCTTTAAGTCTCCTCTACTTCTGGGGTGAGGTGTGTGATTACCGGCTAGATGCAGAGAGCATATTCTTTCTGTAACTCAGAAATCTAAAACCGACAAGTATGCAGAGTATTATGAGAAATATAATAATTATGCAAAGCTATGTTTTGGCAATTATGTGTGTCGGGAAACAGAGAAATATAAAGCCTGAAATATATAAGCCTGAAAGATATATTTCTGTCACATTACATGAACTATCACATTATTTCTTGATGTGCTAAATATAATCAGAATCAAAAATCATTTACATCTCAGGACCATTTAATGTACTACTGATATGCAATCCTCTATCTGTGGTTTCCGGAAGTGCTAAATCAAGAAGAATGAACATCTTTTTTGACTAGATGTATTCAATTCCTTGCATCTTTTGTGACTCAGTGAGGCTTCCAGAAGATGCTGATAAATAATCCATACAGCCTGACTACAAGAGATTTGAAGAGAAAAAAAGAGCCAGTTATACAGCTCAGAAGATGTGAATGTTACATGAAGGTGTCAGACTTCACTAACTGGAGTGTTTGTTGACTGGCATTTATTTCTATAGATGCTAGTACTGAAGAAAGCGTTACACAATAATTATGGAGCCATTTATTTACTCCTCTACCACTCATTTTGTTTTCCTGATAAGCAGCAATTACCATAATGTATGTGGTTATTTATTCAGTAAAACCAATATAAAGTTAACATAAAGAAAGTGGAATAAAACCAAACTTTTATTGAATTGCAATAGAAATTAGGTAGATACTAGCAAATCTTTTTATTGCCGTCACTTGTGCATATTTAATTTCATCTACTCATTTTTTATCTCTATTTAATAAAAATGTTATACTTTCTTAATTGTGTCAATGAGAAACAAAATTCTTTCTGGCGCTAGGTTCTCACCTGCGTTAGTGTTTCTGTTCGGGGGGTGCGCTTGAGGACCCCCCCGAACGGAAACCTAATCTGCTTATAAAAGTGATTACCCGCGCTTATAATGGGGTCTGCCAGGTTTCCGCCCAAAAAGAACAAAAATGCGGAGAGAAAAACGCTGTTTGCAGGACTTTTCTCTCCGCATTTTTGAAGAGGAATGGGGAACGGAATCTCCCAGCGCAGGTGTGAACCTAGCTTAAGGGAAAAAAGTATTTGTCTACTTCCTGATATCTTTTAATTTTGCATTCCTGTCGTAAGTAATTGTTTCAGTTCTCCAAACTAAATTTAATAAAAGACATTCTGAATATACACAAAATACAGTTGTAATGATCATTATATTTATTGAAGGAATATTTGTGACCTAATGCAGCTGTGGGAAAAAGTAATTGTCCTACATATCTATTCATATACCTCTCTTGGACCTGTTCACACTGGGATGTACAGTCTTAACCCTTTTTGTTTTTTACATAGTAAGGGGTGGCTCCCTCTATGGTTTGACTAGCACTCCCTTCTAATTGCATAGGTTTATCTAATTGGAATAGAGTATATATATTTTTCACTTCCCACATTTGCCTTAGGCTATTTTGAAATGGAGTTTGCTCTGGATCCTACTCACCCTGTGTTCACACTGTAGACCTATTCTGGTCCAAGAGAGGTATGTTGCCCTGTGTTCACACTGTAGACCTATTCCAGGTCCCAGAGAGGTATATTTATTTAGTGTAGGTTCCCATCTGAATGAGGTCGCCTTGTCGTGGCAGGTGGGCTTCTTACTATTTGATCAAATGTGTATAACAAAGAACCTCTAAATTATAGATCATATTAGGTGTTTTTAACTATATCAGTAATATATGTCCTTGTTCTGTGTGAGGAGTGCCCTGCAATTTTGTAATTTTTATGTATTGCCACAAGATGTAGTGATGACTGATAATTTGCACAAGTTCAGGGGAGTGGATGACTTTCTTGAAATTAAAAATATCACAGGTTGTGGGAGCTAGAATTTTTGAGATAGGATGTTGATCCATGGATTTAGTCCATCTGCCATATCTGGGAGTTGGGAAAGAACTTTTTTCCTCTAATGGGGCAAATGGCATTTTTTTGTGCTCTGGATCCAATTGCTAAGTTCATAGGTTGGAATACTGTCAGGAATCTCAGATTAGCTACTATTGCTTTATGATTACTGCGCCGACCTGGGAAGCTTCTGAAGGGTACAGTTCTCTTAAACTTATCCAATTAGCAGCTGAGGAGTCATATTTAAACCCTCTCCCTCTGCAGCCAGGTGCTTGCTATTTGGTTCTACCTAGTTTGGCTGATTGTTTGTGCTGCACTGTTTTATTCTGACGTCTGGCTTAAAACTAGAAAACAGCTTGTCTCCTGATTTTGGCCCTGACGTAACCTATAGGAACTGACCCTTGGCTTGATACTGAAAAACCATGTCTCCTGATTTTGGCTCTGACGTTGCCTCCTGAACTGACTATTGACCTGGACTTTTCTGTCCTGATTTATCCTCCTGATTCTGATCTGCCTTTTAAATTTGCTGTAGGATCTGGATTGACTTCTGATTGTGGAGCGTTTATTTCTTGAACCAGTTTCTGTGGTGACAACTTGAACCTCTAAATTTAGCACAAATCCATCTGGCTTTGCAGCTGGCACTGGTGAAGGTGTTTGATTGTGGGGGATCTGTTTCTCAGCACTATATAGGATTTAAACAGCTATTTCTACTGCTCTATTGTCAGCCAAATCCTGCATTTTCTGATATTTGCTCTAGAGAGTTGCCACTGCCCTGAGTAACATGGCAAGAGCTTGGCAGGACATGTGCCATGCTCTCCAGAGGAACAAAAGGTTCAATACACCTGAAATTATAAGATGTGCTCAGCAGCAGCAGGTCCTGCTGTCTGTAGAAAAACAGGATGTTGGGACCTGCTGCTAAAAGCAGCTCAGTATTAGGGTATTGAAAATACCAGTATTGGATTGTTTACTCCTGCAAAGTATTAAAATAGTATTGAAAACTTGATTCATTGATATATGGCAGGTTTACATATGAATACTTTTGTTTTATAGTACTAAAAGGAAATATAAAAAGTTATATTTAATGTTACAATATATTGCATATTGGATGGAAGTCAATGACAGATTTATCTAAGGTCATGATTATACACAGACACACAAAATATCTTTTGTCTCCAACATAGGAGTAGATTCACAGAAGCAAAACGTGAAGACACCGATAATTATTAAAACAACATTTAATCATAAACGTTAAAAGAAAGCAAATCCATAAGGGCTCAATAAAAAGATATACACCCCAGTATCAAAGAAGATATATCTGTGGAGATCCTATGCGCTAGAGGTGTTCCAAATAGTAATGGTGCCTCTAATTACAAACAGTGTGTGGGCATCCTTAGATAAATCCTAGTACCTGGTTACTGCTCCTAACCAACTAAGCTCCCTGGACAAAACTTATGTCAGTTGGAGTATGCAGCAAATATTTCCAAAAGATACAACATATGCAGCCAAGCTAGAAAAACTTGTCAGATTCTGTCCTGAGGATACTGGTCTTGTGCCACACCAACAGAAACAGAAACCCAACTAGTCGCTGCTGGAATATTAGTGCCGCTACTCCATACTGACTAAATAATATGTGTATATCAAACCCTACGCGTTTCATAAAATAAATCACTCATCAGGGATTAAACTGTGCGATATATCATAATGTGGTGGTGGTATAGTGTGACCGCTCTGATACTGGTGGCCAACAATCTGAGCAAACCTTCACTCTTATATCTGTCAAAACCCCTCCCCTGTGCAATGTCATCTCCAATCACGGGTAGAGTAGGAGCCCACACCCCCCGCACTCCAATTGGTCCAGGTAACTGACCTATCCATGTCACAGTGGGAGACTCCCAGATAGGAGGAGTAACCCCAAGTGACGTCATAGTCCTGCCTCCCCCTCATGTGTTAATGCTAAACAACAACAACATGGGAAGCGGTGTCAGTCAGATGCCCCGACTGTTGTACTCAGAAAAGCAATCTCGGCATAAAACAAACCAACCTTCCAAATACACAGCAGAGACCCAGGGATCACAGTCCAACATCTATCAATATGAGGAAGGGTAAGTATGGATAGTTAAAGGAACAGAAGGAGATTAAAAGACTGAACAACTGCTGTTTCCTCCATCTAATAGATCTGTCCCTGATATCTCCATTGCAGTCTCTGGCCTTACCATAACTCCAAGACAGTATGCCGCTGCCTCGGAGTTTTGTTTGACTCAGACCTTTCCTTCATCCCCCATATCCAATCACTCGCACGCTCTTGTCATCTCCACCTCAAAAACATCTCCAGAATCCGCCCATTCCTTACCACAGATACACTAAAGACACTTATTGTTGCCCTGATTCACTCTCGTCTTGACTACTGTAACTCCTTACTAATTGGTCTTCCCCTTACTAAACTCTCCCCTCTACAATCTATTCTGAATGCGGTGGCCAGGCTCATCTATCAGTCTAGACGCTACAGCGATGCCTCCGGTCTGTGCCGGTCACTACATTGGCTGCCTATTCAATACAGAATACAATATAAACTTATCACCCTCATTCACAAGGCTCTCCATAATGCTGCACCTCCCTACATTTCCTCCCTCATCTCTGTCTATCGCCCAACCCGTGCTCTCCATTCACTCAATGACCTAAGACTAACATCCTCTATTATCAGAACCTCCCACGCTCGTATACAAGACTTCTCCCGAGTTGCACCACTTCTCTGGAATGCTCTATCCCAGACTATCAGATTAACCCCCAATTTCCACAGCTTCAAGCGTAAACTAAAGACACATCTTTTCAGACAGGCCTACCACAACTCCTAATGTAAACCCTTCCATATTTAGAATCCCTAAAACGTACCCTCCTCTGTTTATGCTTCAACATTACCTCACAGGATATGATGCTGTATCAGACTAACTTTATACGTCCAGGCACCATCTGCATGTTAAAGGACACGACTGGTGACGGCTCATACAGCTTTATATATGTGTAATGACAGTAACCTCTATTACAAAATTGTCTGACCATTGTATAAGCAATGCTACCTCCTATGCCGCCCCTGCTACCTCTTGTGTCACCCCCTCTACCTCATAGATTGTAAGCTCTTGAGAGCAGGGCCCTCAGTCCCAGTGTGTGAATTGACTATTTCTTTGTAATGTATCTTTTTTGTCAGTACTTGAACCCTACAAATTGTACAGTGCTGCGGAATATGTTGGCGCTATATAAATAAAATGTATTATTATTATTATTATTAAAATCGCTCCTTCAGGGACTAGTATCAAAAACAGCTGTTCATGACCAATATGACAGCTATTTATCAGAGTCATTCAAGAGGGGAAAAATCATGTATGGAGAGGAAGTAACACAGTATTATCAGATTAAAGAAATCTATGGTCATGGGTGCATGTTTGCACAATATACATTGGAGACTATATGATGAAAATATAGGTAAAAGATGCTTTCTTTTCAAAAAGAAAACAAAATTTGTCACATGGAATTTTGTTAAAAAATATTTTTAGTTTCTATAAAGTCTTATATAAAGTAAAATATTTTAAAGTTTCTAAAAAATAAAAAAAAAGCAAAAATATGTCTAATATAGGGTACAAATGTGTTGGGAAACAGAGTGATAAACTGTAGTAATAACAGCAATTTACTAGCATTTATATTTTGAATATGTGTCCGTAAACAATCCTGTGGTATGTTATCTATTTTGTATTTCCTCTTACACATCTGTAGAGTTTCACATAGGCCTGTGGAGTTACACCTAAATATCTTATCTTTTGTATCAAAATAAAACTTAACAGTACTCATAAAATAAAAATTGTATTGTTGTAATTTCAGAAATGTGTTATCTTTTTATCAAGATTGTGAGCAGATTTTAACACAATATCACTGCCTCATTATTCTATAGTTAAGGGGTATTCAACTACTTTCAGTAAAGCTCCACCATCAGGTGAAGGTGCGAGCAGAACAGTAGCTGAATTTGTCTTGGTATTTATTGTATTTTTGGATGACAAGACAGATCTGAGTATAAAATGTATTCCAGGTTTAGGCAAGAAAAATTAGCAAAAAATATTACAGATTAATTTAACCTTCCTTGGTGATCACAGGGAGTATAGAAATCAATGTCACTAATATGTATGTTAGGGAAGATAAAGAGGATTATTAGCTAACAGTTAAGGTGCACATATACACACATATGCACACATACCTCCACATGGTATATGTCCTTCTGGTACCTCCAGACAGCATTATGGGGCAATATACTGGGGGCATTAAGGAGGATTATACTGTGTGGGGCACTAACATGGCATTATACTGTGTGTGTCTTTATCATTGCAATATAGTGTGTGGAGGGTACTAATGTGGCATTTTACTGTGTGGGAGTACTAAGGAGCATTTTACTATGTGGCGGACACTAAGAAGCATTATACTATGTATAGGGCACTAATGGGACATTAGTGTCTCTCAAAGTATAATATGGAATTAGTGGCCTCCATTTTTAATAATGACCCTAATGGTGCTCTCCCATGCAGTATAATTCCCCATTAGTTCCCCACATTATAATGTTCCTGTATGTCTTACACTGTGTAATCCTCATTAGTACCCCCACAAAGGATTTACATTTACAACAGTTGGGGGAATGCTCACTTCCTGACCGCTACGCTTTTAGTACTGATACATAATAATAACAGCAGAAGGAATCAGCAATCATTCCTGCTGCTTACACAGGAGTGTAGCCACAATACTCTTGTGTAGGCATCAGGGGAAATTACCGATTCCTGCTGCCACTACTGTAATGTATTCCAGCTAAAGGTGATTATCTCAACCACTGTCATTATGAAGGGTCAGGAGGCAGGGGTTGGACAGTGATCTGCCAGTTGAGTATTCCAACTATAGAATATACATTTACAGTATATTGAAGCTAATTTTGCAGTATAAAAGAGAGTTGTATGTGACAGTAATAGAGCTGTACTATGTAATAACCTAGAATTGACTAATGTTATATTAATGCAAGTGTGTAAAGTAATCGGTGCAAAGGTTAACTTATGAGATGCATAAAAAGTTGTGCCCTAATATGACAACTTGTACGCGAGAAGTTCAAATTGCACCCCAAATCCATATTTGGGGGTGCTAATTTAAGCTTATACAATATGTAAATTAATATTCCTTTCAATCTATTTGATTGTTTTAGGGTGCCTCCATACACATCAGATTTTATTGCAGAAATTTCTGCAAATTAAAACCAGTTCCATTTTTGGACAATTCCTACCAAGCTACAGAACGCAGGTTATTCATACCAGGCTACAGAAGGCAAGCACATTAAGGCTAAAGCTGTACAAAATAGATTTTCTTAACCCAAAATGGTATCTAACATGTAGGTACCACAAACAGCATTAGTTGTGAATGGCATAAATCAATTGGCCAAGCTGGATATTTTCAGCCAGCTGTCAGACGAAAATACCATTGTTTGGCATGATTGGTCACTTTTTGCCATTCACAGTCAACTTGCGCAGACTCACCGTGAATTTTTTTTTTATTCTTTAAACAACTAAACTTCCCCCCCTGATTGGATAGTTTAGTTGTTAATGTCGATGGTGCGATCATACCAAAAAATCTGATCATCATACAGTCATGTGACGGCTGTCCAAAATCTAATGTATATGACTGTCTTAAAGGGGTTGTCCCACAAAGCAAAGTCTGCAGGACCTTTCTCCTGCACCACATTCAACCTGAGTGCAGCCAGCCTAGTCACATTGTCTGCTTGCTAATCAATTCTCCTGGATATGATTGACATCTCCGTTGTGACATCAGGGAGTGAGGGCAGAGTGAGGGCAATGGGAAGGAGATGTCAATTATGCCCAGGGGGTGTGATTAGCAAGAGAACAGGTTCCATCTGCAGCTCCACCAGGATCTGGTATCTTTACTTCAGGAAGGTTCTAGACAGGAAGGAGAGGGCCCCTTTACGGATTTGAGACCCACCTCCACTAGTATGCCGCTTATTGGGAATGGAACGGTCCTGGATGTCTTTTTGTCGGTAGTCACAGACAAATTGAGACATCTTAAGGGCCGCTCCGTCAATAACCTGTCAGATGAGGAGCAAGTAGGATTATTAGCATTAAGCAAAAATGAGCATCTTGTAATAAAATACCTTTAATAAAGGTGGTAACGTAGTGGTCCTAAATAGGGACCATTACATTCGAATGTGCTGGGATATTTTAAAAGATACCACAGGATATAGACAACTATTTTATAACCCTACGGCTGAATTTACTGGTTGCACAGCTAAAGCACAACGTCTGATATCGGATGGTGAATATCAATTTCTTCTACCCCAGTTTCCTCAGATTGCGACATTTTACAGTGTACCAAAATTGAACAAAGGCACTGATCCTGTCAAAGCCCACCCTATAGTGTCAGGTATAGGGAGTTTAACACAGAATGCCAGCCTGTATTGCGACCAGATCCTGCGGCCATTCGTGGTTGCATTACCATCTTACGTCAGAGACACCACAGACATGTTACTCAAACTGGAGGGTATAGTGGTGGAGCCTGGTACATACCTGGCGAGCCTTGATGTCGAGGCCCTCTACAGCTCCATCCCACATAATAGGGGATGTGAAGCTGTGGGGGAGTTCCTTGGCACAAGGGGCTTGCAATATGCTAGGCACAGCAGGTTCACCATTTCCCTACTTAGGTTTGTTCTTGAACATAACTATTTCACGTTCGATCAGAAATTCTTCCACCAGCTCAGGGGAGTTGCTATGGGGAGCCCATGTACACCAACCTATGCAAATCTCTACCTGGGCTGTGGGAGAAGTCCATGGTGTTCTCTGAGCATCTTGAGCCACGGATGGCATCGGCAGTGATCTGGTTGCGATACATCGATGATATATTGATATAAAAATTTATAAAATCGCTGGATGGGTATCCCGATGTGTTAACTTCACTGATTCTGCTCTTTATTGTCGCTTCCATTAACTGTTATCCTTTTTATTACGATATGCAATACTTACTTACCTTCAGTGTATGAAGCCGCTGTAATCACCATGACACCAGGACCTGTTGACCCCGCCCACTAAAGACATAGTTGAATTCTGATTGGACGCACCTTAGCTCCGCCCACTGATGACGCGACCGTGACTCAATTGGACGGTCGACTTGAGTAGGAGGCGTGTCAGCTTTACAGGGGGATGGTCAGCATTGTCCAATGAAGGCTCACCACCTAGGTGGGCGTGTATCCGCTGGGTGGTGCATTTAAACCACAGGAGATTCGGCTGTGCCTTATGGTCATACTAGCACCGATGCACGGACGGGTCGGCTGGTGATACTAGCCGGTGGCCACCGACTGCCCGTTTTATGTAGCTCACATGCCGATATAACTCCTTATGGATAGATAGCAACTGAATACCCCTGATGAGCGGTTACAAACTGACCTGCGAAACATGTAGGATAGGAAATAGGCAGCTATCAGTAGGCAGTGCAGCTAGGCTTTAATTGGCAGGGAGACCATGAGGTTATTAGTGGATTCTCTCTTGTTTGCAAAATGATACTTTTATATTTGTCCAATTTATAGAGACTATTGTGGGTAAACTCTCATTTTCATGGTTGTTATTAGTTATTTATAAGCATCAACCACGATCTGAACAGAGAGGTGACTTAGTTAATATATGTAAAAGTAATCCACATTTTTTCATTGCACGATATAGCCTTATAATTAGGACATGCTACAGAGGTGTATATTAGTTTAACCCCTAAAGGTGCATATGCTATAGATGCTGCTGATTTAAATGTGAGCACTTTGAGTGGGTACTATATTTTATATCACTTGAGCGGATAACCATTGCTTGTGTTTCATCATAGTGCTTTAACACACATTTTATACGTACTTTAAAATTAAAAGTTACGTTTTAGTTGTTCTATTTAATACTTTTTGTCCAGGGGGTTTGATTAGCAAGAGAACAGCCATGACTACTTAGGTTACATTTTTCAATTCAAATATTTTATTGAATTTTCACGAATAAACAACATAAAACAACAGACCAGAAATACAAACAATGCAGACCGGAGCCACCAAAGGGGACCCCAAGATACTTAGGTTAAATTACATATGACATTTATGCATTCACACGTTAATAACTTTACTTTGCTGAAACATAAAGATTACAGAGGGGCACCAATGTAAAGATATTTACTTGATCCTTAACACGAAGCCAGTTTAGCCTGGAAAAAACAACTGACAGGTTCCATTTAACGTGCTTTTGTAGATGTGCAGTCTTGGTTTTCAGTAGAATCTGTTTTAAGTGGCTAACCCACTGGTGAAGCAGTACAGTAGCAGTGTAGTGTAGAAACAAACTCACAGCCCAAAGTGTCTTCCACAGGGGTGAACATGCAGAAATGATCGTTGATTATGATGTTAATCTGTTTTCCTTTAGTCCTAACAGCAGCACAATACGGGGTATTTCTGCCCCTGAATGCTGGTAGGACAGGCGTAATTTTTAATTAGCATATATAATCGCAGGACAACATCCCTATAAGAGGGCAAAACAGACCTTCCTTGTGTCAATTATAAAGAAAGAACAATATTACCTGAGGGGGGGAAGCTTGCACTGCTGTTTGGACTAAGGGAAAACAGATTAACATCATACTCAACGATTCCCTTACGTCCTACCAGCAGCACAATACGGGGATGTGGCAAGCAGATCCCCTAGGGAGGCTTCTCTCGCACACTTATAAGAGGACAAAAGAGACCTACCTTGTGTCAATTATGAAGAAAGAACAATATTACCTGAGGGGGTAAGTTTGGGCTGCTGTTTGGACTAAGAGAAAACAGATTAACATCATACTCAACGATTCCCTTACGTCCTACCAGCAGCACAATATGGGGATGTGGCAAGCAGAGCCCCTAGGTTCTGGATTAGGGGAAGCCTCCAATAGATCCCTCAGCTCATTAGCATGAGTTGGGAACACCAAAGCTCTTTTTGAACAGAATATCAGAATGGCTATCACAGAGGCTTGGTCCTGTCTGACTTTCATCAATATCTTTGGTATCATGGAAAGTGGAGGGAAGTTGTAAACCAGCCTGAACCTCCAAGGGATGGACAGGGCATCCACTGCCAAGGGATAGTCCTCCTGATACAGTGAGCAGAACGTTCCTACCTTGGAATTGAGTCTGGTCGCCATAAGGTCTACTTCTGGAAGACCCCACTTCAGGGTGATTTGGTGGAAAAACTCTTGAGTGAGAGACCATTCTCCTTATACAGTAAGACCCCGACTCAATTTATACGCTACTATGTTCAAGGAGCCCTTGATGTGAACGGCAAAGAGATGGGTCAGATTTTTCTCTGCCCAGGTGAAAAATAAGACCTGCCTCCCTGTTTATTATGGTTGTCATGTTGTCGGACCGGATCTTGACAGCTCTTACTCTGAGAAGAGGAAAGGAATGGAAGAGTGCCAGGTAAACTGCTCTGAGTTCCCTCCAGATGGATGATGTCATCCTTTCTAGCCTGCTCCAGACTCCTTGTACAGTCTTCTTGTACAGATGGGCTTCTCATCCTGAAAAGGATGCATCGATCAAGAGGGTCCAACAAGGTTGGACCATGGACATCCGACTTTCAGGTGTATCCACCAGTTGAGAGAAAGACGGGTTGTGGGAAAAAGTCTGATACTCTTGTCAAAACTCAGAGGGCCATGATTCCAGACCCCTAGTACTTCCGACTGGAGGGGACGCATATGTCATAAAGTCCAAGGGACTGCATCGGCTGAGGCTGACATGAGGCCTAGGACTCTCAGAATTGTTCTAAGAAGATACTGAACCGTTCTGATTATCTTTTCTCTCCTTGTCCGAGGTAAAGAAATTTCAAGGCGGACTGAGTCCAGGATGAACCTCAGAAACTTCTGTGTGGAAGGAATCACCTCTGACTTCTCCCAGTTTATTAGCCAGCCTAGATGCTGGAGAAAAGACACAGTTGTCTGCAGGTGCTGGAGCAGGATGGTTTCTGACTGGGCTTTTATTAGCCAGTCGTGCAAATATGGCACTATGAACAGACCTTGAAGTCTGAGCGCGGCGGCTACTGGAGCCACCACCTTGGTAAAGGTGTGGGGAGCCGAGGAAATGCTGAAGGGCAGAGCCACAAACTGGAAATGCCTCCTGTGGCCAGCAATTTACACAGCAATTCTCAGATACCTTCTGTAAAGAGGATAACTGGAACATGTAAGTATGCATCCTTTAGGTTGAGAGTGACAAGAACATCACGTTGCTGAAAGGATGTTATCGACTTCATGGTCTCCATTCGGAAACGCTCTTTCCTTATGAAGATCTCTTAGGACTATAATCATAGATTATATTGGTACCAGAGAGTAGACACACAAACCTTCTTCTGAGGGTGGAACTTTTTTTCAAGGCCCTTTTGCCCAGGTATTCCAGAATGGAATTTTGTAGTATAACCTGCTTCAGTGCAGAAAGAGAGCTGGTTGCGATGAATCTGTCTTGTGGCGAGCGAAGAAAATTGGCCACATAACCCTTCTGTATTACCTGTAATACCCAAGGTCTTGGATCTTCTCCTGCCAGAAGGTGAGAAAAATCGGAGAGGCATCCCCCAGCAGGAGTATTTGCTGCTGCAGGAGGTGAGAAACTGGCGATAAAAGCCAGGCTTCTTTCTGTCCGCTTCCTTGGGGAACTTACGTCAAGCCCCTCTGGATTGATATCTAGCACGCCTCTGATATTGGAGCGTAGACTGAGGCGGCAGCTGATAACTTCTGCCCCGGCCAGAAGGTCCTGCTTTTCTTCTAAAAGACTGCAGAAGGCACTTATCCTTTTTATCAGCAAGACCTTCCATGATGTCGTCCAGGCCTCTGCCAAAATGTTTACCCAGTTCAAAGGGTAGGGAGCATAAGTTATACTTGGACGCACTATCCGCTCTCCAAGGCTTCAACCATAATGGCCTTCTAGCAGCAGTAGAGAGGGCCATAGATTTGGTGGCCATCTTGACTCGGTGTATGGAAGCTTCTGCTACGAAACCGCAGCCATAAAGGATAATACATTGTCTCTGGAGACTCCGGAGTCAATATCCCTCTCCAGTTGGGCCAGGTCGGAGCACAGCTTATTCGCTACCTTGTTGGAGGCGATGCCCATAGAAGCCTGAACAGAGGCCAAGGAATAAGCCATCCTAAGGGTGCACTCCATGTGCCTATGTATAGAGACTTGGAGATTGGAGCCATATTCTACCAGGACAATTTAGCTACCGCCATATCCACCTTAGGCGGGCGATCCCAACGATCCTGCTGAAACTCAGCGATTAGAAATAGGGTCCTAAATCTCCTGGATAAAATAGGTTGCCTTTTTGGGATGTCTCCACTTCCCTGTCACAACTTTATCCAGTGTCCTGTCCACTTGGAAGGCCCTAGGCCCCCTATTGTTGGAACTAGAGGCTTCCCCAAGTTCAACATCTCGGTCCGTTGAACGGATGG
Organism: Leptodactylus fallax; assembly: GCA_947044405.1. Lineage (NCBI taxonomy): Eukaryota > Metazoa > Chordata > Amphibia > Anura > Leptodactylidae > Leptodactylus > Leptodactylus fallax. Next base: position 347,070 of record CAMRHE010000011.1, on the reverse strand, counting down.
ACTTCAGCAGCCTATGCATCCTTTCAAAGGGAAAAAGAGGCCTGCTGGGATTTTCCGAAGTGTCTTCATCAGACGAGTGCATCTCATTGAGCTCCTCTAATGGAACTGACTGAGAATGTCTATCAGTACGAGACTTCTTAGAGATCTGAGAAATCGAGTCCCGGATCTCCTTCATGCTCCTTGACCCACACAATTACATCACATATGGACGTTTTCTCAGATGGGGTCCCACGGCCTTGACGACAGCAAGTGTAGTCATACCATCAGGCAGAGGGATGTCGCACTCTATATAAGCAAAATGTTTCAGCTTGGAGGACCTTTCCCTCCTGGAATCGCTGCTGCCACTGGAAGCAGGGGAGGACATCCATAAAAGAGAAAAAGTCAGAACAGTATGTTTGACAGTAAGAGGAGATCGGAAAAAAATGCAGACAGTAGCAAACCAAAAGGAAGCGTACTGAGGCCTCCTCCTATAAGAGATAACCATTGTCTCAGGGAGTATAGTTTAAATAGGTAGGGAGGAAAGACCATACTTCCCCATAAAACTTATATACACAAACTCTTTTAGAGACCCTTAACAATGGGGTCTTTAATACCGCTACAGCAGTAAAGGGAATGGCCTTAAAACTAGGCTGGTAGCGCAATCCAGCACTACTGGAAGTAGGCCGCAAAAGTGTAACAGGAAAAAGGGTCCCCAGGGAAACAGGACCAGCATAAAGGTTCCAGAGCCTGAAGTGACAACGTCACTTCCCCCGGGTCTGGAGCCAAAGCTCCGCTGAAGTGCTCAGCCAGGCCTGAAGCTGCATAGCGGCTGCGATCCGATAAGGGCAGGTACACCCAGCCCAGAATGGTCACGGACACAGAGCGCAGCAAGGAGAAACAAGGAAGCCTTGGGAGTAAAAAGCTCCCAAGGAAAAGAGATGAACAGTGGAAAAGGAGAAAACTACTAAAAAGTACGTAGTTAACCCTCAAAATCATTTTAGGAAAAAATGGGAGGACAAAAGAGCCTCCCTCCACCTGTCCCACCACACAGGACACAAAAAAAACACAAGGGGAGGAGGTTTCTTTTGCCCTCTTATAGGGGTGTTGTCCTGCAATTAATTATGCTAATTAAAAATTCTGCCTGTCCTACCAGCACACAGGGGCAGAAATACCCCATATTGTGCTGCTGGTAGGACGTAAGGGAATTGCTGTGTGTCCACCCACAGTTTAAATCAATACAATGCAAAAGTTGAAAACCATGACCAGCCAGGAATGATAGCTGAAAGATGCAGCAAAAATCAGCTCAGGTTTTTGAGCCAAAGCTAAGAATGGCACACATAACCAAGAGATAAAGCGTCTCTCAGGTGGATAAAGCAGATGAACATTTATTTAGAAGTTACAGCAAAAAGAGTATTATAGATAGAAATAATAAACAAAATAAAGAGACATAGCTAGGGGCAGAGAAGTCTGGTAAATGTCCCAAAACAGGGATTTTTAAGCCACATTTCTGGCAATCAGCCATCAGAACATCCCCTTACAATCAACGCATAATTATGTGACTTCTGGTTAACTTAAGATTAACTCTAAAGAACATTAAGTGGCCTAAATATCAGAGTTGTTTTCTTCAAGGCAGCCCTTATCAACTGTTTTGACTCATCTACCTAAAACAATGTTTTTGGACTTACTAAGATCCCTGTAACTAGATCATAGGTGAACATCACGAGGCCACATGTAAAAATGTCAGCAATAAAGGAATTAGCAGTATAATACAGTATATACCATGGGATTACAATATACTAGTAATTAATTATTAGTAAAGACTATAATTATTATTTTTCTTTCAGGACTTTAAACATTGCGGCCGCCGTGATTAGCAATGCCCACGATCAGTGCCTGCACTAATTACGGGTATTAACCCTACAGATGCCTCGGTCAATCGTGAATGAGGCATATACTTACCAGCAGTGTATGGGCGCCACAATCTTGTTGACGGTCACCATGCCCTTGAATGTGATCTGGGGGTGGCGATCCATTACTATGACAGCTGAGAGCCCCCAGGCTTGTCACTTGTATAGGTCTATAACTGCTGAAAGCAGCCTGTAATAAACCTTTATGGATTTAGTAATACACTGCAATTATTAGTGATTATAACCCATGGTGATCTAGACCTGTAGGTGGTCTAAAAATAAAAGTAACAATTAAAAAAACCCCAAAAAAACAACCCTTTTCCCAGATCAGATATAAATAAAATAAAACACATACACATTAGGTATTGCCACATTTGAAAACGCCCAAACTACAGACTTATAAAAATATTTTTCCAATATGGTGAATACTGTAGCGGGAAAAAAAAATCTGAACAGACACTTTTTTTATGACGTTTCGCCTCCCAAAAAGTTTTGAATAAAAAGCGATCAAAATTTCAGACATTCCCCAAAATGGTATAAAAAAGTACATCTGGCCCCACAAAAAATACATCTTATGCAGCCCTGTATACGAAAATATAATAAAGTTATAGTTACTCAAAGAAATGTTTTTTTCAAAGTTTTGTTTTTTTTTAAGATGTTAAAACATAAAAAAAACTTATGCTGACCAGCAGAATATAGGCAACATGTCATTTTGGATGCAGTGAATGCCATAAGTTCATAAGAAAGTTGTACAATTGTGACTTTCTAATTTTTTTTTTTTTAGCTTAACAGTACATTACAAAATGAAGGCCTCATATGGCTCTGTAAGTGGAAAAATAAAAAGTTATGGCTTTTAGAAGCAGGGAGTATAAAAACTAAATCGAAAATTGAAAAATGGCTTAGGCGGAAAGGGTTAAAAAGGTACCTCACTTTGCTGCAAATGTAAAATGCATTTTGTTTGACACCTATGTTTCATAGTTGCCAGAAACAATGGGGGGAATTTATCAATCCCTCTATGCCATTTTTTTGCATAAAGGGATGATATTCTGGTGCATATTTGGCGCAAGGCCCTTTCAATGTGCACTATAACCCCCATTCTCCACTTTGCCTGCAACTTTGTTCGAATATGGGCCGAGCAGGGCAGTGATGCCCAGCCCAACATATTTATTATAACTCATTCCAGTTTTCTGACATGACTTATAATGGATCTCCACACCAGTTCATAACTGGCATAGGTTTCCATTCTAGTGCACGGGTTTGCAAAAGAAACCCCAAAACACTAAAAAAATTTATTTGTGACTGCAAATTGTAGTAACATAAATGGATATAACAGAGAAAAATTTGTATAGTGTAAATGCAATTCATTAATAAAAAATATCAGTTTTGGATAAAACACCCTTTATCTTATAAAAGATACTTTTGGATAAAGGTCCCACAAATAACTGTGGGAGCTCTACTGGTGGTCCAAATCTGTTTGCTGTGTGTGTCTTCATGTAACCACTGGTCCCAACACCTCCTAGCAGCTAGGTCAGAATAGTTTAGATGGCAGGCAAATCATTTAAATGACCATCCTTCTTCTCTCAGTCCAATAATGCACCCCCTCTCAAAATCTGTGAACTGGGCAAAATGTCTTTGAGTGTGTCGAAGACACATGTCTAGCAGTGATCGATCTCTCATCAAGAGGTACACTAGTAAAAAGTAGCCTCTGAGAGCCTTTTTATAGGGTAGTGAGGGAAGCATTTTATGCCCTCTTTTGGCAAGATCCAGTATCCAATCAGACCACACCAATAATCATTTACACATCTGCCTGCTGAATTTTGCAGAAATCTGACATTTATATCTGGGTGTGTATATATCTATATATAAAATTAGAAATGAGCAAACTAACTCATATTGAGCCGGGTTCATTATTCATTTTCCAAAAATTTCAGGCTTTGGGTTCACCAACCACAAAATCATTATTATATTCTAGAGTCTCTTCAGACCCCAGAGACCCAGAGGAGGTGCATAAACATAACAAGAGGTCTCTGTCCTCTTTAGGCCTTTTCCAGCCTCCTGAATGATGTCAGCAAACCCGGGGATTGCTGATAGGTTTGTGATAGAGCATCAGTGGTCACATTGAGTGCGCCAATGTCATAACACTTGACAGAAGACAAGAAATGACCTATGCTATTGACAGACCTTCAATATCATAGTCCCAAAAACCCTTCTATAATTATTTATTCTACTTTTTCTTTATAAAGAAGTATAAATAGCTCAAATTGTACCTCCAGTGTCAACTAATTTTACTTTCTAAGAAAAGGCTGTTTGTTATACACACCATTATTGGCCAGTGCCTCCATTCATTAGTAATCAGCAATAGGCATCCCTTCCTGCAATTTCTTCCTAGGAAGCAGCTGAGTGGACGGGTCTACCTGCAACTACTTGGAAACTTCAGCCCCGAGCACAGAAGCAGGGGTCAGAAGCAACCTTCAGCACTCCAGTTGTTGTGAAACTGCAGCTCCCTGCATGCTGCATTCATTTCTGTTGGAGTTCTGTGAACAGCTCAGCAAATGTGAATGCTGGGAGTTCTGATTTTATAACAGATGTAGCGCCGAAGGATGCTGATCCTTGGATGAAGGCTTCTAGTGGACATGAAAGCCTAAAAGACAGCGCAGACCTCAAGTATGCAGCTGTGCAGTGGGGTCTGAATGAAGGCATGGATAATTTATGGTGTTTACTGCAGAAATTGCAGACCACTAAACGTTAGTGTAGCTGCGGCTATGCCTTAAAGGGATTTTCCATAAATATAACCATATTTAAATTTGTAGACAATTAAGAGTTAAACACTTTTGCAAATATAAGTAATAATTATACAGAGCTTTAAAGATTTTCTCTAACCATCTTAGTAATGAAAGTCTGTTTCTTGATAGATTGCTAATGGATACAACCACAAATGCAGGAACTTGTCAGAAAACCACCCATCATTTCCTTATTGTGGCTGGTATATCTCCTTATGCTTGTAGTTTCCCTCCCTGATAACCTGTCCACAATAAGAAGATCATGACTGGGTTTCTGAAAAGTGCTAGACTATAGAAAGTTCCTGTATTCATGGTCATATCCATTCAGGGGAATAGATCTAGGTGGAGCAGCGGCAGCAAATGCCTCTCTACAACATAAGAAGACATCAGTATTTTAGATAGCACATGATAGGTGAGGACCCCATTACATATTTTGCATTGGGGTACAAAAGCTTCAAATTACGCCTGTATTCTTTGGCAGCCGATCAAGACAACAGGTTGCTACCGCTAAGATGATTAGAGAAAATCTTTAAAACACTGAAAATTTTTTACTTTTATGTTTAACTTATAATTGACTACAAATTTAAATATGGTTATGTTCATGGGAAAAACCCTTTAAAGGGGTTTTCCGGGCAAAAAAAATCATTTTTCAAAAAAGGTCAGTTAGTGCTATTAAAAGGTTAATAAGTGCAACCAAATACTTTTAGCAGTGTTTTGATTGATTTCTGGGTTTCTCTGGGAGCTCCTGGCATCTTGTGCATTTGTTTCCTCTTCTGTTTTCCTACAACTACCATGATGCATTGCACTTCACTCAGAGCTAACTCCCTCCACCTCCCTCTCTCACTCCCTAACACCCACTCTCTGTTTCCGTAGCTAGTCCGCCCACTGCTAGCCCTTCCCAACAGGGCCGACATTAGGGGGGGGGGGCAAACTGGGCAATTGCCCAGGGCCCCGACCCCAAAGGAGCCCCTGGGTCCCGGAGTCAGGACCGGCCATATTGATAACAGAAAGGGACCCAGTGTCATGTGCCGCAGGGCCCCTTTCCGAGGTGAGTAAAAATAACAAACATTTTTACTCACCTGTCCTTGCGTCCGATCACAGGCCTCAGCGGTGACATCCACAACGTGAGACGTCAGCCGCAAAGAAGAGGAAGCCGGCGGGGATAGCGGAGCAGCGCGAAGAGGCCCAGGAGAGGTAAGGCAAGGTGAGTATAACTGTTTGTTATTTTCCCTTACCTCCCCCAGGCCTTCGATAATTATACTCTGGGGTCTGAAGAGACCCCAAAGTATAATATAACACTAGCACTAAGGGAGTCTGTAGGGCCACTGTGTAGCATTATACTGGGGGGTCCCTCTGGGGGGGTCCCTCTGGATAGCATATTATACTGTGTAGGGCCCCTGTGGAGCATTGTACTGGAGGGGGGACTCTGGATAGCATATTATACTCTGTAGGGCCACTGTGGAGCATTATACTGGGGGGCCCTCTGGATAGCATATTATACTGTGTAGGGCCCCTGTGGAGCCTTTTACTCGGGAGGGGGCCCTCTGGATAGCCTATTATACTGTGTGGGGCCCCTGTGGAGTATTATACTGGGGAGGGGGCCCTTTGGATAGCATGTTATGCTGTGTGGGGCCACTGTAGAGCATTATACTGGGGGGGTTCCTCTGGATAGCATATTATACTGTCTGGGGCTTCTGTGGAGCATTTAACTGGGGGGGTGCCTCTGGATAGCATATTATACTGAATGGGGCCTCTGTGGAGCATTATAATGTGGGGGGGCTCTGGAGAGCATGTTATATTCTCTGGGGCCACTTTGGAGAATTATACTGGGGGGCTCCTCTGGAGAGCAAATTATACTGTGCGGGGCCACCGTGGAGCATTATACTGTGGGGGGCCCTCTGGAGAGCATATTATACTGTTTTGGGCCACTGTGGAGCATTATACTGGGGGAACCTCTCTGGGCTGTATATTATACTGTATGGAGGCCATTCTGGAGCATGTTATACTGTGTGGGGTCACTGTGGAGCATTATTCTGGGGAGGCCATCTGTAGAGCATATGATATTGCGTGGCGCCACTGTGGGGCATTATTCGTGGGGAACAAAGGAGCATTATACTAGGGGGCTCTCCGGGTAGTATATTATACTGTGTGGGGCCTACTGTGGAGCATTATACTGGGGGGACACTCTGGGGAGCATTATATATTGCGTGGGGCCACTGTGGAGCAAAATCCTGGGGGGGGCACTGTGGAGCATTATACTAGCGGGGGCCCTTTGGGGAGCATATTATACAATGGGCCACTGTGGAGCTTTATACTGGGGGGGAAGGGGCAGTGTGAGGAGCCTGTTATACTGTGTGGGGACACTGTGGAGTTTATTATATTGTGTGGGGCTTCTCGGGAGCATATTATACTCTGTGGGGCCATTGTAGAGCATTATACTGGGGGGAACTGTGGGAGGCATATTATATTGTGGGGGACCACTGTGGAGCACTATACTGGGGGAACCCCTCTGGGCAGTATATTATAATGTGTGGAGGCCATTGTGGAGTATGTTATACTGTGTTAGGCCACTGTGGAACATTATATTGGGTGGGGCACTGTGGGATGCATATTATACTGTATGGAGCATATTATATTGTGTGGGTGTAACGTCTCTGCCGTTTCGGGTCTCGGCGCCGCCCTCCGCTCGCACGCTGTGGCGAAGGAGGCGTCTTCAATTTTGTTCTTTGTGTAAGCTTCTTGATGCTCAGTCTGAACATGGTCCTAGTTCTCTTGCTGTGTAAAGCCACACCCTTGTAATTAGGAACATTTCTCTCTGGACTGCATAGAGTTAATCTCTTCCTGGCCTGAGTGATTGACAGCCTGTGTACCTATCAGCTCTGGGGCTGGTCCCAGACTTTCTATAAACAGGTTGTCAGCCCTCTCATGGCTGCCGGTTATTACACCTGTGTTTTACCTGCTCTCTTCATTATTTCCCTTGCTACCTTATTACCTGATTTTCTGACCACTGGCTTTGACTTTGACTATTCTCTTGGATCTCGATTCTGTGCTGCAATTGCTCGATTGTTACTGACCCCTTGGCTAGCTGACCTCCCTTTGTTGTTGTGCGTCTTGTCTGTGTTCTATGTGATCACTTATCATAAGGAGGGACTGTCGACGTGGTTGCTGGCTGTCACCTAGGACAGATCGGGCAAGTTAGCCAGGGACAGTGGGGGGGATTCAGCTTAGGGTCCACTGTCTTGTTGTGCCCCTCCCCCCTAGTTCTCCAGCAGCTTCTGGGGAATCGCTCCTCTAGTGATTCCCTTACAGAATAACCGGCCATCCATTCTGCCATTTGCTTCCCATAAGGTCAGCATGGATCCTATTCAGGGCCTTGCAGCCAAGTTGGAAGGTTTGGCAGTCCTGGTAAATGAGCTTGCTAACCAGGTTCAGACCCTTACTGAGGCTGCTGCAGCATCCCCGCCTGTTTCTTCCCCTTTTAAGGTGAAGATGTTACTCCCGGATCGTTTTTCAGGGGATCGTGAAAAATTTGAGACTTTCCGGGAGTCCTGTCGCCTGTATTTTTGGATTAATCCACATGCATCCCAGGCCCAAATGGTAGGAATAGTTATATCCCTCCTACAGGGGAATCCACAGGCTTGGGCCCTTAAACTCCCTCCAGGGGCTGAGGAGTGGACTGACTTTGAAAAGTTTTTTTTTGTCCTTGGGGTCTATATACGCTGAGCCAGACCACATTGGTTTTGCGGAATCGCAACTCCTCACCATGCGGCAGGGCAAACGCTCTGCTGAGGAATATTGCGCAGAATTCCGCAAGTGCAGCGTGACTGCAGATTGGTGTGAGTCAGCTCTAAAGGCCCACTTTAAACAAGGCCTGTGTGACCGTATTAAGGAGCTCTGGGTTGGCCACCCAGATCCTCCCACTCTTGAGCAGGCCATGACTTTGGCTGTCCGTATTAACCGTAGGATCCGGGAAAATGTTAAAGAGAGAATAGGGTCTGCTTCTTCCAAGTGTTCTGTTTCTCCCTCACTCTCTCCTGAAAACCCTGTTATTTCTCCCATGACTCCTGGTGAGGAACCTATGCAACTGGGAGTTATGGACGCCAAGATGCGACGAGAGCATCGTCTCAGGAACAACCTCTGCCTGTACTGTGGTACTTCCGGTCATTTCATCCGTGACTGCTCCATCAGACCCCGCACACCAGGGGAAAAACTTCAGTGCCTGAGTGGTAGTCAGAAGAACCACTCAGGCAACCAGGTATTTGCCAGTAGTAACAATAAGATGTTGTTATCTGTGTCTCTGTCCTCTGGGGACAGATCTGTTTCTGGCCAGGCCTTAGTTGACTCTGGGTCTGCGGCAAACTTTTTCACATTCTCGTTTGTCTCAGCTTTAGGCATTGAGCTTTTGCCACTTGACACTCCTCTGGCGGTTACTGGAGCGGATTTTGCCCCACTGACCAGGGGTAAGGTCCGATTCAAGACCCCCTTAATAACGTTGCAAGTTGGTTCTGCTCATTCAGAGCTCATGAGCTTTTTTGTTATGGAGCATCTGTCTTCTGATATTATTTTGGGGCTCCCCTGGTTGAACCTCCATAACCCTATTTTTGATTGGGGTAAAAGGGAGTTGGTAAAATGGGGAGATCAGTGCTCATCCCACTGTATTGTTTTGCACACCTTAAATTGTGTTACTGAGGAGACTGTCTCGGCTGCAAAAGGTGGGAAATGCCAGGTGAATAAAAAATGTTTGCCTGGCCCACCAGTGTCTGTGGTTGTGCACAAAGACCCTGAATTGAAGGCAGAGAAAATACTGGGTCCTACTAAAACTGGTTTATCTGGTGAGGGTCCGGTGGCCTCTCATAAAGGGGGGGGTACTGTAACGTCTCTGCCGTTTCGGGTCTCGGCGCAATTGCTCGATTGTTACTGACCCCTTGGCTAGCTGACCTCCCTTTGTTGTTGTGCGTCTTGTCTGCGTTCTATGTGATCACTTATCATAAGGAGGGACTGTCGACGTGGTTGCTGGCTGTCACCTAGGACAGATCGGGCAAGTTAGCCAGGGACAGTGGGAGGGATTCAGCTTAGGGTCCACTGTCTTGTTGTGCCCCTCCCCCTAGTTCTCCAGCAGCTTCTGGGGAATCGCTCCTCTAGTGATTCCCTTACAGTGGGGCTGCTGGGGAGCATATTGTACTGTCTGGGGCCACTAAAGGCGTTCACACTACCATTGGTGACCATCAGTAGTGTCCATTGCTATTGTCCGTTACAAGATTTTAGCATTGGACACTAGCTGAACCGTCAGAAATCCGTTAAAATTTCCATTCATTTCAATGGGTTTTTATATTGTGTCCGTTTACACCCAATCCGTCAGAAGTCCGTTTTTTTCCGTGAACAAAAAATCCTACATGCAGGACTTTTTTTGTCCATTTGGAAAAACGGATTCTTGACGGACAGCAAGTGTCCGTTATTTTTTCAACATTGAAGTCTATGGGTAACGGACTTTTAACGGACAGTAACTGATAGCCATCAGTTACTGTCCGTTATTTTTTATGTCCGTTTTTTTTCTGCGCATGCTCAGAAAGCAGAAACAAAAAACAAAAAAACGGACAGTGTTAAAAAACGGACACTAACTGATGCTAATGTGTCCGTTTTTTTTAACTGATCCATTAATTGTATCAGTTAAAAAAATGGACACATTAACATCAGTTAGTGTCCGTTAATTTCTGTTATGATAGGTGTCCGTTTTTTTTTTTGTTAACGGACACCTTCATAACGGAATCCAACGGTAGTGTTAATCCTGCCTAAGAGGTAGTATACTGTGTGGAGCCTTATATACCATCTGGGGCCACTATGGGGGGCTCAGGGGAGCATTTTATACTGTGTGGGTCCACTGTGGAGCATTATATACCATGTGGGGAAACTGTGGAGGGCTCAGGGGAGCATTTTATACTGGGGAGCATTATATACCATGTGGAGCATTATACTGTGGGAGGGGGGCTCAAAATTCCTGCTGGCAGCCCTGTGTGCTGTGTCTGCATCACAGCTCCTTCGCTATAATCTTGCACATACGTTTAGTGCTCCATGGCCATGTCATTCCCCATACAGTACTGTGCATGAACCGGCCATGGAGTTATTGGGGCCTGCACAGTACTATAGGGGCTGACTATACTGGGAACATACTCAGTAACACCAGATAGTCAGCACATATGTAAGACTTCAGAGAAGGAGCTGTGGTGTAGGCTATTAGCAGGAAGCTGTTGGGTGGGCCCCAGAACAAGTTTCTCTGGTGGGCCTAAGGCCCTTCAGTCCGACACTGTATAACGGAGAACTATTATATATAAGGGTGGGTTACTATATATAATTGGGAAACTTAAATACGAGGGGGCTATTATAAGGGGGAACTATTATTTATATGACGGGCTATTATTTAAAAGGGGGGAACTATTATATATAAGGCATCCATTAAAAGGGGGAGCTATTATTTATGAAGGGAACTATTTATAAGGGGGGTATAATTGTTAAGTGGGCTTATTTATAAAGGGGGCTATTAGTGATAATGGGGACTATTATTTATGAGGGGGCTATTATTAATAAGGGAGCAGTATTATTTTTACAGGGTGACTGTTACTGATACAGGGCACTATTTATCATTTATTAGCGAGCTATTACTGATAAAGGTGTAATATTATTTATAAGCAGGAATTATTATTTATAAGGAGGCGCTATAATAACTGATGACTGGGTGAAAAAATCTATTAGGTGGTACAAAGGTGCTCATTTGAATTGTGTGTGATAAAATGGGGCTTGTTATTACTTCTTTGTTGGCAGAAAGGAGGCGTTATTATAGGGGTTGCCACTGGAAGACGATGGTGGTGTTTGCATATCAGCATTTGGGGCACTGCTTTTAATTGTGTCCAGGGCCCCACTTTGTCTAAAACTGGCCCTGCTTCCCAACTAACTAACTCAATCACACCCCATCATATCTACCTGTCTTCTTGTCTGGAGCTTCTAGGTACGGAACATCACTTCCTTCTGGGGACTCTGGCTCTATTGTGTATGCGTGAGCGGCAGGCAGACGTTAAGAAGAGGAGGAGCTGGGCCCCCAGAAGGAAGCAATGTTCTGCGTCAAGAAGATCCGGTCAGGAAGACAGGTAAGTATGAAGGGGTGGAGTGGGGTTAGTATAGGTGAAGTTCTGTTTCCGGAAATGGGGAAACAGAACATCACCAGAAAATATGAAAATGTGCCTGGGGCGGTCACATGACTGCCCCTGCGATCTAGGTAAATATACATTTTTTGTAAAGTAAGTTAGAAAATAGGCTGGGGGCGGGTGTTTAGCTTAGAGTAGAAATATCATTTTATCCCAGACAACCCCTTTAAGAATGTTCTCGAAATTCAATATAACCAGTCACATCCTTGTATGACAATAGTTACAGTTCACTTTAGTTAAAACAATATGCATTTGCCATTTGGTCCAGTTATAGAAATTTCTGGCTTTTCTCCTTATATATATATTTTTTGTAAATGTTACATTTGTTGTAAAGTGATTGAAACTAGAATGCTTCTTCCCACAGAAACAACCTACATTACTCTTTACTATTTATAGTTACTGTGTAATCTCAGTGATCATTACATTATTCTCCATAAGACACATGGAATTAAAGTCTGAACTGGCAGAGTGCACATAGACAGGTGATAGGAAAATTGAAACTATGGGGAATAAAGGTTAAACGCTGCATGTAAACAGGCGATAAGACTGTCTAGAGCTGTCAGACATTTTTACCACATAGAAACAGTGATGCATGCCTAATGATATTTATCTACTGTGAAGTATGTTTAGAGCTTATTTTGAGAGATATGCACTTACCTATGGAACACTTAAAATATTAACTGTGTAGTTACTTGTTGCTAGGAGTCCAACCAAGATGGAAAACAAGAAATTACAGTAACCTTTCATTAGGTTGTTATTTTGGCAGTTGAAATCACAAGTCATTATTTTTTCAAAGTCAAAGTGAAATTCTTAAGTAAAGGGTAGGGACTTTCAGGACCTAACAATCATCAGTCTAGCAGCATGAACTTGGGTTTCCATGAAATTTGCCCTCCTGCATGTTCACACATTAGATAGAAAAACATAGGCTACAAGCCCTATTGGATAAAGGGACTAATGGGAATGATGATCACTGCACTGTGCTGTAAAATATGGTGGTGCTATATAAGTAACAAGAAATAAATAAGAATTCTAGAGAAGCTATTGTACCATATTCTTTGATATGGTGAATGTTTAGACTAGTGTTACTGTAGGTCTTTGAGGAATAGTAAATACAATACAATTACTTTACTTGAAAAGCAACATTGCAAATATATAGTGTGTACATGTGTTAAAGGGGAAAATGGGTACTTTGATGCATTTTTTATTTGATTTATTATTAAAAGTTATGTATTAATTTTCTTAGGTTTATTGTGATTATCATTTTGGATTTTAAGTTTATTTAGCAGCATCAGTAGAAATATTTTTTTTTTTTTTTTCAACTGTTTATTTTAAAAGTTTTTGTCATACAGAGGGAATAACAATATACGAGAAACATAAGAGAACTGAAGTTAACTGAAACATAGAACAGACGGGGATTACCCAGAATTCTCAATAAATTACAGAGTCTTAAACAAACTGGCCAAAAATGGCCCCAAAAAAGCCAAGGAATCCGACAACAAACAGGGGCAGACAAGACAGGAGGACAGAAGGGTGACAGAAAGACATCCAGGAAGTAAGAGGCCACACAGCAGCCGGGTCAGAGAGGCCGGTCTGCCCAAAACTCATCCCACGGTTTCCAGATCAGGCAGAATCTCTCCTCCTCATTATTAAGAAGGGCCATCAGATACTCCAGGAAGCGCGCATCTTTAATCCTAGCATATAACTCCTCCAGGGCTGGGGGGGGGCTGGTTGCCGCCAGTGTTTAGCAATCAGGCATCTAGCGGAAGTAAGGAGGAGCAACAGGAGCTGGATAGCGGGATTGCGCAAAATATTAGGGGGGGGGGAGGTTGAGAAGGTAGGTCCTAGGGGACAGGGGAAGGCTAACACCCAGGACCCCTTCCAGGAGACCCTGGACCTAGCACCAATAGGGCTGGAGCAGGGGGCAGGTGCAAAAGAGATGGAAAATATGTGCGGGGGGGGGTGCCACACCGCCAGCAGCAGTCCGGGACATTCTTGTCAAAAGAGTGAAGTGCAGCTGGGGTGTGATACCAATGCATCAACATCTTAAAAATATTTTCTTTTTGTGTAACACATCTAGAAGTCCTGGGTGCTCTACTCCATATAAGGGACCAATCGTTACTCGAGATGGGTGTCCCCAAATAGGTCTCCCACCGTGACATATAAGTATGTTGGGGCAAAACATCTGGGGTGGGATTCAAAAGAAGGCGGTATATATCAGAAATAAGCCCTGTTGTCCCAACACCCGTTTTACAAAGTTTCTCAAAAAGCGTAGGGATGGGTGCTGTGGGGCCTTGAAAAATAGAGGAGGCCAGAAGGGAAACCTGGATATATGTGAACTCACTGGACCGGGGCAGGCCAAATCTGGACTGGAGATCAGGAAATGGTAAAAGAGCCCGGGTCCTATAATCAATGATGTCAGCGTACCGAAAAAGGCCCGCTCTCATCCAAGGACCCGCTACCGGCCCAGTGAGTCCAGGCAGGTAATTAGGGTGAAGAAGGAAGGCGGTCATGGAGGAACACGAGGAGGAGAGGGGGAAACGGGACGCACATGTGCGCCAAACATCTCTCGTGAGTGCCATAGGGCCTAACAAGGCACTCCCGGGGGGGGAATGAGGACCAGTCCAAAGCAGGGAATTAGGATGTTGCGGAGCAAGCCACAGCTTCTCGATCTCCATCCACTTAGAGTAAGCCTGGAGAGTGGACCAAGCCGGGACCCTGCGTAGGTGGGCCGCCCAGTAGTATAAAACTAAATTGGGAAGAGAAAGGCCACCTCTCTCCCTAGGGGTCATCATAAGCTGCCTAGAAAGCCTGTGTCTCCCTCCAGCCCAGACAAATCAGAGGATTGAGCCCTGCAGCGCCCGGAGGTCCCAAAGGGGCACTGGGACCGGGAGGGTCTCAAAATAATAAAGCAGCTTAGGCAAGATAGTCATCTTTACTGCGGTGATCCGACCAAAGAGAGACAGAGGCAGTACCAGCCACTTAGTAAGGAGGGCCCGAATATGTCTAAAAAGGGAGGGGAAATTTGCCTGGTATAATTGGGAAAAAGATCCAGTTAAATATATGCCCAAGTATTTTAGCGAGGAGGACTGCCATCTATACCGAAAGGCGGTCTGAAGGCCAGCCAAGCTAGACGGGGGGATTCGAATAGGTAGGGCCTCTGTCTTTAAAGTATTGACCTTATAACCAGTCAGACGGCCAAAGCGGGATAGGAGGTCATGGAGGTTGGGGAGGGATACATGGGGGTTAGTAAGGGTCAGGAGGATATCATCGGCGAACAAGGAAAGCTTGAATTCTCGATTGCATACACGAACCCTCGCGATATTGGGACTCAGACGGATGGACGCCGCCAGTGGCTCAATACAGAGTACAAAAAGAGGAGGGGATAGAGGGCAACCCGGTCTAGTGCCGTTGTGTGAACGAAACGGGGGAGACGAGGCGTGAGGAAGTTTGACAGTGGCCGACGGGGAGGAGTAAAGACTTCTGATTGCTATCAAGAAGGGACCCGTAAAGCCAAACGTGGCCAGGGCCTCAAATAAAAAGGGCCATCCCAGATGATCAAATGCCTTTTCCGCATCCAAGCTGAGCACCAAGAGTTCGGAGCCAGAGCGAGATGCCACGTCTATAAGATCGATGGTTCTCCTTTTATTATCACCTCCCTGGCGGCAAGGTACAAAGCCCACCTGATCTTTATGGATCAGAGAGGGGAGGCACATGTTAAGTCTAGACGCCAGAATCTTGGTAAACAGCTTGAGATCCATATTCAGAAGTGATATGGGCCTATAATTCCTGCAATCAAGGGGGTCCTTATCCGGTTTCGGGATGAGGGTGAGAAAAGAGTGTGAAATAGAATCAGTGATTGGTTCGCCAGACAAAAAGGCCGTGAATAGGGAAACAAGATGCTGGACCAATTCCGCCCCAAATACCTTATAGTATAGGTAGGTGAGGCCATCAGGGCCAGGCGATTTCCCATTGGGGAGTTCCTGGAGCATTTGGGAGACTTCATCCGTTGTGATAGGTTTGTTAAGAAGAGCAAGGTCTTCCAGGGAAAGAACAGGCAAATTACAGGAAGACAGGAAGTCCTGCAATAATGCTGAGCGCGTCGCAGGATCAGGGGGTAAGTCCGACGGGAGGGAGTACAGGTCTGAGTAAAAGGCGTGAAATAGATGCGCAATCTCACCAGGGTCATATACAACGGCCCCGTCAGATCGTCGCAGCGCATAAGCTGAATCTCTTTCCGTTCGATCTCGCAGTTGACTAGCCAAAAGCTTATGGGGTTTGTTGGCCCTATCATAGTACCGCTGTCTGGTGTAAAGCAGTAACTTGGTGGCCTTTTATAGAAGGGTCTCCCTGATCTGGGCCCGAAGATCTATCAAGGTTTTAAGGAGGGCCAGCGACGGACTAGAGGCCATGCGAGTCTCTGCATATTGTAGACGGAGCCGAAGCTCCTCAAGCCGTGCGTTAGCGTACCGTTTTAGCCGGGTGCCCAAGGCAATACAATGTCCCCTCATCACAGCTTTATGGGCCTCCCACAACGTCGCCACGGAAGATACAGATCCCAGATTAAGTTCGAAAAATGTTTTTAGGTGAGTGCGGAGCTCCTCACGAGTCCGCGCCCTCTGAAGGAGACTCTCATTAAGTCGCCAATGGCATATTCTGGTGCGGACCGAACCAGCACGCAATTCTAAGGAGATTGGCGCATGGTCAGACCAGGTGATGGAGCCGATCGAGGCATCCCGAAGAAGGCCGGAGCATTCCCAAAAAAGTAATCTATTCTGGAATTGGTCTGATGAGGGGCCGAATAGAACGTGTAAGACCAGTCAGTTGGATAGTTAATCCTCCAGAGGTCATAGAGAGAATACCGACGGATTAAGCGACGGAAGTGAGCTGAAAGTCTACGCCGGGAGAGGCAACGGGAAGTACCTGACAGGGAATGGTAATCCATAGAGTCCGAAAAAGACATGTTAAAGTCCCCTCCAACAAAAAGGGCAGCAGGGGGTAAAGCTTCCAATTTATTAAGGACCTTAGAAAGAAAATCAGGTTGGAAGGAATTATTGGCATAGAGGTTACATAGAGTGATTGGCTGGCCCTCAAGCCTACCGTGGAGAATCACAAACCGTCCCAAGGGGTCGAGGACGGAGGTAGTAACCTCCAGGGGGCATGATGAGGAGATAAGAATGGCAGTCCCCGATCGCTTTTTAGAGTGAGTGGCTGAATAAATTGTTGGGAAAAAACGCAAGGCAAAGTTAAAATTACAGGTGCTGTCAAAATGGGTCTCCTGGAGAAATGCTATATCAGCCTTAAGTGCACGCAATTCCGTCAGGGCTAACCTACGCTTCACATTGGAGTTAAGGCCTTTAACATTAAGGGATACAATTTTAGCCATAACTCAGGATAAAGGGAGGGGCGCAAGGGGGGCGAGGCCTACCACAAGGAGTCAATGAGGGTGCGAAGTCCCAGAGGGAGTAGAGTCTCGTCCAGAAGGCTTGCCGATGCCTCGTCAGGATGAGTGAGGACCACACCTGGAGTACACAGAAAAGAACAAGAGGGGAGGGGGAAAGACAAGACAGAAAGCAAAACAAGGAAGGTAAATTACAGTAAAACAACACCATTACCGGGAAAAAGATCTCCCAGTAGGGACTAGGAGGGTATGCAAGGGTTTAAGACCAATGCAAATCCGCCTTTAACAAAGTGCCGTGTAAGCAGTTAAAAACCACGGCAACGTACCCCTAGGGGGTGGGAGGCGAGGCTGAGGGGCCAGCTAGCAGCAGAGAGCCAGTCAACCAAGCCAGGAGAGACTCCCGTCAGCCTCCCCTGCCACACATATAAAATAAACATTAGCAATAATAATAAATCGAGCCAATAAGATAATTGAGGGGAAAAACCAACCACACTTAACAAATGTGCCGGACCAGCATTAACTAACGCAGCATCAATCCTGTATGGAAGCAAAGGAAAAAGTCATCAAAGGACCAGGTTAAATCAAGGGGGGGGAAACCCGGCGTGACAAACGGGATGACCCAGCGCAAGAAGCTGAGTCCAGATATGGCAAGCGTCGTCTTTTCGGCTGGACAGTAGTCCAGACCAGGGCCGGAGGGGGGGAGGGCAGCAGAGTCCCAATCTTCAAGCATAGGCAGGGGAACATCCAGGGCAGCACAGAAATCCTTCAGGTCGGCGTGAGATTTCAAAGTGATAGTGCGACCATTTCTCCTGACAATGAGAGCAAAAGGGAAACTCCACCGGTACTATAGCTGGTGTTCCCTTAGGGTTGAAAGGAGAGGTCGGAGCATACGCCGCTTTTGCAAGGTGATCCAGGACAGGTCAGGGTAAAGCTGGACCTTGGCACCGTCAAAGTCAAAATCTTTGTTAGAGCGGGCCTGGGCCATAATAGCTTCTTTGAGTTCAAAGTCCTGCACACAGCAAATAACATCCCTTGGTGCAGCGGTAGCGCCTTTGGGATAAAAGGCCCTATGTGTTCTGTCCAATTTGATGCGGTGTTCAAGTGGTTTACCCAAAAGCATGTTAAAGATGGCCTCCAGGGTAACCTTTAAATCCTCCTCCTCCGTGGCCTCCGGGAGACCGCGGACTCTGATGTTGTGCCTCCTACCGCGGTTGTCCAGATCCTCTAGGTGGCGAGTGGTTGCTTTAAGAATCTCGGACTGGGTAGAGACCACATCATGCATTTGGGAGACATAGTTGCGGGTCTCATCCTGGGAAGACTCCAATGTATCCACTCTGACAGCTAATTGGCGCAGGTCAGCGCGCACCACGGCAAGTTCTTGCTTAAAGGTGTGTTTAACCTCATCAATGAGAACTTTGAAGTCTTGCTGAAAGTCCTGCCTGGTAGGCAATTGCTGTAGTATAGATTGTCACTGTAAGGGAGGTTCTTGGACAGATTGAGGAAGGGGGGTGGGGGACCGGCGTGGGACCTAATGACAGCGTGCCCCCTGGGTTCTCCACCGCCACCGGCCCCACCACCCCTTGAGCACCCACAGGGAGATGTACAGACGGCATGGTAGGCAGGGGCGTAGGGCCAGGGGGGGCCCACAGGGGTGAGGAAAGTCCAGTTTGATGGTCCCAGCCACTCTGGGAAATGGTAGTGTTCTGCTGGATTGAGAAGGTGGGGGGGAGGGCTGCAGCCGACGCAACCTGAGGGTTGGCATCCCGCCTGCAGGATGCATCTGTAGATGGTGCCTGGGACACACAAGGAGGAATCCCCAAGATGGCGGCCACACGAGGCATATCTTGAAGGGAGCGCCGGTCCGGGGAGCGGGGAGACAGGTCAGGAGGAGCCGCGAAGGAATCAGGCGACAGGGGACTGCGTGGAGGAGAGCAGGAGTCCCGGTGAGTGTGGGGGAGGGAGACAGTGCGCGTGGTCCCCCATGCTGTCAGGACCCGCGCTGAGGCCCTGGGCTGCCGCTGCAGGAACGGGTCCATAGTGGAGGGACCCCCGCTAGCTGCTGGGACCACTGGGGGCTTTCTCACGGGGAGCTTCTTTCCCATATAGGTTAGATGTAGCAGGCTCGGTGAGCGGTAAGGCAGGGGAGACGGGAGCTCGCAATTATGCGACCGTCTCCATTAGTGTTCAGGCCACGCCCCAGAAATATTGTTTTGGTCTCATGTCCTTCGTTAAATTCTGCAAAGTATATACAACCCCAATTCCTATGAAGTTGGGACGTTGTGTAAAACATAAATAAAAACAGAATACGATGATCTGTAAATCGTTTTCATCCTATATTCAATTGAATACACTACAAAGACAAGATATTTAATGTTCAAATGGATAAACTTTGTTTTTTGCAAATATTCACTCATTGTGAATTTGATGCCTGCTACACATTTCAAAAAAGCTGGGACAGGGGCAACAAAAGACTGGGACAGGGGCATGTTTACCACTTTGTTACATCACCTTTCCTTTTAACAACACTCAATAAGCATTTGGGAACTGAGGACACAAGTTGTTGAAGCTTTACAGGTGGAATTCTTTCCCATGTTGCTCAACAGTCCGGGATCTCCGTTGTCGTATTTTGCACTACATAATGCGCCACACATTTTCAATGGGAGACAGGTCTGGACTGCAGGCAGGCCAGTCTAGTACCCGCACTCTTTTACTATGAAGCCATGCTGTTGTAACACGTGCAGAATATGGCTTGGCATTGTCTTGCTGAAATAAGCAAGGACGTCCCTGAAAAAGATGTCGCTTGGATGGCAGCATACAGTGCTGGCCAAAAGTATTGGCACCCCTGCAATTCTGTCAGATAATACTCAATTTCTTCCAGAAAATGATTGCAATCACAAATGCTTTGGTAATAATATCTTCATTTTAATTTGTCTTCAATGGAAAACCACAAAAAGAATTGTCAAAAAGCCAAATTGGATATAATTCCACACCAAACATAAAAAAGGGGGTGGACAAAAGTATTGGCGCCCTTAGAAAAATCATGTGATGCTTCTCTAATTTGTGTAATTAACAGCACTTGTTACTTACCTGTGGCACATAACAGGTGGTGGCAATAACTAAATCACACTTGCAGCCAGTTGAAATGGATTAAAGTTGACTTAACCTCTGTCCTGTGTCCTTGTGTGTACCACATTGAGCATGGAGAAAAGAAAGAAGACCAAAGAACTGTCTGAGGACTTGAGAAGCAAAATTGTGAGGAAGCATGAGCAATCTCAAGGCTACAAATCCATCTCCAAAGACCTGAATGTTCCTGTGTCTACCGTGCGCAGTGTCATCAAGAAGTTTAAAGCCCATGGCACTGTGGCTAACCTCCCTAGATGTGGACGGAAAAGAAAAATTGACGAGAGATTTCAATGAAAGATTGTGCGGATGGTGGCTAAAGAACCTCGACTAACATCCAAACAAGTTCTAGCTGCCCTGCAGTCCGAGGGTACAACAGTGTCAACCCGTACTATCCTTCGGCGTCTGAATGAAAAGGGACGCTATGGTAGGATACCCAGGAAGACCCCACTTCTGACCCAGAGACATAAAAAAGCCAGGCTGGAGTTTGCCAAAACTTACCTGAGAAAGCCAAAAACTTTTTGCAAGAATGTTCTCTGGTCAGATGAGACAAAAGTAGAGCTTTTTGGGAAAAGGCATCAACATAGAGTTTACAGGAAAAAAAAAAGAGGCCTTCAAAGAAAAGAACACGGTCCCTACAGTCAAACATGGCGGAGGTTCCCTGATGTTTTGGGGTTGCTTTGCTGCCTCTGGCACTGGACTGCTTGACCGTGTGCATGGCATTATGAAGTCTGAAGACTACCAACAAATTTTGCAGCATAATGTAGGGCCCAGTGTGAGAAAGCTGGGTCTCCCTCAGAGGTCATGGGTCTTCCAGCAGGACAATGACCCAAAACACACTTCAAAAAGGACTAGAAAATGGTTTGAGAGAAAGCACTGGAGACTTCTAAAGTGGCCAGCAATGAGTCCAGACCTGAATCCCATAGAACACCTGTAGAGAGATCTCAAAATGGCAGTTTGGAGAAGGCACCCTTCAAATCTCAGGGACCTGGAGAAATTTGCCAAAGAAGAATGGTCTAAAATTCCAGCAGAGCATTGTAAGCAACTCATTGATGGTTACCGGAAGCGGTTGTTCGCAGTTATTTTGTCTAAAGGTTGTGCTACCAAGTATTAGGCTGAGGGTGCCAATACTTTTGTCCGGCCCATTTTTGGAGTTTTGTGTAAAATGATCAATGATTTGACTTTTTTTTTCATTCTCTTTTGTGTTTTTTCATTGCAAGCAAAATAAATGAAGATATTATTACCAAAGCATTTGTGATTGCAATCATTTTCTGGAAGAAATTGAGTATTATCTGACAGAATTGCAGGGGTGCCAATACTTTTGGCCAGCACTGTATGTTGCTCGAAAACCTGTATGTACCTTTCAGCATTAATGTTGCCTTCACAGATGTGCAAGTTACCCATGCCATGGGTACTAACTTACCCCCATACCATCAGAGATGCTGGCTTGTGAACTTTGCGCTGATAACAATCCGGAAACTCTTTGGCCTGGAGGATACAATGTCCATGATTTCAAAAAACAATTTGAAATGTGGACTGGTCAGACCACAGTACACTTTTCCACTTTGTGTCAGTCCATCTCAGATGAGCTCGGGCCCAGAGAAGCCGGCGGTGTTTCTGGGTGTTGTTGATATATGGCTTTCGCTTTGCATGGTAGAGTTTTTAACTTGCATTTGTAGATGTAGCGACGAACTGTGTTCACTGACAATGGTTTTCTGAAGTGTTCCTTAGCCCATGTGGTAATATCCGTTACAGAATGATGTTGGTTTTTAATGCAGTGCTGCCTGAGGGATCGAAGGTCACGGGCATTCAATGTTGGTTTTCGGCCTTGCCGATCACTTGCAGAGATTTGACCAGATTCACTGAATCTTTTGATATTATGGACTGTAGATGATGAAATCCGTAAATTCCTTGCAATTGTACGTTGAGAAACGTTTTTCTTAAACTGTTGGACTATATGCTCATGCAGTTGTTCACAAAGTGGTGAACCTCGCCCCATTCTTGCCTGTGAACAACTGAGCCTTTCGGGGATGCTCCCTTTATACCCAATCATGACACTCACCTGTTTCCAATTAACCTGTTCACCTCTGGAATGCTCCAAACAGCTGTTTTTTGAGCATTCCTCAACTATCCCAGTGTTTAGTTGTCCCTGTCCCAGCTTTTTTGGAACGTGTTGCAGGCATCAAATTCAAAATGAGTGAATATTTGCAAAAAAACAATAAAGTTTATCAGTTTGAACATTAAATATCTTGTCTTTGTAGTGTATTCAATTGAATATAGTTTGAAAAGAATTTGCAAATCATCGTATTCTGTTTTTATTTATGTTTTACCCAACGTCCCAACTTCATTGGAATTGGGGTTGTACAATAAAAAAAAACATTCAAGAAACACATCGATTGCATGACTAAATGATAGTACAGAGAATACTACAACAAATTGAGCTATTGAGAATATAGAAACATGATAGTTAGTAGGTGACAAAAGAATACATGGAATGTGGACAATTTCTTAATACTGGAAGCGTAGCCCCCTTTAACCCCTTAAGGACACAGCCCAAAAGTGCGTTAAGGACCAGGCCTTGTTTTTCAAAACTGACATGTGTCACTTTAAGTGACAAGAACTTTGAGATGCTTTAACTTACACAAGTGATTTTGAAATTGTTTTCTCGTGACACATTGTACTTCATGTTAGTGGTAAACATTGATCAATATTTTTGTATTTATTTATAAAAAAAAATAGGGCA
This sequence comes from Leptodactylus fallax, assembly GCA_947044405.1. Classification (NCBI taxonomy): domain Eukaryota; kingdom Metazoa; phylum Chordata; class Amphibia; order Anura; family Leptodactylidae; genus Leptodactylus; species Leptodactylus fallax. The sequence goes on along the minus strand of CAMRHE010000011.1, from coordinate 323,947 downwards.
TTTGATGGAAATTTGGAAAAAAATCGCAATTTTCAAAATGTGAAATTCTCTGCTTTTCAAACAGATAGTCATACCACCCAAATACATTAATAAATATTATCTACCATATCTCTGCTTTACATTGGCATAATTTTTGAATCGTCCTTTAACTTATTTTGGATGTTAGAAGGCTTACAAGTTTAACAGCTATTTTCCAGATTTCCAAGAAAATTTCCCAAACTAATTTTTTAGGAACCACTTCAGTTCTGAAGGGGATTATAAAGGCCTATATATTAGAAACCCCCCATAAATCACCCCATTTTCAAAACTGCACCCCTCAAATAATTCAAAACAGCATTTGGGAAGTTTGTTAACCCTTTAAGCATTTCACAAGAATTAAAACGATATCGAGGTGAAATTTAGACATTTCATTTTTTTCCACTAATCCCTTCATTTAGCCCTAAATTTAACACATTCACAAAGGGTTAAAGGAGAAAATGCATCTCACAGTTTATTATACAATTTCTCCAGAGCACAGAAATACCCCACATGTGGGTGTAAACTGATGTTTGGGCATTCGGCAGTAAACAGAAGTGAAGTAGCGACACTGGACGTTTGAAAAGCAGATTTTGCTGGAATAGTTTTCAGGTGCCATGTTGCATTTGCAGAGCCCCCAAAGTACCAATACAGTGGGAACCCCCTAAAAGTGACCCCATTTTGGAAACTACACGCCTCACAGAACATGTCAAGGGATATAGTGAGCATTTTGACCATACAACTGTTTAAAATTACTTTTTTTCCAATAAACCGTCAATTTAGCTCCAAATTTTTCATTTTCACAAGAGGACAAAGGAGAAAAAACTCCCCAAAGGTCGTTACACAATTTCTACTGAACACAGAAATGCCCCATATGTGGTTGTAATCTGCTGTTTGGGTATATGGTGGAGCTCAGAATGGAAAGAGCGCTATTTAGCTTTTGGAGGGCAGATTTTGCTGGAATCGTTTTCGGGTGCCATGTCGCATTTGCAGAGCCCATAAAGTACCAATACAATGGAAACTCCCAAAAGTGACCCCATTTTGGAAACTACACCCCTCATAGAATTTATCTAGGGGTATAGTGAGCATTTTGAACTCACAGCTGTTTCACAGATTTTATTAACATTGGGACGTAAAAATGAAAAATTACTTTTTTTTTTTTTCAATAAACTATCCATTTAGCAACATATTTTTAATTTTTGCAAGTGGTTAAAGAAGAAAAAGCTCCCCACAGCTTGTTACACAATTTCTTCTGAACACAGAAATGCTTCATATGTGGTTGTAATCTGCTGTATGGGTACATGGTGGGGCTCAGAATGGAAAGAATGCTATTTGGCTTTAGGAGGGCAGATGTGGCTGGAATAGTTTTCAGGTGCCATGTCGTATTTGCAGAGCCCCTAAAGTACCAATACAATGGAAACCCCTCAAAAGTGAACCCATTTTAGAAACTACACCCCTCAAGGAATGTATCAAGGGGTATTATCATTTTGAGCCTAAAAATGCATCCCAAAAATTAATGTATGAAGTGAAAATTGAAGTTTTTGAAGAAATATTCAATTTCAGTGCCTAATACGTTGGGGCCACTTTATGGCATCAGAGATATGCACCCCTAAAACTATTAAATGGACTATCCCGGGGGAAAAAAAAATTATATATGTGGGTGTAAACTGCTGCTTGGGCACACAGCAGGTCTCAGAAGGGAAGGAGCACTTTGTTTTTTTAGCTTTTGGAGTACAGATTTAGAGGGACTTTCTGGACGCCATGTCCTGGAGTCCTGGAGGTGCCAGTAAATTGGAACTCCCCAAGCAGTGACCCCATTTCGTGGGGGCAATTTTAGGGTCTCTGCAAATGTTACATGGTGTCCAAAAACCAACAATCTAAATCTGTGCTCCAAAAGTACATAGTGCTCCTTCACATCTGCACCCTGCTGTGTGCCCAAATGGCAGTTTATGCCCACATGTATGACACTGGTGTACCCTGGATAATGTACTTAGCAACACCATATGTGGGTATAAACTGCTGTTTGGGAACACCCAGGCACAGAAGGGAAGGAGCGCAATTTTGGTTTTTAGAGCACAGTTTGGTTTTTGGACACCATGTCACTTTTGCAGAGCCCAAGAATTGCCAGTAAAGTGGAATCCGCAGACATGTGACCCCATTTTGGAAACTACACCCTTCAAGGGATTTATCAAGTGGTGTAGCAAGCATTATTAACCCTTAAGTGTTGCATTCTTTTAATTTCCAGAAATGAATGCACAGATGATAATGAAAAGTTAAAAATAACATTTTTCCAGAGATTCGCCATTTCAGTGCCTGATATGTTGTGCACAGCTTATGTCTGCATAGACACACACTCCAAAAACTGTTAAGCGGTTACCCAGGCACAACAGCTTTTGGGGTGTTCATCTCTGATACAAGCCGGGCACAACATATTACACACTGAAATGATGTATTCCTGGAAAAATTGTCATTTTCACCTTTCACAATCAGCTGCGTATTCATTTATGGATAATAAATTATAGCAACACTTGGGGGTTAAAAATGCTCAATGTACCCCTTCAGGGGTGTAGTTTCCAAAATGGGGTCACGTTAGGGGATTCCACTTTACTGGCGTTTCAGCTCTGCAAACGTGCAATGGCGTCCAAAAACCAAACCGTCCAAGCCTGTGCTCCAAAAACCAAATAGAACTACTTCCCTTCTGTGCCCGGCTGTGTCCAAACAGCAGTTTATACCCACATATGACATTGAGTATGTTACCCTGGGTACACCAGTGTCATACATGTGGGTATAAACTGCAGCTTGGGCACACAGCAGGGCACAGAAGGGAAGGAGGGCTATGTGGCTTTTGGAGTGCAGATTCAGATGTTTGGGATCTGGGTGCCATGTCATGTTTGCAGAGCCTGTAAGGTACCATAACAGTGGATTCTCCAAAGGAGTGAACCCATTTTGAAAACTGCACCCCTCAAAGAATTTATCAAGGGGTGTAGTGAGCATTAGTATTCCAGATGTGACTGCACAGCGGATGGGGAAAAGTGAATAGGTTAACTGTGCAGAGTGCATTGGGAACACCAAATTCCCTACTATTTCCCCAGTAGTTCCTATTATTGGGGAGGTCACTTTGGGGGTCACTTCTGGTTTATTTTCCCTCATAAGCTCTAAATCTGGTTTGTCCCCTGATATACGCTGGCACAGCTTATACATTTCCTTTCTTCCACAGCCAGTTCTAATGATTTGGTGATTTTTGGCGTTTTTGTCTTCACATTGTACAAGCTATATTTTCTTTATTTCTCTGGTGATGTAGCCATATGAGGGATTGTTTGCGGGGTGAGATGTATTTTGTAATGACATCATCTTTGGGCACCTATAACTTATTGAATACATTTTATTAACTCTTTCTTGGTGGATTAAAAAAAAACCCCATCAATTCTGACACTGCATTTTACATTTTACATTTTTTACCATGCAGCATAAAGCATAAGTAACATGTTACCTTTATTCTACGGGACAGTACGATTACGGCGATACCTCATTTATATTGTTTTTTTATGCGATACTAATTTTGCAGAACAAAAACCCATTTGGGGACATAAATTAATTGTTTTTGCATCGCCATCTTCTGAGATGCGTAACATTTTTATTTTGCGGTTTACAGAGTTGGTTGAGGGCTTTTTTTTTGCAGGACAACCTGTGCTTTTTATTGGTACTGTTTTTGGGTACATATGACTTTTTGATCACTTTTTATGGCATATTTTGTAAGGTGAGATGGGGAAAAATCATTACTTTTGGCAGGTTTTTTCCGTTAGCACTATGCAGACGCATAGCCTAACTTACAGAGGTCTCGGCAGGATCAACTAGGTAGTGGGATCTCCAGGCAGCCTGGGGTCACTGGCCAGACCCCGGGCTGCAGATTACAGATATCGGCACCCCCCGATCTCGACACGGGGGGGTGCCGAGGGGAGCGGAAACATGGCGGAACCCCTTGGATGCCGTGGTCATGTTTGACCGCGGCATCCAAGGGGTTAAAACCTCCGATCGGAACTCAGTTCCGACCGGGGGTTATGGAGTAGGGTGTTAGCTTTCAGTTACACAGATAGTGAGCGGGCGGCCACCCTAGGGCGTAGGATTACGCCCTGTTGCGCGAAGTACCTAGCGCCCAGGACGGAATAGTACGTCCAATATCGTTAAGGGGTTAAATTAAAATGACAAAACATGAATGGCATTGATATAGGAAAATATACAAGATTTCATATATGAAAAACAAGCAAATTCTACTGTAGGCATATTACATGAGAAAGACTATTTAGAAGAGAACTACCATCTAACCAGAAGGGCAGACAGCAGGAAGTAGAGACTAAAAGGTTGGAACAAATGGAATAGAAAGAGAGACAGATGGTGTAAGAAAACACTAAGGTGAAAAAGAAAGCAAAAGAATGAAATGGAAAAAGAGAAATTCAAAAGGAAGATAAAAAGAGACCCAAATAAGAAAAATGGAAAAAACGAAAAGAAAAAAGTGGGGGACTAGAAAAATAAGTGAAAATTAAATGAAAGGATAGAGGGTCGATTTGTAGGCAATCCCTGTAGCAGCACCATGGGATAAGTCCTCGTTTACCTGGTCTGTAGAGAAAAAAAAAAGCTGTAATTAATACATACAGTGGAGAAAAAAGTATTTAGTCAGCCACCAATTATGAAAGTTCTCCCACTTAAAAAGATGAGAGAGGCCTGTAATTGACATCATAGGTAGATCTCAACTATGAGAGACAAAATGAGAAAACATATCTAGAAAATCACATTGTCTGATTTTTTTAAGAATTTATTTGCGAATTATGGTGAAAAATAAGTATTTGGTCACCTACAAACAAGCAAGATTTCTGGCTCTCACAGACCTGTAACTTCTTCTTTAAGAGGCTCCTCTGTCCTCCACTCAATACCTGTAGTAATGGCACCTGTTTGAAATTGTTATCAGTATAAAATACACCTGTCCACAAACTCAAACAGTCACACTCCAAACTCCACTATGGCGAAGACCAAAGAGCTGTGGAAGGACACCAGAAACAAAATTGTAGACCTGCACCAGGCTGGGAAGACTGAATCTGCAATAGGCAAGCAGCTTGGTGTGAAGAAATCAACTGTTGGAGCAATAATTAGAAAATGGAAGACATACAAGACCACTGATAATCTCCCTCAATCAGAGGCTCCACGCAAGAACTCACCCCGTGGGGTCAAAATGATCACAAGAACAGTGAGCAAAAATCCCAGAACCACAGGGGGGGACCTAGTGAATGAACTTCAGAAAGTTAGGACTAACGTAACAAAGGCTACCGTCAGTAACACAGTACGCCACCAGGGACTCAGATCCTGCAGTGACAGACGTGTCCCCCTGCTTAAGCCAGTACATATCTGGGCCCGTCTGAAGTTTGCTAGAGAGCATTTGGATGTTCCAGAAGAGTATTGGGAGAATGTCATATGGTCAGATAAAACCAAAGTAGAACTGTTTGGTAGAAACACAACTCGTCGTGTTTGGAGGAGAGTGAATGCTGAGTTGCATCCAAAGAACACCATACCTACTGTGAAGCATGGGAGTGGCAACATCATGCTTTGGGGCTGTTTCTCTGCAAAGGGACCAGTACAACTGATCCGTGTACATGAAAGAATGAATGGGGCCATGTATCATGAGATTTTGAGTGCAAACCTCCTTCCATCAGCAAGGGCATTGAAGATGAAACGTGGCTGGGTCTTTCAGCATGACAATGATCCCAAGCACACCACCAGGGCAATGAAGGTGTGGCTTCGTAAGAAGCATTTTAAGATCCTGGAGTGGACTAGCCAGTCTCCAGGTCTCAACCCCATAGAAAACCTTTGGAGGGAGTTGAAAGTCCGTGTTGCCCAGCGATAGCCCCAAAACATCACTGCTCTAGAGGAGATCTGCATGTAGGAATGGGCCAACATACCAGCAACAGTGTGTGCCAACCTTGTGAAGACTTACAATGTCAACAAAGGATATATAACAAAGTATTGAGATGAACTTTTGTTATTGACCAAATACTTATTTTCTACCATAAATTGCAAATAAATTCTTTAAAAATCAGACACTGTGATTTTCTGGATTTGTTTTCTCATTTTGTCTCTCAAAGTTGAGGTCTACCTATGATGTCAATTACAGGCCTCTCTCATCTTTTTAATTGGGAGAACTTGCACAATTGGTGGATGACTAAATACTTTTTTTCCCCACTGTAAATAAGTAGAAGCCTATGACTACACAACAATTTAAATTACAAGCTTCTAATTTCGTATTCCTAACTTCATATTCTAATTTCATACAAAAGATGCGTTCACCTCCAGGAGGAACTGTCTAGTGACATCAGAATGATGCAAGCCAGAGAAAGAGGAAAATGTTTCATTAAGGACGTGAAAAGCAGTTTCAGCCTGCAGTGGCCAATCTTTGCCATTTTCTCTTTTTTTCTGGTGAGAGCTGAGATAGAAGCAGTGCAAAAAGCATGAATAACTGTGGAGTGAATTGACAATAATAATTGGCAAACCTAAAAAAAGCTGGATGGTCCTCAAGCTCTGATCGAGGCTAGTTAATAATTGCGGATAATTTTTTGCAATCCATCTGTAAAGAATTGCCCATAAGTAACTCCCAAAATCAGCTGCTAGGAAAAGGGAAGAAAGAGATAGTGAGCCCTAAAACTAGCCCCACCCCGTGACCCTACCTATTTGCCGCAACTGTCCTTATGACAGGGACAACTGGACGACAAACCCTACTCTAGATAAGTGATACACAGAACAGGACAAGACAACACAACACAGAAGAGGAGTCAGCAAGCCAAGGGTCAAGCCAGAAAGACTAAACAGTACCAAATCGCAATCCAAAAGAGTAGTCAGAAGCCAAAAGCAGAGGTCAGTAAATACAATACAAGATCAAGGGAAAACGCTTAGTAAGGTCAGAGACACAATTGCCAGCAACCATGTGTGGGCTGATGGCCAGTTTATAGGAAGTCCAGAACCCGCCCCAGGCTTGATTGGCAGATAATCTGTCAATCACAAAACACACAAGTTAACCCTTTACAGCGCCAACACAGAATGACAAGAGTCCGGGAGCAGGAATCATGGGCGGACACGCCTTCTGCGCCATACAATGCGGCCAGAGGATGGCGCAGGAGTTAGAACGGGTGAGGACCATCTTTTAAACAGTGGTCTGTGATCACATATTCCAGGAAGAGAAGAGATGTGAAGAGACATTTTTTAAATTTGGCATACAGTCTGTAGACATTGCAGGACGAGTGAACATATTTCAAATCAGGCAAGTAGTAGTAGTAGTTCTGGATGTCATTGAAATAGACCACCATGCATATATACAGCAGATAATGGAAGATGACATCCACAAAGTTCTAGAACACTGCCAGGTCACTACTAAGGCCAATGGGCATAACCAGTTATTTGTAAAGACCATATTGGGTGTTAAAGGCCATCTCACATTTCTTGTACTCTCATTAGTTGTTCAGCACCCTGGAGATCCAGTTTGGAGAAGACCTTTGCCCTGTGGATTTCATATCAAAGCTCTGATATTAACAGCAAGACCTGGAAAAACAGTGCCGTGAAAAGAGAAGGCAGGCAACCATGGCTAGGATGGACTACATACTCCATTTACAATTTATTTCCAGCTTCCAGGACATTGGAATATTCAACAATACCATTAGGAAGTATAATTTTTCTTGCAAGAAAATACAAGCCCTCATATGGCTTTGTGAATGGAAAAATGTAATAGTTATGGCTTTTGAAAGAAACCGAGTAAAAAGCATAAATGGAAAAATGGAAAATTGCTGCTGTAGGATGGGGTTAATGGGAGGTTTCCTGTTAGACAGGGGAGCTGCTGAGAATGAGCTCCTCACGTTATGGTGGATCAAGCCATCTTTTGCAACGACATATAATACTACTTGATGGCCATTGCTTCCTCAGTTGTCTGTTAGTTATCCTGGGACCTAGGTTAATAAACTGATCATTTTGGTGCATGGGTTTTAAAAAGGGTTGTCTTTATTGAGATAAAGTAATATGTACAGTGGGGAAAAAAAGTATTTAGTCAGCCACCAATTGTGCAAATTCTCCCACTTAAAAAGATGAGAGAGGCCTGTAATTGACATCATCGGTAGACCTCAACTATGAGAGACAAAATGAGAAAACAAATCTAGAAAATCACATTGTCTGATTTTTAAAGAATTTATTTGCAAATTATGGTGGAAAATAAGTATTTGGTCAATAACAAAAGTTCATCTCAATACTTTGTTATATATCCTTTGTTGGCAATTACAGAGGTCAAATGTTTTCTGTAAGTCTTCACAAGGTTGGCACACAATGTTGCTGGTATGTTGGCCCATTCCTCCATGCAGATCTCCTCTAGAGCAGTGATGTTTTGGTGAGTGTGACTGTTTGAGGTTGTGGACAGGTGTCTTTTATACTGATAACAATTTCAAACAGGTGTCATTACTACAGGTAATGAGTGGAGGACAGAGGAGCTTCTTAAAGAAGAAGTTACAGGTCTGTGAGGTACAGAAATCTTGCTTGTTTGTAGGTGACCAAATACTTATTTTCCATCATAATTTGCAAATAAATTCTTAAAAAATCAGACAATGTGATTTTCTAGATATGTTTTCTCATTTTGTCTCTCATAGTTGAGGTCTACCTATGATGTCAATTACAGGCCTCTCTCATCTTTTTAAGTGGGAGAACTTGCACAATTGGTGGCTGACTAAATACTTTTTTTCCCCACTGTAGCTCAGGCAGAGGACTTTACTCACAAGTATTCATGCTCAAGTCCAGTTGCCTGCAGCTTAGGAAGAATTCTAGATATCTGGTTTACCACTTCCTTTCAGATAGCATATAAGCATATAGGAGCTGATAAAACATACCTGCCATTTGAGATAATAGTATCTTCATTAAAGTTTTTACATATATCAAACACAGCATTGATCCTATCTAAAACAACACAAAAAAACCCAAATACAATAGCATGGTAAGAGGTATTTATAGCTGTTAGCAGTTGCAGTTCTGTAAATCACAATAAATTACAGATGTGGCATCATGATGTTTGAAGAGCTACTGAGAAAGACATACTACTTTTCTGTGAACAACTACTGTGAGTCACTTTTTGTCCAAATTTGACTGATAAATTTGGTTTTGGTGGCTGCTGTCTATCATAGGGCCCACTGTAACATTTTATGGAGGAGATACAGTGGTATAGGGGCACTTTTCTAGGTTTGGCCTAGGCTCCGTATTGCCAGTTAAGGGTAATGTAATGTCCATAGTATGCTTTCAACTTTATGAAAATGTTTTGTCAAGTTCCTTTCCTGTTCCAGCATGACTGCTTCGCTGTTTACAAAGTGAAGCCTTATTTTTATAAATATTTTGTGAGAGTCCACACTTTTAGGCCACTTACTGCATTCTACTCTGGTCCAAAAGTGTCTGGGACTCTCTCTTCAATCTTCAGTGCCTGACCTCATACACACGTGGACAAAATTGTTGGTACCCCTCGTTTAATGAAAGAAAAACCCACAATGGTCACTGTAATAACTTGAATCTGATAAAAGTATTAATATATAAAATACATGTTGAGAAGCCACAAAGCTTCTGGGAGAATGTCCTATGGACAGATGAGACAAAAATTGAAATTTTTGGCAAGGCACATCAGCTCTATGTTCACAGATGGAAAAATGAAGCATATATTGAAAAGAACACTGTCCCTACTGTGAAACATGGAGGAGGCTCTGTTATGTTCTGGGGCTGCTTTGCTGCATTTGGCACAGGGTGTCTTGAATCTGTGCAGGGTACAATGAAATCTCATGACTATCAAAGGATTCTAGAGAGAAATGTGCTGCCCAGTGTCAGAAAGCTTGGTCTCAGTCGCAGATCATGGGTCTTGTAACAGGATAATGACCCAAAACACACAGCTAAAAACACCCAAGAATGGCTAAGAGGAAAACATTGGCCTATTCTGAAGTGGCCTTCTATGAACCCTGACCTAAATCCTATTGAGCATCTTTGGAAGGAGCTGAAACATGCCGTCTGGAAAAGGCAACCTTCAAACCCGAGACAACTGGAGCAGTTTGCTCATGAGGAGCGGGTCAAAATACCTGTTGAGAGGTGCAGAAGTCTCATTGACAGTTACAGGAATCGTTTGATTGCAGTGATTGCCTCAAAATGTTGTGCAACAAAATATTAAGTTAAGGGTACCATCATTTCTGTCCAGGCCTGTTTCATGAGTTTTCTTTTTTAAAAAATTCTGTTGAAGCATGGTTGAAAAGCAATGCCTGACTTTCATTTGTTCATTTTCATAGAATTTTTACATATTATTACTTTTGTCAGATTCAAGTTATTTCTGTGACCATTGTGGGTTTTTCTTTCATTAAACAAGGGGTACCAACAATTTTGTCCACGTGTGTAAATGCTTTTTTGGCAGAGTGGGCAAAAATTCTCATAGCAGCACTCCAAAATCTGCACTTCTTATAAAAACGAAGGCTATTATATCTGCAATAGAGGGCCCTACTCCATGTTAACACCCATGATTTTAGAATGGCATGTCCAACAAACTCACAGAGGTAGGATGGTCAGGTGCAGGGCCGCTTTAACCATAGGGCCAATGGTGCACTTGCACTAGGCCCTATAGTAGCAGTGGCCCCCTTGGGACAGCGGGGCAGTCCTGAATTTGCTGTCCTAGGCAGTGGATCTGGGCATCCCCAATTCATCAGCATCCTCTGGACACCCATGAGTTGAAGACAATGGTGGAGTATGGAGCTGTTCGCTCCCTGCTTCATCATTTGGCCCCTGTCTTTGCACCCAATGTCCTGTTGCTCCTTGAAGACTCCGGGTCCAGAGACTGGAGTGAACAGGGAAACAGTGAGTATTAAAGTTTTTTTTTTTTCTTTGATATATACAATGGGCACAACTGAAGGAGGACAAAAAACTGTGGGGGAAACCTGGAGGAGGACATGAAAATGTGGGGGCAACTGGAGGGGGTATTTGACTGTGGGGCATGGGACAGGTTAATGTCTGAGGGACCACGGTGGTAGAGACAAGTTAAATTGTAATGCATGCAGGGGTATTTGAACGTGTGATGGGCCACTGAGGGGCATTATATTGTATGTATCCACTAGGGAGACATTATCCTGTGTGAGGGCCAGTAAGGGGCGTTATACTATGTGGAGGCCATTGAGGGGGCATTATAATTTGTGCAGGTCTGATATTTCTAATTGGTGGTGATGGGGGGCACTTATGAAACCTTTGCACAGGGCCCACCAATGTGTTAAAATGGCCCTGGCCAGGTGTCCACATACTTGTGACCATATTGTACAATTAAAATGATTCCCCCAATGAACCTCACTATTCTATGGCCCCCACCATTAGAGGGTACAACAAGGTACTTTCTTGGATGCAGGATGTTGAACTAATACAGGAAGATCAACTTATGCAGACGGAACAGATTTTACATGGAAGTATGATTTCCATTGACATGACTCAAAATGCTAAAGCCCGAATTTGTGTTGGTGAGGAGAAACTTTTGTGCTACATACAGTAATATCAGTAGAGGGATATATACATAATAGGGCAGATTTAATAATAATGTCTAAAACAACGACAGATCAAATTTAGACTAGACAGTCTCAAATTTATCATTGAGCATTAGACAGTTTAATAAATCAGGTACATCACTTCTAAATGTATCTAAAACACATAATGAATGCAGTAAAAGGCAGGTATGCCAGCATTTTTTGTTGCATATGATGCTGGAATTCTGACTCACTTAATATTCAGTACAGAAAGAGGAGCAAAATCTGTGGCACGATCAGTGCACCATAGTAAATTTACATGCCATAAGCCACACCTCTAAACTCACTCAGCCCATGCCCCGTTGACCACACCCATTCCCACCCAGTCCCTTTGTGCCCCTATAAAGTAAAAGTGTTCTCCTTTGTGTAACACACAGTGATAAAACCTACTGCGTCCCACCCACTGTATGCTTGTTTAGTGCCATACAATGTCCCCTTAGTGTCTCCACACAATATAATGTCCACTTAGCACCCCCACATGACTTACTATGATGTAGTGAGTTTCTTTCACATGGCTGTGGTCAGTCCTAAAAATACATCCTACACGTGTACTGTGTTTCCCGGATAGAACATAGTTGTGTGAATAAATCTTTAGAATGCTGTCTGGATCTATTTATTTATGTGAAAAGAGGAAGTTACTAACTCAAAGATCTAGAGGGCAATATGATTGCTCCTGCCAGACTGCTATATTGTACACAATGCTGCTATATTTTTGCTAAAGTTATACAGTGGTTGCCAAAACTATACAGCAGTGGTTCCCAAACTTTCTAAAGGCGGGACTTACTTTTGGATGAGAATTTTGCTGGGGACCCACAGTGACCCTGGAAAGCTCTACGGTGGCCCCAGACAGTATAATATGTGCCACAGTGGCCCCACACAATATAACGACTTGGGCCATTTCATTAGTAGAGACAGGCAAACCTCACAAGATTTGTTTCAACGAATATTTGTGAGGTTCTCTCGCCCCCCAATCCCGGGTTTGTATCAGTGAAATATAGTACAGAAATATTATAGTATAATAAGTGGAGGCCCAGGGGATGTGAGGGAAAAATAATATACATTCATATTCATCTAGTTTCACCTATCCTGGGGATCCTCTTGTCATCCAGCTGTATCCTGCTGGCACCTAGCATCATCTTCAGGACTCTTGTGATGTCACACACCCAGGGGGTCATGTGCGGCACTTTCATGCGATGACGCTCTGACGTCATAAAGCTGGGTAAGTGCATCATGGCCCAATCACAGGCCTCATCACTGACCCCCAGGGCGCGTAACGTCACATGAGTCGTGAAAAGAATGCCAGAGCATCGCCAGAAGCCCAGGAAAGATATAAAGAGTATAAGTGTTTGTTATTTTTCTGACTTCCCTTGGGCCCACCACTGTAGGCTGTGCAGCACTGTGCTACCGATACGGCGGACAATCTTTATCAGTTGCTATACTGGAACTGTTGCACAGCGCTGCACAACCTATGTACCACTGATGGCTCGCAAACCCCCTGGCCGTCTTCATGAAACCCATCAGGGTGTTGTGACTCACAGTTTGGGAACTACCACAGTAAAGAGATAATGCAAACAGTGTATTACTGTATGTATGCCCAGAGTACCTATTTGTTTTGGTGAGGAAAAACATTTACAGTATAGGAATAATGCCCTCTCCATGCTCCTACATTGTGTTTCTATTCTCTCTCCCTCTGTCTCCATGTTCTTTAGTTCTGTCTTTATTCTCTCACCCTCTGTCTCCAATCTCACGCTCTTCTCTATTATCCCAGTGTTCATCCATCCCCTTCTACACCCCTGGATCATGTGGTGCTAACCACACAATGCAATACAGGTTGTAGTGCAATCTTCATATATACTGTCTAGCAATTATAATAACATCACGTATTAGTATTACATAGTATAATATTATCACAGGAGCTTCACTGTATAAGCTGAAACCATACAAGTTTAAAAATTTTACACTTTTCTTATTTTCCAGATAAAATGTAAACATACAGTGGCTTGCAAAAGTATTTATACCCCTTGAACTTTCTCACATTTAACCCTGCTTTAATCTTCTCCAAAACTTTATCTCCGACCTGTCTGGTCAGTTCCTTGGTCTTCATGATGCTGTTTGTTCACTAGTGTTCTCTAACAAACCACTGAGGCCTTCACTGAACAGGTGTATTTATACTGAGACAAAATTACACACAGCTGGATTCTTAACTAATTAAGTGACTTCTGAAGGTAATTGATTGCACTGGATTTTATTTAGGGGTATCAGAGTACAGGGGGCTGAATACTTTTGCACGTCACACTTTTCACATTTTTATTTGATTAAAATTTTGAAAACCATGTATCATTTTCATTCCAGTTCACAATTATCTGCTACTTTGTGTTGGTCTATCACTTAAAATCTCAATAAAATACATTTAAGTTTGTGGTTGTAAGGTGACACAATTTTAAAAAGTTCAAGTGGTATGAATACTTTTGCAAGGCACTGTATATGTTAATGCTTGGCAACAGTTTTCATATTTTCTCCGCCTTCCAAATTTCATAACTTTTATTTTTCTCAGCTATGTGAGTTGTTATTCTTTGTGTGCTGAGTCCTACTTTCACTTGGCATCATTTTTGGATAGATATAATGTTACGATTAGCTTTTATTAACATTTTTGAAGGGCCAGTGCGAAAAAAAAAACTACAAATCTTTCATTATTTTTACATTTTGTTTCTATTTTGTCCAGGGAGTCACTACTATGATGGCAATACCATATTTATACTGGTTTTATTATGTTTTACCGCTTTTGCTAAATAAAATGAAATTTTTTGAAAATAAACGATTTGCTTGGGGTCACCGTATTCTGATGTTTATAACTTATTACAATGTTGTTGATAGAGCTATGTCAGGGCTCTTTATTTGCTGGGCAAGTTGTAGTTTTTACTAGTACAAATTTTTCGTATGTATGTTGTTATTGGGAGAGGCAAGGTTACCAAACATATTAATTTGCTCATAGCGGTATATATATTTTTAAATATAAAGTGCGGACTAACATATATGGAGATAACTAATATGTCTGTTTACTTTATTTTATTTAAATTATGCATTTTTTTAAACTATAAAGGTTTTTTAAACTTTCTTTTACACTTTTTAACTTTTTTTTTTAATTTTTCCTTTTCCAAAACGGGACTGGAGACTGAGATCTTTTGATCCCCAGTGCACTGTACTGAAATATTCTGTACAGCAGCACATTGCACAGTGTATCCCTATGTGCAATAGGGAAAGGCAGCCAGGAGGATATTGATTGGCCATGGCAACCCCTCTGACCCTACAATCTTATTGCGGGGGATGTGAGGGGTGGAAGGGGGGGGCGATCTTTCACCTTAACCGAGCAGATGCCATAATCACTATTGATCATGGCATCTGAGGGGTTAAGCTACCGGAATTGGAGTATTTCAGAGTATCTGCAATACAGCCAAGACCTGAAAGTTATGCCGCCGACACAGCATAATAGCATTAACTATACACTTGATGTCCTGTATGTTTCAGTGTGGCAAGGGGTTAAGAATATGCCCCCATGGAATTTTTCATTCAGGAAAATCTGCAGCAAGTTACAATGAGGTGGTTTTTGCAGTGTCAGGGTGGTGCCACACAATATTACGAACGCAGCTATAGCTGCACTCTATTTACACACATGTTAATTCCTGTCCATTTTTCATTAAAGGGGTTGTCCACGACTATAATATTGTGCTCTACTTCATTTTCTCAGGAAGTAACCTCACATCCATTGGTCAGATGGCCATGCTACAGTTTAGTCTCATTCATTTGAATGAGAGTGAATTGCAGCATGACCATGCTAACAAAGGACATGATATCACTTCCTGAGAACAGGAAGTGGAGCTCAGTATCATAGTCCTGGACAATCCCTTTAAAAACATTGACGTTATCTGCCAACATGTCTATGGCAGCTAACCTAAATTGAATATGTCTCATGTGGACTTGGAAAAATCCCATGAAAAAAAAAAATTGGTTGGGTTTCTGTAATTCCCAACTAATAGCTGTTTTCAACAGGAAAAGCTGCATATAACTATACATTTCCCCTTGCAGCAGCTTTATAATCCTCTCTATGATGTCCATATCGTATAGTCTAATTGGTACAAACTTATATGTATCCCTGTGGTTATGGGTAGATATGCTTGTAAGTGAGTGAGCATGTGGGACACCCATGTGTGAGCAAGAAACAACATAAAGTAAATGGAGGTTTAGCTGTCTGGATGAGAGCACAAAGATATGCATAATTGCCAATACTGGGAAATTAGCGGGAAGAGGCTTGACCAACCATAAAAGGACAGGGATTGGGTAAAATTAACCCCAAAATGGGGCATTTGTGAGCATTCCAGGATGTGAAACGAGAGCGAATGGGTGGGTTTTGGGTGGGGCTGGGGCGGGACTAAAATCTCCCAGAATTTTCTTGGCATTTATGAGTACAGGTGCATCTCAATAAATTAGAATATCTTTGAAACGTTTATTTGTTTCAGTAATTAAATTAAAAAAGTGACCTCCTATATTTTCTAGATTCTTTACACACAGAGTGTTCTATTTCAAGTGTTTTATTTCTGTAAATGTTAATTATGGATTACAGGTAATGAAAACCAAAATCTAAGAAAATTTGAATATTGTAAAAAAGTTCAGTATTGTAAATTCAGTGTGTCACCTGCCAAGGTTTCCTAAACCTTTAAATGGTCCCTCAGTCTGGTTCAGTAGGACACACAATCATGGAAGACACTGATTATGAATTGAATTACTGAAATGAATGTTTCAAAAATATTCTAATTTATTGAGATGCACCTGTATATGCCAAATGTCTGTAGGCAGCAATGGAGAGTCCTTTACACCTGGACACCTTACATAGAAGATATATACTGGTGTCATGGCTGGCATTGGGGGTGGGACAAATTTGGCAATTGCCCACAACCCCCACCTCCTAGCTGATGCAAGGCAGTGGAGTTTGCAGGGATGTCCCCTGAAGCTGATCAGCTTTTCAGTCTGTAAAGTACTGATGACTCAATATAAACAGTGTACAGAAGTATTTCCAGCCTTCCTTCCTGAAGGGAGCACCATATGGCTGGATAGATTATGAATTTTTTCTTTGTTATGGGTGATTGAACAGAAGGTCTCTCTACAGAGATAATAGTCAGGAGCAGATTTACGGTACCATAGACCCCAGGCTATTCAGAAAGTGCAGCAAGCCCCTGCTGGTTCATGTTAAAGATCCCTATAACAGAATAATTTCCCATAATAGCCCCCACACAGTTTAATGTCCCAAAGCAATCCCTTCTGGGCTCTGGTGCAGGTCCCTGTCCTCTTCAGATCCCTTGTGGCCTCCTGAATGACATCAATCACAGGCCTCAGTGGTCACATGGGGCACAATGGCATGACGACCCTTGCACCTATGCATCATGACCCCAGTATATCCAAATTGATTGCCGAGGCCCAATCATAGTCCTCAGCGGTCCCTGACGTTATTCAAGAGGCTTCAAGAGAACCAAAGAGGATGGAGACCCATGCTGGCTCCCAGGAGACGTAGGTAACACTGTTTCTTATAATACAGTTGATTATGAGGTCCTATTATAATGGGAGCAAATGAGTAATTACTTGCCTTTAGGCCCCCTTTCAGCCTTGGGCAACAATACATAAGAGACCTGCAAGAGTCAGACCCACTTGGCTCCTATTTCCCTAGGTACACACTGGAGAAGCTTATAGACCATTTAGGGGGAGTTCACACTACTGTTACTAATGTCCATTGCTGTCTTCCATCATAGGATGACAACAATAGACTTTAGTAGAATAATGTTGTACCGTGTTAGCCATTGAAAGTAGTGGAAGAGTGAAGAAATCAGGCGATACCTTTTAGAGGCTAACTGAGTATATTTGATAAGTAAGCTTTCAGAAGTACTAGCTTCCTTCATCAGACATGGTGTTATACAAGAACTGAAAATTCAAGTTCTTGTATAACACCATGTCTGATGAAGGAAGCTAGTACTTCTGAAAGCTTACTTATCAAATATACTCAGTTAGCCTCTAAAAGGTATCGCCCAACAATAGACTTTAGCTGTCACAGAGTGATTCTGTGTCCGCTCCTATTGACACTTTTTTTTATAAAAAAAATTTTATTAAGGATTTTTGTTAAGGAGTTAAACTGTAAATAAAACCATATAAATTTTATATCCCCGGAATCGTACCAAAATATAGAATACAGGTGACATGTCATTTTGGCTGCAAAGTGAACACCATAAAAACGAAGCCCGTAAGAAAGTCGCACAAATGCACTTTTGCTTGAAATCTACCCCATTCTGAATTTTTTCCACCTTCCCAGTACATTGTACAGAATAATAAATGGTACCATTATGAAGAACAATTTGTCTCGCAAACATTAAGCCCCAATATGGCTCTGTGAGCAGAAAAATGAAAAAGTTATGGTGTTTGGAAGGCAGGGAGTCAAAAACAAAAATCACCAGTGGGTAGGGGTTAAACTAGTTCACCCTGTCGTAAAGTTAAATCTCTTAATCACCCAAGTCTGCTTGAAGGCAGTGTACCTGTTCAGTTTAGGGCCATATTAGACCCAGTGATGTTTGGAACAATTATTGGAAAAGAAAACAAGCTTGTTTGAAATTCCTGGCCTGTCTAATGGCGCCGCTGACCACCTGCTATGTAATGATAAAAAAAAACTCATCAAAAGCTGTATCAAAATTGCACTTTTTCCATGCAGTTTTAACTGCACCACGTGAATGCACCCTCAAAGTTACACTTTCCTGTATTTCCCACCCAATTACCTCCACTCTTCACACATAAAAATGAATCTTTTACCATCATCATGCTCCCTTACTGACCCCTACATCGTATCATGCTCCCCGGTGGCTCAACACACAGTATATGACTCTCCAGGTACCTAATAGTGCTCCCCAGTGGCCCTCCAGGCAAGTAATATAGTTTACTAGTTGCCCCCAGGCAAGTAATAATGCTCCCCAGTGGTTAGCTAAAGGGTTCCTTTTCGCCATTGTATTAAACTATATTGACATCCTAAGGAATGATGACACCTTCCCAATAGAACGTCATGGCACCCTGGTTAGGAATGTCTGTTATACAGATACAGCGCCTTGCTAAAGTATTCGGCCCCCTTGAACTTTTCAACCTTTTGCCACATTTCAGGCTTCAAACATAAGGATATAAAATTTTAATTTTTTGGTGAAGAATCAACAACAAGTGGGACACACTCGTGAAGTGGAACAAAATTTATTGTTTATTTTAAACTTTTGTAAAAAATAAAAAACTGAAAAGTGGGGTGTGCCAAATTATTCGGCCCCCTTAAGTTAATACTTTGTAGCGCCACCTTTTGCTGCGATTACAGCTGCAAGTCGCTTGGGGTATGTCTCTATCAGTTTTGCACATTGAGAGACTGAAATTCTTGCCCATTCTTCCTTGGAAAACAGCTCGAGCTCAGTGAGGTTGGATGGAGAGCGTTTGTGAACAGCAGTTTTCAGCTCTTTCCACAGATTCTCGATTGGATTCAGGTCTGGACTTTGACTTGGCCATTCTAACACCTGGATACGTTTATTTGTGAACCATTCCATTGTAGATTTTGCTTTATGTTTGGGATCATTGTCTTGTTAGAAGATAAATCTACGTCCCAGTCTCAGGTCTTTTGCAGACTCCAACAGGTTTTCTTCCAGAATGGTCCTGTATTTGGCTCCATCCATCTTCCCATCAATTTTAACCATCTTCCCTGTCCCTGCTGAAGAAAAGCAGGCCCAAACCATGATGCTGCCACCACCATGTTTGACAGTGGGGATGGTGTGTTCAGGGTGATGAGCTGTGTTGCTTTTACGACAAACATATCGTTTCGCATTGTGGCCAAAAAGTTCTATTTTGGTTTCATCTGACCAGAGCAACTTCTTCCACATGTTTGGCGTGTCTCCCAGGTGGCTTGTGGCAAACTTTAAACGAGACTTTTTATGGATATCTTTGAGAAATGGCTTTCTTCTTGCCACTCTTCCATAAAGGCCAGATTTGTGCAGTGTACGACTGATTGTTGTCCTATGGACAGACCCTCCCATCTCAGCTGTAGATCTCTGCAGTTCATCCAGAGTGATCATGGGCCTCTTGGCTGCATCTCTGATCAGTCTTCTCCTTGTTTGAGATGAAAGTTTAGAGGGACGGCCGGGTCTTGGTAGATTTGCAGTGGTCAGATACTCCTTCCATTTCAATATGATCGCTTGCACAGTGCTCCTTGGGATGTTTAAAGTTTGGGAAATCTTTTTGTATCCAAATCCAGCTTTACACTTCTCCACAACAGAATCACGGACCTGCCTGGTGTGTTCCTTGGTCTTCATGATGCTCTCTGCGCTTTAAACAGAACCCTGAGACTATCACAGAGCAGGTGCATTTATACGGAGACTTGATTACACACAGGTGGATATATTTATCATCATCAGTCATTTAGGACAACATTGGATCATTCAGAGATCCTCACTGAACTTCTGGAGTGAGTTTGCTGCACTGAAAGTAAAGGGGCTGAATAATATTGCATGCTCCACTTTTCAGTTTATTATTTTTTACAAAAGTTTAAAATAACCAATAAATTTCGTTCCACTTCACAATTGTGTCCCACTTGTTGTTGATTCTTCACCAAAAAATTAAAATTTTATATCTTTATGTTTGAAGCCTGAAATGTGGCAAAAGGTTGAAAAGTTCAAGGGGGCCGAATACTTCCGCAAGGCACTGTATATCTTTTTGCATACCACCTTGAAATTGACTGGATGTGACTAAGGCCTGGTTCACATCTGCGTTCGAGTTTCCATTCTGTAAGTCCGCTTGGGGACCCCCCCGAATGGAAACCTATACGCATAAAAAAGCGATTTACTTGGGAAACCACACAGACCCCATTATAGTCTATGGGGTTTGCGGGTTTCCCAGGTAAACCGCATTTTTATGTGTAACCCCTGCAAGGAGCACTTTGCATACAGCAGATGCTGCAGTTAATGCCAAGCCAGGACCCATTACAGCAGACATCAGCCATTTTATGCTGAGAGACAGTGGATTATATTTCCCTACACCCCTTACTCCAGGGGGAGGAGTATCAGAGAAGGGGACTGATTGACTGAGCAGGGAATTATGGGAAAGGTCTGCACAGGAGAGAGGGAGGACAGCCACATGGGCTGCAGAAAAGGCTTCTTCCGTCCACTGCCAGGGGCACATAGCTTAGCACTGGGTAACCCAGGATATAGAGACAGTCCTGCCAGCCCACCAGCTCACTCTGAGGGAAGAAACAGCATCCCTACAGCAGCATCAGCACCACCTGTCCAGACTCCAAAAAGGTTCCCAGGGCTGCATCCAAGAAGACTCCTGCCTCATACTCCATTAGTATCCTGTCATCTGAAAGCTGCAGCACCCAGTGAGACTCCAAGCTGGCACCAGACTCCCTGCAAGAGTTAGTGAGTAGACTTTGCTGGAATTTGCTCTACTGCTGTTAGAAAGTTTATGAGAACTGTGGTAGAAAGGATCTGTTGTGCCTATAGTGCACAAACATTTCCTGAATGCGCACCATCGTCTGCAGCAATCCCCAACAGATGGACTGTTCATTGCTGCAGCCATTAGTAATTCTGCATTGTGTGATGTTATTTAGGAGTGCAAGCTGGTATCCGCAGTATGATTGCATGTGTGTGATGACTATCATCTGTGGGTCACTATCTTAACCCTGTGCTATTCCCTATAGTTTGTTATACCCACCAGGCCTGGCACATAGTCCATTCCCACCACTAGGGGGTTAATACTATAGGCTGTACCTGTGCATTGTCATGTGAATTACTGAAACATTTCTCTGTTCACCTTTTATTAAGTTTTCCCTTGTTTACCCTTCCCATAATAAACCGGTTAAGTAGTTTTACCCTCAACATTTGTGAGTGTGTACTGAGCTTAGGTGGGGGTTTCCCGAGTTGACCCCTAGCAGAAGAGGAAGACCCTCCTGAATTCCTATAGAGCTCCTAGCAAGATTCGGGTGGAGGCACTGCGCCATATTGAAGTGAGAACTACAACACATCCTGCCTACAGAGGTCGGCCCAAAGGGGTGTTACATATGCGTATAGGTTTCTGTTCGTGGGGTCCCCAAGGAGACTCCTCGAATGGAAACCCGAATGCAGATGTGAACCAGGCCTAAGATATCAGGATAGGTCATCAATATGTGTTCTGTCAGGTCCAACACTCAGATAGATCATCTGTTCTAGCAGTCTCAGGGTGCTGGAAGCTGCTAGTGGACTAGGCTGAGACTCCATATTGCACAAACGCACCTTTTTTCCTTTCAGATTTTGCTGCATTGCTTTGAGCCAAAGCCAAGAATGGGTACAAAGGGAATGTGGAATATATAGGAAGTCCTTATACTTGTACCTTCTACTTAATCCACTCCTGGCTTTGTCTCAAAAAAACGCAAAATCTGCAATAAAAAAAAGCTGCGTTTCTGCAACGTAGGGCCTCAAAGAGTAAGATGACACATCCCATAGAAGAGGTGGATCCAGCAGGTAGACGTCCTTCCTTTTCATCTGATTTCACTATTGACTTTGGCTTAGAAAGCTTGAACAAAAACTGCATGAGTTAGTGCCTGTGTGACTGCACGCAGTCTGTTTCCCACCATTCACACAGATCAGCACACTGCACACACTAGCAGCTCGTTTCCGTCCCATAGCCCTGTCAGGCTCCACCCCTGTAGTGACAGCGAGCACAAGTCCGAGTGTCAGCTTCTGCCCACTGTGCACATGGTGGTGTAAGACAGCACGGTCCCGGAAAACAGGAAGACAGGCAGGTAATGTGACGTCTCTGCCTAGGGGCTGCACATGGTGCTGAGTTCACAGTGAAATAAACTGCCATGTTGAGGCAGCCGGCTCTATACACATTGCTGTGCAGGCTACGGCCAGTCCACTCTCTCCCCCCTCCTACTTAGGCTAAAGTAGGGATGGTCTGTAACATTGTGTATGTGTACACAGCAGTGACATGTGACTACACAGCCCTCCTTTTCATCTGTAATACTGAAGACGGCTCTTTGGAGACGATCCCTAAAGCAGTAGATTGGCTATGTGTAATCTCCCAGTCCCCATCTAAAAGATTGCAGCAGTCACGGGAGGGGTGGGGACAAGTGCAGACAGCAAGATATGCAAAGGGAGTTTACATAGTAGTTAGTGAAGCTTTGCCTGCTGTTCATACAATATATAGGAAGGATGCCGTGTGTGGAATTAATGGGTTAACACAATGTGTATGAAGTGTATAGAAGGCATCTGTGGAAGTGACATCTGCTTACAATGCAGGGTTTAATACAGTATATAGGAAGAGTGCAGTGCTATTAGGAAAGCCATGTGTGGAGTTTAAGGGTTAATATATTATTCACAGAAAGCTTACAATGATGTTATGCTAGGTTCACAGTAGTGTCAGCCTACTCTTGTTCTGGTCCATTGGAGGATCAGAACAATAGATCGCTACAACTGGTCACATATGGAGTCCGACGGACTCCATTGACTATAATGGGATCTGTTGGGTACCTGTTCTTTTAAACTGAGACATGCAGTGATTTTGAACGCGCACTACAACAGAGCCGCCAACGCAGATGTGAACGTAGCATGCGGATTTGGAAGTTAGTGACACAGGAGTTAGTACAATATATAGGGAGTGTGCACGAAGAAGATTTATTATATATAGGATTTGATATCTTTGCCCTTAGCCACTCCCTTTCATATTAACCACACCCATTATAAAGGCTGCGTCCATTTTGCCATCACCGCTGCTCGGGTAACACCCTGTAAGGGGGTCTGTCAGGTTGACATCTGTACATACATGTTACTGCATCATAGGGCCGAGCGATTATTATTATCAAAATCACAACTTATTGAACATTTTACCTTGATTACGATAAATGAGCAATTATTTTAGGACGCTCCCCTTTTTACATGATACACCCACTATTTATATGGCATGCGACTGAAATTTGGTTTTGGTTATTCACATATCAGCAATCCTGAATAGACAGTGTACAGTACAGTGAGTGACATATCCTTTAACCAATGGCATTGTGAGACGGGATCGCATGGAGGCAAAATAATTGAAATAATCAATGTCAGCAAGTTCACAGCGATTAATTGAGCGGACTCTTGTTTTCAGTTATTTTTCGATTAATTGTTCATCCCTATTGCATTATATACGTGAAGCATGGCCGCTGTTTTCTCTCTGAACTGGTATCAGTGGGGGAAATTTTTTAAGGCTTGCATTCTGTATTCTGTTACTGGTGCCAAGTGTGTCTGAATTAAGAGTCTCTGGCCTCTTAATAATTTAAGCACACTCCCTTGTGTCACAATTGAGACCTACGCCAGTTTCTGGTAAAAATTTGTTAGGCCAAGATGTTCCCACCCTGACCTGCCATGGTCTCTGTGCTTTTGAAAAAAGTGGTAAAAGGGGCACAGAAAGAAGGAAGTGGTATAACTTTGGCACAAAAACACACATGCTCCAAAGATGCACCACAACTATTCCCATCTTCATCAGTTTTCAGGCATAGAGGGAATGGTAATTCCCCCAGTGTGTCTCATGTCCGCCAGTCATACAGAAGAGAACTGCCCAGTTCAGTTGTGTATGAGGAGACATGGCCGCCATTATAACTATTCTTGTGTAAAGTTCCCTTCATAAATACAAAAATATGCTGGCAACAAAGTAATGTGGTTGCCCAGAGTAACTAGTGCAGTTTTATCTACAGTATCTAGAAGCATTACAAATGGGACTCAAGTCATTGAGAAATTTCAGCAGAAATTTCAGAGATCTTCTTTAGGCCATGGCACCACATTGCAGAAAAGCAGCTTTTTTATTTTTTTTGCAGATTTTGATGCGGTTTTTTGAGCCAAAGCCAAGAGTGGCTACAAAAGGAATGGGAAATACAGTGCCTTGCGAAAGTATTCGGCCATCTTGAACTTTTCAACCTTTTGCCACATTTCAGGCTTCAAACATGAAGACAATGATCCCAAACATAAAGCAAAATGTACAATGGAATGGTTCACAAATAAACGTATCCAGGTGTTAAAATGGCCATGTCAAAGTCCAGACCTGAATCCAATCGAGAATCTGTGGAAAGAGCTGAAAACTGCTGTTCACAAACGCTCTCCATCCAACCTCACTGAGCTCGAGCTGTTTTCCAAGGAAGAATGGGCAAGAATTTCAGTCTCTTGATGTGCAAAACTGATAGAGACATACCCCAAGCGACTTGCAGCTGTAATCGCAGCAAAAGGTGGCGCTACAAAGTATTAACTTAAGGGGGCCGAATAATTTGGCACGCCCCATGTGATGAACCGACCCTCAGTTGTACATCTTTCTTAGAAATGTATTTTTACTTGCTCATGTCTGTCCTCCCCCTACCTATTGGAATGTTGTGTTTAACTTGGGTTTTACATTGCTGGACGATACGCTTCACTGGTTTTATGTGTGTTCATTGGAGATTGCTTGCTATAGCCAGGAACTTTTATTATCCCTGGCCAGATGGCGATGGGGAGGATAGCAAGCCAGTGACCTTAACTTCATCCATCTCTCCGAGGGTTCTGCAAAGGTGGGAGAAGGGGGGCTGCCTGGGTGCAAGGGGTGGGTGGATGCTGGATGCTGGATATGCTGTGGGCAGACCTGGATTCTGGGGTCATTCAGCAAAGAGACAGTAAGGAGCTCTGATCTGGGAGAAGATGAGAGGGCCTGCCCTACTGAGGAATGCTTTGAGGGCCTAGTTCTGGACAGCATGTAGAAGGATTGTTTTATGCAACTTGCTTAAGCTTGCGCCCTAGGCCCAAAACTCTGCTGTGGCCTAGAGAAACGGACTACGAGTCTATTGTGTTGAGCATGGAAGAGAGACAGCTAGGACAAAGCTGTGTGCTCAGGTATTTTTTCTAATCTTTATTTCCTTTTATTTTGGTGTATTGTATCATTGCCCTTTTGCTTGTATGTTTATGCTTAATCATATTAATATTGTATATTTCTGTATATGCTATTAATCCATACCGACCCACTTGGGTTATTAAACATATAAAATTTATATCGCTCGCTTCGTTTTTATCCTATGACCCGGTCTACTCACGGTGTGTGAGTGGGAGGTTAAGAAAGAAGTTTGATCGCAGGCGTGCCAGGCGGCTGGGCGAGGCGATATTCTTCACAGTGGTGGCAGCGTGGTGGGATATTAGGGTAACAGTGTGTGGGTGTGGTATCACGCAGACACTGGGGATTGCGGCAATCCTATGGAACGAGCGCGGTATGAGATCAAGCTTAAAATACGGTGAAAGTTTGGTACAGTACTGTTCCCTCCCTTCTTCTTTTTTTCTGTCCTATCTTTTATTTGGCAACGGCTTCCAGTGGATGGCTGGTGGGACCAGAAGCATAACCAAACGTCTGCAGGACTTGGTTGCTGCTGAACTCCAGGAGATGGCAGATATGGAAGCTACCATAGCCATGCAGGAGGCGGAGCAAAGTCCTGAGAGGCTGGCACCAGAAAACATCACCATGCCAGACGGTTCCGCAGGTGCCCGGACCCCAGAGGTAACTGTGCCCGGAGAGACCAGTAGCCCCAGTTCTGTGGGGGTAACGGACTTATACTTGCAAATGGCCTTACAGCAGATAGACGCTAGTGACTCTAGCACCCGTCTGCAGGTGATTCTCCAGTACCGAGAAGCTGCAGAGCGCCGGGCGGAGAGAGAAGCTGCAGAGCGCCGGGTGGAGAGAGAGGCCGCTGCTGCTGCTGCAGAGCGCCGGGCGGAAAGAGAGGCCGCTGCTGCAGAGCGTCGGGCGGAGTTGGAGCATCAGCTTGAGCTAAAAAAGCTGGAACTTTGCCAGCAGGCGCAACCTTCCCCTGCACCAACTCCAGGAGCCCGAGCACTAAAGATCCGATCCGAGGACTTTCCAATCTTGGAAGATAACGGGGACTTGGACTCGTTCTTGCAGGGATTTGAGAGGGTGTGTAAGCAGCATCATATTCCCCAGGCAGAATGGGCCCGTTACCTGTCTCTCCGGCTGAAGGGAAAAGGCCTGGATGTTTCCACGAGCTTACCAGTGGACGCGGACTATGAGACCATCAAAACGGCGCTGATCCGGACATACCGGCTCACGCCAGAGGTGTACCGCAAACAGTTCCGGAATATCCAGCGGGGTCCCACAGAGAGCTATGCGGATGTTCTGCACCACTTACAGGTTACATTCTGGCAGTGGATCAAAGGACTTACTGTCACCACTGTTGAGGGAATTGGGGATCTTATGATAAAGGAACAATTTCTCCAGGTGTGCCCTCTGGAGGTCCGCCAGTTCGTGTGTGACTGGAAACCCAAAACAGCAGACAAGGCTGCAGAGATTGCTGACGACTATGTGTCCACCAGGGAGCAAGGGATCAAGAGAGGAGCCACACTGCAGAGACCCCCAAGCGGGTAGGAGGGGCAAAGTTGGAGTTCACCACAGCCTGCGGTCTCCAAGTGGGGTAAGACAAACTCTGTCCCAGGTGCCCCCTCTACTTCCCCTGTCCCAAGAACTCTGGGCGCCCCGGGGACCCCCTCCAAGTCCCAAGGAGAGGCCCGGCGGTGTCATGCTTGTAACCAGCCAGGACATTTCAAGGCGGAGTGCCCCAACCGCTCTAAGAACCCCCCTGTTTCCCCAGCCACGGCAGCTGGCTCATCTGTATACTTGGTGGGAAGGGAGGGGTTGCAATCCGATGCCAACAGTCAACAGGTCATTGTGGGGGGTAAAGTGGTCATGGGATTTCAGGACACTGGGGCGCAGATTACTCTGGTGCAACCTGACTTGGTCCCTGCGGACAGTATTATCCCTGGAAAAACTCTGACCCTGAAGGGTATTGGACAAGAACGCGTAACTGTGCCCATGGCTTGCGTCCATTTGGACTGGGGTGCGGGAAAAGGGATGCGTGATGTGGGGCTAGTGTCTGATCTGCCTGCCAATGTACTATTGGGAAGAGATTTGGGGCCCTTGGTGTCCCAATACGGGGTGGGAGCAGCCCCACCTCGCTGTGACAAAATGTCTGTACTGAAGGATGATTTTAATGAGGTGTTGAAGCCTGTCACACAGGCAGAGGGAGGGGTTAGCCTTTTGTCTCCCCTTGCTGTGTGTCCAGCTAAAGTAATCAGTGAGCATGTGAATGAGACATTGTGGAATGCTGACCTGGCTGTAGCCCCGCCCACATCTGCGGGTGATGAGAGCCCCCTCAGTGTGACCCTGGCTCAGCCATTCACCCATGCAGTTCACTGTGAATCAATGAATGAATGCAATGTCAATGTAATTGCTAATTCTTGCCTTGCAGGTTTACAGGGTAGCTCTTCTGAGATGCTGGGGGCAACCCCAACTGAGGACAATGTGCCAGGTGGTCAGGTGGGTCACGGGGATCTCAGGGCCGATCCGGATGAGGAACGGACTGCTGGTGTTGCAGTGGTAACCCGCAGCCAGAGTGCTAGAGGGGTGGAAGGCGCTCCGACCCCTGAGGCGTTCCCTCTGTCACCCGGAGATGGCACTGAGGCCGCCGTGACTAACCTCCCCACACTGGAGCCGGAGGAGCCCGGCGGGTATGTGACATGCACATCTCTTCTGTCTGGTTCTAGTCAGGAGTTCAGGGACGCTGTCCAAGCTGACCGCAGTCTGGATGCATTGAAGGAGCGTGCTGGTCAACCTCCCTTGGAGTCGGAAAAGGACCGCTTGTACTGGGAGCAAGGGAGGTTGTACCGGGAAACGATCCCCACAAAGGGAAAAGAAAGTCGGCTCAGGGAGAAACATTTGGTGGTACCCCAACCCTATCGGGTGGAGTTGTTGCGGATTGCTCATGATATTCCACTGGCAGGCCACCTGGGGATCGCTAAGACCAAGGCTCGCCTCAGCCACTTATTCTACTGGCCTAAGATGGGGACAGATGTAGCTAAATACTGCCGTTCATGTGACACTTGTCAGAGGATGGGCAAGGCTCCAAAGCACCCATGATACCTATGCCCATCATAACCGAACCTTTCCAGCGGGTGGCTGTGGATCTCATTGGACCCCTGTCCATTCCCAGTCGCACCGGGAAACGTTTCATATTAACGGTAGTAGACTACGCTACTAGGTACCCGGAAGCTGTCGTGCTGTCTTCCACCCGGGCTGATGTAGTGGCCAAGGCTCTGGTAGGCATCTTCTCCCGTGTTGGATTTCCCTGAGAGATGCTCACAGACCAAGGTACCCAGTTCATGTCTGCCTTGATGCAAGGCCTGTGTAAGGTAACAGAGGTGCAACATCTGGTGTCCAGCCCGTATCACCCACAGACCAATGGCCTGTGTGAACGGTTCAATGGCACCCTGGAGCAGATGCTCAGGATGTTAGTCGAGTCCCACGGGCGCGACTGGGAGCCTTATCTCCCGCACCTGCTGTTCGCTTACCGGGAGGTGCCGCAAGCCTCAACGGGGTTCTCCCCCTTTGAGCTCTTGTACGGGAGATGTGTACGTGGGCCCCTAACTCTTGTGAAAGAGTCCTGGGAAGGAGAAACAGCCATCCAAGGTGTGCCAGTCATGCCCATGGCCCAAGTGCAGACGGCATGGGGTGCTGGAGGTGAGACCCAAGAAGGGGGTGTGTCAAATGTATTACCTGTCAATGTATTGTGGAGGGATGGTTTGGGGAAGCATGATCTCAGTCATTTGCCCAAGGTATCACTATCACCCACCCAAGTACAGGAGGAACAGGTTGTAGGTTTGGAAGCAAAGGGGGAGGTGCAGAATCCCCTAGAACTCTCCCAACTAGCGGCTAGTGTGGGAGAGACCCTGAGAGACTGCCGGGAAGGGGTCTCTGAACTGGTATCTCAAGGACCTGGGGTTGCGAGTCTGGATCTGCGGGATGCCAGCACTCAGAACGAGGTCCCAGTGCAGGCCGGGGGTAGCCAGGTGGGCGGAGACTGCTGGGATGGGGTCTCAGCACCGGTACCACAAGGGCCTGGGGTTGCGAGTGTGGATCTGCGGGATGCCAGCACTCAGAACGAGGTCCCAGTGCAGGCCGGGGGAAGCCAGGTGGGCGGAGGCTTCCAGGATGGGGTCTCAGTACCGGTACCACAAGGGCCTGGGGTTGTGAGTGTGGGTCTGAGGGACGCCAGCACTCGGGGGAGGGACCCAGAGCAAGCAGGAGGTAGCCAAGTCTACTTAATTCAGAGCCTGAGCCTTAGAAGAGTCTCCATTCAGACAGGAGAGGAAGAGGGTATCAGCACGCCAGGAATATGGTCAGGGACCAGCGCAGGTCCTGGCGGGGTGAGGCCGCCAAGGTGTCCGCGGAAGGTGATCTTAGGATCGTCCTTCCTCCCGACACGCTCTAAAAGGGGGAGGTCTGATGAACCGACCCTCAGTTGTACATCTTTCTTAGAAATGTATTTTTACTTGCTCATGTCCGTCCTCCCCCTACCTATTGGAATGTTGTGTTTAACTTGGGTTTTACATTGCTGGACGATACGCTTCACTGGTTTTATGTGTGTTCATTGGAGATGGCTTGCTATAGCCAGGAACTTTTATTATCCCTGGCCAGATGGCGATGGGGAGGATAGCAAGCCAGTGACCTTAACTTCATCCATCTCTCCGAGGGTTCTGCAAGGGTGGGAGAAGGGGGGCTGCCTAGGTGCAAGGGGTGGGTGGATGCTGGATGCTGGATATGCTGTGGGCAGACCTGGATTCTGGGGTCATTCAGCAAAGAGGCAGTAAGGAGCTCTGATCTGGGAGAAGATGAGAGGGCCTGCCCTACTGAGGAATGTTTTGAGGGCCTAGTTCTGGACAGCATGTAGAAGGATTGTTTTATGCAACTTGCTTAAGCTTGCGCCCTAGGCCCAAAACTCTGCTGTGGCCTAGAGAAACGGACTACGAGTCTATTGTGTTGAGCATGGAAGAGAGACAGCTAGGACAAAGCTGTGTGCTCAGGTATTTTTTCTAATCTTTATTTCCTTTTATTTTGGTGTATTGTATCATTGCCCTTTTGCTTGTATGTTTATGCTTGATCATATTAATATTGTATATTTCTGTATATGCTATTAATCCATACCGACCCAGTTGGGTTATTAAACATATAAAATTTATATCGCTCGCTTCGTTTTTATCCTATGACCCGGTCTACTCACGGTGTGTGAGTGGGAGGTTAAGAAAGAAGTTTGATCGCAGGCGTGCCAGGCGGCTGGGCGAGGCGATATTCTTCACACCCCACTTTTCAGTTTTTTTATTTTTTACAAAAGTTTAAAATATCCAATAAATTTTGTTCCACTTCACGATTGTGTCCCACTTGTTGTTGATTCTTCACCAAAAAATTAAAATTTTATATCCTTATGTTTGAAGCCTGAAATGTGGCAAAAGGTTGAAAAGTTCAAGGGGGCCGAATACTTTCCAAGGCACTGTATATAGGATGTACTTATACTTCTACCTTTTGTTCAATCCAATTCTGGTTTTTGCTCAAAAAACTGCAGCAAAATCTGCAACAAAAAAAGCTGCTTTTCTGCAACGTGGGGCCTTAGCCTTAGGCTGTGTTCTATGGGATGGGTCTTGTCTG
Organism: Leptodactylus fallax; assembly: GCA_947044405.1. Lineage (NCBI taxonomy): Eukaryota > Metazoa > Chordata > Amphibia > Anura > Leptodactylidae > Leptodactylus > Leptodactylus fallax. Next base: position 292,772 of record CAMRHE010000011.1, on the reverse strand, counting down.
TATTCTGATGCAACAAAAATATCGCACAAAATGAGGTTGTTTTCTCTGAAGTATTCTTTTGGTAGTCATTGTTTGTATCCCTATATTTTGCATTGCAAAGGTCAGAAGCTTCAATGAAAACCTGCAGTATAATTTAACCACTTCAGTACCAGGCCAATTTCTGGTCCAGGACCTGACAAGTTTTTGGGTATTTTGTATGTGCGGTTTTGACGGCTGTAATATTTTTGTCATTTGGGTTATTCAACTAATTTGTATAAGGGGGTGTTTTTGACATATTATTTTATTTATTTATTTTAATTATTTTATTTAAAAAAATGTAACTTTTCTACTCATTTTTTTTTACATTGTGTCCCCATAATGTCATCTTATAAGGTCATCTGATCACTTTTTTTTTTTTTTGTTGGGGAGGCTGAATTCCCTTGTAATGTGGCTGGTACATTTAGCCCCAATTGCAGGAGTAATACAGCCTCCTGCACGTTACTATAGAAGAAGAAGATGGGCTTGTCTGTATTCTGATGCAGCAAAAATGTTGCACAAAATGAGGTTGTTTTCTCTGAAGTATTCTTTTGGTAGTCATTGTTTGTACCCCTATATTTTGCATTATGTGCAGCTGCTGAATTCTGCTTGGACATACCAGTATGTCCTTGCAGAACAAGGCAGCCACTTTCCGGACATAAAAACCCAATAGGCGGTCCAGAAGTGGTTACCATGCTGCGGTTTGAAATCCTGCATTGCTTGTTACTTTGTGTTTTTTTTACACAGCATGTAGTTAAATCTCATCCTTCCTACAGGGCCCCATCTCCTTACTGTAGGGCACCCATCACCAATCATCTTGCTCACAGAGCTAAGTGGACCTTCATCTAAGGCAGGTAGCAGGCTAGTACTGAAAAAAAGGGGGAAAGGTAACATTTGCATATAGCAAATGGGCCCCCAAAATGAATTCTTCTAATGGACCCTAGGCACCCTAGTCAATAACTAGTTGCCATAATCCTCAGAAGTGAGTTATGCTCTTTTAGCCTTGATTCTGCTTCATTGGCATCAGCACAATCCTGTGTAATGAGCTGATACTGTATTTGCTTATTTTGACCTTTTCTTGAAGCTCTAGACTGTTTCTGGACATTGTCAATTATTTTCCGGAAAATGTGCTGGTCAGTCTGGACCAATTCTTTCCCATTTTTCACCACTTTGGTCAGAATAAATTGGTGGGAAAGTGTCTACTTTTTAAGCATTTTGCTTTGCTATAGATTTGAATTTATCAAACAGTTAATCATTTATGATCGATATGGAAGTGAAGGTAGAGATGGAGTGTGGAAAGACTTATAAGACAGCCAAGTTGATTGTCTATAAAATGATGGTAGTCTCACGATCTCACATAGGGGATGGTGAGATATGGAGCATGAAAGTCAAAAGTTCAAAACATTGTTGCCATTTTGCTTGTAAGTGTAAATATGTTAAGACACCTCTAACTCCATCCATTCTGCCCATGCCCACTTTGATCCCACCTAGTCTCTTTGTCTTCCCAAAGTGTATAGTGCCCTTCTCTGTGTAACATACAGTGATGAAGCCTCCTTAGTGCCGCCACACAATATAATGCCCCTTAGTGCCTCCACACAGTACAGTGCCCCCTTAATGGCCTCCACAGCCCATTAGTGCCCCCACACATTATAATGCCATTTTATTGCTCCAGTACAGAATACATTTCCCCATGGCCCCTACATAGTGCAAATACCCCCTTAGCACAACCACTTTTAGTATGCAGCATCAAGGAAGCTATGGTATAGGCAACTGGTGCCTGTGGTCTGGATTCAGGACCATAGTCTACCAGTTGATTACTCCCTATGTATTGTTATTTTGTGCCAATAATTTTCCACTGTAATTTCTGAGTGCAATACGCGCTAAGTATCACCGTATTGAAGCCAAATTAGTACAATTGGTATATGAGCCGACTTAGAGAAACACACAGACACAGCTTGATAGTGTGTATAGTGGGTTCTGTTTAATGAAGGGAAAAAGGTTTAAATACATTGTAGGTGTGGTTATACATTGCATAAACAAACAGAACGTGCGATTAGTATAATTAACATAACATGATTGGGTATAAAGTTGTAACATAATTCTGGCAAATAGCTATTGGATAAAACACGGAAGAAGCTGCATCCCATTATAGCTTCTAGAAAGATGAGCTCTCTGGACATCACCCAAGAAAGGAATCTAACATGGAGACAGGAACAAGCTGGCTTCCTCCACAAATTCAATGCGTTGAAAACATAACAATAAAAATAGAGTATATGAAAATGTAAGCTGGCTTTCCATAGAAACAGTTACAGAAATTTATTTCATTTAAATTTTTGCCATGTTTCTTTGTTGGAGTTCTCTAGTTTTAGTGCATATCACTAATTTAGGTCAATGTCATAGAGGGGAGTTAGGTGCAATTTTAGACACAAGTAGATTATAAAAGGTGGAAAAGGTTTACTTTTTGTTGCTTTGGATGAGAAAGACATTTCAAATGCTGCACTATGTGAACTTGACCTTTAAAGGGGTTTTCCCACATGGTAAGTTATGACACATTGCTAGGATTGTGGTTACCAGGAATATCATTATGCATTTGCAGCAACCCAGTGGAGGAAGGCAGGAAGATTGGGGTCAGTAGTCGGTCACGGTTGAGTTTATACTGACTTTAGTTGGCTCTAGACCACCGATACTCCACAGGTGCATTGAGGATGAGGGGGCCTGCAGTGTGGATGGTGATATTAGTAGTTTCCCCTGTGGTACTCTCCATAGTAAGTGGTAGAAGTGCCTGTAATGTTGATGCAGGATTAAGGACTCAGGAGTCAACGAGGAACGGTGCAAAAATTCATTTTTACTGAAGTAAGACAGGTGATAATAAAACGGCAATCTTCCACAGAATGAAGCCACAAAATTGGAGTACCACTGGGCTGGAGCTGAGTCTTCTGGATGGATCTCACTGGGGCCAGTCATTGTCTTTCTATTTCTAGTTCTGGCTGTCTCCTCAAAAAGTGTGCTCTGTTCTTTTGCACAAAAACAGTTATAACTGCAACTGCCCAAGCGGAGTGCAGGTTCAAGTTGCTAGGTGTAGTCTGAGGCTGATAGACATTATGGATATGACTAAGACCTATCAAAATATTCCCCTCACAGTCTTTGTCACACACACTACTAAAAAGTGAGCAAAAACTGTCTCATCTCCTTGACTGCGGTATTGACACTGGCCCTGACTTGAAAAAGATAGTCTAACCAGGTCACTCCAACTAACACAGTACTCTCCTCTTCTGAGGACGGAGGGACTGACTGTCTCCACCCTCACTAGAATGACCTAGGGTCAAGACCCGTCACCTTGCTCCAGCCACATTGGATTAGTCCAGTTTAATTCAGTTTAAGTAGGTTCCATACAGTAAACTGTATTAAAACATGACATAGTGCAAAACATTGCAACTGGGCCTTCTGAGTTCCTGCAGAGTGTTGCAATAGAGAAAAAAATTACATAGTTGGGCTTTACTGTTGTTAAGGACCTTTTGTCCTAAGGTTTCCATATGTTTTTAGACCATCTGCCACAATTGATGGGGCATTAATTAATATGTTACATGGATTTCCTTAAAGGGGGTTTCTGGAACTAGGGTATTGATGACCTACCATTACAATAGGTAAATAGAAAGTGGGGGGATGACAACCTGAGTATGGTGTTGGACAAGCCTCATAACTGCTTGCCAAGAACATTGCTGCATGTTATGTTGTGCTTGCAGTTGGTATTGCAGCTCAGTCCTATTAATTTGAATGGGTCTGAGCTGCAGCATGGCCATACTGACCAATGTACATGTTGTCAATGTCCTGAGAAGAGGAAGTGGTGATTGCCCAAGCATCATGGCCTCTTCGGGAAACTGATTGGTGGGGACGTCTGGAGTTGAACCACTACAAATCTGATACTGATGACCTATCCTAAGGATAGCTTGTACATTTTACAGTCCTGCAAAATCCCTTTAATAAGGGAATTCTATTGCAATCACCTTAATTTATATGTCTTGTAAAACTGTAATATGACATAGTACAAGGATAATGTAGATAATGATGTGTCTGTAAAAGGATAATGCAAACAGTGATATAATAGAGAAATAATGCACACTGTTGTTACCTGTATATAGATCATGCAGGCAGTAAAGAGATAATCTACACCAGGCTTGAACTGACCCACAGGGGATCAATTGAAACCCCTGGTGGGCTTCTGCCCCTTACCCCCTGCAAGAGCAGTGCATGACTAACCGTACGCTCACTGACCTACATATAGATAGGCAGCATACAGCACATCAGCCTGCTTATGTGTCTATATAATTAGGTGGGTAGATGATTTAGCAGATTACTCAGATTAATATTATATAGACAGCGCGATAACATCTACGGTAGGTACAGAGGCGGGCAGACCAGTATCTTCCCTCCCCAGTCCCACCTTGTCAACATTGCTGCAGGGATCCCAAACAAAAATCATCTTGTTGCTGCCTGAGACCTGCTGCCAAGAGGGCTTACGGGACAGGAACAGTATGAGGCAAGGACTTGGTAGCAAGCTAGTGTTGATGCAGTTTTAGGAATTTGTGAATAAGTGATATTTGCATGTACAGTAGTTGTGCAGTGGACCACCAGAATGAATTTAATTGGTGGGCCCTAAGGCACATCAGTCCGAGACTGTTGTATGCAGTGATGTCATACTCATACTTGACAACTCAGTTGGAATGTCTGGGAGGCTCCTGAAAAGAGGTAGGACCTCCCGGACTCCCAGAACAGTAGGCACATCTTGCCTACTCTTGCCTACAGTAGGCTTATCTGTGCCCGCTCTTTTTACATGCCAGTCATGTGCTGCAAAAAGTGTGTGGCTAGCACATTGCCCATGTCACAAAAAGGGGTGTGGCATTCAAAAAAGCAGGTATGCCACTCCTCTAAACGAGGTGGGGCCAGTGATATAACAATAGAGTGATATTGCACAAAGTGTGGTCATGGTATAGGGATACTTCACACAGTGAAGTGACAACACAGGAATAATATCCCCAATGATATCATGGTACAGGAATAATGCACATGGTGTTGACAAAGTTTTAGGATACATACAAAGCTTGCCTCAGTCACTGTAGTAAATCTCTCACCTTATTTATTATTAACTGACCTATATGTTATTTATTATACTGGAATATATGAAGTTTATAAAAGGCCACTTTTACATGAATATGTTATACGTATTTTTCAGTGAGATCATAACAGAAACAAAGAAACACATTATTTAGGCCTCATTCACACTTGTATATTTTACAAGTAGGCAGCATTTCATCCAAAACACTGAGAAGCAAATGTATATATCTTTTCATTTTAGTTTTTTGTCTTACAAATATTGATGCAAAATACTGACTTCAATACTGTTGTGTGAATCAGGCCTAATATAGGTTTTGACAATTCAATAACGTGTTCTTATGATATAGCAGTTATATCAATAGATTAGAATAGTACAGCTTAGTATATAATTAATTCTCCTTTTTGTTTAGATGATGGCACAATCCTTTGGAAGGAAATCTATTCGAGCATTTGTAGGTGGATTTTTTTGTGGCAGTGCCAGTCACTGTGACCTTCCTTGATCGTGTTGCTTGCATAGCAAGAGTGGAAGGTGTTTCAATGCAGGTAAGTTTTATTTCTTTTTTTATATGTACAGATTTAGCAGAGTTAATTAACCCAAACTTTTGTTTTTTGTTGTATTCTGTGATAAGATAACACGCTGCAGCCGTTTAACCAATTGCAAAAGGTCGTTTTAACTTTTCTACATTAGCTATATATTAGTTTTTATGTGATTATATTGTATTTAGTTGTAGCATGGCAAACATTACTCATAATGCAATATTGCATGGTAGAGGCAAGCCTGAGGAATCAGACCTCCACTCACTCTTAGTAATATCAAAATCACAGTGACGGAACAATATTTGTTGAAACGAATATGATTATTCAAACATACAATGTCTTGCCACCTAGAACCTCCAAAATCATTGAAGGACAAGGCTAAACACTGTTTGTGGAAATGGCTCTAAAGGGAGCCTGTCACCAGGTCTGTGGCTCCTGATGCATGTGTAATGCGTCATTAAAGTCAAGGACACTACATCCCTCTTCATTGTGCATGCACAATGAAGAGAGGTGTATTGTCCTCAGCTTCAATGGTGCCATGGGTATGTGTTATTCCAGAGGTTCTCACCAGGGCGGTCAGCTCTTGTTTTTCAACTGCCTGAGAGATACAATCTTGGGAGAGAAATGATCTCGTCAGTCCGGTAGCAGAAGAGCATGAGTAAGGGGGTGCTCTGCTGCTCTAAGCTACCGTTAGGAAAATCAGGTTTAGTACCACAGGCCCATGCAGACTTGGGCATAGTGTTCCAGAGAAGGAAAGTGTTGGTGAGTGTGTTAGGCTGTGGAAAGTCTGTGATAGGGGTCACAAGGAAGTTGCCATCTTGCCCTAGCATTGGGAACGAGCTAGGTCACAGGAATCTCCAAACAAAGAAATAGAACTGCCGGGGGCCCTGAGGAGAACTCTAGTCTGAGTGAGGCTTGTGAGGTAGACACACTGACAGCCATTGCTGAAAAATTGTTGATGTTCTACAGAGAATGTGTACCATTACAAGTGTGTTACCCATTGTGTTCCTGGGCGTTTAAGCGTTAAACTGTTCACACCATTGAGACAGACACTGCTCTTGTTAGTTCTGCTAAGAGACATTAATTGCAATTCACTGTATTTAATGCTGGCCTCTGCACAGACAAGGCCAGCAATGGGTATCCCAGGGAGACTACATGTGGGTGAAGGAGACTCCCTCCCCACAGGTGCCTCACTGAAAACTGTGGACCTAAATAGTAAAGGATGCTTCCTGTTGTGTTAATTGCACATTTTACCTCTACTCTGTATGATTTTGAAGACATTTCAGTAAATGGTTACATAAAGCAGCAGGCTGTTAATATAGTTTAGGACCACTGTTAACTTTGATTTTTTTTTTTTATATTTTGGGCTATGAAAGTTTCAAACAGGAAGATTTATAGCCTTCTGCTGCTTCTTCGTTTTCAGATCCTCAGTTGCGTAGAAGAGCCCATGGCTGATTAGTGCAAGGCCAATGACCTGGGAGTGTTTGGCTGGGCTTATAAGTTGGAAACATATTGCAGGAAAACTGTGCTCAGATTTCAGCTATAATAATGCTGTTATTTAGACTGGCGTGGTTTTCATATTGGCTGTAGTTATAATGCCTGCGTGGTTATGCCGATGAACATTTACTGTGTGGTCAATAACAATGAAACTACTTATAGCAGAAGTGAATATAAACACTGCGTCAAACTGTACGGCACCTTGGCCTAGTGCACAGGTGTCAAACACAAGGCCCTCGGGCCGAATCCGGCCCGCTGCCTTCTGTTATCCGGCCCCGCACTTATCTGGCCCGCAGGACCGCGGCATTTTTTATTGTCTATGTACATTATGTAATGTAAACCAGCCCAGGACAGGCCGCTTAAAAAAAAAAAAAAAAACAAAGCTACGCGATACCTGTCCTGGGCTGGTTTACAAGACCTCTGCATGTCAGCGCAGGCGGCGATACAATGACGTCATCGCGCCTCCTACGCTGACACGCAGACAAGAAGAGGAGGCGGCGGCTGCATCAAGGCATCGCAGGTAGGTGAAGATAAGTTTTTTTTTTATATATATAAAATAGGCCGTTACCTGCTGGAGTATCCCTGGCACGTAACGGCCTATTTACTTATCGATCCCCACTGCTGGTCGTGGCCGCCCCCGCTTCCCCCTTCTGCTATGGGACGCAGAAGCGGCTGTATGCAGGAGCGGGGATGGTAAGTGAGTCTGCGGCCGGCGAACCCCATCAAATACTACTATTATTATACTCCGGGGTCTTTTCAGACCCCGGAGTATAATAATCGGAGACCCCGGGGAGGTGATAAACATAAAAACCAGAGTTACTCACCTCTCCGGCGATCCGATACTGCTCCCAGCCGGCTTCGGCCTTCTTTGGTGACGTCCCAGGCGTCACGTGAGCCAGGCCGACGTCATTATGTCGCGATGCCGGTCTGTGCGACATTGAAGAAGGCCGAACGCAGGGAGCGCACCGGGGCCCAGGTAAGTAACACTGATTTTTATGTTTGTCACCACCTGGGTCTCCGATCATTATACTCTGGGGTCTGAAAAGACCCCAGAGTATAATAATAGTTCATGGGTGGGGGGGTCACTATGGGGCATAATACCATGTGCAGGGGCCACTATGGACTATAATACCGTTTGCAGGGGCTACTATGAGGCATAATACCAATGCAGGGGCCACTATGGAGCATAATAACGTGTGCAGGGGCCACTATGGAGCATAATAACGTGTGCAGTGGCCACTATGGAGCATAATACCGTGTGCAGGGGCAACTATTGAGCATAATACCGTGTGCAGGGGCAACTATGGAGCATAATACCGTGTGCAGGGGCAACTATGGAGCATAATACCATGTGCAGGGGCCGCTGTGGGGCATAATACCGTGTGCAGAGGCAACTATAGAGCATAATACCGTGTGCAGGGGCAACTATTGAGCATAATAGCGTGTGCAGGGGCAACTATGGAGCATAATACCGTGTGCAGGGGCAACTATGGAGCATAATACCGTGTGCAGGGGCCGCTGTGGGGCGTAATACCGTGTGCAGAGGCAACTATAGAGCATAATACCGTTTGCAGGGGTAAACAGTATTTGTATAGTGCTTAATTTTTTATATATTCAGAAAAGGATGAGGATAGTATGTAACATGCCAATGTCTTAGGTTTTAACAATACATTATGTTCTTCCTGGTTGACCTCAAAGGGCTGATTGTAACAGTAGTAATGTACAAATGTAACTACTGCTTAATAGCTCACTTATCTGTTAAGGAGAAGTTACTTTTATACACGTGTAAAATAATCTTGGCCCTTCAAGGTACCCCGTGAGGCTGAAGTGGCCCCCGGAGAAAATTAGTTTGACATCCCTTGCCTAGTGCATCTGTAAGCCTGCCTTTACATTTAAAATAATTTTCAGGAACTGGCTATACTTGCATTGGATTAAAGAGGACCGATTATAACTTTAGATATGTCTGTTTTAGAATACTCTTGTATTCCACATAATATAATAATTCTGGATAATTTGTTGAGTCATTTCTCTGTTGTTCCTCCATTTTATGCGTAAAATGACAACTGGGTGTTACCATTTTGGGTGTCCGTCTACACATTCTGACACTGTCCAAACAAATTTGAAGGTGCCAGATTGTGTAGGGAGATGTCCTTTTGACAAGGAGAATACAGGTATTATTTAAAACAGACATGTTGGGAAAGGTGACTGGTCGTCTTTAAGGTATAACAAGTGAAAGATATTGATTAATGTAAAAGTTACTGTAGATATGATGTCAGGTCTAAATAACTATATCCAACTGCAGCACCTCTGTTCAACAGCGTGGTCCTGGGCAGGGGCATAAATTGAGGGGGTGCAGAGGGTGCAGTCGCACTGGGCCCAGGAGTCTTAGGGGGCCCATAAGCACTGGCATCAGTATTGAGATTGCAGCTTCCATCTGGCCCATAAGCCAAGGAGACCCACAGATTACCCTAACCACACTAAGGTTGATTAAACTCCTTAGCACCCGTAACCATCACTATCAAGAATTCACTGTAGGGATGAGGTAGGGGGCCCCAGACAAAAGATTGCACCGGGGCCCACAATACTTTAGTTACGCCACTGGTCCTGGGGGTAGTCGTGGGGGCAGGGGGCAGATGTGGCCATGGCTTTTAGGCTACCATTTTCCTCCAGTGACAATATAGGTGATAATGGTTTATCCTGATGGACATCAGCACAGTGTAAGTAAATGAAATGAGTTAAAATAGCTAGTAATGTGTCTCTTTGGCCACCATTCTGCATTCTGATGCAGTAGGACAGAAGAGGAGCTGAGGAGAACTAGGGCTATTGTGTTATAATTATAATTATTTTAGAGCTTCCTCATGGGAGGCCTATTAATGTTCAGTCAATTAATTAGGTTCTGAAACCTTATAGAATACATTATTAGATCAAATGAAGGGTGGCCAAATGTTAATTCTTTTCCACTATAAATTGACCAAACAAGTTGCGTTAAAAGATGCATAAGATATGAGGTGTCTGTGGATGCCCTCTCCCTCAGACAACAAAGTGGTTAGTATTAATTAATGGGCTTAAGGCGGTTGTCTGGTGTATAAAACTCATTTTGAGATATGTTATTAGGGCAGTCTATGGTAATAGAGCTGGGTACTGCATTTGGACCCTCTATCAATTAGCTGGAGCAGACGGTACATGTTAATCAAACCTCATGTCTCCTCATGGATACTGTAACTCCCATCAGGCTCAGGAAGGGTAACTGCAGCTACAATGTGCCCTGTGGAAAACAACAACACTACCATCAGGTACCCTGAGGCCCCCCCGCACTGTACCATCCCAGGAGGAGAACTGGAGGAGTTGGTTGAGTCTTTAGCCACTGTGACTTATGCATTATGATGTACATACACCCGTGGACAAAATTGTTGGTACCCCTCGTTTAATGAAAGAAAAACCCACAATGGTCACAGAAATAACCTGAATCTGACAAAAGTAATAATATATAAAAAATCTATGAAAATGATCAAATGAAAGTCAGACATTGCTTTTCAACCATTCTTCAACAGAATTTAAAAAAAAAAGAAAACTCATGAAACAGGCCTGGACAGAAATGATGGTACCCTTAACTTAATATTTTGTTGCACAACCTTTTGAGGCAATCACTGCAATCAAACGATTCCTGTAACTGTCAATGAGACTTCTGCACCTCTCAACAGGTATTTTGGCCCACTCCTCATGAGAAAACTGCTCCAGTTGTCTCAGGTTTGAAGGGTGCCTTTTCCAGACGGCATGTTTCAGCTCCTTCCAAAGATGCTCAATAGGATTTAAGTCAGGGCTCATAGAAGGCCGCTTCAGAATAGTCCAATGTTTTCCTCTTAGCCATTCTTGGGTGTTTTTAGCTGTGTGTTTTGGGTCATTATCCTGTTGCAAGACCCATGACCTGCGACTGAGACCAAGCTTTCTGACACTGGGCAGCACATTTCTCTCTAGAATCCCTTGATAATCTTGAGATTTCATTGTACCCTGGGTAGATTCAAGACACCCTGTGCAAGATGCAGCAAAGTAGCCCCAGAACATAACAGAGCCTCCTCCATGTTTCACAGTAGGGACAGTGTTCTTTTCAAGATATGCTTCATTTTTCCGTCTGTGAACATAGAGCTGATGTGCCTTGCCAAAAATTTCGATTTTTGTCTCATCTGTCCATAGGACATTCTCCCAGAAGCTTTGTGGCTTGTTAACATTTAGTTTGGCAAATTCCAGTTTTGTCAGATTCAAGTTATTTCTGTGACCATTGTGGGTTTTTCTTTCATTAAACGAGGGGTACCAACAATTTTGTCCACGTGTGTATATATATCATTGTAAGGGACGCCATATGGGTGTCAATGGCTGGGATCACAGAGTACTCTGACCACAGATGTTTAACCCATAAAGGTGTTGATGGCCTTTAACAATGCCTATTTGTTAGTATAAGAGCACCCTAAGGATAATACAGGGTCCCACATTTCACCCTAAAATACATATTTGCTTGTAGCTTTCAGACAGTTTTGAATTATATAGAAATGAATGTTTTTCTTTTCAAGAAATGTCTTTTTATATCAGTGAAACTAGAGAAGAAGAATTAAAAAAAGGTTAATTGGTAGAGCTCTGAAAATCCTTACATGTGAAACCGATTAAATTTATGCTAGATAGAAGAAGCAAGCCTAGCAGATTACTCCAAACACACTCTTGTATATCGGAGTGATTTATGTGCAACACTTGAAAGATGGTGGTTGGAGGGGAGAGGGAGAGGAGTACACCCAGCGTGTTGCCTTTTATTGATATGCAGTATACGACCATGGGGCACTCAATAGTCTTAACTTCAAGCTAGCTCTGTGTGATCCCAGAAAGTTTGATTTCTAATAAACCTCTTAGACTGCCAGCAGTGTTGTGCTCTCATTACCGAGCCTCTCGCTGTGTTTGAAATTAAAAGTTCTGTCAAAAAGGACAGGACATTCTTAAATATGTAACTACATCTTGTTCCAGGACTTCTGTAGTGCTGGAAAACGCTAACTTTATTAGTGTCCACTGATAGTTTTGCAGAAGATCTTAAAACATGCCGTGCCTTTTGATTTGTGCTGACTTGATTGTTTTGGCACTGCTATGAATTATCTTTTTCTGTGTGTACGTTTCTCTGCAAGTCCATGTCATCCTCAAATCAGCAGGGAGCAAACAAGCAGAATAACTGCAGTCATTTTTATGCTGCAATAGAAGAAACCTGATATTTCAAAATGTCACTTTTTATTCTCAGTCTCAAATATGCATGCTATCCCTTGAGATGCTCACTAACAAGATGTTATTAGCAAGGCACCAAACGTTTATTTCAAAATAATAAGCAAAATAGCATCAACTGTGATACTGAAGTGTTATTTTTATAGTAAATATATCAATGTTTTGTTGACTTGGTTGATGCTCATTAACTATTATGATCTGATAAGGATAAGTGGTAAATCTGACAGTACAGATGTTTCACAGCACTGGCTCATTGATGCTGTTACTGTATTATTGGTAATACGTTGACATTATTTGCTGATTTATAGAATACACAGTTTAGTCTCTGTGCGATAAAGCAAATCTGTGTAGTATGCTTCCCGTTGTATGCTTACAAACGGTTCTAAAATTCAGTTATAAAAAATGCAAACTATTACTTATGAATCCGTTGTATTCATAAGAAGATCACCAGCCTAACTCTTGCTGCCCTCCTCGCATTTTAGTGACAACAACTGTTATGTGAACTGTTATTCAATTTGTTTATTTATGATATACAAGATGGGATTAATAGCACTGTCTATGTAGTATAATTGAGTCTACTGTAGTATAAATTGCATTGCAATTTATTTTATTTCTTTTTTTTTCTTACTTACTGTATATAGCACCATCATATCCTGCAGCGCTTTACAGAGAAATTGTAAACACTGTCCAAGTAGGGCTCACAATCTAAAATTCCTATTAGTGTGTCTTTGGAGTGTGAGAGGAAATCCATGCAAACACAGGGAAAAAAATACAAACTCCTTGTAGATGTTGTCCTTGGCTGGATTCAAACCCAGCTGTCCAACGCTGCAAAGCATCAGAAGCCACCAAAAGCCTTTGAAAACCCATTGAAAGAGTTAACATTCTGTGCCACAGTGTTGTTACCACATTATGTTAACCTTTCCTACATCTATATGTATTTTTTCAACAGAACTAACTATATAACCATGTAAGATTCCCTATGAATCTAACAAAATAAAAAATTGGTGGCATGTTCAGCCTCATGCACGTAGGGGAAAATAGAATAACACTATACCCACTAATGAATAACATAGTCACAAAGTGCCTACAAATTCGGAGTACACAGCTGCAAGGACTCTGTATAATCTTTAGGCTGTATTCATAGGCAGGGTTCACACTACCGTTGGAGTCCGTTATGAAGGTGTCCGATAAAAAAACAAAAACGGACACCTATCATAACGGACACTAACTGATGTTAATGTGTCCGTTTTTTTAATTGATCCAATTAATGGTTCAGTTAAAAAAACGGAAACATTAGCATCAGTTAGTGTCCGTTAGCATCAGTTAGTGTCCGTTTTTTAACACTGTCCGTTTTTTTTTTTTGTTTGTTTGTTTCTCCTTTCTGAGCATGCGCAGGAAAAAAACGGACATAAAATAACGGATGGTAACTGATGGCTATCACTTACTGTCCGTTATAAGTCCGTTACCCATAGACTTCAATGTTAAAAAAATAACGGACACTTGCTGTCCGTCAAGAATCCGTTTTTATCAAACGGACAAAAAGTCCTGCATGTAGGATTTTTTGTCCGCGAAAAAAAACGGACTTCTGTCGGATTTGGTGTAAACGGACACTAACTGACACAATATAAAAACCCATTGAAATTAATGGAAATTTTAACGGATTTCTGACGGTTCAGCTAGTGTCCGATGCTAAAATCTTGTAACGGACAATAGCAACGGACACTACTGACGGTCACCAACGGTAGTGTGAACGCCCCCATACTTGACATTTGTGCTGCAATATTTGATACATTTTTAAAAACATTACAATGAAGTATTATAAATACATATATTTATGTCTTTGTGAAACATCCCAAATTATGGAAAACTGCTGCAATAATGGCACACTTAAATACAGCCTGAAGACATTTGTCTGTTTTAGGTACGATTCATGTACTATACTAAGAGTGGTTCATTATGATTATTGCACTCAGTTTTTTTGTGCTTACTGATTGCAATGAATATAGATTACTTTATAGAGTTTTCCTATTAAAAAGACTTTTTTAGTGTCCAAAAAGCTCAATTACCCATGCTTATTTTGGCATGTCATGTACATTCTAGTTGTAGGAAAGAAATGGCATCAAAATCGAGGATCTCATCTAAGTTATTCAATTCATCTGACACTTGAATCTTACCATATAATTTCAGCTAGAAGTGTGCTGCTGTTTTGTAGTGCGCGATAAATTACAGTGCAGTCTCCTTAGATCTGCGGCTAATGTGTTCTTTCCTTCAGTTCACTTTATGTGATGTTCTCTTTTTGTCTGTGAAAAATTATCTCAGGATGGTCAATTCAAGAGCAAATGTAAAGCTTTATGGTTTTCCTTTTTGAAATAATAGGCCTTCTTGTGAAGTTATAATTGTGACTTCTTTTACATCTGACAACATCATAACCATGTTGTCCTTGCCTCTATGTGTGTATTAAAATTTGAAGGTTTTGTACTAAAAAGGAATCTGTAAAGTCCAATATGCCTCCCAAACCAATATCCATGCCATGTAGAGGCCTTTAATAGGTAGAGAATACCTTTGTAGCCACGAAGGCTAGATATCAGCCTGCAAATACACCAGGAACAGGCCCAATTTACAAGCTTTGCCTACAGACAGTCACAATGCAGGCAGAGGCTGAAAATATCAATTATAGCTAAAGGAGCAAAATTACGCTGTGATTCTGGAGGAAAGAAAGATCACTTTTAGCTGTCTGTAGGAAAATCTGGCAAATAAGGCCTGCCCCTGGTATACTTGCATAAAAAGATGATGATCTCTACATTGCATCACCAGTTTGTGGCCTACATAGCACTATTATTTTTGGGAGACATTTTGGACCTGACAGACTCCCTTTAAAATGTTATGATGACTAGTTGTAATTGCTGATCTATATTTTTAGCTTCTTCTGTAACGTGCTTATGGGTTACAGAATGCCACGGAGGAAATATCCAATGGTATTAAAATTACATAAAAAGAGAAAAGGCATGAAAATGTTAAACCTGTCATAAACTAATGCCAAAACAGTGTCCTTTTAGCATATATTTATGACTAGGTTTACATTTTGGCTGTCTTTTCTGTTTTGATGTTCTGTGATAGGAAAAGTGAAGAAAAATGTTTTTTTTTAAAAAACAGAGCTGAATCCATCAGAGACGTAAGTTATGCTACACATCATTTTGCAGGACAAAATAGCAAAAGCTTTCTGTGCAACTTTGTCTGTGATTTTAACTAAACACCAATACCGAAGAGGCCTTAGCTTTCTGTCACAGCATATCAACACAGCCCTGCAGATGGATCAGTATTTTCCCCTTGTGAATTGCTCCCTTCTCTTCCTACCCTCTCTATACATGCACTCTATATCCTGGATAAAAGTTTTTGCACTTTTCATTTATAGAAAATATGAAAACATTGGGTGCACTTTTTGTAACTGAAGCCGGTGGCAATGTATTCTACTGTAAAGGCATGCAATTGAATATGTCTGTTCATTGCTTGTTCAGTATACACTGAATATAGTCTGTCATCAGAGCATTTTTGAGATTTTTGTCTCCACTTTTGCCCTTGAGGTGTATGAAGCGGACACAGCGAAATGGTTTGCTTAGTATAACATGACAACAAAGCACTATGGGGTATATTTTTCAATAATTATTTTAATTCAGTAATTTTTCATTTGTGTTGTAACTTTCCCCAAACTAATGCTTCAATGTTTTTAGGCATATTAATGAGCAAAATGCACAAAAAAAGAATTTTTTTTGACAAACTTGATGCTAATTTTTCAGTAGAAAGAAGCAGAAAAGTCAAGGCACTCACCAACTTATAGTGCACTTTATTTTCTTGATAAAATACTCCTGACGATTAAGAAAATAAAGTGCACAATACAGTGTGTGAGTGCCGTGACTTTTCTTTAATGGACTATGTATTGACTGTTTTACAGAACACCACAAAGATAAGCCATATGTGTATGGCTCCATAATCATCTTAAAATGACATATTTTACTTGAATCTTGAAAGTTAACTATTAATTCTGGAGTTTTTCATTCACACAAGTGGCTTATCTTTTGCCTAGTAACAGCTACCAAGCAAAAATTGGTTGTTTTTTTTTTTTTTTTTTCTTTATTTGAATTGAAACCTGAATGGCATGGCAGGCGGAGTATGCACACTGCTGCTCTATTTGTACTCTATATGACTGATGGAGATAGTAGTACAAGTACAGTGCTCAGCTATCTCTGTGAGTCTCATAGCAAATGAATAGAATGGCAGTGCACAACCAATTGTTCTGTTCACATGTAAATTCATAAAGACAGACAAAATTCTGGTGCACAGACACAGTTTTAGTGCATTGTGTCGCCTCTACTGATGTGCCAAACTTATCAATCTCCATGTGCAACAATTATAAATATGTCTAATTTACAGAATGTCATTTATAAAATGAGACGGCAAAAGTAGACACTATCGAAAAGTATGCCCCTCTGTTTAATATTCTCAAATGACCAAGAAATATTTCGCTTTTGGGTTTTTGTTTTTTACTCCCTGCCTTCCAAAAGCCATACCTTTTTTAATTTTTTCATTTACAGAGCCACATGAGGGCTTGTTTTCTGCCAGACAAATTGTACTTTAGATTTGTAAATCTGTGTAATTTACTGAAAAGCTGGAAAAAAATTCAGATTGCGCTGGAATTACGGGTTTTGTTTTTACGCCGTTCACTGTGTTGTAAAAATGATGATGGTGTTACCTTTATTCTGTGGGTCAGTACAATAATGTCAATAACAAATTTATATAGTTTTTCTAATGTTTTAATACCTTTAATAAAATTCCAAACTTTCAAATGAAATTCTATGCATCACCATCTTGTTTTTTATTTGTTTTATTATTTCCCCAGGGGGCTGTAACCTGCAAACATTAGATCAGTTATGCCACAGACTGCAATAGAACAGTATTGCAGTCTATGGTAAGATTACAGTCATATGAAAAAGTTTGGGCACCCCTATTAATCTTAATCATTTTTAGTTCTAAATATTTGGGTGTTTGCAACAGCCATTTCTATTTGATATATCTAATAACTGATGGACACAGTAATATTTCAGGATTGAAATGAGGTTTATTGTACTAACAGAAAATGTGCAATATGCATTAAACCAAAATTTGACTGGTGCAAAAATTTGGGTACCCTTATCATTTTATTGATTTGAATACTCCTAACTACTTTTTACTGACTTACTGAAGCTCAAAATTGGTTTTGTAACCTCACTGAGCTTTGAACTTCATAGCCAGGTGTATCCAATCATGAGAAAAGGTATTTAAGGTGGCCAATTGCAAGTTGTTCTCCTATTTGAATCTCCTCTGAAGAGTGGCATCATGGGCTCCTCAAAACAACTCTCAAATGATCTGAAAACAAAGATTGTTCAACATAGTTGTTCAGGGGAAGTATACAAAAAGTTGTCTCAGAGATTTAACCTGTCAGTTTCCACTGTGAGGAACATAGTAAGGAAATGGAAGACCACAGGGACAGTTCTTGTTAAGCCCAGAAGTGGCAGGCCAAGAAAAATATCAGAAAGGCAGAGAAGAAGAATGGTGAGAACAGTCAAGGACAATCTACAGACCACCTCCAAAGAGCTGCAGCATCATCTTGCTGCAGATGGTGTCACTGTGCATCGGTCAACAATACAGCACACTTTGCACAAGGAGAAGCTATATGGGAGAGTGATGCGAAAGAAGCCGTTTCTGAAAGCACGCCACAAACAGAGTCGCCTGAGGTATGCAAAAGCACATTTGGACAAGCCAGCTTCATTTTGGAAGAAGGTCCTGTGGACTGATGAAACAAAGATTGAGTTGTTTGGTCATACAAAAAGGCGTTATGCATGGCGTCAAAAAAACACAGCATTCCAAGAAAAACACTTGCTACCCACTGTAAAATTTGGTGGAGGTTCCATCATGCTTTGGGGATGTGTGGCCAGTGCCGGCACCGGGAATCTTGTTAAAGTTGAGGGTCGCATGGATTCAACTCAGTATCAGCAAATTCTTGAGAATAATGTACAAGAATCAGTGACGAATTTGAAGTTACGCCGGGGATGGATATTTCAGCAAGACAATGATCCAAAACACAGCTCCAAATCTACTCAGGCATTCATGCAGAGGAACAATTACAATGTTCTGGAATGGCCATCCCAGTCCCCAGACCTGAATATCATTGAACATCTGTGGGATAATTTGAAGCGGGCTGTCCATGCTCGGCGACCATCAAACTTAACTGAACTGGAATTGTTTTGTAAAGAGGAATGGTCAAAAATACCTTCATCCAGGATCCAGGAACTGATTAAAAGCTACAGGAAGCGACTAGAGGCTGTTATTTTTGCAAAAGGAGGATCTACAAAATATTAATGTCACTTTTCTGTTGAGGTGCCCATACTTTTGCACCGGTCAAATTTTGGTTTAATGCATATTGCACATTTTCTGTTAGTACAATAAACCTCATTTCAATCCTGAAATATTACTGTGTCCATCAGTTATTAGATATATCAAATTGAAATGGCTGTTGCAAACACCCAAATATTTAGAACTAAAAATGATTAAGATTAATAGGGGTGCCCAAACTTTTTCATATGACTGTAATATTGAACACTGGGAGGTCTAGGAGCCTTCAAAAGGCTTATCAGGGAGAAGCTGTTTGGTGACTGGCAATGAAAGTGAAATGTGAGATATGTCTGATCATGGTCCCTGCTATGTAAAACAGCAGAGAACGGGCGACTATGACGCGTGCTCAGCTCCTGTTCCTGTGCATTTTTAAACAATCCCCTTCTGATGTAGAATCCTGATAGGGCTAAGGGATTAAGCTGGTCAGAACATAACACATTATTTTCCTACTTTTCTGGTTCTATTTCACTTACAATATGACACATTTCAGAGTATGGCATTTTTGATGGCAATATTAATGCTGCAGACTGCCACCAAAAAAGTGAAAACCCTAATGGGATATTAAAAATGCAAATGTAAACAGAGTAATGAATAAAGAAAACAATTTTTGAAAAAAAATGTATGTGTATGGTGGATCCTCGTGTGAGTTGCTGTTCATTGGAGCTTTTCCATGTGGAATCTATAGCAAGTAATGAACACACTGTGTATTTTAAATATGCAATTTAATTTTTTCAATTTTAATTTTTTCATTATTAGGATTTTTCTGGAGTATTTTAATGCGTTGTAAAAATACTTTATTCACATGCGTTTGTGGTAAAATGTCCTGAAGCGTGACATAGCTGAGAAGCAATGTACAATGGATCGATGGATTTTGGCTTCAGGCAGAATTTGGAGCAAATTTTGAGGCAGAATCTGTCTCAGATTCAATGCCAAATTCCACCGTGTGAACATACTCTTATATAGGACAGATATGTGTGTGTGTGTGTATATATATTTATCAGATATATAAAATTAAATGGGTTCTATCATTAATTCAAATGGCACTCAGTTAGTACAGTACAGCTTCTGCTGTATCCTCAGTGAAAGAAGCAGGGATGTTATTTATACTGAATATAGGCTTTCCTTTTACTTCTCAGAGAGAGATTAGCATGGGCATCAGCATTTCTGACAGTAAAAGATAGACACCCTGATACAGGCTCTAAGCAGTGAGGGAAAACCACTTCACTCTGTGCTGCTGCTCTTATCAGAAGCAGAGATGAGAACAAACATTTAGAATGGAGCAGCATGGAGTGGTGAGATGCCCATCTAATTGAATTTTTAGACCCATACATTTTGAAAAACAGGGGTGCTAATACAAGAAGATTATTGAGATATTTGTTTTAATTTTTATATTTAAGATTTTTTCAATCTAAAAACAGTGTCCATACAGCACAGCATATAATACATATAAAATGAAATGCTGGAAAGGCATGGCACAGTAACAAGGGGTGCCATTGCTGAAGAAAACATTAAATAACGGGGAGAGGACAAGAAAGTAAAGTAGGAGCAAGAGAAGAGATGGGGAGGTGGGTAAAAGGGCATCTCATGGCAACTCGTTAAGGGGTAAATACAGAAACCCAAGGCCTCCTCAAGACCTCATGAGTTTATAGAAGTATTTGAATATCGACTAACAGTAAGACTGCAGTGAGAGATCGGACGTAGCTTGATCTGAATAACTCTATTTAGATAATTGAGATATTTATGCTAGAAACAATCCTTTGCAAAGGTAGTCTGCAGTCCATATTCAGAATACATATTGCCATTTGTATTGAAGGCACAACCCCATTCAGGCCAGGGGTGTATACGTCTGAGTTTACACGCGGCGTGCAATCACTGCAAAGTGGATGGGATTCTAACGAATTACATCCACACATTGCATAAAAATTACACGGAGTTGCAGTTTTGGAAATCACAGCATGTCAAGTATACCAACAGAAACGCTGGCAGTTTTCCTTTAGGCATACTGGAAGCAGAAAGACTTCCGCCACGGTTTTTCCCACAGCACTTTTTTAATGCAGCCCAATGTGAGGCCTAAGCCTAAAGAATAATGGTTTCAGATTGTCCTCACAAATTGGTAGTACAAGCAAAGATAAGAAACTTTTTTACAGAAAAACACCTCTTTTCCACTTATCAAACTCCTTTCCTGTTGCCTCGTGCCTTTTTCTCTTGATCGCTCACTCTCAATTCACTACTTAATAGCAGCTCGCTGAATGTTCAGATTATATCTGCAGCCCATAGAAGTCTATAGAGAGGGAAACTGAAGTAGGAGAAGATACTGCTGGCACAGATTGTGCTGCTTGCTAATGAATGTCTTCCTGTTTCTTCCCACTTTTCAAATCACAGCTAAACTGCTCAGTACTGCTGTATAATGGCTTTAATGCTGCTGCTTGTCAAGGTGTGCTACAAGAAGACATGCTAGCAGAATTCCTTCCATGTGTGCTGTGTAAGGAGCAACTGGTTATTAGAGTTGGAGCATGCTGACTGTCAAAACTAATGATAAAGAGTCCTATATAGTGTGAAGTCTTTAAAACTTTAAATTGAACAATGAAAGCAGAAAAATGCATTAAATGTGGTTATATACATCATGAGTCCTTGAGATAAGAATATATAGTATAACATTTTCTATAGGTTTATACTGAAAAGTAGTGGACATATTTATCTATTTGTTTTTCTGCCCCTCCCCCCTTTGATTTACTATAGGTTAAATGACTGCATTTATCCTCTCAAGTTTTAGAGTCCCTGATGTATGCTTTGTATTAAAACCAATGTACTTCTTCCACTTTTACACTCAGTGATGTCTCTCGTCTGCAACATATACTTGTTCTTCCATCTTTTATATATACAATAGATTGAAAGAGGGAGAAAAGGCACAAGGGAAATATTTTTTACATAAAGCTGTCTTCTTTCATTTTCAGCCTTCCTTGAATCCAGGTGGGAGATATGAATCAGATGTAGTGCTCTTAAACCGTTGGAGCATCCGAAATTATGAAGTTCAGCGAGGGGACATTGTCTCTCTAGTGTAAGTGGACATTTTCAGTTTGGGTTTGATCATTGTTTACTGTCTAAATCATGAAGTATGATAAATATGAATATGACAAATGCTGACGCTAGTAACATTCCTGGTTACTCTTTTATGTAATGGAATATGTTGTTAAAACTAAAAGTATTTGGATATTGAATTTGTTGCTTGGGTGTGGTGAATGAAACTTGGCTTTTTTAGTACATCTCATTTTATTGTTTTTTTGAACCTCACTGGTTGTTGAATACTGTGTGGAGTACACTGGTTTGATGTTTGTTCTTAGGCATTGATTGTTCTTTTTTGACAGTGCAACTTTAGAAGCAATGAAGCTGAATTTTCTTTCTGCCGTTTTGTGGTCTAGGGTCAGAGCCAAAAGATGGCACTGTTTCACAAATAATAATGAGACTTAATTAAAGTGGAAAAGTTAGTCAATAGAAGACCATGTCAAAGCGCGAGCATGTGTCTGAGAGATACGTCGTTATTTGTGCTATAAGGGATTCTGCCTCCTAGTCTCCGAGCTTTACTTCCACTTATAGCTTTTTAACCTCAGCTACCAGTACGTCTTTTCATGTATGTTCTTTGCTTCTACTTGCTAATTTTCAGTTGGATCACGTGTGTCTGCTTCTTTCCTCCTCTGAAATTGTAAACCTGACAGACCTTGTAGTTATACAGAAGTTAAGGAGCGGAGATTGTGATTTTATCGCACAATAGCATTACCATTAATGTATTAGTACATGATTAATTGACTTCTGCTGTCCACATATCTTGTGGATCTAACATCCTGTTGTCAGAATCAGAGTGTAACTACAACCTGGATGATCCTCTGGAGTCCTCATTACTCTTTTGTCTTTAGCCTTACAAGGTTATGTTACACTTAGCTTGTGATGGAGGATATGCTCATCCACCTGGAATAGGTCAAAAGATTCATGCTGCTGCAGAGTTATTCTTCTCCGTCATGCAGCCAAGGAACATAGTAAAGATTACTTTACATTGTAAAGAATAATAATACCAGTGGCAGTATAAATTATTTCTGGATTACAGGGGCCAAAACCGCAGCCATCCTGTTGCTAAGGTTACTTTAATAGTGTAATAAATATTTTTATACATATTTTTCTTGTTTCTTTCACTTTTATAGCTAAAGTTTCCACTTATGCTGTGTGCCTTTAATTAAAATAACTGGTCATAGTCATCCTGCAACATGAACAGTAGTACAAAGGTGGAGGCAGTAATTGTATAAAATGTCTGTGTATTCTGTAGCATTAATATTAGCCTTCACTGAAAATAAAGGGCCAAATCCTAAGAAACAACTCATACTTTATCCCTCCTCCACCACATTTCACAGTAGACATTTTGCATTCCGGCAGGTAGCAGTCTGGCATTTGCCAAACCCAAATTCACCCATTAAACCTGCAGATAGTGAACATGATTTATCTCTGCTTTTATGCACCTGTTGGACCATAGAAACCTATTTCATAAGGTTCTGGACACCCTGTTCTTGTGCTGATGTCTCTTCCAGAGGTAGTTTGGAACTCTGTAGTGAGTGACATATCAGAGCATTGGCAGAAGTAGCAATAATACCTCTAAAGGCTCGTAAACACTTTGAAATAAGACTTTATTCGTGTATTTTCTTGTGCATATTATATACAAGTGAGTATTACATCAGTCTGGCAGGTAATAACTTGACCAAAGAATATTACAGGCGCATCTTAATAAATTAGAATATTTTTGAAACATTCATTCATTTCAGTAATTCATTTCATAATCAGCGTCTTCCATGATTGTGTGTCCTACTGAACCAGACTGAGGGACCATTTAAAGGCTTAGGAAACCTTGGCAGGTGACACACTGAATTTATGACAATACTGAACTTTTTTACAATATTCAAATTTTCTTATATTTGGGTTTTCATTACCTGTAATCCATAATCAACATTTACAGAAATAAAACACTTGAAATAGAACACTCTGTGTGTAAAGAATCTAGAAAATATAGGAGGTCACTTTTTTAGTTTAATTACTGAAATAAATAAACGTTTCAAAGATATGCTAATTTATTGAGATGCACCTGTACATGCATCCTAGTCAACCTCCCAAGGATAGGAGTCAAACACAGCTCCATCACATCACCCCTCCGTGTGTAATTTTTCAGATTCTTTGCTTTGGTCATCTTGTACATTACTTCCCAGAAACCTAGCCATCTTTAAATTTGTAGACAATTAAAATGTAAACGTTGTTGCAAATATAAATAATAAAAAAAAAATTTGCAGAATTTTCTCTAACCATCTTAGTGGTGACAATGTGCTCTACGTGAGCTTTCTATGATCTGTCACTTGTCAGAAACTTAGTCATGATTTCCTTATTATGATCAGATTATCTGGCAGAGACACACCATGCATGAGAAGGAACAATATGGAAATCATGGCTGGGCTTCTGACCATAGAAAGTGCCTGCATTCATGGTCCTATCCATTGGCAAGCTTTTAAGTCACCACCAAGATCTTTAGGCTAAATCTTTAATACTTTGCACATTTTTTAATTATTTATATTTTTAATATTTACATTTTAATTGCCTACAAATTTAAATATAGTTATGTTCCTGGGAAAACCCCTTTACGTTACATGTCCTACAGGTACAATTCATAATTCCTTCCTTACTTTCTATTCTCCTGCATTCCTTTTAGCTGCAGGTTTTCAGTCTTGGGATGTTAACAACATACTATTATCAGCCTAATATGCCAAATAAAAGTAGAAATAAGAAGTAATGCTTATTTTCTTATGTTATACTGCTGTCTGCATTTGCCCCATTTTACTAATTATTTGGACAAACCCTTTAAGGATTTACCTTGAGCACCCTGTTTCTTCACTAATCATTGGGAAACAGACCTAATTAAATATTTACAAGTCTTATATTGTGATTACTAGCCAGAGTCAAGCTGCAATAGAGGGAAGCATCCCCTGCCCATCTATGTAGTACATTATAGTGACCAATTAATACTGCTACTATCATTATTATTACTACTACTACTACTACTACTACTACTACTACTACTACTACTACTACAGTACAACCACTAGTGGTTTCAGGAGCTGCTGCTGTCAGCTTTTTGCTCGGCTGGCTTTTCCATTGGGGTTGTCATGATAAGACAACCCTTTTAATCCCTTTACTTTGGGACTTGTTGAAAAATCAACTGTGTCACATAACACCTGCGTTCGGGTTTAAAAGCGGTTACCTTTGGAAACCCGCGGACCCCATAGACTACAATGGGGTCCGCCCGGTTTCCGGCTGAAAATGCGGAAAGTAAAGCACTGCTTGCAGGACTTTTCTCTCCACTTTTTTAAAGCGGAATGGGGAACGGAATCCCCAGGTGGAGACCGGGCGCGGGTATGAACCTAGCCTGATCTGACTCCTGTAAAATTTAAATACTCGCTAACCTATAGGAAAAATTTTATTAGGAAATTATGTAATAAATCATCTCTGCAATATTTAAAGTAAAATTCTTAAAGTAAGTCTGTTACCAAGAAATGCAATATCAAAATAGTAACAGTGCATTATAGGGGCCATTATGTTGAGCACCCTCTTAACTTCTACAAGTTCATCATGTGGCAATGAGTTCCATATTATCACTGCTGTTACTGTAAAGAAGTCCTCCCATCATCAAGGTAAAATTTACTGAATTTCCCCATTGTGGGACTATTAAAGGACTATTATTAAAACCTTTTTTTCCTTTAGATTGTAATTAGATCACCCCTAAGTTGTTTTTTTTTTCTGCACAAACCAAAGTGTGATAATTTGTCTTTATACTCTAATCCACCCTGGCCATCCTCCTCTGGCCCTGTTCTAGTTCAGCTATGTCTTTCCTAGATACAGGTGTCTAAAATTCTGCACAGTATTCCAAGCGTGTCTGATCAGTGATTGGTATGGAGACGGCTGTGTCCTTGTTATGAGCATCTATTCCTCTCTTGATGCATCACATGATTTTATTTCCCCTGGCTTCAGCTGCCTGGCACCTGTTGCTAAAGTTAAGTTTACCATCAACTAATATCGCCAATTCTTTTTCAGTGGCTGATTTATTATTTAATACATAATTGTTTCCATGGCCCATGCACATAATTTTACATTTATCTACATTAAAATTCATCTGCCATTTCATCATCCAAGCTTCCAACTTCCCCAGATCTGTGTAAAATTACATTATCCTCCTCTGCTTTGGCTACTTTAGGATAAGGCCCATGATGCAGAAAATCTGCTGCGGGAAATATTGCGGTGAAAACGCATTGAGGTTTTTCACGCACCGCTTTAAACAGAAAGTCTGCAGAGTTTTTCTCTGCGGACTTTCTACTTCAGTTATTCCTATATAGAAAACGCCAGAGTTTCCATAGGTATAATTGACATGCTGTAATTTACAAAAACGCGACTGTTTTGGAAATCGTAGCTTGTCTGCTGCAGATTTTTTACTACAATGTGTGAATGGTATTAGCCATAATCCCATCCACTTTGCAGGTACTGTAAATCACCGTGGTTTTTGCCCCATGGGCCCCGGCCTTATATTCGTTTTTCTTTTGTAGTCACTCCTGGGTTTAGCTCATATAAATGTGGCAACATCTGCACTAAAAAAGCAGCTTTTCTGCAATGTGGGGTTAGCCTTACAGAGCCTTGTGTGATCTGCAAATATTAAAATTTTCTCTGTTAACTCTGTAGCACCCCGTTTGTGAATGTGTCCTAATCTGATATGCAGAATAGCATTAATAAGATTAGAGAAAACAGTGTTTCACTATCTGTTTTTTGTCAATAAGAAAAAATATAAGTAGTGCATTTCTAAAAGACTGCAGTTGTTGTGTTGTTAAGAAAATTATGTTTTATGTTTGTACCCTATTCTGGACACCCCTTCTGTGAGACCGTACAGAGAGCAATTGCGCAGTAGACTATACTTTTCTGTCTAGCAAAGAAAACACTACATTTGTAGGGGGTAAAAATCTTAGACCATTAAGCCGCAAAACTCAGCCTGAGTTAATGTGGGTTAAAAATAGATAAGGAGAAAAAAAACTTTTTGTTATATAACTTAACTTTCTTTCAGACCCGCCCACAGTATAGAGTTTTGGACATGGTGTGTTTTTTTTTTTTTTTTGGAAACATTGGGAGAATATTATGTAATATGTGACTTGAAGGAGTAGTTGTCCGGGCTTATTTTCTTATCACCTATTATCAGGATAGGCCATAAATATATGATCGATAGGGGGCTAACACCCTGGCCCCGTATTGTGTACTGGATGGGCATCGGAAGCGGTCCTGAAGATAGGCCATAAAAATAAAATAAAAATAAGCCCGTACAACCCCTTTAAGCATTTAATATAGTTTGTTTTTGTTTTGTTAACAACATTGATGTGAATTCAAAATAATAAAGTATAAATTGATCAATAAATAATAGCATGCTTTAGTGTGACAGGAAATTCATGTTGTGTCTGTAATGATACAAGTGGAAAGATTTTACAGCACATCTCATTATTTCTTTACAATGGATCATAAATTTGCATAGAAAAATTTGCAGTAGCTTTGCCCTAGGTTTTTTTTTTTAACTAATGGTCAGCTGATACATATATTTAATAGATGTTTTTGTCTATTTATAAATCATAATGTACATTTAGTGTTTGGGGTTTATCAAGCACAGTAATAGGTAAGGCCTATGGAGAACAATGACACGCATGGTTATATAACATTATTTCCATGATCTGTTCTGAATGTGTACAATAGGTTCACCTTTAAGACAACATAGGAAAACTGAAAAGGGTACAAATTGTCTATTCCTATAAATACAGTACTTGTGTTTTGTATAAAAAAGAAATTGTTGTACACTTTCTCATAACTCTATTTTGTACTTTTTTCTGTTATTCTCCCTGAATTTTTATGAATAAATTCTCAATTGAAATTCCTCTCCAAATTCCACCATGTGAACATACCCTTAGGTATGACAGTATCAGATTGTGTAGGTACAAACCTTTGAGAATGGTAAAGTTATGAAATAATGAATTTTTAGGTTTAATAATAGAAGAATGGTACCAAGATGTTAAATAAGCTGAGCTGTGCTGCAACAACAAGCATAGCTTTCACGCCATGTACTGCACTGTGCCTGGTATTCAGTGGAGCGGACATGGCTCTCACCTGAACTCTGCAGTTGCGTCAAACAGCTAAACCCTGGCCTCTCTGGTTTCAGACTCCTTCTGATTGGATACTGATAACCTATTCAAAACAAAGTTCATTAATATGCAACTCCCAGAAAACCTCATTAATCCCCCGGGAATAGATGTATTTACTAATGAATACAGACATGTCAGGAGTAATGATATCCTGTAATGGGTTTCTGGGATTCCTAAAATAGGTCATCAGTATCAGATTGGTGGGGGTCCTAACTCCTGGCACCCTTACTGATCAGCTTACTGAAGGGGCCGCTGTGCTGTACAAAGGGCAGTCAAACAAGTAAAGCTCAATACATTTCATGGTGACTATGAATGATGACAGGATTTTGACTTCCACAGATTTGATATTGATGACTTAAAAAAAAAAAAAGTGTGATCTGAGCTGACTGTTAAACCCCCCCCCCCCCAAAAAAAAAACATTCTTGCTAGGCGAGAACTAATTCCTAAGGTAATAATCGATTTCCATCTTTTCTCATCTAATCCCTCCATACTCATTTTACAGATGTATGCATGGTGCAATTGATGGTAAAATTAGTGATTGGCATAGTCAAGTTTTAAAGGGGCATTCCCATCTTAGACATATATGGCATATCCACAGGTTATGTCTGATAGAAGTGGTGCCACCTCTGGTACCAGCATGTGAGGTGACCCCTGACTGCCATATCCAGGCTGAGAATGAATAGAAAGGTGGCAGCACATGTAATCATTGCTGCCATACACATTTATGACTGTTAGCCTAGCAAATGTGCTTGGCTGTTTTCTTGACTCCAATAGAAGTGAATGGAGAGATGCACACATGCACAGCCCCCTCTCCATTCGTTCTCTACCTAGATGTGATGGCCAGCAGTTATCTTAAAGATGGGATGGGTGCCAAAGGACTCTATTATGAAGACAGTTGTGGGTTCCTGAGGTGGGGTTCACATCTATAATAGGTTTAGTGAATATCCTGTGGATACCCCTTTAAGCAAGTCCGATACTTTTTCTAAAGCTGAGTATAAACATGTAAAGATGTAGCTACAATCAGCTAAACGTTTTGATATCTAATGCATGTGGCCTGCTTTAACTTGTAATGTGTAACATGTAATGACCTTAGTATTCTTGGTAGAATTCCATAATTCTTCAAATAAAACTTTTATTACTTCTGTCTATCATATATGCCTTTTAATTTTGTAAGTTTCTGAAAGACTTTTCTGTGTTAGTATCAAGTAACAGTAACATTTTCAACTTTCACGTTCTTATCTTTCGTGGTGCTTTGAACAACTTTATCTAAGGACTTACATTGGTGAAGTTGTAGATTGCTATCTTGTCTGGTTTAGACTGCTTCTGGTTTGACTAGCTATTTAGAACTAACCTTTCAAATGGAAATGATTTAATGCCATGACAAAGAGTTGAAAAATAATATGCTGGTTATCTACATGAGAGATTTAACCATTGCCCTATACTTCCTTTTCTTTGGTCCGTTTATTAAAAGTTACTACTATTTTTTTTCTGCTGGCCGATCTTTTTCACTTTTTTTTGAAAGTGGTATTGTAACAGAAAATGGAAATCTCCTTACATGTTAAAAAAAAAAAAAAAAAATCTACAATTGGGATGTTTAACCCCTTCCCAACATCTGCTGTAATAGAGTGGTGGATGTCAGAAAGTTGTATACAGCATCTGCTCAGACCTGGTGGCAATGTCTGCAATCGAAGACTGATTGTGGGCATTTAACCCTCTAGATGTCTTGTTCAGTTAAGATCAAGGCATTTAAAGTGCAGTAGTGCTTGGCTACCACCATATTGAGCGAGATTGCTTCCTTCCAGTGTGTCATCAGGATGCAGCAATCTGTTCCTATGACAGTCAGGAGGCTGTTTAACGCCGCATGTGGCGTAAATGCCGCGATTTGCCTGCAACGATTTACAGTCTGAGCAAAGTGGATGGGATTCTAGCGAATCCCATGCTCACTTCGTGGTAAAACTGCACTGCGGACACGCAGTGATTACCAAAACCGACACGGTTTTGGAAATCACAGCATGTCAGTTATACCCACAGAAACGCTGGCGGTTTCCCCATAGGTATAATTGAAACCGAAAGTCCGCAGAGGAAATCTCTGTGAACTTTCTGTCTAAAGTGCTGCGGGAAGAACCGCGATGTGTTCCCGCCGCGGTTTTCCCGCAGTGCTTTTTTGCTGTGGGATACCACATGAGTCCTTAGCCTAAGGCTCCCAGGATTTGTCATTAGTAAAGGTACTACAGTACAGTTCAGAAGAGCAGGGATTTTGCAATACACTGCATTACAATAGCATTGCAGTATACAGTGGGGAAAAAAAGTATTTAGTCAGCCACCGATTGTGCAAGTTCTCCCACTTAAAAAGATGAGAGAGGCCTGTAATTGACATCATAGGTAGACCTCAACTATGAGAGACAAAATGAGAAAACAAATCCAGAAAATCACATTGTCTGATTTTTTAAAGAATTTATTTGCAAATTATGGTGGAAAATAAGTATTTGGTCATTAACAAAAGTTCATCTCAATACTTTGTTATATATCCTTTGTTGGCAATGACAGAGGTCAAACGTTTTCTGTAAGTCTTCACAAGGTTGGCACACACTGTTGCTGGTATGTTGGCCCATTCCTCCATGCAGATCTCCTCTAGAGCAGTGATGTTTTGGTGCTGTCGCTGGGCAACACGGACTTTCAACTCCCTCCAAAGGTTTTCTATGGGGTTGAGATCTGGAGACTGGCTAGGTCACTCCAGGACCTTGAAATGCTTCTTACGAAGCCACTCCTTCATTGCCCTGGTGGTGTGCTTGGGATCATTGTCATGCTGAAAGACCCAGCCACGTTTCATCTTCAATGCCCTTGCTGATGGAAGGAGGTTTGCACTCAAAATCTCACAATACATGGCCCCATTCATTCTTTCATGTACATGGATCAGTCGTCCTGGTCCCTTTGCAGAGAAACAGCCATAAAGCATGATGTTGCCAACCCCATGCTTCACAGTAGGTATGGTGTTCTTTGGATGCAACTCAGCATTCACTCTCCTCCAAACACGACATGTTGTGTTCTACTTTGGTTTCATCTGACCATATGACATTCTCCCAATCCTATTCTGGAACATCCAAATGCTCTCAAGCAAACTTCAGACGGGCCCAGATATGTACTGGCT
This sequence comes from Leptodactylus fallax, assembly GCA_947044405.1. Lineage (NCBI taxonomy): Eukaryota > Metazoa > Chordata > Amphibia > Anura > Leptodactylidae > Leptodactylus > Leptodactylus fallax. The sequence continues at coordinate 261,536 of CAMRHE010000011.1, read as the reverse complement.
TAAGCAGGGGACACATCTGGCACTGCAGGATCTGAGTCCCTGGCGGCGTGGTGTGTTACTGACGGTAGCCTTTGTTACGTTAGTCCCAGCTTTCTGCAGGTCATTCACTGGGTCCCCCCGTGTGGTTCTGGGATTTTTGCTCACCGTTCTTGTGATCATTTTGAACCCACGGGGTAAGATCTTGCATGGAGCCCCTGATCAAGGGAGATTATCAGTGGTCTTGTATGTCTTCCATTTTCTAATTATTGCTCCCACAGTTGATTTCTTCACACCAAGCTGCTTGCCTATTGCAGATTCAGTCTTCCCAGCCTGGTGCTGGTCTACAATTTTGTTTCTGTTGTCCTTCCACAGCTCTTTGGTCTTCACCATAGTGGAGTTTGGAGTGTGACTGTTTGAGGTTGTGGACAGGTGTCTTTTATACTGATAACAATGTCAAACAGGTGTCATTACTACAGGTAATGAGTGGAGGACAGAGTTGCTTCTTAAAGAAGAAGTTACAGGTCTGTGAGATCCAGAAATCTTGCTTGTTTGTAGGTGACCAAATACTTATGTTCCACCATAATTTGCAAATAAATTCTTAAAAAATCAGACAATGTGATTTTCTAGATATGTTTTCTCATTTTGTCTCTCATAGTTGAGGTCTACCTATGATGACAATTACAGGCCTCTCTCATCTTTTTAAGTAGGAGAACTTGTACAATTGGTGGCTGACTAAATACTTTTTTTCTCCACTGTATGATATAGATGATCAGACTCCCTAGGGTTCAAACCCCCTGGGGATCTAATAATAAGAGCAAAAATTTTTTAAAAAGTATAAAAAATATAAACACACAAAATTTCAAATTATTCGCCTTTCCATAGATCAAATATAAAAATAAATTAAATAAATGCATAAATTAAGTATCCTCGCTTGCAATAATGACTGAACTATAAAAAACAAATCTAAATATTTATCTCTAATGGTGAAAACTATATCAGAAAAATAATCAAAATGGCAGAATTGCTGTTATTTGGTATTTCTCTTCCCAAAAATTGAATAAAAATTGATCAAAGCATTAGAGATTTACAAAAAACTTCGACTTGCCCAACAAATAGCTCTGTACACAGATATCTAAAAAAGTTACGGATGTCAGAATATGGTGAATAAAAAAAAAAAGTATTTTTCATATGAGAATGAGCTGCAATATCAATCTGATGTTAATGACCTATCATAAAGATTGGTAATCAATTCCAGAGTCCCAGAAAGCCCCTTTATAGTCTTCTAAAGCCTTACCACAGTCTTAAATCCGCCTTCATCAAAGCCTACCGCTCAGCGCTGCTCTGACCGGTGTACTACTGGGACAGCAGCTAACTCAGAACCTTATTCACTGCTGTGAATAATGAGGAGGGATTTAGGCAATGCCCATTTCTGTTACCATCCGAGGGTTGCCCTTTCTTCTTTTGTTCTTATGTGATACGATGACGTTTTGTTTAAATTAATGTTTATGTTAAAGACTTTTTTGTAGTCGATTTCCAAAGGTAAAAACACCAGCGTCTCTCAGCAAATATTCATATAACTAAAATGTAACCTTTAGTCACATGTTAAAAAACCCCCCAAAGATGGCATAACAACCATCCTGTACAGACACGACAACTTACGCTTTTCAGAATGCATAGCTCCTTAGTCATAGCCTTTTTTGTATATCCACTTTAATTTTTCATGTCTTTCATTTATTGTTCAAACCTATTCAAATACAGGCTAATTGTACCATTGTTTAGTACACAAATAAAGATACAACACACAGAATACAGGTAAAAATGTTTATACATTGTGTTCAATACTACATAAAAATATAAATATATATTCCTAAGTAAATGTATACATAATTCCATACACGTCAGTGTTGCTAACTGATCCCAAAGAAGTGTATATATACATTTTAATATCCATCACCTCTAAATAAGAGTTAATGAGTCTGCTTAATCTAGGATTCTACTTAAATATGCAAAGAAAAGACACAATATAGGGTATAAAAACCACATGAGAGGAGTATATAAGTGTCAGGTGTCTTTTTATCCATGTTGATTATTTATTCTTTTATGTAGTATTGAATAAAGTTGTATAAACATTTTATCTGTATTCTGTGTGTTGTATCTTTTTTGGTGTATACAGTCAACTAATCTTAATAATAGCTTAATGCTTCCTGCCTTGTACACTGTATTCTGTCTCATTACCATTACAGGCAGTATTACAATTAAAGAGAACACGTCTGTTCTAGGATCCACCATTCACAATTGGTGATGGTAAAAGCCTTTCTATTCCCCCTCTCTGCACAGTGACATCTGCAAAGGTCAAAACATGCCTAGAAAATTATCCCATAGAAATCAATTAATCATTCCCAGAATATTGCGTCTATAGCCTATATGGCTGCTGTAAATGATATCTCTAAATGCTGTTACCAGCAGCTTAGGCAAGATGGCAGCCTCTGTAGTCATGTACAGAGAATAGAATTATAAAAAAATCTATAATTAGTAGTCATTGGCGAACCTTGTGAGATTTATGAATATTTGACTAGGAACATTCATTTTGAGCAGCTGAAGAACTGGAAAAAGTTGATTATAATAATCTGGGGTCGCACCCTCACATGACTGCTGAGGTCCAATCAAAGTAATCAATGGTGATCTGGGGTCTGAAGATGATGACGGATGGCAAGGGAAGATGACCGCAGATCTGGAGAATGCTGTCACAGAGCCCATGCAATGGAACCCATCTCCTTAAATTAACCCTGCTTTTTATGAACCAGTTTGTCCATCAATAATTAGAAAAAAAATAGATAGGTAATGCATTCCCTTTTATATCACGGAGTCCCTGTCAAGTGCATCATAGTGGGGTAATGCCCATTTCTGTTACTATACCAAGGAGTGCCCTTTCTTCTTTTTGCTCTCATGTTCTATGATCAGTTTAGCTTCTTAGAATCAGGACTAAACTGAATCTGTTGACACTATATACACTGTTTTATTACTGCTTTGAGGAGCCCAAAATTAAAGGGAACGGAAGGTCCTTTTTCCCGCTGCATATTTAGCCTGACCACAGCCAGGGTGAATGTAGGCATGACTGGTGGTTGATTGGGTTTCCATTCACTTTAGTAGGTTGAATGCGCTTTGGGGATCTTAGCAGTCAGACCCCCTCTTATCAGGTATTTATCCTCTATTGAATGAGTGGAGGATAAATAGCATACCCCCTTTAACAAAAACTGGATCAAAGCTAGGCCATGGTCTAAAATAACAAAATAAACTTTACTTACCTGTTGAATTGTTCACTGCTTTAGTATCTCTATTTCTGTTCTCCCTACCAATCGTTTATATGCTGCATCACTGACTTCAATCACTGGCCTCAAAGGAGCAGTGCCAGAATGAGCTACTGCTATCAGCAGCACATCATTTACTTTCATGGAAGTGACTAGTGACCCTACAACAAAGATCAGGTTACTTTTTAATGAATTTCTATTATACTAGTGAAATAGTGTATTTTTCTGATTTTGCCTTCCAGTGATAAGTCTTTATTAGACAGGGTGATTTAGCAGGCAGTTATCCCCCAAAAATACTCATACATGCGTTGATTCCCAATAAAAGTGCTGACAATCGCCCAATGAACAAGTGTTTGCTCATCGGCTGATTTTGGCAGGACGAAAAATCATTGTCTGTTAGCACATTTCTCTGTGTAATAAGGGCCGAGCTGCCGATAGTCAAATAAAGTTTATTTTGGGGGAACAATCGCTTTAGTGTTCGTTCCTTCTGGATGGGCTCTACATCAGCCTGTACAATCAGGCAATAGCAGAAGGAGTTCCATGATCAATCATGTGAAACACATTGGTCACTTTTGTAATCTTTCTATTACTATTGGTTTTGATCATTAACTATGAGCTTTGTCTCTGTTGGTGGACACTTTCAGCTCTCAGGTTCACCACATTCTAGAACAGAGATCAGCAACCTTTGGCACTCCAGCTGCTGTGAAACTACAACTCCCAACATGCTCCACTCACTTCCATGGGAGTTCCAAGAACAGCTGAGTAAGTATGCATGCTGGGAGTTGTAGTTTTACAACATCTGGAGTGCCGAAGGTTGCCTACCCGTGTTGTAGAAGAACAAAACAAAATTATTAAATGGTTGCTTCTTTATAATAGTGTACTTTGTGTTAACCTATTGCACGTGGTGTACATTGCACAGATTCTGTTCTGTTTTTTTTTTTCAATACAGTGGCAACCAGATACAACAGAATCAACATACTGTTGCATTCTGGTTTAAAGGTACCTGTTTTCCAATCTTGTTTAGCATGTAAAAACATGGTGCAACAGGTCATAGACTGTGGTAAAGTGTATGGTAAAGTGCTGGACGGGGTGTATATCTCGCCTGGTTTCCTCAGCCAGATGAGATAACGGAAATCCAGGAAGATGCATGTTGCCTTAGCAGAACATAGTCTGCTAGGGATTTTAGTTACATGGGCTGGATTTTCTGGACTGGAGGACAGGTTGGCAGTGGGAGTCTTCCAGTCCACACCCTTGGTCCACTACGGGATTTTCCCCTACTCCCAGGTGCTCTCAGCTGAGGCTTCCGGTCATTGATTACTGAGGAAGGAAGCCTGGCAAAAGGAGGGCTGACAGGTGGCAGGCTGGAGAGAGAGCACCCCTGGAATGGAGGTTTACACACTTTCATAATGTGTTTGAGGATATGTATTTGCCTGCACTATGCTAGTGAGGGGCACCATACTGTTTAGTAAGAGCCGGACAGGCTTAGGCTTTTTGTTTTGTTTATACAATGTTGTTTTATGCTGAAATAAAGCACTGTTGAAGTTTTAAAACCCGGTGCCTGTGTGAACTTGGTCATTGCCGACCCCCACCGTGTGAGCTGTTCCCTACAGACATTAAGGGGCATATTTAATAACATGCGGTTATGTAGTACTTATAGGTGAAGGTGCACTTACTGGTGCACTGAGTACTGCTAACTACCATGCTCCATCTGTACTTGTTTTGGGCTTCAAATAGCAGGTGCAAATGAAGCACGGCATCAAGTGTTCACCCGCGTGTGGTTACTATGGTTGGGCTGCCGCATGTACATACACCATAAGAATTGTTTGTATTCTGTGCTCACACGCTAATATTGATGACTGGCACAAATGCCCTTATAATGCTGCACTCGTAGTTGTTACCGTTTTATAGCTGTGTGTCAATAGGGTGCTCAGTGCCTAACTGTACTACTCTAATAGGTTAGTAGGACTCTGTATATAGTAAAGCCTCTTTCATGGGTTTGTGAACCGTAACTTTAAAATTTATTCTTTTCTTTGATAAAAAGTGTTCTGTCTTTTTTTTATACCACACTAGTAGCTTAGGAGCTTTGATAAATGTCCCCCAGAGCTTTTGAGCTTTAGAAGGTATTTTATGACAGAAACTATGAAAAGCTCAAACCTGTCCAGGAAAAAGCATCCTAATTGTTGGGCATGGCTTTTGCTCCTTACTTTAACATCCCGTTTTTAGGTCAGACCTGTGAAGCGTGTATGAAAGAGGTCATTAGATAGATGTTCCAAGGTATATGAGCTAAACACATCGCTGCATTCACTTTGTGGGAAGACTAAGGATCAGTTTAGGTCTCAACTCTTAAATCCTACAGGACAACTGTCTGCATTTAGTTTTTTTTGTTTTGAGTAGAGTAAACATGACCCATATGAATCAATTTTACAGATTTTTCAAGAACTTTACTGAAGTTCTTCTTTAGCATTCTGCAAGTTGTTTCCTAATTTGTTTTTATAAGATTCCGTATTGTTGTCATTTGACTATCAGCCTTATTATTATTATTATTTTTTTGCATGTATGATTCATGTTCCATACATAATGTTGCCTTTCCACAGAGTGTGTGTTCTTTTGGGATCACTGCAGCGGTGAACATTTATGCTATGGAAAGAATTACTGAAGTATGCTACTCAGATCCATACATGTTCTACAGATCTCTTCAGTGCCCGAGGCTATGTACGGCTGTGTTTTTTTTCTTTTACTTTTAACTCATGAGTATATTGACCATGTTCATATGTAATGCGACTGATGACCTTCAGTAGACCTACAATATGAAAGAGACTAGATTATATTGCTCCACTTTTCCATGCTAATAAGATGTAACACCTGTCACAAAAAATCATGTTTTTCTTCAGAAAAATATTCTGATACAGTCATTTGGATAACTGCACTGCTAGATCAGAAATTTGTACAATGAGATTCAATAAGAATGCTAAATGATCCTTACAACTGAATCAGTTTGTCACCAGGCGCAGTCTTACACAGTCTTGAACAACAAAAGGAATTGCCATTGAGTTTAAAAATAATGTGGTCAAGTTTAGGTTGGCTCTCATTTGGTTTCTATATGTAACAATGAACTTATGTTTTGTTTTACTCTGCTAAGTAACAGAAAGAGAACAGTTTTATAACCGGAAAAAAAAGTCTTCACTCCATAGATGCTAAAGATAGTTTCTGTAAAATGAACAAGCCAAAGCAAAGCTCTGTAAACAAATGGCTATGCAGGAAAAAAATCAATAGTGCATGGACAGAAAATCATTAGGCGTCCTAATAAAGTTCATGATGAAACTTTATGCATGCCGCTGGAAAGGTCATGTGCTGACTGCATTAGTTCTGATGACATATTTCTCAGCTGTGCTGCAAATACACTGGATGGGAAGTAAGATGTAAAACTGTGGAAACGCACCACTTGCAAATAATGGTGTCTGTCATGGCAACTTCTCCACGGGCTATGCCTAATAACAAGTTCTCTATTGCTCCTCTCGCTCCTTCGTAAGTTTGGTCTAAATTTCTGTGAACTGTCGTAGCATGAAAATGCTATGCCTCTGCTCTAATTCTAAAAAGCTGGTTTAGACATTTCTGATTATCCACCTAATAAGTCATGTTAAACTCTATGCATGGAATATAGGGAATCAGAAAATGTCTTGCTTCATTGCCTGGCAGCTTTTTTTTCAGGGCTAAAGCAGAGAAAGGCAAAGCGTTTCATACATTTCCTATTGATCTAAAGATAGACTAGATTAGAGGTTATCTCTAATACCCTTGAACACCCTTTGCTGTCAGATTTTTACATTGATAGCTAGCATTATCTTGCTGCTTGAATACGGCTGTGTTCCAGAATATTCTACTTCAACATTAATTATACATTTTCAAAATGTTCTGACATATGGTTTAGGAAATTTAGAAAATGAAAGGCTAAAACAAACAGCTATCTGTGTAAATTAAAGGGGTTGTCCTACAATTAAATATTAATTTACTCTGTTAGAATTGGATTTATTTAAAGCAAAATTGCTGCTGTGCCTAGTTATTGTTGGTTCGTAGTTGTTATGGCTCCACCTGCTGTTCTTTTTATTTTTTTTTAAAATGTCCACCGAATGGGTTAAATTCTGGAAGAAGCCTGGCTGATCTGTACCATACCAGGAATGACCCAACAACAGTGTAGAAGAGGATCCTGTTCCAAGTCTTCCAGATATTCATTTAAAACCCCATTGTTTTTCTAGTAACTTTTTCTTTAGTATTGTTGATAGTAACTTCTTTCCATAAAGTGGTGTATGACAGCTTTAACATTTATATGCTGTAGTCTTATGTAGAGAATGATTCCTGTAAGGAAAAATATATAGGTGGGGTGAGGGGGGGGTGATCTTGTGAAGGATCAGGACATGGTCTGTGTAGTTTACAGTTTTATCATAATGTTTTTTTTGTTTTTTTTTATTGTCCAGAGTACCTATACAAAGACCCCTATAGACAATGCATATTACAAAACAAACAAATAACACATTTTACATTTGGTTCACTTACTAAATAAAGTGATGCTTTCTTAAATATCTTACTCCGGGTTAGAGTAAGATATTAAATCCAACATCCTGTAACCAAAGATCACAAAATCTGCATTTAATCCTCTGTGAAACTAATCTCTGTAAGGTATCATAGCATTTAGAAATAAAACCCTTATTTAGCTTGAACATAGGAGGCTTCCCCGTCCAAGTATCACCAATAATCTATAAACATGGGGGAGACCTCATAGAACAATAAACACAATGTCACTGAATATAAAAATATCTTTAAGAATTTATTAGCCCATATGATCAGGAAAGTTCTGCTCAGAAAGGAAATTTCCCAGCTTGAAGAAGTTGTAATACAGGAAGTAACCCTCTTTGTTGCCAAAATACCTTTGGCAGAAGAATGATGAAAATTATTTAAATAATAGTTATCTTTCAATAGTGAAAATCAAAAGAATCTTGCCTTATCTTGCCTTTTCCCAGTAATATAGTTGCCACAGTTCAGAAGCCAATAAATAGAATTTAAGATGTTATCATATTCTTGACAGTAAGTTGTTTAGTGTTGTAAACCCAGGTTAACTAATTGCTTCATCAGTAAAATACATTAGCATATCCAATGTCTGTTATTCTTCATGCAAGCACTATATCCATATGAAACTTTGCCTCTTCATTCTATAATGAACATTATTAACACAACACATTATTGTTGTTACAACATGCTTAAATTATACAGTGTTATTGATTATCAGTGTATTTTGGTGTAATATAGCAAACACATAGTATGTTAATTGATCCTGTAACACAAAACACACACAATAATGGACAATAAACATGTCGCTATCATTACAATTAGCATGAGTGTAGAGTATGTAAACTCATTACTTCCTTGTTTCTTAATTGATTCTCCCCTCTGTCTTTTTTTTTCTCCCATACTTGATCTTGTGCTGAGGACTAAAAGAAACTCAGGAAGATTAGCAATTTATGGCCTTTTTGCACATTGAATTACAGGTTCTACCCCCGTGTGAGACTTGAGCAGTTAATAATGTTTGGGTACTTCATAAAAGATTAGTGGTGCATATTTTCAAGCCAAACACACACTACGGTAACCAGAATATCTAATGCTTAGAATAAGGCTTAAAGGGAATGTCAACTGTTGAATACTAGAGATTCAAACTAGGTTTCATTTCGGGTTTGGGTGGCTTAAAACATAGTGTAGAACACTGTTAGGGCTCCTAGAAACCTCTCTATCCAATTTCTAGCTCTCTAAGGCAACCACAGCCAACATTATGTAAAAGAGAAGAAGAGACCCCCAGAGTGTAAAGTGGTGGTCATTTGAATTCGTCCGAGACAAATCTACATTTGGTTTTGTAAAAAAAAATAAATAAATAAATAAATATTTGGGTCATCTTTATTGAATAACTAAGTTGGAGTCAAGGCTTGGTTAAAAGTACAACATTGTTCGTATAAACTGTGGGGGACTGGTGTTAAATGATGGGACAGTTAAACTAACTATATGTTGGATGCTTTAAATTTAAATCTCTACAGTCGTGGCCGTAAGTGTTGGCACCCCTGAAATTTTTCCAGAAAATTAAGTATTTCTCCCAGAAAATTATTGCAATTACACATGTTTTGTTATACACATGTCTGTTTTCTTTGTGTGTATTGAAACTACACAAAAAAAACAGAGAAAAAAAGACAAATTGGACCTGTGGCAAGTAACAGGAGTGGGCAATATAAAAATCACCCCTGAAACCAGATAAAAAGGAGAGAAGTTGACTCAGTCTTTGCATTGTGTGTATGTGAGTGCCACACTATGCATGGAGAACAGAAAGAAGAGAAGAGAACTGTCTGAGGACTTCAGAACCAAAATTGTGGAAAAACATCAGCAATCTCAAGTCAATCTCCAGAGATCTTGATGTTCCTTTGTTCACGTTACACAACATAATCAAAAAGTTTAAAACCTGTGGAACTGTAGCTAATCTCCCTGGACGTGGATGGAAGAGAAAAGTTGATGAAAGGTTACAATGCGGCATAGTCTGGATGGAGGATAAGAAGCCCCAATTATGTTCCAAAAAATGCAATCTGTCCTGCAGGCTCAAGTTGTATCAGTGTCATTGCAAACTATCTGTCAACATATGAATGAAATGAAACGCTATGACAGGATACACAGGAGGACCCAGTGGTGAACCTAGCCTCTTTGCTGCCTGAGGCGGACTATAGAAAGACGCCCCCCCTCCAAAAAAAAAAAAAAAAAAAACTGAGTTTCCATGCTACTAGTTTAACACACTGTTATCGTCGCACAATATACACAATACACAAAGTTATAAAACAGTTTTTAAGAATTCTTCTTCCTGTATTACTTCAGTATCAGATCAACAACACGGCATTAACAATGACAGTAACTTCACACATCATCTGCTTGGTGGATGGACGAGCCCACGTGGCCCCCATTCTCTATAATAGGAGCGCCGCAGATAGCTGAGTACTGGACTTCGGCTATCTTTGGCACTCCCATTGAAGTGAATGAGAGCCCCGCGGGTTCGCCCATCCACCAAGTGACACACCTATATATGGTTGCGGTCAGGCTGAATTCCCACCCAGTGGGGGGAAAAACCCAATTCTCAGGCTCAGTGGGGGTCTCAGCAGACAGACCCCCATCAATCAGGTATTTATCCTCTATCATTTAGGTGAATACAGGGCAGTAACATTCTGTAACTTACAGGTGACGTCTCTGACTAATCCTTCACATTTCCCTTCTCTTCCCTCTGGACCGCCATGACCACTTCTTCCAGCTGTGACTTGTCTCTGTAAAGGTTGCAACACAGACATCTTTGGCTCCTCACTTTTCCAGGCATCCAACCCACATTGTCCTCACGTACACAAAGCCCCCATCCTGCTGCTACCCCCAATTATATAATATATGATATAACCCCCCATAATGAATAATACTCCCAAGTGCATCTTTATATTAATAATGTCCGTGTGTACCCTGTATAAATAGTGCCCCTTATTAATAATACCCCAGGTGTTAACTAATTAAAAGGTTTTCCAGGTCATTAATAAACTAATCAGTGGGGTTCAAAAACCCAGGACCCCTACTGATCAGCTGTTTGAATGGTACCTGTGTAAGCGCCGTGACCGCTTCTCTGTTTACATACTGTATTTCATCTCATAGCGGCCATGTAATGTAACTGCAGCCTCGTCCTGTACATGTCTACAGTATGTGACAAGGCTACAATTACATCACACGGTCACTATAAACAGACAGCGTATAATATAAACAGGTGCCATAGCCCATGTTTATAGCGCCCCATTTACACACACTATAAAGTTCCACAGCAGCCCCTGCACACAGTATTACACAGTGTTATGGCCCGCAGCGGCCCCTGCACACTGGATTATGCCTCTCAGCGGCCCCTGCACACGGTATTATGCTCCATAGTGGCCCCTGCTCACGGTATTATGCCCTGCATTGGCCACTGCACATGGTATTATGTTCCGCAGCAACTCCTGCACACAGTTTTATGCCCCATATTGGCCCCTGCACTGGTATTATGCTCCATAGTGGCCCCTACACTTGTATTATGCTCTATAGTGGCCCCAGCACACGGTATTATGCTCCATAGTGGCCCCTGCACTGGTATTATGCTCCAGAGTGGCCCCTGCACAGGGTATTATGCTCCATAGTGGCCCCTGCACAGGGTATTATGCTCCAGAGTGGCCCCTGCACAGGGTATTATGCTCCATAGTGGCCTCTGCACTGGTATTATCCTCCATAGTGGCCCTTGCACTGCTATTATGCTCCATAGTGGCCCCTTCACTTGTATTATGCTCTATAGTGGCTCCTGCACTCGGTATTATGCTCTATAGTGGCCCCTGCTCTTGTATTATGCTCCAGAGTGGCCCCTGCACAGGGTATTATGCTCTACAGTGGTCCCTGCACAGGGTATTATGCCCCATAGTGGCCGACCCATGAACTATTATTATACTCTGGGGTCTTTTCAGACCCCAGAGTATAATGATTGGAGACCCAGGGGAGTATACAAACATAAAAATCAGAGTTACTTACCTATCCTGGACACCGGTGCACTCCTTGCAGCTTTCGGCCCTGTTTAATTGCGCACACACGTCACGTGATCAGGCCGGCGACGCGACCTGATGACGTCACCACAGGCCTCAAGCCTGCTCGGAGTTACATCGGATCGCAGGAGGTGAGTAACACTGTTTTTTATGTTCCCTCACCAACCCTAGGCTTCCGATTATTATACTCCGGGGTCTGAATAGACCCCGGAGTATAATAATAGTAGTATTTGCGGCCCGCGGCCTAACTTACCGATGCCCGCGGCCGCTCACAGTGGCATCCACTTCCCTTTCTGCGGCCCATAGCAGAAGGGGAAGCGGGGGCGGCCACGAGCAGACGCGGGGTAGGTAAATAAATAGGCCGTTACCTGCCGGGGATACTCCAACAGGTAACGGCCTATTTATATATATAAAAAAAAGCTATACTCACCTGCGATGCCTTGATGCAGCCGCCGCCGCCTTCTCCTCTTGTCCGCGACGTCTGTGTCTCAGCGTAGGCGGCGTGATGACGTCATTGTGTCGCCGCCTGCGCTGAGATGCGACGTCTTGTAAACCAGCCCAGGACAGGCCACGCTCAGCTCTGTTTTTTTTTTTTTTTTAAGCGGCCTGTCCTGGGATGGTTTACATTAAATAGTAAAATGCCGCCCCCCGGACAGTGCCGCCCGAGGCGGCCGCCTCACCTCGCCTCATTAGCGGTGCGCCCCTGGGAGGACCCCACTGTTGACACAGAGACATAAAAAAGCTAGACTGCAGTTTACCAAAATGTACATGAGCAAGCCAAAATCCTTCTGAGAAAACGTTTTGTAGACAGATGAGACTAAGATAGAGCTTATTGGTAAAGTACACCATTCTACTGTTTACCGAAAACGGAATGAGGCCTACAAAGAAAAGAACACAGTACCAACGGTCAAACATAGTGGAGGTTCAAAGACGTTTTAGGGTTGTTTTGCTGCCTCTGGTACTGGTTGCCTTGAATCTGTGCAAGGCATCATGAAATCTGAAGATTACCAAAGTATTTTGGGTCGCAATGTAACGCCCAGTGTCAGAAAGCTGGGTTTGCGTTCTAGGTCATGAGTCTTCCAGCAGGATGATGACCCCAAACATACTTCAAAAAGCACCCAGAAATGGATGGAAACAAAGTGCTGTAGAGTTCTGAAGTGGTCAGCAATGAGTCCGGATCTACAGTAAATCCCATTGAACACCTATGGAGAGATCTTAAAATATGAGAGACCTGGAGCAGTTTGCAAAAGAAGAATGGTCCAAAATTCCATTTGAGAGGTGTAAGAAGCTTGTTATAGGAAGTGATTTATTTCAGTAATTTTTTCCAAAGGGTGTGCAACCAAATATTAAGTTGAGGGTTTCAGTAATTTTGAAAGTCCCATTTTTGGAGTTTTGCGTGAAATAATATCATTTTTGGCTTTTTTTTTTTTTTCCAGTTTTTTGTGTTGTTCCAAAACACAGAAATGAAATAAACATGTGTAACTGCAATAATTTTCTGGGAGAAATACAGTACAGACCAAAAGTTTGGACACACCTTCTCATTCCAAGAGTTTTCTGTATTTTCATGACTATAACAATTGTAGATTCACACTGAAGGCATCAAAACTATGAATTAACACATGTGGAATTATATACTTAACAAAAAAGTGTGAAACAACTGAAAATATGTCTTATATTCTAGGTTCTTCAAAGTAGCCACCTTTTGCTTTGATTACTGCTTTGCACACTTTTGGCATTCTCTTGATGAGCTGGGCAACAAGGACTTTCAACTCCCTCCAAAGGTTTTCTATGGGGTTGAGATCTGGAGACTGGCTAGGTCACTCCAGGACCTTGAAATGCTTCTTACGAAGCCACTCCTTCATTGCCCTGGTGGTGTGCTTGGGATCATTGTCATGCTGAAAGACCCAGCCACGTTTCATCTTCAATGCCCTTGCTGATGGAAGGAGGTTTGCACTCAAAATCTCACAATACATGGCCCCATTCATTCTTTCATGTACATGGATCAGTCGTCCTGGTCCCTTTGCAGAGAAACAGCCATAAAGCATGATGTTGCCAACCCCATGCTTCACAGTAGGTATGGTGTTCTTTGGATGCAACTCAGCATTCACTCTCCTCCAAACACGACATGTTGTGTTCTACTTTGGTTTCATCTGACCATATGACATTCTCCCAATCCTATTCTGGAACATCCAAATGCTCTCAAGCAAACTTCAGACGGGCCCAGATATGTACTGGCTTAAGCAGGGGACACATCTGGCACTGCAGGATCTGAGTCCCTGGCGGCGTGGTGTGTTACTGACGGTAGCCTTTGTTACGTTAGTCCCAGCTTTCTGCAGGTCATTCACTGGGTCCCCCCGTGTGGTTCTGGGATTTTTGCTCACCGTTCTTGTGATCATTTTGAACCCACGGGGTAAGATCTTGCATGGAGCCCCTGATCAAGGGAGATTATCAGTGGTCTTGTATGTCTTCCATTTTCTAATTATTGCTCCCACAGTTGATTTCTTCACACCAAGCTGCTTGCCTATTGCAGATTCAGTCTTCCCAGCCTGGTGCTGGTCTACAATTTTGTTTCTGTTGTCCTTCCACAGCTCTTTGGTCTTCACCATAGTGGAGTTTGGAGTGTGACTGTTTGAGGTTGTGGACAGGTGTCTTTTATACTGATAACAATGTCAAACAGGTGTCATTACTACAGGTAATGAGTGGAGGACAGAGTTGCTTCTTAAAGAAGAAGTTACAGGTCTGTGAGATCCAGAAATCTTGCTTGTTTGTAGGTGACCAAATACTTATGTTCCACCATAATTTGCAAATAAATTCTTAAAAAATCAGACAATGTGATTTTCTAGATATGTTTTCTCATTTTGTCTCTCATAGTTGAGGTCTACCTATGATGTCAATTACAGGCCGGCCTCATCTTTTTAAGTGGGAGAAATTGCACAATTGGTGGCTGACTAAATATTTTTTTTTTCCAACTGTATAGTGACTCAAGTGGAATTTGTTTTGTATGTTTATCTTGTGAAGTAAATTTGAGATGTTTAAAGGGGTTGTCTGGGCAAAATTTTATTTTTTAAATAGACCAGGGGAGGTGAAAAAAAAAAAATTATCCTCCCTTTTCCTTGGTACTCCAGCGCGGTCCAGTCCTGCTGGTCCGTTGTTGACTTCTGACAGAATGTCACAGCCATGAGGAATTTCACTTAATGAAGACAGCTGAGCAGGAAGACCGGACCGCGCTGCGAGGACACCAGAGCATCGGGGACAGGTGAGTATGAATTTTTTTGTTTTCACCTCTCCTGGCCTATTTTAGATTTTTTTTTTTATATATCTAGTGGGGAAGCTCTAGTTCTAAAGATCATTTTTCTTTTAGTATATCTTTGCCTGCCCATGCACCAGGAACTGAAATCTATGCTTTGCTATGAGCCAGCATAGATTAGATATTACCTGCACCAATTAGTGGTAAAAAATTATAGTACATCTGTTGTTCCATTGGAAGCACCGCCTCCTCCCACTAATCCCCACCCATGCTGTGAATCATAAATTACACAGACACTTTGTGCCTGCTCCATGATCTAGCGTGTTGGCCTGATGAAGACGTCAGTTAAGACGTCGAAACACGTTGCCATACTTTATATCGCCACCTTGTGGAGTAACATTGTGATCCAATAAAAAAAGTTTCATTTTAATACATGTCCGGCTGATTAAGTAGCGCTCATACATACCCTGTTTTTTTACTACTTTACTATAAATTACACAGAAAAGGCACTCATTGCTCAATAAATTTTCCTCACAGTATAACATAAACTTCTGGCAATGTGTATCCACCACTAGAGAGAATCTAGGAGCTTACTGCATATAATTTTATTGGATGTATGTATAGTAAAGTATGTAATAAGCTTCTGGGCTGCCAGGAGCTTATCATTTACAGCGTACCGCCAGTTAAAAAAAAAAAAAATCAGAAATGAATACTACCAATGAATATAAGAAACTTTGTAATAAATCTTATTTAAGAAATATGTTTCCTTCTCTAGGGGAGGAGGAGGCTGCTGGAAAACACAAAGAAATAACTGCAGATGGTACACTACTATTCTGTAAGTCAAGTTAAGAGACTTCCACTGCACAGAATTAGATAATAAATCAATTCTTCTGTTTGTGAGGTGAGCTATACTGTCTTCATAGCTTCACACTTACAGAAACAGTGTAACTAAAAGTGCTACATAGTTTCCATAGCTCTCATTCTCCTCTATGGGAGTTACAGGAATAGCGTAGAGCAGCATTGGTCCAGCAGTGGAACAGTTATTTCTGTGATTTGCTGAGATGAAAATAACCCTTTAAAGGCTAAATGCACACTGTAGAGCCATGTTCAAGAAACAGGAGTCTTCACTGCTGAATGGTACCTCTTAGTATAGCCCAATACAATCTTAATGGGTGTAATTTTGTTTATGCACAAGTTTTTCACTAGAATGGAGCTGTGTTATAGTTCTTTGCACAGCTGTTTTTAGGACTCTGCTGCCCCTTCTTTCTCAGGATCATTGGGGTTCCCAACAGTTGGACACGTATATATAAGCCTTAACTTTCTGTAATTGAAATCCCATTTACTATTATGTGTTTTACAAATAAAAACAGAAAATTTTATTTCTTAATTTTTTTTATTGTTAGCTTCACTCCTGAAGATTATGTTTTGGATTTGAAGTTCTAAAGCATGCCCTTTTTATTTTTATTTTGTATAATATGTATGGGGTTAGTTTTTTATCTGCTTCATGTGAACTTGGCCTAATGATTCTGCAACCTAAACTAGATATTTTTACTTTAATTTATTTTACTTTGTGTAGTATGCTTCATAAAGACTGGCATTATCTTGAACGTGAACCGTGAAAGGTAAAAAATAATATTTTCTTTTGTACCTGTTTTAGTTTCATACTGTCTTTTAAAGGTATGGCTAGCTGGGTAGTGTGTAGAATGGTATTCTATTATCAATACCAAGAATAGATTCCTTCTAGACAATTGTGCAACGTCTCACTTTTGTAATTATATTACCTTCAATTGTATTAGGAGATTACTGAGTAATTGGAAGATGCACTGTGTCTTGTCGTAAAGCCTAATTTGGAACATACATCAAAAGTAAAATGAAATTGGATTAACTAGTTTGAAAGGTTTTTTCAGATATTTAGCTGTTGAAAAGTGCTTGTTGGTTCCTCAGAGTTGTTTTAAGGTTAGGATTTTATAAATAGCCAGAATGTCCAACAATAACTGAGCACAAGTTACCCACTTTCCACACCTTGACGTAATAGTATGTCATGGACCAGGGGCAGTTTGCCTTACTTGGTTACTACAGAATTATTTTTCATGCATACAGTTACACTGTACATCAGGTTGATATACAACCCTACTTCTACTGCAACTGCCATGATCACAAAAAATGCAAGTTTCAGAAATTGAAGGGGTTTTCCCGGGACTATAATATTGAACTTCACTTCCCCCTTTCAAGAAGTGACATGACATTGGGGCTGGGAGATTATGACCTGAATCAAAATTGCGATTAATGAGGCATTTTGCCTCGATTATGATTAATGGCGGTTATTCAGGCGATGCCCCTTAACCCTATAACGACCCGGGGCGTATTAGTATGTCCTGAGTCGCATGACGATGTATGGAGCGCGTTCAGGAGCTAAGCGCTCTCCATACACCGCGGGTACTGGCTGTATAATACAGCCAGGACCCGCTGCTAACAGCCGCAATGGCTGTTAACCCTTTAGATGTCGCAGTCAAACGGCACCATGGCGTCTAAATTGCGCAGCCGCCACGGGCACCGCCATTTTTCCCTGATCGCCGCCCTCCAGAACGTCATCGGAGGGCGGCGATTGGTTGCCATGACAGCCGGGAGCCTATTGAAGGCTCCCAGGCCTGTCATTACATTAGAGCTATTACACGATGCCAGAGGCATCGTGTAATAGCAGTGATGGCATTTTGCTATTCACTGCGATACAGTAGTATCGCAGTGAATAGTATGATCAATCAGACTCCCTAGGTTTCAAGGTCCCTAGGGAGTCTGATCATACAAGTAAAAGTAGAAAAAAAAAGTTTTTAAAAGTATGAAAAAATTAAAAAAAACACAAGTTCAAATCACCCCCCTTTCCCTAGATCAGATATAAAAGTAAATAAACAAAAGTAAGCATAAACACTTTAGGTATCCCCGCGCTCCAAAATGCCCGAACTATTAAAATATTAAAATATTTATCCCATATGGTGAAAGGCGTAGTGGGGAAAAAAAATCAAAATGGCCAAATAGCGTTTTTTTTTTCAACACTTTGCCTCCTATAAAAAATTGAATAAAAAGTGATCAAACCATCAGATCTTTCCCCAAATGGTATCAATAAAAACGTTATGTTGTCCCGCATAAAAAGACGCCAGCTCCATACATGTAAATATGAAAAAGTTACAGGTGACACAATATGGCGACGCAAAATTTTTTTTTCTATTTAGCAAAGTTTTTAATTTTTTAAAAGGTATCAAAACATTACAAATACTATATAAATTTGGTATCGCCGTGTTCGTACTGACCCGCAGAATACAGGTAACATGTCATTTTTACCATACAGTGAATGCTGTAAAAATGAAACCCATATGAATTTGGCGCAAATGCAGTTTTTCTCCAGTTGCACCTCATTCTGAATTTTTTCCAGCTTCCCAGTACATTGCACAACATATTGAATGGTGACATTACAAAGTACAATTTGTTTCGCAAACAATAAGCCATCATGTGACTCTGTGAATTGAAAAATGAAAAAGTTATGGCTCTTGAAATGTGGGGAGGGAAAAACGAAAATGCAAAAACAAAAAATGGCCCGGTCATTAAGGGGTTAAACATGCGCCATTTCAGGTATGATTATGTGTTTTTTGTGAGATTCATCTCGCAATGTTCCTTATGTCCTTTGGTCACATGACCATGTTGCAACTCAGATCAATTCAAATGAATGGAGATGAGCTGCAATACCAAGCCCAGCCACTATACAATGAATGGTGCTGTGGTGCTGTGTTTGGTATTAGTGAAGAAGCCATAGCAATCAAATTCACAGTCCTGAAAAACACATTTAACCCCTTCAGTGACCTCATCAAACTTGATCATGGCTCAATCCAACTCTAGGGCATGATGTCACGTTTTGGAAATAATTTATTTAATGGAACTTGTATAAAATACAAAGACTCCTTTTAGTTAGCAAGTTAGTATCCCCATATCAACATGCATATATTGGCTGCATATGGGTCAAATGGTTTTTTCAGGCTTTAATAAATGTGTAAACTATTCCAGTAATAATGACTTACCTATCTTTTCTATCTTCAACTGCTCACATGTCAACAGTTCCATGACTCACCAAAATGTATTTAGCTGCGGTGATGGTTGGGTAATGGTGGGTTCGCATCTGCATTGTTTAATCCATTCTTCTGTTATATTGTAGGATCAGAAGAATGGATTAAACAATAAAGATGTATCTGTCTAATGATGGACAACAATGACTTTAATGGGGTCCATCAGGTATCCATTGTTTTCTCTGTAACTTTGTTGGATGAAAATGTTTTGCTCGCAGGACTTTTACATCTGCGATTTTAGACAGACTCATTGCGTCGGGGGCTCAGAATGGAACCTCCAACACAGGTGGGAATATAGCTTTACGCTCCAACACTGGACTGTCTCTGACTGAATCGGTGACATCAGTAAGGCCCTGTATTGTGCAATGCCTGACCAAGGTATTCATCAACCATAGGCACCCATTTAAAAAAAAAAAAAAAAAAAAATGTAGTACTCAGTATTATTTTTTTTTCTTTTCTATATGCCTCTGTATGGAATTTCACAGTCTGCTGCATTATTCCATACAGAAAAGAATTGTATTCCTGACACGTACTGCCTGATTAACACTTTTGGCCTCCCACGGTAAAATGGGAGCCTGTGGGTATATTTAACATTTACTCAGGGAGAATTACTGGCACATTTGGCAAACGTGCAGGGGAAATGCAGTGTGAAAGGAGCCTTAGGTTAATGCTCCTACCTATGTGGGTCACAAAGGAGTCAATGTTTATTCGAAATTAAATATATTTAGGGTAAACAGAGCCCAAGAGTTTGTTCACATCATATGTGCGTAGACTTATTGTCCCAGCCTGAGCTGAATATGGTGGTCCTTTGATACCCATATGTCGAGTTGGCCACCTTTGCTTAAAATATTTAGTTTAACTTAGATTTTATGTTTTCATTCTGTGAAATTAGGTCACTGAGCTAAAACCTATTCATTCAACCGTTGTTCCTTTGGCCAGACCTCTGAAATGTCACTTATTTGGGTCACTGGACTCTGAGCAGCAGTAAATGTCATACCAACAAAAGGTGTTTTTCCCTATAATAAAGCTGTCATTTAATGGTTATGCAGTTTTCTATATCCTTGTAAATGCTGATGAATTAACTGAAACGCTGTGATTTCTTTCCAGAGAACAGAGCTGATTGCACATAAAGTGTATTGTCGTGATTACAAGTTCATTCTCTTTAAAATATGCCTAGAAAAATAAAAGCAAGTGAAAATGTCTCTTTCTTGCACCTGTTTCTGCCTACTGTATATCTTTTCATTCCTCAGTTCAGCATTGGGTACTGGTGGTCATATTCCCTATAGAAATGGGCATAAAAGGTGGATGGTGGGTCATCACCATATGCCCTACTTCAGGGTGCCTTGCGTTTGTTAAATGGCATTTTCATCCTTGTATTATTCTTTCTCTTGCTATGTCGTGTAGACAAATAAAATATTTTATTTAGTAAAGCAGAGCTTTTCATCTGTATATGAGGAAGGTCAATACCTAATGCATGAATGCTGCAATGCTATGGGTAGAAACATAATACTGTATCACAGATTATTTCTGCCGAAGAGAAATATGCATGGCATTTAAATAAAATCGATGTTCTGGCAGCGCATATTGATATCTTTTTATACAGTACGTTTATGATGTGCTGTGAATTATATCTCATGTTTATGTTCACCAAAAATGTAATGTTTTTCTGGTTTGGTTCTGTAAAATAGAATACATCAACATCCTATAGCCTGGGGAACAGTGAGGAGGCCTAAGGAGATACGGTATATGTGTGTATATATACATGTATGTACGTGTATATATGCCTGTAGTTGGTTGCTTATGATCTTGCTTAGTACACATACTTTGCATAAAAAGAAAACACTATGGACATACATGGCAAGGAGAAATTATTTTGTACACGTATTTCTGGTTACCTTGGTTTATGTTGTACTATAGTCCTTCATTAATTCAGATTTGAACCTGCTCCTAGTTGAAGTCTTACCTGAGTGCCACTTCAAACTGCTGATTGACAGGGTTGTCAGGTGTCGATCAGGAGCACATTTTTTATAGTAAGTATTAAACTGAGGCCACATGTTGCTAAAACCTATGTTTTTTTGTTGTTGCAGGTTTTGCTGCATTTTTTTGAGCCAAAGCCAGGAGTGGATGAGCAAAAGGGACAGGCAAAGGGGTTCTTTTATATTTCCCATTCCTTTTAAAGCCACTGTTAGCTTTGGCTTACAAAAACATAGCAAAATCTGCAACAAAAAAGTAGCTTTTCTGCTATGTGTGGCCTCAGTCTTAGAGAGTATTTTTTAAACAACCCTGTAGCAGATAGTCTTACCATAGGCATGTTTGTGATACTAAACAACTGGTCCATAAGGACATACTGGTAGTTTAGTGTACCAAAACCTCTTTGCAGGTTCTCTTTAAATGTACTGCTGGTAGTTTAGGTATCTGTGTGATACAAATCCTGAATAAAGCAGTCTGTCTTATTTTCATGTGTACGTTATTTCTATATGTAAACTGTAAAATAGTGATCAAAAGTGGAGTATGAATGTCTCACCAGAGAATAATAATATTGGGCTCTGTATTTTCCATGTTTCTTAGTCATTTGATTTATTTTTGCTTTTTGTTCTTTTTTAAACCGGTGATGCCCCGCTTCCCTTTGAGACAGACCCTTTATATTTCTTTTTTTTTCTAGGTTAAAGGATACATTTTAAGAGGCTAAAGTTATCTCCATTATTCTCTGTGTTAAATAATGCTGTGCACTGCCACCATCAACCTATTGTTACTGTTAACCACCAAGGATCAGATTAATATCAATTTGAAGAAAGATCTCAAAGATCTTTTGTTTGCTGTTACAAAGCCCAAATACTCTTGATAGTTTCTGAACTTCCCCCTGTTACCTTCCCACAAATACTGTGCATAAGAAACTCATATCACTGTAGGTCACTGAATTGCCAATTGACATTATTTCTCTGGGGAGTCATAGACTGCAGTCTAGCCCAGTACAAATGTGGAAATTCAGCGCCATGGAAAAAGAATCTCATTTGCAGTACAGAGACAGTCTGACATGAATTGGGTTTGCCGTTTACAGCATTTAAATCCTGCTAAATGGTAATAGCAGACTGAACGGAGTTGCAGTGTCCCTGTCTGCTCGCTGTAAAGAAAGCAATTGAGGATTCCTTGCTTTGTTCTGACACAACTGTTCCTGATTATTGGCCATTCATCTGGTTTGCATAAATGAAGCTGAAGTTGAAGTACTGATAATTATCACCGCAGTTTATTTCTCTCTGATCCAAGACACTGTGGAAGGATCAATGTGGTCATTCAATCTTGAGAATTTAGTGTGCGGGTGTGATAGTGTTCATTATACTTTTTCTTCTCTTCACATACTGTGTAAACGCCTGATAAAATGTTAAATTGAAACCTGGAAGAATATTTTTTTTTACAATTTCCTACATGAACATACCTTATAAAAAGCATACTTTTACAGTAATAAAAATACTGAAATTGTGAATAAGGCCACAGGATAGGACAGTGTAACAGCAGGATGTGGACCCACTGTTCCACCTAACTGCTTTGGCTTTGGGATACTCCCATAGGTGTTATCTAAGTAGCTTTCCCGATTTTCACCCTTTAACCACTGCATGGGCATCTGCTCTTCACTTTGAGGAGGCTATCAGGTCGCTACTTCTCTTAGTGGTTCCAATAGATTCTCGGTCAACCCTTTTAACCTGCAATTCACTGATACACTCAACTGTATCTCAATGTGTTTCCTCTTAAACAATAATGGCAATCATTATAAGATTCATTTTGTAGCCAGTGTTCACATTCAATGCCAATGTTGACACCACAATAATTCTTCTACAAGCCGTACATCCACTTCAATACCTGTGTTTCCTTTCTCTATGTAATTCCCAGATACTGGGATAGACCTACACTTGTGTCTGATGAGAATGGCATTATCCTTACTGGTATGGGAATCCATAAGATAATGTTGAGGGATAGATCTACTGTATTTACGCATCTGTCAAAAACAGGAACACTCTTTCATGTTCACATCTGTGTGAACATCTTATAACCACAGTTCTTTTTTTTTTTTTAATAACTGGATGCATTTAGTCTATCACAAGCATACTGTACATAGACAACAGTGAATCAAGTGTAACTGTGCTGTGATGGCTACTAATATATTATGGACAAAAGTCTGGGAACATTAAACCTTGCAGCTAACGCTAGGTTCACACCTGCGTTCTGTTTTCCATTCGGGGGGTCCCGAATGGAAACTGGGGGGTCCCGAAACTTAATCTGCTTAAAAAAAAGTGGTTACCCGCAGAAACCTGTGGATAGACTATAATGGGGTCCGCCGGGTTTCAGCTCAGTTTACACCCGAAAAGGGAATGGGGAACGGAATCGCCCAATGGAGTTCAGGTGCAGGTGTGAACCTAGCCTTTAAGTGGGCATTCACACTACTGTTGGTGACCGTCAGTAGTGTCCGTAGCTATTGTCCGTTACAAGATTTTAGCATCGGACACTAGTTGAACCGTCAGAAATCCATTAAAATTTCCATTCATTTCAATGGGTTTTTATATTGTGTCCGTTTGTGTCCGTTTACACCCAATCCGTCAGAAGTCCGTTTTTTTTCCCACAGACAAAAATCCTACATGCAGGACTTTTTTGTCCGTTTGGAAAAAGCAAGCGTCCATTATTTTTTTAACATTGAAGTCTATGGGTAACGGACTTATAATGGACAGTAACAGATAGCCATCAGTTACTGTCCATTATTTTAATTCCGTTTTTGTTTCTGCGCATGCTCAGAAAGCAGAAACAAAAAAAAACAACGGACAGTGTTAAAAGACGGACACTAACTGATGCTAATGTGTCCGTTTTTTTAACTGTTTCATTAATTGGATCAGTTAAAAAAATGGACACATTAACATCAGTTAGTTTCCGTTAATGTCTGTTATGATAGGTGTCCGTTTTTTTGTGTTTTTTTTTGTTAACGGACACCTACATGACGAAATCCAACGGTAGTGTGAACCCTGCCTTACTGCTTCCACTCTTCTGAGAAGGCTTTCTACAAAATTTTGGAGTGTGTCTGTGGGAATTTTCACTGATTTTGGACAAGAGGACCTGGCTCGCAATTTCTGTTACAGTTCATAGGTGTTTGATGGGGTTGAAGTCAGAATTCAAAGCTCAGTCAAGTTCTTCCACACCAAACTCATGCTTTTATGAACCTGCTCTGTGCATCGGGCAAAGTCATGCTGAAAATGAAACCTTCCCCAAGGAATGAAGGGGCCTAGACCATCCCCTAAAGACCACCCCCATAGAATTATATCTCCTCCGCCAAACTTTAAAGTTGGAAGGTAATGTTCTCCTGGCAGATTTGTCCAGACCCAGACTCGTCTAGACTGCCACACAGAAAAGAGTTATTCATGACCCCACAGAACATGTTTCTACTGCTCCTGAGTTCAGTGGTGGCATGCTTTATACTACTCTATCCAAAGCTTGTCATTGCACTTGGTGGTGTATAGCTTGCGTGCAGTTGCTGAGCCATAAAAGCCTATGCCGTGAAGCTCCTGATGTTAATGCCAGAGGGGGTTTGGAACTTTGCAGTTATTGAATCATGGTCTGCCATATCGTAGCTAAGTTGCTGTTATTCCTAACCATAACAATATCTAGGACTGAAGATTCTGAAACTGACTTGGTGTAATGGTGGCATCCCATTACAGTACCACACTGAAATTCAAGGAGCTGTTTAGAATGCCTGCATGCCTGGGTGCTAGGTGGCTAGATGCTGTATTTTATATACCTGTGGCAATGGGACTGTATGAATAATGTAACACTTGAATTTATTTTTACCCTGATGATGTGCTGATTCTTGGTCATGTTACCAACTCTGCTCTACTTTTACTGCTGACACTCACGGTAAAGCAGGGTCTGCCACGTGCCACCAACAAAAGTTGGCGTGTTCATAGGTGATACCAAAGTATAAGACTTCCTGACCCAAGGCAGTCTTTTGATAAACTCTGTTTCGGCTGGGTTGTCGATGCAGCAAACATATATATAAGTTGTACCTTCTGCTGCATGCAATATAACGCTGGAAGTTTTAGTTCCCTGAATAACCCCTTTAACCCCTTTCCCGACAGTTGCTGTAATAGTACAGTGGATGACAGGAGTTGAGCATCTGCCATAACCGTCGGTTCTCTGCTGTACTATAGAGCGGAAAACTGGTAGCAAAACCTGTAATCAGTAACCGCACTGATCACTGGAAAGGCCCCACCCCCACCCCCAGCGACTTGGTCAAAGATGACCAACGTGCAATTTTCGTGGCAGTGCATGTGATCATTTTCATGTGGATCGCCGGGTCCCATAACAAGATCCATAAACATGACAGCCGGAAGCATATTGAAGACTCCCAAGCTTGTTTTATTCATTTTGCAATGCATTGTATTAGTGATCAGAAAGCCTGGAGTTGTTACTGTTACTGTAAAAAAAAAAAAGTAAAAAATAAACAAAAATTCAAACCCACCCCTCTTTCCCTTGATGACATATAAAAGTACTTAAAGAGAAACACATACACATTAGGTATGCCTGTGTCTGAAAATGCCTGGTCTACAAACTTATACAAATATTTTTCCCATACGGTTGCCGTAGTGTGAAAAGTAATCAAAAGATTTTATGTTGTTTTACTGTTTCTCCTCCCAATAAAATTTGGATAAAAAGTGCTCAAAGCAATAGACATTCCCCAAAATGGTACAACTAAAAAGTACATCTGGCCCCACAAAAAAGATACCTAGTGGCCCCTCAACATGACATAAAGGTTCCCAGTGGCCCCTACACATAGCATAATGTTCCCCAGTAGTCCCTTCACACAGTATAATGGTCCCCAGTGGCCCCTCAAAATGGCACAATGGTCCCCAGTGGCCCCTACACGTGGCATTATGGTCTCCAGTGGCCATTAGTTCTGATATATTTAAAAAAAAAAAAAAAACAGTGATACCCAAAATTGTTCCCACGGAGCTCTCTGCAGCTTTACACTTCTTGTCTCTAGCTTGATCCAGCAGGTCTGCACTGAGCCGCTGACATCACTGGCAGATGCCTAAATGATGAAGCAGGAAGTTAGAGGCTTCACTTTTATATTCAACTACAATAGGATACAGATATAGTTGAAAAAAATACCCATGTATTCCTTTTTTACCATGTATTTCAACTGTAATGGTGTCCTGTAAACACCAATACAGTTAAAAGTTCATGTGTTTGAAGAGCCCCCCATACCAGCTACAACGCTGGATGTCATTGTATGATTATAGGACTGTAATAACTTTACAGGATGTTACTAAGCCTTTGAAAGACTGCATGCACAGTACTATGAAATATTCATAAAAAGCAGGTTATCCACATGAGAAAAACATTGTTCTTCTGCAATCACTCCAGCATTGATAAATTGATATTATGCAAAGTTGATTTTATATCCTAACATTTTTAAGCCATTCTCCTTCAAAATGTGCTGATGAAATCTTAAGATAAGTGGTTCTTGCTCAGTGATCAGTATTCTATGTGTGCACATGGTGCTTCTAAAACAAGGTTTACAATATGTAGATGCTGAATACAATTATTTATCACATTAGCTAAGCAATAATGTTGTGTTAAAGGAAGATATAACTGTAGGTAAGTCAAAAACAGAAACATGTAAATGTATCTCTTCATAAAGATACAGTAATACCTCGTACATTCGCGAGGTTAGGTTACAGAGCGGGTCGCGGATCGCGAGGAATCGCGAATGTTTGGTACAAGCGCTTAGAAGCGCTTACAATGCCGATTTCTAATGTTTAACCCCTAAATATCAATAAACTTTACCCTACAGTACTGTACAGTATACTAAAGTATACTGTACAGTACTGTATATTAATACATTCATTCATTTTTCTTATACACTCACAGTAAAATTAAACTAATTACCGGGTACGTAACGAACAGGACGCTACTACCCAATAGCGAAGGTGTTTTTTTAAATTAAATTTCACAGATCTGAAAAAAAAGAGCAAAATCTATATATGTTAGTTGCCAAAAAAATATCGCGAATCTGTGAATTCGCAAATTCGGAAACGCGAGTGTACGAGGTATTACTGTACATATTTGCATCACCATACTATCAAAAAGATTGATATTAAATAAGTAAAAGGCAAACTGAGAGTTTGTGATGTGCACCCTTTTACATTATCTTAAGAATTTATTCTAAGGTATGCAGTAAATTGAAGAATATGCATGGTTTGTAAAGCAAGGTATTGGAATATTTATTTTTTGGGATTTTCCTCCTATATCTGTTTGGGTAATTGAGCTTTATTGGTTACAAATGTATGATTGAACAATCTCTCATATGATTTAATTAGATTTTTGCCTTTTAAATATCAGTGTTTCAGTAAGGTGTTTTAGACTGTGTGTGCATGCATACTTAATTTACAATGATCAGCGATAACAAACATCTTGTGATGGTGGCACCTTTTAAGTTAAGGTAAAAGTTGCAGCAAAAAAAGTGTCAGTTCTTGAAGTAGATGTGTTTAAAGCAGGAAATATAAGCAAGTATAAGGATCTAAGTAGCTTTGACACTGGTCAGAAGACTAGGACAAGATCTAGAAAATACAGGTGCATCTCAATACATTAGAATATTTTTGAAACGTTCATTCATTTCAGTAATTCAGTAATACAATCCATAATCAGCGTCTTCCATGATTGTGTGTCCTACTGAACTAGACTGAGGGACCATTTAAAGGCTTAGGAAACCTTGGCAGGTGACACACTGAATTTACAATACTGAACTTTTTTACAATATTCAAATTTTCTTAGATTTTGGTTTTCATTAGCTGTAATCCATAATCAACATTTACAGAAATAAAACAATTGAAATAGAACATTCTGTGTGTAAAGAATCTAGAAAATATAGGAGGTCACTTTTTTAATTTAATTACTGAAAGAAATAAACGTTTCAAAGATATTCTAATTTATTGAGATGCACCTTTAGCTTATCTTTATGGGGTGTCCCTGGCATGCATTGGTTACTACCTAACAGTGGTCTTGGAAACAACAAGTTAACCAGCATCAGGAATGGGTTCTTGAGGCACAGGGAGCCAAAGGTAAGCTTTCTCGACCAATCCCAGAAAAGACCAGCTGAAGAGCAAATTGATAAAGTTAATGCTTGCTATAGCAAAAACCAAAGGTGCATTTCAGCTTGCTCTGTATGAAATTTTATGACCATGTAGTATACAACATTAGGCACGGTATTTTTATGGGGGTTAGCCAGTTTCTAAGAAATAAATACAGCAAGTGCTATTAAATAAAAACAATAAGATGCTATAGACCTTTAATTTCACCCAAACCACTGCTGATGTTTCACTGGTCCCCTAGGCCTTTGTCTCCAAGCTGCCAGCACATGCCTGTTGCAGCTGATCAGCTTCCTACTTACTAGCATGATGGCTAATTTGCCTCAGCTATGCACTTACTAGCCTCATGACTCACTGTTACGACTGATTGGTGTATATAATGTTGAAAGTTTTTTTTTTTTAAATTATCTATGTCAGTTGTTTGGTGTTAAAAAGATGGTGCACACAATATTTGCATAAAAATTTGCTGGTTTTTTCACTTTGTTTGCCACTTTTGAAAAGTAGTACCAGAACAACAGACACATGGACTGCTAAAATAGTGGACACCAATGGTGCCCAATGGACCACATTGACTATAATGGGATCCGTCAGGTGGTGTTTTTGTTGTAACTGAAACCGCCGGATAAAAAGTTGGACTTGCAGTACTTTTTCATTCATCTATTTTTGACAGTCACTTTGACAGAGTCTCCAAGGCATAGCAAAGAAATTCTAGCAATGACAAATTTAGTAAGTGCCTATCAAAATAATGACATCACTGAGTTTGAGAAAATTCTGAAAACAAATCACAGCAACATCATGGATGACCCCTTTATAAGGGAGCAGATTGAAGAGCTTTTACGAAACATAAGAACACAAGTGCTTATAAAATTAATTAAGCCTTATACAAGAATACGTATTCCTTTTATTTCCAAGGAGCTTAACATAGATGTAGCAGACGTTGAGAGTTTGCTGGTGCAGTGCATACTGGATAACACTATTCATGGTCGGATTGATCAAGTTAACCAACTCCTGGAATTAGACCATCAAAAGAGAGGTGGAGCCCGATACACTGCTCTAGTGCAGATGTGACACCAGCCTTAGAAAGAGTATGGGGCCACTCTTAGTCCAACAGATTTACTATAATTTACACCAGAAATTTA
Source organism: Leptodactylus fallax (assembly GCA_947044405.1). Taxonomy (NCBI): domain Eukaryota; kingdom Metazoa; phylum Chordata; class Amphibia; order Anura; family Leptodactylidae; genus Leptodactylus; species Leptodactylus fallax. Next base: position 232,017 of record CAMRHE010000011.1, on the reverse strand, counting down.
TTACCACTTATTCCTGTTTCAGGACGACTTTGCTGTTACAGATAGTAGACATTAATGGGGAAAAACAGCAGCATACAAGGGTCAGAAAATTGGTGGTGTGAGATTGAAGTGAAGTGACATTTTCAGGACAGTTTCTACAATTTTATGTAAGAGCTTACGACACCAATTTTTAAGTTGCAATCAATGTTATATTAAAACACTGTTTTCTCCTCAGAAGTTGATTATTGAGCTGCTGGATATACTGAGTTGCGAAGTCTAAAGGATCTTCTTATTTTTTACCCTTGATCCTTGCTAGGAAGTATGAATTATTCGAGGCAGATTCACAGGTCTTGCTCACCATAATAGTCACCTGTTGCCTGAGGTTTTACCGCTAGTAATGCCTGGACCACAGCCCTGGTGGTACTCCTGTACTGGACTGGAGCTTCAGTGGCTGGCCCAATCATTTTCTATATTGTAGGAGTACTGATGGGGGGTATTGAGAATTAGAAAATATGGCTTCTTTCTTACAAAAAGAGTTCCACTTCCTCTTCTCAGACAGTGACATCAAGATTTTCACATGAAAGGGACTGTTTTGTAGCATGGCCATGTATCCAATGGATGTAATGTTACTGACTGAGAAGAAGAAATGGAACTCTTACTGAGAGTGAGCAGCTTGGTTTTCTAATCCTGTTTAACCCCTTTGATGGGGTAGAACCCCTACTTGATATTCCTGTGCTGCAGAGATAAAATTCCAGAGAACTACAATATTACTTCAAAAACTTTCATAATGCATACTATATCTACTATTTTATACCTTTCTGCAAAAAAATAGAAATGACCAATGCACTTTTCACTTTATAATTTGAGCCTGTGGAATCAAAGGAGACACTTGAGTGGACAAACTGTGGGTGCAAGTTGTGGTGTACCTTGACTTGTACTGCCTGGGAAAGAATACTGTCCTACTCAGGGCACCAGGCTTATGTAAAATAAAAACATCTTGGTAACTGTATTTACAGGTGCATCTCAATAAATTAGAATATTTTTGAAACGTTCATTCATTTCAGTAATTCAGTAATACAATTCATAATCAGCGTCTTCCATGATTGTGTGTCCTACTGAGCCAGACTGAGGGACCATTTAAAGGCTTAAGAAACCTTGGCAGGTGACACACTGAATTTACAATACTGAACTTTTTTACAATATTCTAATTTTCTTAGATTTGGGTTTTCATTACCTGTAATCCATAATCAACATTTACAGAAATAAAACACTTGAAATAGAACACTGTGTGTAAAGAATCTAGAAAATATAGGAGGTCACTTTTTTAATTTAATTACTGAAAGAAATAAACGTTTCAAAGATATTCTAATTTCTTGAGATGCACCTGTACAACCAGAGGCTTTATTGTACATGGAAATACTTCTTTAAGAGGTGAAAATTTTTAAGAGGCCACAGATAAATTACTAACCAGACAAAAATATCACTGTCCTGGCATGTGCTTTCCTAGAAAGTCTTATGTTTATGTGTTATTTACTATAATAAGTGATATAGTGCCGTGTAAGGAGAAGGAGATAATTACCACAGCCGCAGTGTTCAGGCTTACGGTATTGTTACATAGTACTTGTACTCAGTGCAGCAGAGCATCTTGTTCATCCGATACCCAGGAAACATAATTCTTGTTTTTCTCTTGAAGAATGTTTTCATGTAATCCAATATGTTTGCAAATAATGTTCTTTTTGTAAAATTGTGGAAAATGTTCTGACCTGTGATTGACAAATTATTGAGCTTGCATCATTACATTATGTATGTTGATTGTGTCAGGTTTTCTGATCTGAAAGAGCTTAATACTGCAGAATATTTATACTTCAAGGGTGAAGGTAACATTAATTATGCCATTTTCCTAATGACCATGAGGTTAATGGCCCACCAGAGGAGCTGAACAAAGCTGTGGCAGCACTTTACAGATAATGACTTTTCTGAGAGGAATATCTTTTTTATATCCTGCCTATGTGTAATAGGTCAGACTTGAATTCTTATGTTTATATTTGCTAGTCTTGCCCTCAGCCAATTGTAAATCACTTTATACTTATGGTTTTGTCAGCGACTCCTAATTTCTAAAAAAAACAAACAAACAAACAGGACAGTCATGTGTGGACAGATACACATTAGGAAGGTTGTGCTTGTGCACAGCAGATTATATTAAAGGGGTTGGCCACAAATGCCTTACAGTACATGGTACAGAGGGTCGTTTAAACACATTGGTGGGCCCAGTGCAAAGGTTTCCTAAAAGCTCCCCATCACCACCACTTCACTTAAACATGTGCGCTACAGGAAATTATTTTGTTTTAAACTGTGCAGTTTTGTGGTTTAGGGTTTTCCATAGCCCTGAAGTCTCTTCCACGCACATGGTAGTGATGTAATCCTGGCATCGTGTGTCCTATAATGTGCAAATACACAAAGTCCATGAGTTCCCAAGATAGTACAGCTTTCGATATAGGTACCGTAGCAGATGCAACAGCTGCCATTTGAGACCCCCATGGAAGCAGTACTGTGTGAGTTCAGGTTGAGGCACCACAGACAGGATACTTGCAGGAGCAGCACACAATGGAATTAAAGCTACTTTTAAGCGCTAATAATAAAATCCTAGCAAAGGTGTTTAGCCACCTCTCCAGCACTGTCAGCAGTTCTGCATGTTTAAAAGTGCTGATAGAGTCCATGTAAGTCTTCTTGTCAGAAGATGTCATGATAGAAAGAGGTTTCTCTGAATAGACTGTGACAGTCCCAGAAGCCATAGCATAAGCAGTACTTGTACAACACAAAATGAAAAAAATACAAGACAACCTTTGAAATGCATGAATGTTTATCATGACTTTGGCATTTCTACAAGGTAAAGGATAATGGCAGATGTGGTGTTCTCTGTTATCTAATAAATGGGGTTTTCCAAGTGATGGTCCATTCTGTTACATATATATATATATACACATATGGTTTCAGTAATAAGTGGTATGGTTTCACAAACTAGTAGAATACAAAATTTGAAAATTCATGTTAAAATGTTTAGTTTCCTTGACAAATATATGGTTATGTAGCATTCAGATGCTTGACCTTCCCATGTAATGCTGTCCCTCCATTCAAACAGGAGAGCAAAGAGTGCTGCGGCTGCAAACAGGGGTCAGAGGACAACTATTCTCAAAATACATTCAGGTCCTAGAGGTGGGACCCCCATCTGTCAAACTACTGTGGCATTTCCTGTGGATTTAACCATAAATGACCAGACAAGAATACCCCTTTATAGGGTATCTGTTAATAGGACAGAGCCTTGTAATCAGGATCATCTAGTATGTGACCTATTGGAGATACAGACTCAGGGGCTATTGCATGTATTCGGGTGCTCCCTGAATTAGGTAATATATGGTTCTAGCTGAGCATTATTAAAGGGGTTGTCCAGGATAAAGTGATACTTTTACACTAAGCTAAACACCCTCCCCCCCGCCAAACTTCTAACTTACTTTACAAAAAATGTATATTTACCCAGATCGCCAGCCCCAGGCACATTTTCTGATTTTCTGGTGACGTTTCGTTTCCCCGTTTCCGGAAACTGAGCGTCACCAACACTACTCCCCCCCACCCCATCATACTTACCTATCTTCCTGACTGGATCTTGTGGGCACGGAACATCACTTCCTTCAGGGGCCGGCTCCTCCTCTTCTTGATGTCTGCCGGCCTCCCACACCTGCACAATAAAGCCAGAGTTCCAGCTGCGCAGGTGCCAGCAGACGTCAAGAGGAGAAGGAGCCGGCCACACAGAAGGAAGTGATCTCCCGTGCCCAGTAGATCCGGACAGGAAGACAGATAAGTATGATGGGGTGAGCCGAGTTAGTTAGGAAGGGCTAGTAGTGGGCAGGCTAGCTAGGGAAACAGGGAGGTGGTGTGAGGTAGTGAGAGATGGAGGGTGAGGGAGTGAGAGGGGGATGTAGTGTGAGTCAGCTGTGAGTTAAGAGCAATGCATCATGGTAGTTGTAGGATAAAAGAACAGGAAGCTACCCAAGTAAACAAATGCAGAGGAGGCTAGGAGCTCCCGGAGAAACCCAGAAATCACTCAAAACGTTGCTAAAGTTATTTGGGTGCACTTATTAACCCATTAATAGCACTAATTGACCATTTTTAAAAAATATTTTTTGCCCGGAAAACACCTTTAAGACACTGAAGTTCATGGCGGCCACTGTGTGATGCATCCTATCAGTTGGTTTCAGAGGTACATTTGCATATACTTGGTGAGATTTTTAAAACTGTCTGGTCGGGGCACATGGCATATTCACAACGTGTTAGCTGCCAGCAGAAGTGGCAGTGTCTAAGCTGCTGCAATATTCAATACCAGTGTAGCATATTTGAACAAATTCCATCCACATACTGCTGAAAAAACTGCAGTGCAAAGTATCTTGCGCTGCAGGTTTTGATCCCACAGCAGGTCAATTTCGTCGAGATCGCAGGAGTTGTCCTGTTCCTATGGCAATGAATGCTCCCAGGTCTGTCATAGGAATATAGCTATAGAGGCTGGTCTATGAACAGCCTCAATAACTATGTAGTGAAAGTCCCATAGAATGTTGTATTGCAGAGATTGCAGGGATTGTAGGTTCAAGCCCCCTAGAGGAACTAATAACACAGGTTAAAAAAATAAATAAATAAATGTAAATATATAAAAAAAAAAAAATAGTAATTCAAATCACCCCACTTTTCATAGATTTGAAATAAAAATAAATAATAAAAAACAAACATAAACAAATTATACATTCCCACGTCCATAAACCCCATCAACAAACATATAGAAATATTTTTCCCATACGGTGAAAACCATAGTCGTAGAAAAAATCAAAAGAGCCAAACCACTGTTTCTTCGATGTTTAACCGCTTATAAAAATTAGAATAAAGAGGGATCAAAACATCAGACATTCCCTAAAATGGTATAACTAAAAAGTACAACTGGCCCCATCCATTGGAATGTAAAAAAGTTTATGGGTGTCAGAATATGGCAGCTCCAAGAAATTTTATTTACAATGTTTTGGATTTTTTTTTTTAAAAAGTAAAAAAAAAACTATACAAATTTGGTATCCCCCCCCCCCCCAAATCGTACCAACCCGTAGAATTACAGGTGACATGTCGTTTTGGCTGCACAGTAAACCCTATAAAAACAAGGTCCCTAAGAAAGTTGCACAAACACAGTTTTACAATTTATCCAATTCCACCGCATTCTGAATGTTTTTGCACCTTCCCAGTATATCGTAAAACAGAATATTAAATGGTACTATTACGAAGCGCAATTTGTTCCGGAAACATTAAGGCCAGAGCCCAATGCGCCGTAAACCGCGACATTTTACAGTCCCTGCAAAGTAGATGGGATTCTAGCGAATCCCATCCACACATTGCAGAAAAATACGCGCAGCGGAGGTGCTGCGCTTTCCAAAACTGTTGCGTTTTTGGAAATCGCAGCATGTCAATTATACCTACAGAAACACCAGCAGTTTCCTTATAGGTATAATTGAAGCAGAAATTCCACTGAGGAAAACTCTGTGGACTTTCTGTGAAAAGCACTGTAGGAAAAAAAAGCAATGTGTTTCCGCCATGGTTTTTCCCACAGTGCTTTTTGCTGCGGCCCGCTACATGGGGCCTTAGCCTAAGTGTCTGAAAACATATGGCTTTATGAATGAAAAAATAAAAAACTTATGGGGTTTGTAAGGCGAGGTGTTGAAAACAAAAAAATCGAAAAATGCCTGCAGTTGGAAGCAGTTAAATCTGCACTACTGGCCCTTTCTGCTGCTGCCCCCCAATTCTCTGCCACCTCTTATCACGTGCTTTCCCCCTTACATTTTACCCCATTATTACTATTGCTATGAGTTTATGTTGGCCTTATGCCTAGAGTAGGAGAAGGGCCTCCATGTGATATGCATCTCCACTTTTTCCTTTAAATTGTTACCCACATGATACACTTTTGCCTGGTTTTATTGGGGAGATTATTATGACCCTATTACACCCTTTGGATTAGTGTCACTGTTGCGTTACAACGTATGAGAAAGTGCCACCTGCTCATTGTGTCCTCCCCGTTCATTCCTCTTATTTAGCATATGTATTTTTATTGTATTGTATATACACTGTTTGTTTGATTTTTCCATTGTCTTTAACTGTTTTTTCTTTCTCGTTTTTTTTTAATCTACTACTGTTTATGGGTAAGTTAACATGGCGGAAAATGAAGAGGAATTCCGTTTTTCAGCTTTCTGCTGCTAATTAGACCCGGATGAATAGGCCAAATCAGCAGGGAGTCTCAAGCTGCGGAATCCGAGGCTGAATCAGCTGCGGCATCCGCGGTAAAATGGAAAACAATGGAAGGCATAATCTGAATGGATTCTACTGTTGATTCTGGGACGAAATCCATCCACAAATTTGCAGCAAATTCCTCTGTGTAAACTTAACCTAATATTCTTTAAGGCTAAGGCCCCACGCTGCGGGAGAAACCACAATGGAAACACATTGCAGTTTTTCCCGCAGTGCTTTTCACAGAAAGCCTGCAGAGGTTTCTTCTGTGAACTTTCTGCTTCAATTATACCTATAGGGAAACCGTCAGTGTTTCTGTAGGTATAATTGACATGCTGCAATTTCCAAAAGCGGGACCCAGTTTTAAACCAATAAAGCTAAAAAATGAACTAAAAATCCAGTATTTCTGGCATGTGGGAACCCGATCTAAAAAAAAGTATATATTTGTGGCCTATAGTGGCATATCACAGTGCATTTTTTCTTTTAGGCTGTTTTAGAAATCTGGCCTTTTAGCATGCCCATTACATTGGAGCGCCACATTAGGATTTAGGTCACTCTTCGTGATGATTTATTCCTTTTAAAAATGTGCTGCTTCTAACCATCTCACCTTATATAAGATTTTTTGACCTGCTTTATTTAGAGTTCTCCTTCAGCAGTAATAGAGCCTTTAATCTAAATCTGTGTGACAGTGTACAGATCAGTGACGCAATATTCTTCAGGAACACTGAATTGGATAACATGACAAGTTGTCACAATGACACAAAGTTGTTGCAGAACCTATTTTTTGCCAGAATGAGCAATAAGGCAATGATGCCTCCAAATCTGTAATGAGGAGTTGTGATTAAGTCTGGTGGCTTGTGCACACCTTTATCCCTGCTGCAATTTGGTGACCTTTTTTTTTTATAGAAATAAGAATTGTATTGTCTAAAGTTGAAAGCTATGAGCCATGTGAGGAGAGTATCCCAGGTGAAAGAACAAATATGGACTGATATTTATATTAAGCATGACAAGAATTTAAAGGGATTGTTTGCCTGAATTATTATTATTCTTTTTTATAATAATGAATTCATAGAATAAAAGAAGCATTACTCACCTAACTACTGCTATTCTGATGCTGTCAGGTCCCCTGCTGCTCTTTATTCCCCGACCCCTTTCACCATACCTGTAATATCAGTAAGTCACTCATTGAATAAAGGCGGTCACCGCTCTGGCCAGTGATTGACCAAGTGGGAGAGGGACTTAGAAGTACAGAGTAACTCTTTACAAGCTAAATAGTGAGTTGTGCTGGCACACATGCACAGCTTAGATAGGTGTGTATCGTTCTTTTTAGTCTGTGATCTGTGTAAGGCTACATGCACACGACCATGTGCAGTCTACGGGTCAGTAAAACGGCATGGATGACACACAAATTGGTATCCATGTTTCATCCGTGGTTTTCACTGATCACTACACTGAAAATGAATTGACCTAGCTGCAAGTACAGACAGGTAAAGGACCTACTCCATATTTTGTGGCTCTTCATTTCGGCCCATAGACACAGCCACAAAAACTACAGCTTTTATCCCAAATGCGGATAAAAAATGTGATCATGTGCAAGAGGCCTAATACAGTACCCTCAGTCCTCATTAGAGGAGCAACATTCTCCTGCCTGTTGTCTTGTTTTATTGTAAGTATAATTGTGGGAGTCGAAAGAAAAGTCATTCCCAGATTCGTTTTACATATTCTGGTATAGTAGATACGACATGTTGATATCAACAAGGGTCATGTGAAAGACCCCCATATGCAAAGTAGATGGGAATTCACTAACATTTATGTAATGTGTATAGGCAGGTTTAGTTAAAGGGTAGCCTATATTTATCATAAAAGAGTAAATATTTTTAAAATAGGCCAGGGGAGGTGGAAAAAAAAAATCATACTTACCTACCCCCGCTGCTCCGGCATCCTCCCAGCATAAAATGGTCCTGCCGTTCTGGTGTCTTCTCAAAATGAAACTGCTCGCCAGCTGTGACGCCCAGATCCCTTCTGCTGAACCTGCTGATTGGCCAATCAGTCATGTGCCCTTTGCTAAGGCCGATGATTGGCTTCAGCAATCACGTGTTGTGGGGACTTCCGCCGGAAGACAACAATGGAATGGGAGGACTGGACCACGCTGGGAGGTTCTGGAGCACCGGGGAAAGGTGAGTATGATTTTTTTTTTTCACCACCCCCAGCCGATTTAAAAAAATAATTTATTTCCCTGGACAGCTGTCACCTAGTGATGGAAGCAGATGGAGGATATGCCATTAATATAACATGCCTGGAAAACTCCTTTAAGGAGAGTGTTTCTTTTGTATGCTACTGCAATAAGGCAAATGCCAAAGAAACAGTGGAAACCAAAACTAGTGTTTGTCCAAAGAAAAATTATTTCTAAAACCACTCAATAGAATAGTGTACAGAAATAAACAGCTTGCCCCACTGATCCCATGCCACTTCTGTTCAGACAATGCCGATCCCTGGTCACCACTTCCTTCCAGTGTGATGATGTCCCAGGACAGAGACATGTGACTCCTGCAGCCAGTCAATGGCTGTAGAGATGGAACGCTGAAAGCCACTTTTTTCTCCTGCCCTGTTGTCTCTACAGCTGCTAAACTGCAGACAATCCATCAACCATTCACAGCTTCCTAACTGCTGTTTTTTATTTATAGGAGGATGTCAGCCACCCAATATGTTCTGGCTTAAATGATTTAGGGCCTTGAAGTATGGCATGGTTACTTTCTCCTTTCTCTATCCCCTAAGTATAGTTTTGTCAATATACATTCAGGTGAGAATTTAATTCTCTTGTAATTTAATGGTTCTGAAATGGTAAAGTGTCATGTCCCCTGAGCAGGTTTTGTAGCCTGCAAAGTATTTAAAATGTACATATTGCTTGCACCTATGTACAATTATATAATGGTAACGAATGAACAAAGGAAATATGATAAAAGATAACAAACGGAACATGTTGGATGTAACTAACTGAGGCATTATATGCACTTATGGGTAGAGGAAGATAACATCAGAGGTGAGTAATATTTTCTGCTAACTCGACTATCACTGTGTAAAAGTACATGTTTTTGTTCTGTGGAGGTGTTCTTTAAAGCACGTAGATAATAGATTGTGGTTTCTATGTATGTCATTACATTTTGATCTGTAAAGGCTCCTTAAAAACTTTTTTATTTTACACTTTTGAACATGAAGGATCTGTAAAATCACCTAACATGTCTCTTAAAAAGAATTTGTGAAGTTGCCTAATGTGTCTCTGCTAGACAATGTTGGAAAATGTAGTACTGGAAGTAATGGGTATTAGATATATGGCGTTAGCACACTAATGCATGGATTTATTTAGAGCTGGGGAATTGGCATCCACCTTATGTAGAGGTTTCTGACTTCCTCTGGATCAACACTACAGGATTATAGAGCTTGAAGGACTAAGATGGCTCCAAGGAAAGATGATCCAGCATTGACATTTAGGCTAAAGCCCCATGTGGCATCCTGCAGCAAAAAAGCGCTGCGGGAAAAACCGTGGAGGAAGCGCATCGTGGTTTTTCCCGCAACTCTTTGCACAGAAAGTTTGCAGAGGTTTCATCTGCAGACTTTCTGCTTCAATTATATCTATAGGGAAACCGCTGGCGCTTTTCCATAGATATAATTGACATGCTGCGATTTCCAAAACCGTGATGGTTTTGGAGATCGCAGCATGTCCTCTGCGCGTGTAACACCCCTTTGAGCCGATCTCTGTAGGAAGGGTGTGTTGTAGTTCTCACCTCACTATGGAGCAGTGCCTCCACCCGAATCTTGCTAGGAGCTCTATAGGAATTCAAGAGGGTCTTCCTCTTCTGCTAGAGGTCGACTCGGGAAACCCCCACCTAAGCTCAGTACACATTCACAAATGTTGAGGGTAAAACTACTTAACTGGTTTATTATGGGAAGGGTAAACAAGGGCAAACTTAATAAAATGTGAACAGAGAAATGTTTCAGTAATTCACATGACAATGCACAGGTACATCCTATAGTATTAACCCCCTAGAGGTAGGAAAGGACTATGTGCCAGGGCTGGCGGGTATAAAAACTATAAGGGATAGCACAGGGTTAAGATAGTTACCCACAGATGATAGTCATCACACACATGCAATCATACTGCAGGTATCAGCTTGCACTCCTAAATAACATCACACAATGCAGAATTACTAATGGCTGCAGCAATAAACAGAACAGTCCAATCGTTGGGGCCCAGTTGCCGCGGACAGTGGCGCGCATTCAGGAAACGTTGGTGCACTAAAGACACAGCAGATCCTTTCTACCACAGTTCTCATAAACCTTCTAGCAGCAGTACAGCAAATTCCAGCAAAGTCTACTCACTAACTCTTGCAGGGAATCTGGTGCCAGCCTGGAGTCTCACAGGGTGCTGCAGCTTTCAGGTGACAGGATACTAATGGAGCATGAGGGAGTAGTCTTCTTGGATGCAGCCCTGGGTACCTTTTGGGAGTCTGGTCACTCTGGACAGGTGGTACTGCTGCTGCAGGGATGCTGCTTCTTCCCTCAGAGTGAGCTGGTGGGCTGGCAGGACTGTCTCTATGTCCTGGGTTACCCAGTGCCAAGCTATGTGCTCCCTGGCAGTTGCCAGTCTTGTGGCTGCCTGTCTTCCCTCTTCTGCAGACCTTTCCCATAATTCCCTGCTCAGCCAATCAGTCCCTTTCTCTCATACTCTTCCCCCTGGAGTAAGGGGTGTAGGGAAATGTAATCCACTGTCCCTCAGCATAAAATGGCTGATGTCTACTGTAGTGGGTCCTGGATTGGCATTAACTGCAGCATCTGCTGTATGCAAAGTGCTCCTTGCAGGGTTTACACGCGTATTTTACCGCAAAGTGGGGATGGGATTCGCCATGTGGTGTCCCAATGGGGAAAGATTAGCAGAGCTGATAAGTTCTCCCTTACAAGGAACCTTTCACCATGAAATCTTCAGGCATCATGTTATTAAGCAGGAAGAGCTGAGCAAATTGATGAATAGTTTTGTGGGAATATATTATATAACTTGTCATTTATCCATTTATTCCTCTGTTCTCTTTTTGCTTATAAGCAGTAATTGAGTCCAGTGGGCGGTCTTAACAGTCAATTTCAGCTTTCCTCTATGACTGTGCATACAGATAATCCCTATTTGAACCACCCACTGGAATCAATTGTTCATTCTAAGCATAGTGATAACAGAGAAATAAATGGAGAAATGACAGGCTATACTGAGTCTTTTCCCACAAAACCATATATCAATCTGCTCAACTTTGCCTGCTATATAACATACTGCCTGCAGTTTACACAGAATTTTCATGTTGGCAGGTTCCTTTTATACTGTAATAATGTAAGTCTTAAAACTGTACATTTGTAAAATGTTGCGGAATATGTTGGCGCTATATAAATAAAATGTATTATTATAAAATGTATTATTAAGTGTATGGCACCCATGAAGTACACAGATATGAAATGGTTACATGTATTTTCATTGGACTGGAAGTGGAGGCCCAGCTGTCAATGTCAATGCAGTTTGAGTGCTATATACTGATGATAGAATAAAGAACTATGACATATTGTTGTATACATCCTAGCATTTCCATTACTGAAAATCTGTGGAATTCTGATATGATACATATGCTGCTGAGTCTCAGCTATGAGTCTGACAAATATCATATTATTGAGCTCCTTGTCTTTTTCCAGTAAATGAACGGCTGGGTCTTCTCCAACTATGCTCAAAACTGTGCTGTACACATTATGGTATATGAAGTTGGAAGTTAGCAAACTCCTTTGAGATTTGTATTTGCTTGCCATATAGTTGTAGTGTAAAATTAGAAAAAAATTGATTGCTCCCTTCCAAAAACAGCACCACTCCTTTCTTGTGTTAAAGTGTGGTATTGCAGATCAGACCCATTCATTTTACTTCATTATCAGACAAAACCAATGGAGAGGTGTGATGCAGTTAATGAAAGAAAGCATCCATGTGTGTCTAATCTTATGCAACCAATTTATATTAACTATGCGTTAAACTGCTAGTGTTTAGCAGTATTCATACTTGGTTATCTCTTGCAGTCCCATAGATTTTGATTCTACATGCTTGACTGCTGGAATAATGCACCACTAAAAGAAAGAATGAGAAGCTTGGGTTCTCTGTTCTATTGCTATCTGGTGGTCCCAACAGTGGGGCTCCTAGTGGTCAAACATTCTGTAGGTAAATGTTATTTGTAGGCAAAACCATCTAAGGCTGAGGCCATATGTTGCAGAAAATCTGCTGTTTTTGTTCCAGATTTTGGTGCGTTTTTTTTTTTTTTTTTACCCATAGCCAAGAGTGGCTTCAACAGGAATAGGAAACATATAGGAAGCTCTTATACTTCTTCATCATGTTAAATTCACTCCTGGCTTAAGGTTGAGTTCACAGGTTGCAGAAAAGCTTTTCTTGTTGGAGATTTTGCTGTGTGTTTTTTTTAGCCAAAACCAGGAGTGTATTTAGCAGAAGGTCCAAGTATAATCTTCCTCTGTATTTCATATTCCTTTTCAAACCATTCTTGATTTTGGGTAAAAAAAAAAATGCATTAAAATGTGCAGCAAAAAAGCAGCTTTTCCACACTGTTTGACCTCAGCCTAAGGCGCTGTGGGGAAAACCGCCGCAACACCTCGCTTTTTTTCCCACAGCTCTTTTCACAGAAAGTCCACAGAGGTTTTCTCTGCAGAATCTCTTCTTCCATTATACCTACGATTTTGGAAATTACGATTGTATCCACTGCACGTATTTTTCTGCAATGTGTGGATGGGATTCGCTAGACCACTTTACAGTGTCTGTAAAACGCTGCGGTTTTTGCCACGGCATTTCCGCCTTAATCTGTGCATTCTTCAGTAAAAAAGAACTCGTAAAATAAATTCTGCTCACTTTGCGTAACTACTATTGCAATATTTTATATTGTGCAATTGTTCACAAATCAATTATTATAGATTATTCACACTCCTGAAATACACCTAGCAGGTTATTTCAATATGTATTTTATTGAGACATATTATATAATGTTGTTTTCTCTTATGAAAACAGCATATCGAAAAGATTCTGCTCACTTTTGCTTAAAAAGCCAATTTTCAAGTTATGATGTTACTATTTTTGATGTTTCTCAATTGCTTACAAATTAATTTTTATAGATTACGCATACTTCTGAAAGTCCCCTAGCAGTTCATTGCAGTTTATTTGCTACTACCAATGCGCATTGTATTGAGGCATAATATATACTGGTAATATGTTGAAAATACATTTTTTATAATAATTGGCATTGTGAGTATTGTTTTCTACCAATAGCCTCATACAATGCATTTTGATTATATGCTTACCTGAGAGTAAAATAAAACAGAGCTTTTAGCTATGGATGGAAAATTATTTATTTTATTGCAAAGCAATGAAAGAAAGAAATTGCATTTCAGAACTGATGTGTTTTGGTGTGACTGCTGTCAAGATATGACTTGATAGTAAGAGAATTAATTGTGCATTTTCTTAAGAAAATGAAATATATGAAAAACTCCAAACTTATTAACGAGATTGAAAAGAATCGGGCTGCGGTGCCAATCGACCATATCATTCCTACAGGGAACTGCACATCTCCAAACTGTTTTTGTGTATTATATTTTCTATGCTCTCATACAAGCCATATATACTGTGCTCACTGAGAAAAATGAACTTCTTAATATTTCATTATGTCCTTGGGTGCTACTTTGTTAAACCAGTGTCCACCTGTTGTTTTGGTTACCCTAAAACAGTTACTGTTCTAAAGGGTCGTGTCAAGGATTCCTGCATTTCACCTTAATACTCATCCTGTTAGATTCGCTCATACTTTTGTAGCAGATTTTAGTGCGTTTTTTTTTTTCTTTTATATCCATGGGAATTATAAAGCAAACACTTATACTTCTCCCTCATGTTAAATTCATTCCTGACTTTGGCTCAAAATTGTGTCAAAATCTGCAACACAAAAAGCAGCTAAACACAAAAATCAGATAAACCCATAATATTCTTCTCCTACCATTATCTCTGGGTCAAGTTCAAGTACCACCATCAGGGCTCTAGTAACTGCTGTTGTAACTGTATACTCATCTGCTCTCCATTACTAATAGAGACAGTATTGGTCTCCTGATGAACCACTTATAAATTTCTCATGGGGTGAAACACGTAGAGGCAATGCATTTGAGTTTTGCATTTTCTATCTATTATCAGTTGCTCTCTGGCAAGTCACTGACTCTAACCTGGTTACTGACCCAGAACTATACATAGCCTTCATATCTTGGCTAACCTTATAAGAATAATGGACGCTATACAGGAGCATGTTCCCTAGACCCTCTGACTCTACAAACAGAGCATGGGAAGGACACATTAATGAATACCATCTACTGTGGAATGGGTGTCTAATGTTTAAGGGGCAGATTGCTTATTTCCTGTTTGGGTGCGTAAATAGAGGGCTTTGTCTCCCACTATTTAAGTGCTATAGGGATTAGTGTATGCTTTCCTAACATTTCATTCTGTTACCGAGTTATACTCCATATACATTTTAATGGTATATTAATAATAATTATGTTTTGTCTTGATATTATTTCTCATTTTTTCCTGTGAAATAATGTATGTCTGTAGAGTGGTATGCTTCGGCAATATACATCTAAAAATCCTCTCACTGACACTGCAGAACGCTGCGTGAAAAGAGGCTAACTCAGTCAAGGCCTAGTGCTCAGAAGTTATATGCTTTGTCTGGAAATTTATGTAGCTAAAAGCAATGGAACTGTATTTTTAATTTTAAATGTGTGTGTGTGTGTGTATATACAGTGGGGAAACAAAGTATTTAGTCAGCCACCAATTGTGCAAGTTCTCCCACTTAAAAAGATGAGGCCGGCCTGTAATTGTCATCATAGGGAGACCTCAACTATGAGAGGCAAAATGAGAAAACAAATCCAGAAAATCACATTGTCTGATTTTTTAAGAATTTATTTGCAAATTATGGTGGAAAATAAGTATTTGTTCAATAACAAAAGTTCATCTCAATACTTTGTTATATATCCTTTGTTGGCAATTACAGAGGTCAAATGTTGGCACACATTGTTGCTGGTATGTTGGCCCATTCCTCCATGCAGATCTCCTCTAGAGCAGTGATGTTTTGGGGCTGTCGCTGGGCAACACGGACTTTCAACTCCCTCCAAAGGTTTTCTATGGGATTGAGATCTGGAGACTGGCTAAGCCACTCCAGGACCTTGAAATGTTTCTTACGAAGCCATTCCTTCGTTGCCCTGCCGGTGTGCTTGGGATCATTGTCATGCTGAAAGACCCAGCCACATTTCATCTTCAATGCCCTTGCTGATGGAAGGAGGTTTGCACTCAAAATCTCACGATACATGGCCCCATTCATTCTTTCATGTACACGGATCAGTCGTCTCTTTGCAGAGAAACAGCCCCAAAGCATGATGTTGTCGCCCCCATGCTTCACAGTAGGTATGGTGTTCTTTGGATGCAACTCAGCATTCACTCTCCTCCAAACACGACGAGTTGTGTTTCTACCAAACAGTTCTACTTTGGTTTCATATGACCATATGACATTCTCCTAATACTCTTCTGGAACATCCAAATGCTCTCTAGCGAACTTCAGACGGGCCCGAATATGTACTGGCTTAAGCAGGGGGACACGTCTGGCACTGCAGGATTTGAGTCCCTGGCGGCATAGTAGTGTTACTGACAGTAGCTTTTGTTACATTAGTCCCAGCTTTCTGCAGGTCATTCACTAGGTCCCCCCATGTGGTTCTGGAATTTTTGCTCACCGTTCTTGTGATCAATTTGACCCCACAGGGTGAGATCTTGTGTGGAGCCCCTGATCGAGGGAGATTATCAGTAGTCTTGTATGTCTTCCATTTTCTAATTATTGCTCCCACAGTTGATTTCTTCACACCAAGCTGCTTGCCTATTGCAGATTCAGTCTTCCCAGCCTGGTGCAGGTCTACAATTTTGTTTCTGGTGTCCTTCCACAGCTCTTTGGTCTTCACCATAGTGGAGTTTGGAGTGTGACTGTTTGAGGTTGTGGACAGGTGTCTTTTATACTGATAACAATTTCAAACATGTGCCATTACTACAGGTAATGAGTGGAGGACAGAGGGGCCTCTTTTTTTTTATTCCAATAGTTTTTTATTGAAATTTTTAACAGAAATACAATACAAGTTAGAAACACATTGAGGAAACAAGGGCACAGTTATGACCTCATATACATCATAGTCGCAATGCAATACAATATACTCAGATGAGGTACATCCATGAATAAAATATATACAATGGCAATGCATAGTACGAACAAGTAAATCTAATCAATCGTACGGCAAACCTAACATGTTGAGGTTATAGGGGACGACATTCAGTTTTTGCCATAAGACGGATAAGATGGGGAACAGGCTAGAGGAGGATAAGGAATAAAGCGAAGGGCAAAACAATAAAAGAACAGAAAACACAAACCATATTCTAGGCCTAGAAAATGAATACAGTCAGATCGTATCCCCCCACTCGCAGAGTAGTTGGTTCGCCCCTTACAAAAAGGGGGAGACCCATCAGCTACCAGATATCAATTTTCCAATTTCTTAAACAAATGGTATATAGGTGTTACAGGAATAACAAATCATAGCAGCCCCCAGAGGCTATAAATAAAGTAGGAAGAAATACCCTAGTGAAAGGGAAGGCCTCGTTGTATAGTCCGTCAATGATTGTACGGTGGAGGGAATGCCTCTGCCCATGACTCCCAGTGCGTCCTGAATCTATCCAGGCCCCCTCCATTACATGCACAAATGCGCTCGTATTGATAATTCAAGGACACCGCTGAAATTAACTCTGTCAAGGCCGGGCATGCAGTAGACTTCCATCGTCTCGCAACAAGTAGGCGGGCAGCCCCTAGCACCTGACAAACGACTGTTCTATGTCTACCAGGTATCATGTGAATACCTAGCAGGAGGAGTGCCAGTTCAGGTGTATACCCCACCCCACCACCACACAGGCCATTAACCAAGGAAAACACAGAAACCCAAAAGGGCTGAATGAGTGGGCAGTGCCAGAACACATGGAATAAAGAGCCGGTCTCCCCGCATCCCCTCCAACAAAGAGGTGAACACGATGGGTAGAACTTAGCTATACGTAAAGGAGGGTAATACCAGCGTAATAGTAATTTGCTATATTGCTCCCAATGTGAGGCACATACTGTGGATCGCTTAGCCCATCTGATCGCCTCTCGCCATTGCCCGACCTCAAATCTGCTCCCTATGTCCTCCTCCCAAAGGATCATGTGTTTAGTCTTGCGGAAAGTGCAATCCATATTCAAAATTTGATACAGGGTTTTAGTTTTATAAGCCGCTGTGGAAGCCTGTGGGTGTAAGAGGTCGGCGGCCGTCTGTGGCAGGCGTACCTGAGTCGATGTCGTGTCAGACAAGTAGGAAGTCAATCTGGTATATGTGTACGCTTCCCTTACGGGCAGGTCAAATGTCTCTTTCAACACGGGGAAGGGCGCCCTAGTGCCACCCCTATACAGGTCAGAGACATACTTTACTCCACACCTGCGCCACACGTCTAGGGATAAATGTGGTATCTCGTGGGGGAGCGTCGTAATGGGAAGATTCAGTGCTACCATAGGGGCATCCCCATCCTGCAGAGTACACAATGCATGCCATGCCCCAATCGTAGCTTGTACAGCTGGTGAAGCAGATATGGAAGATCCACTCCTGGGGCCTGACGCTAAAAGGTAACCCTCCCAGTCAGAAGTCTGAACCATCTGAGCCTCCATCGCTGGCCACAGTTTGTCATGGTTTGTTGTAAACCAGAACTGGAGTTGGCCTAAAACTATGGCTAAATAATAGTGATACAAGTTTGGTACACCCATACCCCCATTGTCTCTTGATTTAAACATTGTATGGAGTGCTATTCTGGATTTGCCCCCATTCCATATAAAGGACATCATTTGTTTTTGGAAACTCAGGAAGGTGGACTTTGGTATCGGTATCACTAGTGTTCTGAAGTAATAAAGTATCCTGGGAAGGATCAACATTTTATATAGCACTATTCTTCCCATCCAGCTATGCTCAAATTTAGTTAGCCCATCAAGCTCCTTCTGAAGGATAACCAACAGGCCTGGAAAGTTGGCCTTAACTAAATCCTTTGTGTTTGGAGTGAGCTGTATCCCTAGATAAGGTATAGCGTGCGAGCACCATTGATAGGGTGATGTGCTTTTGATGTGGCATATATTGTTTGGAGACATACTAATTCCTAACATCTGGGACTTGGATTCATTAACTTTATAATATGATAACTCTCCGAAATCTTTCAGAATTTGAGAAACAGTACAGAGCATATTATTAGAGTAGGTGAGGGACAGAATCACATCATCCGCGAATAGGTTAATTCTGTGGTCTGTCCGGTCTAACTTGATACCAGACAGATCCGGATGTGTCCTCATCCTTTCGGCCAAAGGTTCCATCACCAATGAAAATATCAAAGGGGACAATGGGCACCCCTGTCTCGTGCCATTGGTAATGTCGAAGGGGCAGGACAGGACCCCATTCGCCAGCACCCGAGCGGATGGGCTAGAGTAGAGTGCAGAGATTGCAGTAGCAATGGGACCAGAAAAACCAAATTTATGGAGAACCTCGAAAAGATACCCCCAATGTACCCTATCAAACGCCTTCTCCGCATCCAGGGACAGGAGCAGAGAAGGCGTCCGCCGAGCCTGGGCCGCGGCAATCAGCACGATCACACGCCTCGTGCCATCCGGTGCCTGTCTTCCCTTAGTGAATCCAACCTGGTCTCCTCCTATCAGTGTGAGCATGACATCAAGAAGCCTGTTCGCAAGTACCTTCGCAAACAACTTAACGTCCGCATTCAATAGCGATATGGGCCTGTAGTTAGAGGGTCGGGAGGGGTCCTTGCCTGGTTTGGGTAATGTCACAATCGTTGCGGATAGCATCTCACGGGGAAAGGTACCTGTCATCATTGCTAAATTAAACACCTCAGTAAGGTGGGCAAGGATAAGTGGCTTGAACAGCTTGTAGTATTCCCCAGAGAACCCATCCGGGCCGGGAGATTTATTAAGCTTTAAACCATCAATCGCCCTAGCCACTTCATGAGTGGAAATAGAAGCATTTAAAGACTGCAGCTGTGCAGGTACAACAGAGGGAAGGTGCAAAGAGCTCAGGAATCGGTTAACATCTATCATAGAAGGCTGCGTGGTGTCCAGATCATCCTTCAAGTTATACAGGTCCTGATAATATTTACTAAATTCATCAGCAATTTGTTGGGGGTGGAAGACTTTGTCTGTGGTCGCTTTAGACACAAGAAATGGAATTTTAGATTTAATCCTTGCTGCCTTAACTCTCTGTGCCATTAGCTTGCTGGCTTTATTGTACGACCGGTAATAGGAGGCTTTCACACGTTTAGTGTGTTTTTAAAAATCCATCAGTAAATGGGCACTCAAGTCATCCCTGGCCTTCCGCAGAGCATTCGACAGGGTAGGGTTAGGGTCAACTTTGTGCTTCTGCTCTAGAGAAGCAATAGAAGCAAGTAGCTCCCTCATCGTTTTCAGTCGAGTGCGCTTAAAGCGCGCAGCATGCTGAATCATTACACCCCTGACAAATGCTGTATGCGAACTCCAGAGGCAAAACTTATCCTCTACCGAGGGGGAATTAATGTCGAAGAATTCGGCAATGTCAGTATGCAATTTCTCGGTTACCGATTTCAGAGACATGACATATGTATTGTTTCGCCATGACACAGGGGGGAGCCACTGCGCCCGCTAAATGGATACTAAGTATGATAGGCGCATGGTCCGACCACGTGATATTTCCTATTTCACAACTTTGCACCCTAAGTAGCATATCACTCTGGGCTAGGAACATGTCTATTCTGGAGTAAGATTGGTGACGAGCAGAGTAGTACGTATAATCTTTCTCAGAGGAATGAAAGCACCGCCAAACATCGTGAAGTTCCGCCTGCTGGAGCCAAGGGCCTAATTGCTGAGGTGGATGCTTGCCGCGATAGGTGGAGTCAGCAGCAGCGTCATGCACAATATTGAAATCCCCGCACAATAGAACCTGGCCCTGAGCCTGCTTCCTACACTTCTTCACTACTGAATTTAAAAAGGAAATCTGAGACGCATTAGGACAATATACGTTTACAATAGTGATGGGGCAGTTGTCAAGCAGACAGGTGAGCGCTACATAGCGGCCCTTGGGATCTGAACTGACATGTATTAACTGAAATGACACTGTATGTTTTACCGCTATGAGGACACCCGCAACCTTCTTGGTGGCATTGGAACAAAAGATATGAGGGAACAATTTGTGAGATAGCTTTGGTGGATGAGAGTCACAGAAATGCGTCTCCTGTATGCAAATTACATCTGCTGCAGATCTGAGAGCCTCTTTCCACAACAGTGAACGCTTAAAGGGACTATTTAGTCCCCTCACATTAAGTGACAGTATTTTAACACCCATTAATATTATCAAGAATTAGAAATACAGACTGGTAGTATAGAGGGTCGGGCAAGAGGATAACGCTAAAATGACATCTCTCAGGCCTAGAGAAGAACAATTCGGTATTGGCATTAGTCAACACAAAACTAGTTAACAGTAAGGGGAGAGAAAATAATGTTACACAACCTAGCAGTGTAATACTGTGCAAACTTGGGGGGAAGTTTGCCATAAAAAGGAGGTACAAAACACACCACAGGTGACTCACAGTACGTCCATAATGAGCTATTCACTCGGCGGAGGTGGTAGACTTCCATGGAGGGTCCAACTTATGGAACTCGGGCCTTGAAGGTTTCGGGACATTAGGCGCAGGTGGCGGCAGGTTCCATTGGTGGAGCAGGTTACTCCCGGAGTCAAAGGAGTTAAAGGTAGAAGTCATTCCATTCCTGTTAACGATGACTTTAGTTGGGAATCCCCACTTGTAGGGAATGGTGTGTTGCCGGAGGACCGCTGTAACAGGAGCAAGCTCCCTTCTGGCAGCAATGGTAGCCTGAGAAAGGTCAGCGTAAAGTTGAATTTCTTTAAACGGTTCAGGCAAAGATGGTCTTTTCCTCGACTCAAGCATGAGACGATCTTTGACATGGTAGAAATGTATGCGGGCGAGGGTGTCTCTAGGGATATGATCCGGCATCCCCCTCGGCTTCGGCAGACGGTGGGCCCTGTCTATTATAAGATCCGCGTAAGAGCATTGTGGCAGGATAGTTTTCATTAATCGTTGCAAATAAGGGGTCAAGTCCCTAGCAGCGACTGATTCTGGTATGCCACGAAACTTGACATTGTTCCGCCTATTCCTATCTTCCATGTCAGCAAGTTTAAGTTTGACCGCTGCTAACTCTTCCTCCAGATCATTGTGGGCATCCACTATAGTGTTATGTGCCTCAGCAAATTCACTCATTTTGTTCTCAACATGGTCTATTTTGTTGCCAAGAGAATCAACCGTGGAGGAAACGGATGTAATCGCCTTAGTAATATCCTTCTGAATAGACCGATGCAATGCCACCATTATATCCTTCAAAAAGGACTCAGAGGCCGATTGGGTACCTGCAGGGATAGCCTGAAGCGCATCTGAATCACCTAATTGGGAATCTTCTGCAGCCGGGCGAGAATCAAAACTAAACGTGGTATCCCATCTCATCCTTTGCTTTACAGGACTTTGTGTGGGAGTAGTGTTATCTGCCTGGGAGGATGCTTCTGCAGGAGGAACCTCAGGATGGCTGACAAGGGCTAAAGTGGATGAGGATGGGGGTTGTAGTCCCCTCTTTGAAGCCTGCTGCTGGCCCTCTACAGCTTTTACCTGGCTGACCTGGGAGCCAGGGCTGACACCAGAGGCCTCCAGGCATAATTGCTGCTCACCTGGAGTGCTGTTGCGATCCGCGCCGGAGCGGCCCGCCGCCCGCGGCAGCGGGTGCAGAGAGGAACCGCCGGCGCCATCTTGGGCCGAGTCTGCTGCGGCGAAGAAGTCGGTTAGCCGCTTCGGGGGGCCTTTTTTCCCCCGTTTCGTCATATTGCCGCAGTCCTGGGGAGCAGAGGACCCTTCCGCGCGTCGCCGGTGCTAATTAGTTGCTATGAGCCGCTGGACTACTGTGAGGCCTCGGAGCTTCAAAGAACAGCGGCCATCTCAGTCGGCTCCAAGCCACGCCCCCGACAGAGGAGCCTCTTAAAGAAGAAGTTACAGGTCTGTGAGAGCCAGAAATCTTGCTTGTTTGTAGGTGACCAAATACTTATTTTCCACCATAATTTGCAAATAAATTCTTTAAAAAATCAGACAATGTGATTTTCTGGATTTGTTTTCTCATTTGTCTCTCATAGATGAGGTCTACCTATGAGGTAATTTACAGGCCTCTCTCATCTTTTTACGTGGGAGAACTTGCACAATTGGTGGCTGACTAAATACTTTTTTTTCCCCATATTTATATATATATATATATATATATATATATAATCTTATAGTCTGTACAGTAGCAACTGAAGGCAAATGTTAGAAATGTGGTTTTTACATTAGTAGTCATTTGGTTTGTGGGCAATCACCATTGAATATCAAGGGGTGTTTCATGGCACCAACCCCCAATTATAGTTCTTGGTAGGTCATTTGAGATTTGTAAAGTGGTTGCGCTATTCCCCCCCCCCCCCCACCTTTTTTTGTTTGCACCTCTGTGTAATATCTGTTGCCCCTGACCTAAGTTTTTGGTGTGTTTTTTTTTTTTTTTACCCATAGCCTTCAATGGGAATGAAAAATATAAAGGAAGCTTTTATACTTCTCTGATCGCATCTGTCCTCAATATATTTGGTGCAGGTTTTTTCAGTAATTAGCTGTAGTTTGCCACATATATATATATACTAGAGGAAGGACCCGGCTTCGCACGGGTATATTTCATTTTTTGTTTGTGTAATGACCCCATAAGAATTGGCCAGTTTTGCACTTGACATCCAGTATGGCAGTCCAGTATAGGTATAGTCTATTTATGGCTGTGTTGCTATGGAAACCTGGTAAATTAAATGTGAACTTGCATTGGCTAATACACGTCATATGACTGAATATTTAAGGACCTGCGAACTGCTATTGACTCATACAGGACATAAATAGCTTGGTTGCTATGGAAACCTGGTGTAAAGCTGTGTGTATGTCAAGACTGAACCTGCGATTTTCCATTGGTCCATAAGTGTCATGTGATCATGTGCATCTCAGTTTGGATATCAGTGAAAAACCTGCGATCGGTTTTTATGGAAAACCTGGAGTAAAGCTGTGTGTATGTGACCTTGTGTAACAGTGTCATCCACAGCGCCCTGCCCCTTTAAAGCTGACCTACAGCAGTGAAGAAAAATGGCTGGGTTGTTATTGAAACCTGGAGTGCAGCTGTGTGCATGTGGCTGACAATGCTTTGTCAGATTGGAGACGGGCTTGGGTCTGCTGGGGAGTTTCAGCAGCTCGCTGTTGTCTGTAACATACCTTATCAGATTGGAGACAGGCTTGGGTCTGCTGAGAGTTTTCATTAGCTTGAGCAGCAAGCCATGCGTTTTGCTGCAGGGGACATGAGTAGTTTAAAAACGTTTCAATTTATAAGAATGCTGAAATCCAGTATGGCAGTCCAGTCAGTGGCGTAAATACCGGTTTAGCAGTGGTAGTAGCTGCCACAGGGCCCGGGACATTAGGGGACCCAGCGGGCCTCTGATGTTTTTTTTTTTTTTTTTTTTTTTTTTTTTAACACCAGCAGGTAACGGGCCCTATTTACTTAACGATCCCCACTCCTGCTTATGGCCGCCTGCACTTCACCTTCTGCAGAGGCGGCTGTGAGCAGGAGCGGGGATTGGTAAGTAAGGCCTGTGGGCCGTGAACCCCACAAACACTGCTATCATTATACTCTGGGGTCTTTTCAGCAGACTTCGGGCCTCCTTGGTGGCGTCCCAGATGTCGGTGGGCCAGTCCGACGTCATTATGCGTTGCGATACATGCCTGGCTCACGTGACATCTGGTCCAACACTGAAGAAGTAGTGGAAAGTGCGCATAATACTATATGAAGGAGCCACTATGATACTGTGTGCAGGGGCCACTATGGGGACTAATAGTGTATGCAGGGGCCACTATGGGGCATAATAGTGTGTGCAGAAATGCAGTTTGTGTGCGTGGGGGGGTTGCCGGGGGGGGGGGTCCCATGTCAAATGTTCGTCTTGGGGCCCTGCCATTGCTAGTTACGCCACTGAGTCCAGTATAGGTACAGTCTATTTATGGCTGTGTTGTTATGGAAACCTGGTAAATTAAATGTGAACTTATATTGGCTGATACACGTGATATGACTGAATATTTAAGGTCCTGTGAACTGCTATTCACTAATGGTGGGTTCACACCTGCGCTTCAGTCCGTCCGTTGCCAATCCGAGTGAAAATCTCGGCGAACGGGATTGGCATCGGATACAGATAGGTCACCGACGCATTGGTTAAAAACCCATTCATTTGAATGGGTTTTTAAAGCAATGCGAGGGTGTCCGATTGCACCCTCTGCGCTGCGAATCCTTTTTTTTCGTCGGAAACAAAGTCGGACATGCAGGACTTCGTGTCCGAGGAAAAAAAAACGGTTTCGCAGCGCAGAGGGTGCAATCGGACACCCTCGCATTGCTTTAAAAACCCATTCAAATGAATGGGTTTTTAACCAATGCGTCACTGACCTGTCTGTATCCGATGCCAATCCCGTTCGCCGAGATTTTCTCTCGGATTGGCAACGGACAGACTGAAGCGCAGGTGTGAACCCACCCTAATACAGGTCATACATAGCTTGGTTGCTATGGAAACCTGTGTGCCTGAGGAGAGTATGGGGCATAATAGTGTGTGCAGGAATGCAGTTTGTGCGGGGGGGGGGGGGGTCCCATGTCAAATGTTCGCCTTGGGGCCCTGCCATTGCTAGTTTTGCCACTGAGTCCAGTATAGGTACAGTCTATTTATGGCTGTGTTGTTATGGAAACCTGGTAAATTAAATTTGAACTTATATTGGCTGATACATGTGATATGACTGAATATTTAAGGTCCTGTGAACTGCTATTCACTAATACAGGTCATACATAGCTTGGTTGCTATGGAAACCTGTGTGCCTGAGGAGAGTAAGCGCCTGCGAGCTGTTATTGGCTGATAAGGGACATGTGACCGTGTGTATATGAGTGAAAGACTTGCAGGCATGTATAGACTAATGCTGGTCATTTTTTGGGAATACTGTACCTCAGGAACGGTACGTCCAAGAGAGCTGAGACCCAGTCTATAATATTCCCGGACACCTGATGTACATGTGTGCCAAATTTGGTGAGGATCGGTCCAGTCGTTTGGTCGCGCATAAAGAACAGACAGACAGACAGACAGGAACTCATTTTTATATATATAAGAGATATATATATATATATATATATATATATATATACAGTCATGGCCAAAAGTTTTGAGAATGATACAAATATTAATTTTTACAAAGTCTACTGCTTCAGTTTTTCTAATGGCAATTTGCATATACTCCAGAATGTTATAAAGAGTGATCAGCTTAACAGCAATTACTTGCAAAGTCAATATTTGCCTAGAAAATGAACTTTATCCCCCAAAACACATTTCAACATCATTGCAGCCCTGCCTTAAAAGGACCACCTAACATCGTTTCAGTGATTGCTCCATTAACACAGGTGTGGGTGTTGATGAGGACAGGGCTGGAGATCAATCTGTCATGATTAAGTAAGAATGACACCACTGGACACTTTAAAAGGAGGCTGGTGCTTGCCATCATTGTTTCTCTTCTGTTAACCATGGTTATCTCTAAAGAAACACGTGCAGTCATCATTGCACTGCACAAAAATGGCCTAACTGGGAAGAGTATTGCAGCTAGAAAGATTGCACCTCAGTCAACAATCTATCGCATCATCAAGACCTTCAAGGAGAGAGGTTCCATTGGTGCCAAAAAGGCTCCAGGGCGCCCAAGAAAGACCAGCAAGCGGCAGGACCGTCTCTTAAAAGTGTTTCAGCTGCGGGATCGGGCTACCAGCAGTGCAGAGCTTGCTGAGGAATGGCAGCAGGCAGGTGTGAGTGCATCTGCACGCACTGTGAGGCGGAGACTCTTGGAGCAAGGCCTGGTCTCAAGGAGGGCAGCAAAGAAGCCACTTCTCTCCAGAAAAAACATCAGGGACAGAATGATATTCTGCAAAAGGTACAGGGAGTGGACTGCTGAGGACTGGGGTAAAGTCATTTTCTCTGATGAATCCCCTTTTCGATTGTTTGGAACATCTGGAAAACAGCTTATTCGGAGAAGAAGAGGTGAGCGCTACCACCAGTCTTGTCTCATGCCAACTGTAAAGCATCCTGAAACCATTCATGTGTGGGGTTGCTTCTCAGCCAAGGGAATCGGCTCTCTCACAGTCTTGCCTAAAAACACAGCCATGAATAAAGAATGGTACCAGAATGTCCTCCAAGAGCAACTTCTCCCAACCGTCCAAGAGCAGTTTGGCGCTCAACAATGCCTTTTCCAGCATGATGGAGCACCTTACCATAAAGCAAAGGTGATAACTAAATGGCTCAGGGAACAAAACATAGAGATTTTGGGTCCATGGCCTGGAAACTCCCCAGATCTTAATCCCATTGAGAACTTGTGGTCAATCATCAAGAGACGGGTGGACAAACAAAAACCAACAAATTCAGACAAAATTAAAGCATTGATTCTGCAAAAATGGACTGCTATCAGTCAGGATTTGGTCCAGAAGTTGATTGAGAACATGCCAGGGAGAATTGCAGAGGTCCTAAAGAAGAAGGGTCAACACTGCAAATATTGACTTGCTGCATTAACTCATTCTAACTGTCAATATAAGCTTCTGTTACTCATAATATGAATGCAATTATATTTCTGTATGTGATAAAAACATCTGACAAACACACATAAAAACCAGAGGGCAGCAGATCATGTGAAAATATATTTGTGTCATTCTCAAAACTTTTGGCCATGACTGTAGTACATTATTATAGTACAGTTTTCTTTAGCGCACAATCTGCCTTTTTTGTACTTGTCCTGCTGCCACTGAGCGTTGGTCAGTGATATACATTACTAATCAGCTTCTGTTCTTAGTTTTCTGGTGCTGGTTTTTTTTTCTGTCTATAAAAACAATCTAAGGCTAAGGCCCCATGTAGTGAGCCGCACCCAAAAAACGCTGTGGCAAAAACCACAGTGGAAATGCATTGCGGTTTTTACCGCAGCACTTTTCACAGAAAAGCTGCAGAGTTTTCCTCAGCAGACTTTCTGCTTCAATTATACCTATAGGAAAAACCCCATAGTTTCCATAGCTATAATTGACATGCTGCAATTTACAAAAATGCAACGTTTTTTGAAATCACAGCATGTCTGCTGCGGATATTTTTCTGCAATGTGTGGATCGGATTAGCAGGAATCCCATCCACTTTGCAGGTACTGTAAAACATTGCGCTGTTTACGCTACATTCGGACCCTGCCTAATAGTGGTTAAAATGAGTTGCTATATAATTTATATTCTATATATAGTTATATAAATATAGGTAACTTTTAAGTAGTTTCAGTACAGGTTTTTTTTTAGTGTAGTACATTTTTATACTACAGGTTTTTTGTGTTTTTTTTTTTTTTTTTTTTAGCACACAAGCTGTTTTCTTGTGCACATTCTCTGTTTACTGAGTGCTGGTCAGTGACATATACATTATTGGATTCTGTGCTCAATTTTTATTATATATATATAGTGGGTACGGAAAGTATTCAGGCCCCTTTAAATTTTTCACTCTTTGTTTCATTGCAGCCATTTGCTAAAAGCAAAAAAGTTCATTTTATTTCTCATTAATGTACACTCAGCACCCCATCTTGACAGAAAAAAAACAGAAATGTAGATATTTTTGCAAATTTATTAAAAAAGAGAAAAACTGAAATATCACATGGTCATAAGTATTCAGACCCTTTGCTCAGTATTGAGTAGAAGCACCCTTTTGAGCTAGTACAGCCATGAGTCTTCTTGGGAATGATGCAACAAGTTTTTCACATCTGGATTTGTGGATCCTCTGCCATCCTTCCTTGCAGATCCTCTCCAGTTCCGTCAGGTGGGTTGGTGAACGTTGGTAGATAGCCATTTTCAGGTCTCTCCAGAGATGCTCAATTGGGTTGAGGTCAGGGCTCTGGCTGGGCCAGTCAAGAATGGTCACAGAGTTGTTCCGAAGCCACTCCTTTGTTATTTTAGCTGTGTGCTTAGTGTCATTGTCTTGTTGGAAGGTGAACCTTCGGCCCAGTCTGAGGTCCAGAGCACTCTGGAAGAGGTTTTCTTCCAGGATATCTCTGTACTTGGCCGCATTCATCTTTCCTTCAATTGCAACCAGTCGCCTGTCCCTGCAGCTGAAAAACACCCCCATAGTATAATGCTGCCACCACCATGTTTCACTGTTGGGATTGTGATGAGCAGTGCCTGGTTTTCTCCACACATACCGCTTAGAATTAACACCAAAAAGTTCAATCTTCGTCTCATCAGACCAGAGAATCTTATTTCTCATAGTCTGGGAGTCCTTCATGTGTTTTTGGCAAACTCTATGCGGGCACTTGCACTGTGGAGAGGCTTCCTTCGGGCCACTCTGCCATAAAGCCCCGACTGGTGGAGGGCTGCAGTGATAGTTGACTTTGTGGAACTTTCTCCCATCTTCCTACTGCATCTCTGGAGCTCAGCTACAGTGATCTTTGGGTTCTTCTTTATGCCTCTCACCAAGGCTCTTCTTCCACGATAGCTCAGTTTGGCTGGACGGCCAGGTCTAGGAAGAGTTCTGGTCGTCCTAAACTTCTTCCATTTAAGGATTATGGAGGACACTGTGCTCTTAGAACCTTGAGTGTTGCAGAAATTCTTTTGTATCCTTGGCCAGATCTGTGCCTTGCCACAATTCTGTCTCTGAGCTCCTTGGGCAGTTCCTTTGACCTCATGATTCTCATTTGCTCTGACATGCACTGTGAGCTGTGAGGTCTTATATAGACAGGTGTGTGCCTTTCCTAATCAAGTAAAATCAGACTAATTAAACACAGCTGGACTCCAATGAAGGAGTAGAATCATCTCAAGAACGATCAGAAGGAAATGGACAGCATGTGAGTTAAATATGAGTGTCACAGTAAAGGGTCTGAATACTTACTTAATAAATTTGCAAAAATATCTACATTTCTGTTTTTTTTCTGTGAAGATGGGGTGCTGAGTGTACATTAATGAGAAATAAAATGAACTTTTTTGCTTTTAGCAAATGGCTGCAATGAAACAAAGAGTGAAAAATTTAAAGGGGTCTGAATACTTTCCGTACCCAATGTGTATATATATCCGTATTTCTCTGAAAATAAAGCAGGGTCTTATATTATTGTATTTCTATGAAAAAAGGGTTAGGACTTATTTTCAGGGTAGGTCTTATTTTCCAGGCACCGGAGTTAATCAGAATCTTTTCTGATTCGCTCCAGACCAATCTTGTAAAATGGTTAGGGTTAATAACCCTAACCTTAACTTACATTCACAGTTGATGGTGCAGTGTCAGTGGGTCTTAAACTTACTGACACTCTCTCTCTAAACACTTTGTGTGGTAGTTGCACCGTGCCCTCTCTATCTTCTCTCCTTTATGCTAAGGGAGAAAGCTGTAGCGGAAAAGCTGCGTTTTCAAAAACACCTTAGTTTTTGAAAATCGTAGCATGTCAATTATACCTGCGGAAACAGTGGCGTTTTCTGTATAGGTATAAAAGGGGCAGAAAGTTTGCAGAGGAAAACTCTGCGAAAATCCTGCTGAAAAAAACATGATGCATTTCCACCGCATTTTTTTCCCAACGTTTTTTTGCTGTGTTTTGCTATGTGGGGCCTTAGCCTAATGCATTTTTTAAGGGGTGTAGGTTCCAAAATGTGGTGGTAGTGGTATCCACTGTTTTTCAGGGTCACTGAAAATGAGTGGATGGGATTAGCCAGAATCCCATCCACTTTGCAGGTACTGTAAAATGCTGAAAATTGCTGAAACATTAAAGGGGTTGTCCGGGATAAAATTAAATTCCTACACTAATCTAAATACCCTCCTACTTTCTAAATGACAAATAATTAAGCAAAAATGTATAATTGCCCATATCCCTGGGGCAGTCATGTGACGTCAGCCCGCGCGTGCACAAAAGAGACGGAGTCCTGGCTTTGTGCTGAAGCCGATACTCTATCTATATTGCACAAGCATGGGAGCTGTCCACGCCTGCGCAGTAAAGATGGAGTGAAGGCTACAGCACAGTGCCAGGACTGCTGCGTGCTGGAATAGTCACAAAAGAGGATGAGCCGTTCCCTTCAGAAGGAAGCTTGGACAGGAAGAAGACAGGTAGGTATAATGGGGTAGGGGGTGGGCCGAATTACTTGTGAAGGGCTAGTATTGGGCGGGATAGCTAGGGGGTGTTAGAGAGGGAGGGGGAGGAGTGAGAGGGAGATAGTGTGAGAGCCTACAACTACCAGAATGCATTGCATCAGCTAAGGCAGCAGGAAGCTACACCATGTAAACGCAGAAGATGCTAGGTGCTCCCAGAGAAACCCAAAAATCACTCAAAACACTGCTAAAGGTATTTGGGTGCACTTATTAACACATTAATAGCACTAACAGACCTTTTTTTTTTTTAAAAAAAAAGATTTTTTTGCTTGGAAATCCCCTTTAAGTCAGGGGTACACTGTGGCTATTGAGCTATAGTTGAAGTCCATATGAATACAGTGGAGGATATTTATCAACTGCCCCAATTTTTCCAGGTGTGCCTTTTTTAAGCTAGTTTTAGGCTAAGGCCCCACGTAGCAAGCCGCAGCCATAAAGCGCGGCGGAAACGCATTGTGGTCTTTTCCTCAGCTCTTTTCACAGAAAGTCCACAGAGTTTTACTCTGTGAACTTTCTATCCCTATTATACTTATACGGAAAACACCAGCATTTCTGTAGGTTTAATTGACATGCTGCAATTTACAAAAATGCAAATGGATTTTGAAATCACAGCATTTCCGCTGCAGATATTTTTCTGCAATGTGTGGATGGGATTAGTCACAATCCCATCGACTTTGCAGGTACTGTAAAACACAGAGTTTTTGCCACAGCATTTTTGCAACATGGGGCTTCAGCCTTAGGCTGAGGCCCCACGTTGCGAAAACACTGCGGTCTTTGTTCACCATAATATCTGGGGGAAAAAAGGCACAAATGCTTCATAAATAAATCGCAAGGCAGAAAAAGACCACAAAAAGATGCAATTTACGCCAAAAAAGCGCAAGTAGCTTAATAATTCTGCCCCAGTGACTTGTATGCAATCCTTTGATTGCATTTGTCAATCAATAGTTAAAATCAATTAGTAGCGCTACAAAAAGTTGCAGTGTTGCCCTGGTCTTATACTTATAAAAGGCTTTGAAATTCTTGAGAATTTCTAAACCTAGTCCAGGGGTATCTGGTAATATCAAATTCTACAGTATTAATTTTACATTTTAATGTTGATAGCAATATCTGCCTTGTCATAGTATAGTGTAAACCTGGTGAACTAATTGAATTAATGTGCACAGTATTGACAGAAGTTGATATAAATGTAGTTACAATAATTCTAGGTGAGGCCTCAGTGAGACAGGTTAATGAAGTTGACACTTTTTTGGTATATAAAAGCACTTTGAAGATGAGTTTGTTGGTGTTAATGTGACAATTAGCCATGCTCTAGGTTTTCACAAATTAGCGCGCTCTTAACTGTGTTAATGGTCATGGTCATCTGTTACAGCTGATTTACTCGCATAATCTTTCCCAAACTGATTATGTTTTTCAGGCACTTCAATGAGTTGTTGCTTAATTCAGCTGACTATGCAATATTAGGGGATATTCACATTTGGCAGATTTGCGAGAGGCACATTAGAGAGTTTTTCATTAATGATGATGGAGAAGCAGGTAATGGAGGTAGAGCGTTGAACAGTTGAGTAAAGTGGTTATGGGGGTTTATTTGCAAATTTTCTTTGGTGTCAATTTTGTTTTTTAAATAGAGGCAAAGTTTTAAACTGAGACAAGTGTTCTGTCATGTTCTGCAATCCTTGAAGCTGTCTCAGTTTTTTTTTTTTTTTCAGGAGTGTATGCCAGAATTACCTATTGATTGGTTGTGCTCTGGTGTGGGAGAGAAGGATCACAGAAGCAGTCAAGAGCTGAAGTAGTGGTGGTTCTATATAAAACAGCAGCAGCGTCTTTGCCCTGAAGTGGCAGAAAGTGGTAGAAGATTAGTCAGAGTGTGTGAGTGTGTGTGAATGTCAAGGCAACTGAGGTTCCTATTGGGATATGTTAGTTTCTTTATTGGGGAGGCTGTGGAAGAGGAAAGACATAATAATGTAGGTAAGTTGTGGTCAGAAAGTGTGGTGGGAGAGTTAGGGAGGTTGGATATAGAACAGAGGCAGGTGAATATGAGGTCCAGTGTTTGTCTTTGTAAATGGCAACAGAGAACCACTGTGAGATGCCAAAGGAGGTGGTGAGAGGTAGGAGTTTGGAGGCAGATGGATGGTTTGTGTCAATGGGCATGTTGAAACCTCCCATGCTGATAGTGGGGGTATCAGTTGAAAGGATGTTGATGAGGCAGGTGGTGAAGTGGTATGTCCTGCTGGTTGGTAGATGATGATGATGTTGATGATGATGATGATGATGATGATAATAATAATAATCCTTTAATAGTACCACCATGGGGAAATTCAGTGTGTTACAGTAGCAAAGATATGCAATACAAATACAGGTAAAGAAGTAGCGGGGATGGGTGGGATATCCCAACAGAAAGATATTTCAGTTCTCTGTATGGACTAATCTCCGCTTAGGTCGGTGTTGCTTGTACAGCCTAATTGCAGTGGGGAGGAAAGACTTCCGATAGCGCTCATTCTCACACTTAGGGTGAAGTAGTCGGTCACTGACAGTACTGCCCAGCGCTATCGTTGGTCTCATGCATGGGATGGGACTTATTCTCCCGCATAGAGATCACTACGGACAGTATCCTTCTGTCACTCATCACCTGCACTGGGTCCAGGGGGCTCCCCAGTATAGAGCTGGCCCTTCTAATCAGCTTGAATTTGGCTTAGGACCATTACTAAGTGCATTTTCAAAGTGTCCCTTCTGGCTTTTAAAGAGGAACTTTCACCACCTCCAACAAATCCAGTTCTTTACATCCATGAATGGGCTCTCACTGATTCTGGCACCATTCCAGAGCAATCAATGCTGTTAGTTTTGGTGCCTGATATACTATTTAGGCTCTGTACTATCAGGAGAGCGGTGTCAGGCAGGAGCAGACAAGGGGTGTGATTCTAAGCTCTGACACTGGCTACCTCTGATTGGAGCTCTGAGTCACACTCCCTGCCTGTCACTGCCCTTCTGACATTACAGAGCTTAAAGGGCTTGTGCAGGCTAAACATTTTTTACAGAAAGCCTTGATACAGAGAGTTTACATCTAACTTGTGTTGCCTGTAGTCAGTGACAACCTGTATATTATTTTATTTCACAGAATTGGAAGATGTCTGGACAGTGCAATGTTTCTTGTACAATTTCATATTATAGGCCATATTAAACCAACATCTCTAAAATATAGGGTATACAGATCACCATAGCTATTATCAGTGCCATAACTCCTTGTTTTGGAATACTAGGGGTGAAGACAGCTGAATTGGGTGTCCACCTGGTGCAGAGTTCATCAAAAATCCTTAAGGCCAGTGCCCCACGTTGCAAAAATGCAGCTGCAAAAAACGCTGCGTTTTAGGCAAAGGCCCCACGTGGCGTCCTGCAGCAAAAAAGAGCCGCAGGAAAAGTTCGCAGAGGTTTTCTCTACAAACTTTCTGCTTCAATTATATCTATAGAGAAACTGCTGGCATTTCCGTAGATATAATTGACATGCTGCGATTTCCAAAACTGCAACGGTTTTGAAAATCCCCGCATGTCCATACTGTGTTCTTTGCTGTGACTGTAAAACACCGTGGTTTTTCCGTGGCGTTCCTGCCACATGGGGCCCGGCCTTACATTACCTGCAAAGTGGATGGGATTCTGGCTAATCCCATCCACACATTGCAGAAAAAAAAATCTGCAGCAGAAAAGCTACAATTTCAAAAACGCTTGCGTTTTTGTAAACCGCAGCATGTCCTTTATACCTATGGAAACACTGGTGTTTTCAGTGTAGGTATAATAGAGGTAGAAAGAAAGAGGAAAACTTTTTGGACTTTCCACAGCGTTTTTTGGCTGCAGCTCGCTACGTGGGGGCCTTAGCCTAAAGGGGTTTTCCCAATATACAACGTTTTTTTTTAAAGGTGACTATGGTTAATTATTACAGTAGAATCCTCAGCAGGATCCTCTCATGGCTGTACATAGAATGGCTAAATTTAGTGCTGTGAAATATTTCCACTTTTAATTTAATTGACAAGAAACTGCGGACATCTTTCTGTTTTATTTTCTGAAAAGAGACGTTAGAGCTGGAATCTGATTGGTTGTTATCATTTCTGCACTTTTCCCTTGCAATGATTTTTTATGCTATTGTAGTTTAATCTGTAATATTTGCTTTGTGAAACCTGCCTAATCTTTCTGTACACTTCAGCCCTCTCAAACCTTTCTTTTTGCAGTTATAACTCTTAGTGCTGTACAAGGAGCAGAGGAATATCTAGGAGCATGTTGCAGTCCTGTCCTCTATTATAACTAGAGTTTGCATTTAGAAAATGAATGCTTTGGCCATATCAGCTTGTGATAATAAAGCACAGGTGGAACACTGCAGTAAATGTCCTTATGTATATGTAATAACAGTAAAAAAAAAAAAAAGTAACAGAAGCGCAGCCATAAAAGATTAAACATGCAAGACTTTAAAATGGACATACTTCAACACTATATAAAAATGAAGGGTGAAATGATTACAACAATATTAATTTTATAACTAGCTCTTTTCCCTAAGCTAACTTGGCAGAAAAATTAACCAATGGCTTAGTGTTTCCTGCCAGCTGGTAAAGCTAAAGTATTTTTACACTTCAACTTTAAAGCTTTGTAATATTGGGTGGATTATTACCATTTTATGCTGAAATAAAGGCTGACTTACACACAACTCACTTATGAAATGACTTTCAGAGGTTTGTTCGGGATGCAGTTTTGATGCAGACATTTTCTATTAAATCTAAACTGATCTAAGCAGTTATTATGAATAGCTTATCTTGTGCAGCACAATATACAGTGTCTTGCAAAAGTATTCATACCCCTTGAACTTTTTCACATATTGTCACCTAACAACCACAAACTTAAACTCACATAATTGTGAAGTGGAACAAAAATGATACATGTTTTTCAAAATTTTAATCAAATAAAAATCTGAAAAGTGTGACGTTCAAAAGTATTCAGCCCCCTGTACTCTGATTCCCCTAAATAAAATCCAGTGCAATCAATTGTCTTCAGAAGTCAGTTAAGTAGTTAATAGAGTCCCGCTGTGTGTAATTTAGTCTCAGTATAAATTCACCTGTTCTGTGAAGGCCTCAGTGCTTTGTTAGAGAACATTTGTGAACAAACAGCATCATGAAGACCAATGAACTCACCAGACAGGTCAGAGATAAAGTTGTGGAGAAGTTTAAAGCAGGATTAGATTATAAAAACGTATCCCAAGCTTTGAGCATCCCAAGGAACACTGTTCAGTCCATCATCCGAAAATGGAAAAAGCATTCTACAACTGCAAACCTACCAAGACATAGCCGACCACCTAAACTGACAGATCGAGCAAGGAGAGCACTGGTCAGAGAAGCAACTAAGAGGCCCATGGTCACTCTGGAGTAGCTGCAAAAATCCACAGCTCAGGTGAGGGAATCTGTCCACAGGACTATAAGTTGTGCACCCCACAAATCTGGCCTTTATGGAAGAGTGGCAAGAAGAAAACCATTGTTGAAAGAAAGACATAAGAAGTGCCGTTTGCCACAAGCCATATAGGGGACACAGAAAACATGTGGAAGAAGGCGCTCTGGTCAGATGAGACCAAAGTTGAACCTTTTGGCCTAAATGCAAAGCGCTATGTGTGGCGGAAAAGTAACACTGCTCATCACCCAGAACACACCATCCCCACTGTCAAACGTGGTGGCAGCATCATGCTATGGGGATGCTTTTCTTCAGCAGGGACAGGGAAGCTGGTCAGAGTTGATGGGAAGATGTATGGAGCTAAATACAGGGCAATCCTGGAAGAAAACCTGTTGGAGGCTGCAAAAGACTTGAGACTGGGAAGGAGATTCACCTTGCAGCAAGACAATTATCCTAAACATACAGCCAGAGCTACAGTGGAATGGTTTAGATCAAAGAATATTCATGTGTTAGAATGGCCCAGTTAAAGTCCAGACCTAAATCCCATTGACCATCTGTGACAAGACATGAAAATTGCAGTTCACAGACACTCTCCATCCAATCTGGCTGAGCTTGAGCTGTTATGCAAAGAAGAATGGGCAAAAATCTCAGTCTCTAGATGTGCAAAGCTGGTAGAGACACACCTCAAAAGACTTGCAGCTGTAATTGTAGTGAAAGGTGACTCTACAAAGTATTGATATAGGGTGGCTGAATACTTTTGCACGTCACATTTTTCAGATTTCTATTTGATTCAAATTTTGAAACCATGTATCATTTTGGTTCCACTTCACAATTATCTGCTACTTAGTGTTGGTCTATCACTTAAAATCTCAATAAAATACATTTAAGTTTGTGGTTGTAAGGTGACAAAATGTGAAAAAGTTCAAGGGGTATGAATACTTAGGCAAGTCACTGTACATGGGCAGTGAAGGTGATACTTTCAATACTTCCTTCTGCTAGTACTCAGAAGACACCTACTGGCATTTTCTGCACATAGTTTTGGAGTACTGTGCTGTCAGCCTGAGACCACAACAA
The DNA here is from genome assembly GCA_947044405.1 of Leptodactylus fallax. NCBI lineage: Eukaryota > Metazoa > Chordata > Amphibia > Anura > Leptodactylidae > Leptodactylus > Leptodactylus fallax. The sequence goes on along the minus strand of CAMRHE010000011.1, from coordinate 194,814 downwards.
TCAAAGTCATTGATATATATAAAAAAAAAAAAAAAAAAAAAAAATATATATATATATATATAATTTTACTGAATAGCCACATTGGAGGGTATCTAAATGCACTAAATGGGTTTTCCCACCACAAGTGATAGTGCATACTAGTACAATGAAACCTCTTTAGGCCGGGGTCCCACTTGCGAATACATGGCAAAAACAGCCACATATTACAGTACCTGCAAAGTGGATGGGATTCTGGGTAATCCCTTCCACACATTGCAGAAAAAAAAAATCTGCAGCAGAAATGCTTTAAATGATTTAAAAAAACATTGCATCTTTGTATATTGCAGCATATCAGTTAAACTTATGGAAACGCTGGTGGTTTCTGTATAAGTATAATAGAGACAGAAAGTCCACAGAGGAAAACTACATGTGTGGCCTTAGCCTCAAGGTATCCAAAAAGATAAAATGGCCAGGAGGTATAATATATAAAATTGAAAAGAAAAACTTTTTATCAAAATCTACAAAAACGAACCTGAGGTTCTTAGTATACATTTTGATAAAGGAGTATAAGCCCACTAGCCACATCACGGCAACCTCTGTTTAGTGGGACCCTATGCTATTGGGTGCAGCAATGAATGATGACTGTCTCCAGCACAGCGCTACAGCAGTGGCAGCTGCCATGCAGCACTGTAACTTTTGAACAGATCTGAAAAAATTGATCTTACCATATAGTGAACTAGCTGAAATCTAGCAGGTAGATCCCTTTACATAACCTCCTGCTTGTTATAAACACCTTAGCCATATTATACTTGTATATTTTGTGTACTGTATGTAAACCCTCAAATGTACAGCACCATGGAATTAATGGTGCTATATAAATAAACAATAATAATAATAATATGGGAGGAGTGCTGGTACCAAAGCAAAATAAAATGCCATTATATGTCATCAGTGAGGTTCCAACAGCTAAAACCCCCCACAGTTGTTAGAACTAGTGGAATCCTTCAGCTTGTTTTCCTTTTACAGCAGTGCCCATGCCATACCATTATTTGCTGTGGTTGGAAAACCTAATATGTGTAGTTTTACAGTATACATAATTTATATAAATATGTAATGCATACTTCCAGGCACTAAAAAAATGTAATATGTGACAGTACTTTTCTATATACTTTATTAAAGGACTGTGTTTCCATTTAGTAAAATTGCTGCTGGAGAACTTGTATCTTGTGTAAAAATAGGTGGGTTCTACTTCCTAGGCATGTATTTATACCTGGAGGTTTGCTTTAGGTAGCATTACACTTACACTGAAGCATTCATTATAGTCTTAAGATGTAGTTTAATGTTCTGCTTGTGGTTATTGGAAAGTCCCCACATTGCAGAAATGTAGGTTTTTTTGGCCTTTGCAACAATGCAGCAGAAAAAAATATTCCCATTGATTGAGGATTCTCAGAAGCTGATGCACAAAAATAGAGCTGGAATCAGACAACCCCCCCATCCTCCATTTGTGTGAATTGCCCCTCCGGTAAGGTGCAGTGACTCAGTTCAGCCACTACATGAAGAGAGCTGCCTGCTTTCTGCTCCACTCTGTGTATCAGCTGCTGAGATCAGCTGATAAGTGGAGGTGCTGGGTGTTGGACCCCCACTCATCTAATGTTCATGACCTATGCTTAGCCTGGAAAAAAAACCCTATAAGCGTCACTGCTTATGTTTACATTTTGAAAATTCATCTTCTTGTTTGTGCTTCATTTCTCCTTTTTTGGGGGACGTTTTAAATGTGTTTCTTTTTGTTTTGTACCTATTTTAAAGTCACAGATGCTTCCTCCTAATGACTTCAGATTTGACTTTGTGTAACATGAAGTTGCTAGCATTGCTATAACACTTCTAAGAACATGTTTATACTTGACAGCATTTTTACTGTTCACTGTCTTAGCTTCCATGAAACAAAATAATTGTCCTGTTTGTTTTCCTGTAGCGCAAACATTACAGCTAATATTGCAGCATTTGCTGATGTGCTAACCTCCTAAGAAAAAGCATGCATTATCTCCTGTGATAAACACAAGTCGTGCATGCTAGCGGAGGGATACTCTGCTCTCCAGCTGGCCTGTGTTCACAGCTGCCGATGACTTGCACACATTGAAGGTTTATCAGTAAGGGTTCAATCTGGAAAAAGGTGTGCCTGTATGCCTCCCCCATACAGCATGTGCTAGGGGGTATTGATAAGTCTGGCATAAACTAAAATTGTACTGAGAGCAACTCTAAAGTCACAAATTTGGATGCCTCCAAAAGTGTGAAACATCAAGATCCACCTGAGTATCTTTTTCCCCCCCAGGAATTTGCACTAAAATACTGGGTTGAGTTCATTCATTAATCTGTCCTATTGCACTGTATATAGCAGGGTATTTAAGCTGTCTTCTAATGCTAAACATGCTAAAAAGAAAACTGTGGTATACAAATGAGTTCATCTTTAGGCACTACACAAGAATTTGCCCAAAACTAGAGAGCACCTAAAAAGGCACCTATGAGGTTCATCTGCTTATATGTTATGCCACAATTATAATTATTCCATGTTATCATGTCAGGCTTTGATGCAAATGTTAGCCGCTTTACACTGATATTAGATCAGTCACTGCATCGCCTCACCATGTACAGGCGTGTACCTCAATAGAGGTTTCCAAAAGTTTTCTTCTAAGTTTCTCTTTGGTGACAAACAGTTTTCCTAATAGTAGTGCCAGCGCTGTTTGCACCAGCTACAGTCCCTTTACTACTATATACCAAAGTGTCTCCATCAACACCGCCCACAATACCCATTAGTCCCATTGAGTAAGGGACTGTAGGACCTGAAAAATGCAAGTGAGCACCCTCTGACTGGCATCTCACATGCCTCCTCTAGGTCTTGCACTGGTTAGTGTAGGGCAGAAAGAACATTGCTGCCATCAAAAGACTCACTTCATTCTCAGAACTATAAAGATGTAGCTGCTATATGTCTTTCTATGCCACCAAACTACAGATAAGCATGGCCAATGGTTGCTTATTGCACAGAATTGTATGAAAGATCAAATGCTAACCAGAGCTTGTGGACGCTTGCTTTAGATTGACAGCCTTTGTACTAAAACAACATTTATATGATAACCTGATGTAAGGAACTCAGCTTTGATACACTGCAACTTACTCATGAGAGTGGAGCTAAACTTTATAAGTTACATGCAAAGTGCAAGAACTATTGCTATATAACATGGCTTGGTTGCATGTCATACCTAACACAAATATCCTCCCCTTAATGTAGTTTCATAGGAAGTCTATATATGTGTATATATATATATATATATATATATATATATATATATACAAACGTACTATGAGCAGTGTGGAGAGGATGTGTGTATTTGATCTCTAGTATAACTACACCTTACAGTGCTAAACAAGGAACACAGTTTGGTAGCTGCTTGCACTCTGAAAGTAAGTATACATTCCCTTATACACGTGTAAGATTATAAATCTTTATTAGTATTGGAAAGGGAGTTGACTTTTGTTCTACCCCTTTTTCTTTTGCAGTAAATAACATGGATGCTGTAGAAAATCTGACAACAAATTATGAGTATTATGAGACCTCATTCTACTCTGTCAAACAAAAGGACACAATTGATTCTGTTTTCAAACCAACGCTATACTGCATTGTATTTTCTTGTGGACTTGTTGGGAACGCCTTGGTAATATGGGTATTAATATGTTTCAAAAGGATGAACTCTTTGACTGACATTTATCTTCTCAACATGGCAATTTCGGACTTGATGTTCATATTTTCACTACCATTTGTGGTGTATCAGCTCCTCAATCAATGGGTGTTTGGTGAAGTCATGTGCAAAATATTAGCTGCAATGTATTACATTGGCTTTTTTAGTGGCATATTCTTCATAACCGTCCTGAGTATAGACCGGTATCTTGCAATTGTCCACGTAGTATTATCGCTCAAGTTTAGAACTATGAAACTGGGATTCATAGTTACATTTGTCGTGTGGACTTGCTCTTTTCTGTTGTCTGCAACAAATTTTATATTTCACAGAGCAGAGACAATAAATGGTTTCACTGACTGTACGACTTCTTATCCAGAAGGCCAAAAGGAACTTTGGACACTCCTATCCTACTTCCAGGTCAATATCTTTGGTTTAGTTATTCCTCTGGTCATTTTAGTTTTCTGTTATTCTCAGATTATCAGGAACTTGCATAACAGCAAGAGTATGCAGAAGAAATATGCAGTGAAACTGATCCTTATACTGGTCCTGGTGTTCTTTGTATTTTGGACTCCCTTTAACATAGTCATTTTTTTGAGAATATGTAATACCTTAATGGCATTTGGTGATTCCAGTTATGACGATAAGTTAAAAACAGCAATGGAAATCTGTTACACCATATCTTTTTTACATTGTTGCTTAAATCCTATCATTTACACTTTTGCTGGAGACAATTTTAAGAAGCATCTTTTCCGCATGTTCAATAAGCTGTTAAAATGCATAGGTATAAACATAAAATGTGGATCATTTGAAAACAGCAGTGTTGATCGGTCATCTCTTACAGGAAGAAGTTCACGTTCGATTTCTTCAGATGTTATCATTTAATCTTATCATTTGAAAGTGCTGATGACTTTAGATTATAGTGTTGTAAAAAAAAAATCTCTGTCATTAAAATAATTAGATGAACAAATATTATACACTTTAATATGGAGGCACAGTCTACTAAACATTATAACCTATATTTGAAGGAGAAAGGGTATTCCTATAGGATATGTCATAAATTCCTGATAGATGGGGTCCCACCTTTACCTGTTGGAGAAATTTGTGTACTCAGTTTGATGGTGTGAAGCAGTTGTCAGCAGCCATTTTTACCATTGATATCATGTGGCACACTTGCCAGGTTCTCCACTCTTCTTCATTTTGCCTTAATCTTGATATCCTTTTAATAAGGATGTATAATTTTCTGGTCCGAGAAAATAAAAATTCTTGTTGACAAGGTTCCTTTATTTGCCTGCTGTCAGTAGTCAAATACTTTTTGTGACAGAGGACTTATGTAACTTATGTAATGTGTCAGAAGCTCATTCTCACACTGTGTAGATAATTCCATGCAAGTTACCTCTATTATTTTGTTCTTAATGAAATCTCCCAAAATTTGTCACAAGCTTTTGATAAACTTAATGCTGTACTTAAAGGGGTTATGCCATAAAAATATTTATCCTCCATTCATAGAAAACAGGATAAATTGCTGATTGTGGGGGTCCGACCACTTAGACCCCCAAATGATCCTGAGAATGGGGTGTATTGTAGCCCTGTTGTAAATGTAAACATGGTGAACACAGACGCACCCCCTGTGCACACAGATGTACCCAAGATCCCATTTACTTCAGTAGGAGTTCTGGGGATAGCCAGAATTTGGCTACCTCAGGTCGTCCCATTGAGGAGTACATCTGAATCCACCAAGGATGTGCCTTTGTTCACCATGGCTACTTTCACAACAGGGGTAAAACACTCCCATTCTCAATTTATCCTCTATCCTATAAATAGATGATAAGTATTTTTTGTGATATAACCCCATTAATTTTATTTGGTTTCTTTTGTTTTGTTATTCTTAAATTGTACAATTAAAATTGTGAAATCTTACTTACAATGACATTTTGTAAAGGGATTTTCTGATGCTTACATTTTACAGCATAATAATTAGATCATAGTCTTATGACATATCTGCTTGAACAGAGGAAAGCCCCTTTCCGTGCAAAGAATTTACAGAGTATTTTGTTGGCATTATAGATTATAGCACTTCTATACATCTAATAAAAAGTCTGATTTGCAATTATCATTTTCCTCCCTTCACTTTTTCTTTCTCATTCTTAAAATGTTCTTCATTAGTCTGTGGGGAATTTGTTTGTATCAGTTAAATACAATACCCACAGAAAATGTAAGTGTGCAGAAGAGACTTACTAATACTGTCTAATTTAGTCAGCACAAGCTAGACAGTTCTAAAATGCACTAGATTTATCACAGTGGCTGAGGCTGGATGATAAATTTTGTGCATTTGTAGCCTTCCCAGTCTAAGTGTACACCAACTCCTTTTTGGATTAGTTTACACCAAAAATATGTTGTAATTTTAGCGCATTTTTGGCAAACAGTATGACCTATCAAGCCATTCCCACTAAGCTACATCTCTTTCCTGGTAACCCAAGCCCCATTGTTGACACAAAAAGTGTCATACAGAAATAATTACTGACGTACCCTTTAGGCTACAAGCAAATGACAGTGAAAAAACAGACATTAAAAACAGATGATACTGTCAGTTTTTAATGTGTTTTCCATCAGTGTGTCACATATTTTTCATCAGTTTTTGGCATCTGTTTTACATCCATTTCTAATTGTCAGTGACAAAATGATGAACCTAACCTACTCATCCGTTTTTAATGTCAGTTAATAAACTGACATGCATGTTCCCATTGACTCCCATTGTTCTAAAAATAGACATGTAACCAATGTTAAAATAATGTCTGTGTGCATGGACCCTTACAGCCCCTTCGTTCCAGCACTTCTGCTAGGCTTGATCTTGTGATATTCCATTTGTTCTTAGGTGACTGGCCCGAGCAGTCACATGCCATTTGTGTAGAGGTCACTTCTGAGGCTAGTGACAAGCAGAGTGTCAAAATAGAAAAGGGGAATTTTTATAACATTTTATAAAATGTGATGTATGGCATGTATATCATTTTTTTTTTTGCCATAAATAGCGCCAATATTGTGGCATATGTTTTTAAAGAAATGTGCCCCAGTGGGGTTATTTTTTAAAATGTTGATCCTACTTTCTTTATTTTCAAATACTTTCTTTGGATTGACAATATTAGAGACATCCAGATTCTTCCTAAGTCACCTGTATGGACAGTGCAGCAGGTTGTGTGCGCTGCAATACATGGAATTTTCATTAAATGTCTCACCCCTTTATGATAGTTAAAGAGGATCTGTCACCTGTCATATTTGTATTCTTTGTGAAATAACCATTCTGATGTTTTCTTCCAACTCTGCATTGTGCCAATCCTCTGGTAATCCTCCTAGAAATTTATGAATAAATTGACAGTTGAGTGTCCTCACATGCTGACACTGTCCAAAGGCACATGTGTATTTATACATTTCAGGAGGAATACCAAAGAAATGCCACAATACAGTTATAAGAAAGGATGCTGCAGAATTATTTCATATTCATTGTTTCATAAAAAAATCAATTATTTACTAAAATTTACATTTGAGTAATGATGACAGGTCCAATTGAAATTACATGGTTGTCCCTTCTTCAGTCTGCCCAGGAATGGTGAAAAGTGAACTGTAGCATACTAAAAATGCTAGTGGCCAAATGTAAAAAAAAAAAAAAAAAAAAAAAAAAATAGACTTCAGTGGGGCAGTGCTGCGGCCACTACATTTTGTATGGTATGTGAGCAATAGTGTCATGGAACAGGTGATTTGCAGGGGCTCGGATTCCTGCATATATAATATTGATTGCCTAGGCTAAGGATAGGCAATCAATAATACAAAGGTGAATAATACAACTCTGTCCTCTGAGGCTCTGTTTATTACCTTTGCGGAGGGCATCTGTGGAGGCCAAAATTTTGTTCGTCTGCCTTCCTGGCTGACGCTCTTGATCTTCTGACCAACTCCAGTCTATTCAACGGGCCCGCAGCTTGAGTAGATGGGAATCGGTAACATTAGTGAGACTTGGAGCAACCGCAGGGAAAGTGTAGGAACAAGAGTTCCGGCCTCTCCAGCTGCCCTCTGCAAAGGTGGTAGTACAAGGGCTCTCGGGTACCGGGGTGTATATTAGTAATAAAGCTTATCCAAAGCAGGGAATGCACAGGTAAGCTTTATTATTCCACATATAGGCCCCACGTAGCAAGCTGCAGCCAAATATCACTGCCAGAAAAACTGATGTGGCAACGCATCATAGTTTTTCTTGCAGCGCTTTTCACAGAAAGTCTACAGAGTTTTCCTCTGCGAACTTTTTGCTTCTATTATAACTATATAACTGCCAGCGTTTCCGTAGGTATAGTTGACATGCTGCTATTTACAAAAATGCAAGCGTTTTTTAAATTGCAGCATTTCCACTGCAGATTTTTTCTGCAATGTGTGGATGGGATTAGCCAGAATTCCATCCACTTTGCAGGTACTGAAAAACGCCATGTTTACACTATATGGGGCCCTGGCCTAAAGGAGCTTTCTCATTTCAGTGTTTTATCTGCTCTGCTGTCTCCCCTCCACGTCCTGGTTTCAGTGACAAGTTGGTGAATAAACTTTGCCTATTTGATGTACCTTTCAGGCCAGCAGAATACTCAGAAGATTCACAATATACAACAATTGTATACTGTTATCTCTGGATTTACATACAGAGATAACAGGGACACTGACCAAGCACTTTTATGGTCCTTATCAAGGCTCAGCAGCTGAGAGGAATTTGCAGAGCTGACAGACTGAACCAAGAGATGGCAATCACAGTGAAAAAAAACAGGGACTGATGTCACCATCCCAACCTGTGCTACTACTATTAGGAGTAGTCTGAAATCTAGGCAATGAGCTGTAAACACTGAGACCACATATTCAACTATATCTGACAATGGTGCGAAATAGATAAATCAGTGCTTTGGTTAAAACACTTTAGTTAGCTTAAGTTAGAAGTTTAAATATGATCATGGAAATGGAAATACCCCTTTAATTCACACATTAAAAACCTGATAATTCTGACATTGAATTTACTGTGTATTTAAAATTTTTCAAAAAAGCTTTTCCAGCAATGAAAAATTAAGATGCAAAAATCACTTAGATAGGCTTACAAATAAAAATGTTATAGTGACTGAACCTACACATCTCTATATTTGCTAAAAACAATTTATAGTTGCTTATAGTTATTATAGCTCCTAAATACCTCCACTGTTAAAGGGTTAAAAAGTAGGTATACATTTATTGTCCCTGATGTGAATCATGCATTAATGTGGGCACTAAACCCTTATCTGAATACACCAGGCAGTCAGGAATCTCAGCTCCACTCTTTGCCTATAGGGCAAATATCCTGCTTAGCAACCTTTCTCTCATCTCTCATTGAAAGCATAATCATTATTTGCTAGTAGCTAACTCAGCGTTTTATTTCTCCTGCAATAACATATGGAAACTGTGATAAGATTTAAGGGTAAAGGTCAGCTTATTAAGAAGGATAGACAAATAATTTTTATGCCTTTTAATAAATTGATATATTTATCATTGCCTACTGATCCAAACATTCGTACCACACATTACTCTCTTTCAAATGGTACAGTCAGTGCAAATTATAAGTATTATGTTTTAGAGCTAAAGTGTATGATCCTCATTATTTATTTTCATACTTCTAGAAATATTTCAGATTTTAACCTTGGGCAAAATTCAATAAGATTTATGACTGTAAAGTTGATGAGAATGTCAACAAGACTATGGATCACCTTAACTAATAACTCCTGGTTCAGCATGGTATCTGCAAATGAAGATTGTATTTATCTTGGCATAAAGTTTTACAAATTTTAGGTGGATTGCACTAATAAAATTAGCTGATTAAGGTGGCAGTGGCATTCCAGTGAGCGCAGCTTCTGCCTCACGATCCATGTGACATCAAGTTCATTGGTTCATTGGCCTGTTTGTAGCTCAATCACATTCAAGTGATTGGGGCTGAACTGCAATATCAAGCAAAGGCACTATACAATATATAGTGCTTAGTAAGTAATGAAGAGACCACATTGCTTGTCCAAACTCTGCATTCTGTTATTGATGACCAATTTCTAAGGATAAGTAAACAATATTTTAGTCCCAGAAGACCCCTTAAAGCCCTAGTAGCATTTGTACCCTACATATTTCCTACAACTCACCTACATTCCTTACTGTAGTTTTGAATTCTGGTCATAAACCAGAATAGACCTTGCTATACTGTAGGTTTCAGAAAAGCATTTCATGCTATAACAGGAACTATTTTGGTCCTACGCAAGTTTTTATTAGATTATGGTATCTCCTTTGTTTTGTATAAAATCAGATATGTAGCTTTTGAGATATTGGCTATAACCTTTTGTGGGATTATTGGACAGGACTTTTGCCATATGAAATACAATGATTCTGTCTCTCTTCACAATCACATGGGAGAGAAAAAAGCAGATCATAATGTATCTGTCAAACATACCATAATGGACCATGAAAGAACATAATGCATCTGCCATAATCATCATAGGTCCTGTAAAAAAAGAAACATTGAAGCCAAAGTGAACAGACGTTTGAAGGTTAGATGTGATCATTAAAGGGTTTATACAAAGTTTTAAAAGTGAATGAAGTGCATGGGACAACTATGCAATGTCCAGAACAGCCACTGTTATAAGTAAGGTGTACCAAGGTGTTATACGTATGAGTACCAATTGTGCTGACACCCAATATAGAGAACAAAGATGCTACAGCCCCTTCAGACAGCAGATCTGTGGGAGTGCCAAGAGCCCAGCAACCATAGATCTAAAATTGATACCTATCTTAAGGATAGGCCATCAGTTTTAAGAAGTTGTGTAACCATATTAAACCATAGACAACAAAGTAAAGACATTCCTCCTCTAATACTGGTACACAATAAGGTTGCTCTCACACTGTGTTTTTTGCTTCAGTTAAACATATGATTTTTTACACAGAAACATTAAAATTACCTGATATGTTTAACTGATATGTAGGCTGTAATAGAAAAAAATGCATGTCAAAATTGCTTGTTTTTTTACAATTTGTTTCCTTGTCTGCTATTTAACTCGATAGCAAATGCACAAATGTCTATTCTTTTCTATCCAGTAAAGAACAGTTAGATTCTCTATCAGTTTTACATATTGCTAACTATCTAGTGGTACCTTAGACAGTTAAAGGGGTTGTCAAGTTTCAGACAAATTTTGAGAGAAAAATGTTTGTGTAAAAAAAGTTATTTATAACCTGTGCACCTGTGTGTTCATCACATGTACAAATTTTTATCCACAGATAGTAGACAAAGAATGACAGTAAACTAGATCTAGAAAACTAACCCCTTCCTGACGCAAGATATACTATTACATTATGGGTGGGAGACTGTTAATGATTCATGACATACTGTCATGTTATCTCATTGAGATGTTACCAGCACAAAAGCAAAGCTGTGCCCACATCATAACGGGTGTCAGCTTTATTAGTTGGGATCATAGATAAGTCCGTCTCTTAACTCCCTAGATGCCATAGTCAGTAATAGTAATGATATCTAAGTGGTTAGATGGGAGAGGGGCCTCCTCTGTCACCCCATAGATGTGAGCTGTTTATTCCAAGAACATATATGACTAATAATTAATAGTGCTTCACTTCATAATTTCCTCTAGAAATGACACTTCCTACTAGTAACTTAATACTTGGCAGGATTGTTATGAACTACAGATACAAAAATTAACGCCTAATTATATATAAGATTTTAACTGTATTTGTAGCTAAAGAAGATAATTAGTGTAATTACAAATAAAATTAATAAATGAAAGTTTGTATGTTTTCAGAATCTGCTAGGCTGATAGTGGTGGGACAGGAAGCAACACTTCTTTAGCATTGGTAAAAATCATGGCTAAACAACTTAAAATTGTATGGCTGTCATACCAGTTTTTATTATTTTTTATTTTTAAGCAGAGGGCCGATTATATCTAGTTATGAAATATGTTTTCTATAAACAGAATATAGTTTACCTTATACTCCAAATAGAGCGAACACCAAGGACTGAATATATATTCACATAATGAAATAAAGACATTAAAGAGTATCTGTCACCAAGTAGAAAAAACTATATGCCATGCATCATTTGATTCTCACTGGGCTCCTGTTTTGATGTTTTCCTTTTTAAAATCTATTCATCCGTTCAAAAGATATGGCCCTGGAAAGTTATAGGTGTGATTCTCCAAGTGGGTAGTAACCCTTTATATTTTTCTGAGAAAATAAAAGGTTCCTGCCCACATGGAGTATCAGAGCTAGTTTACATATAACCTTCCAAGAGACATATCTTTTGAATGGGTGGTTGGATTTTAAAAGAAAAACACTAGATTGTTCATGTGCACAACTAGAAACAAATGATGTCTGTTATTTAGCCTTGGTGACGTTGGTGATCTTTAACCCTTTCCTGACATCTGCAGTAATAGTACAGCAGATGTTGAGTATTTAAATCTGGCAGCCACTCAGGAGGTGAGCGGCCGCCGTAGCTGCTGGGTCTCTGTTGTATTATGCAGCAGAAAACCAGTGGCAGTCCTGGCAGTTTCCGAACTGATTGCAGGCATTAACCCGCCATTTTCCCATGGATCACCAACCCGGTGAGATCCGGGACTGGTGATCCATTACTATGACAGCCGGAAGCCTATGCAAGCTACGGAAGCCTATGAAAGCTCTATGCAGTCTGTAATAGAAGTATCATCATCGGAAATCAAAAGAATCAAACCGCCGTTTTCTCGCTGTTTCACCTCCTATAGAAACTTGGATAAAAGCCATCAAAGCAATAGGCATTCCCCATCAAAAGACACCTTAATTATTCCTGTACACATAAATATAAAAAAAGTTCCGGGTATCAGAATATGGCAGTCCAAGAAACTTTTTTTTTTGCAAAGTTTTGGATTTTTTTAAGGGGTTAAAAGGTAAAAAAAAACTGTATAAGGCTAGGTTCACATCTGCGTTGGAGTCTCTGCCGTAGACTCTGCCTAAAATCGGCAGAGAGAAAAGACCTGCAAAGAGGACTTTTCTCTCTGCCGGTTTCAGTATAAAATCAGTTGAAACCCAGTGGACCCGATTATAGTCTATGGGGTCTGCGGGTAACCGCTTTTTAAGCAGACAGGCTCTCCATCAGTGTGAACCTAGCATAAATTTGGTATCCCCAGAATTGTACTGACCCATAGAATACAGATGGCTTGTCATTTTGGCTGCACACTGAACATCGTGAAATCAAAGCCTGTAAGAAAGGTGCACAGACACAGTTTTTCTCCAATTCCACCCCATTCTGAATTTTTTCCAGCTTCCCAGTACATTGTACAGAATTAAAATAGAACCACTATGAAGTACAATTTGTCCTGCAAACATTAAGTGCTGATATGGCTCTGTGAACCAAAAATAAAAAAAGCTATGGCCTTTGGAATGTGTGGAGTCAAAAATGAAGATTGAAAAATGCCTGTAGCGGTAAGGGGTTAAAAACACATATCAAAGATGGCCCACACCATGGCAGGTTGCACTACTCACCACTGTGAGAGTGCTTGACTGCGTTGTAAGCCGCATCGCTTAGCACTAGTTAAGTGCTTGGCTGAGTTTGGGATATTCCTCCATTGCAGGAGTTTTCTAGACTAGATCTCTACTTTTCATTATACAAACCCTAACATTTATCTCTTGATATTTGTCTGAACCTGGATAACACCTTTAAAGTTTTGCAATTAAAGCACCTTCTGCATTTTGATTTCAAGGAAGCAGTCTCTGCAGTGTTAAGACAGCGTGATAACATGAAAGAGAGAGGAGCATCAAATGTAATGACCATGACTGATATTTGTGGAAGACAATTCATCTCAATAATATGTTTCATCAAATTTGCTGTTTTGAGGAATTGATTGGCTGGTTTTGGAATCTTAGGTCCCTCTTTTTACACACTTGGCAACCATGGCCGACCTTCCACAGACAAAGACTTATTGATCCCTGTACTGGCATGTGACTTGTATATATTTACCCTATCAGTTATTTTGTCTTTGTATAACAACTTTCTTCATCTTCTCTGCAAATTTTATGTGCAAATGTAAACATGTGCTGACTGCAAGACATGGATCTCAAGAGAGAAGAAAATAGAACAGCACTCTGGAGCGATAATGCTTCATAGGGTTTATTGAGACAACATTGCGTTCATAAATTTCTGGTGCAACGTTTTGAGTAACACCCTTCATCAAGCATGTGTTTTTTGTCAGGCTGTAGCTAGCTGTAAGGTGTCATGAAGTGATCTGAAATTGGCCCGTAGAGTGGGGAGTATTCCCAAAAAGTATGCAGTGTGCTAATGAAAGGTATGCAAGGCTGGACCTGACGAAGTTTACGTTTGTTCAGTGAAAGCAAGCCAAAAATTAAAGAGACATCACATTTCCATAACACTTACTGTACCCAAATTGGATTGAAACAGACATCTATATTTTATATTGTTTATGCAGGACTTTTTATTCTCCTGGAATACCTAGTATCAGGTCATTTGTTGGACCAAAATGCCCTAGCAGTGTTCATTGAACAACTCTACACACCTTGTTAAGAGTACTGTGTAACATTCCTAACAGGTACTATCCTGCTTATTTTTTGTGTTTCATGCTTTTAAAGTCAATTTTCTACCTGTATGGTAACATTTTTGTATCTTAAATTTTTGATGTGTGTTTGTACTCAAAACATTAATAAAAAGAGAATATATACAAAAATAAACAGCAATTCTACACAAGGTTAATTTGCTGATTTTAAGATGTTCAGAAGTTAAGAAGTTCTTGGAATATAATACTGATGATCTAGAATGATGTGAAATTATGTTACTTTATCAAGTTTACTCAGTTTAGGCAAATTTGTCATTGTTACTGTGATGTTAGAAGAAAATAGATAATACGCTAATCTTTTACATTAAGACATATTTATGGCTTGCTCTTAGAGTTGGAAGCACACCTTGTTGATTCTTTGTGAAGTAAAGTAATATTTTTTTTGGCATTTAATTCATCTGACTTTGTTTCCTGAAGGTAATAGAATTAGATTTTCCTGAGGCAGAGAATAATTGTGTTAGCAATTTCCTATGTGGTAAGTATTTCAGCAGTAATTCACTTTCAGAAAAGCACTTGCTGTACCAGAGGAGTTCTTAGGGGGCAAAGCGCTCACTATCCCATCATTATGCATTAGTACCCAATTCATCACCAAAGTGCTGATCATAATGAGCTATTTGGAATTCTTCATGATTAGTTATAATATTTCCATACGTTGGGTAGCACAAATGTAATTTACATTGGTCCATAGAAATTAAAACTGCTCCTTCATAACCTTATGAATTTGTCTGAAATTCTAAGAAGGTCATCTAGGATTTCTCAAGTTGCCCTGTAGAATTCTTCCAAGTACTTTTATAAGACAAGCTGTGTATAGGGCACTTTACAGGGGATGTTCTAGTAATGTTTAAGTAGTATACGTCTAAAAGTGTCATTTAGAGCTTCTCGATACAACTGTCTATGGGCATTAATTATGTAATGTCTGTTTTTCTGGATTATTCTATGTAAACAAAGTACATGTATTTGTCCATTAGGGTATTACCTAATGTATTAGGGTTTATGTATCCATATTACAGACTCCAAAACAAATACATACCCTAGCAAAAAGCATACAGTAAGCAAATATGATGGTGAACAAAACGGGGATTTTGTTGCAAGGCATATGTATAGTTTACAGTATATGTGTGTATAAATATATGAGATCTACAATTATTACAGTGCTGTAGGCTGTATTCATCTGGCTGCCAGACAGTAGTACTTGTGTGTATCTGGAACTAAAGTGAAGAAACATTGAAGATCTAGAACAAAGTATAATTTAGTATGTTTTTATATGTTTGCCATTAACTGACCTTCATTCACAAGTAACTGGACAATGGAAGTATCCTGAAGAGCAGTCTTCAGCATCTCACTGGTCTCCTTAAAGGGGTTTTCCCATCTGGGGAACTATTCCCCTATCCATAGGGTAGGGCATAATGTGCCAATGCCCTACCACCATTCTGAAGGGAGCTGTAGGCATGTGGTGAGAGTCTGAACAGTCAGACCTCCACCGATATGCAAGATAACTTCCCCAGATGGGAAAACCCCTGTAATATTATAAAGAGTGGTAGTACATAGAATTTATGAACAGACATATTGGAACACCAGAACATTACAGTGACCAAAGCTTTTATGACAACCCATTCAAAATCCATAGGTATAAATATAGATCTTTGCGGCTAAAACAGCTTCCGTTCTTCTGATAAGGCTTTCTACAAGATTTTGGAGTGTGTCTGTAGGAATGTTTGGCTATTCACCTGCAAGGCAGTTGTGAGATTGGACAAGAGGGCTTGGCTTTCAGTCTGTGTTCTAGTTCATCCATGCTGGTGTTGAGGTATGGGCCCTGTGTAGGCCAGTCAGGTTCTTCCATACTAAACTCACCCCCATACCTTTTGGACCTTGCTTTATGTACTGAACCATAATGAAGCTTATATTGTCAAGAAAAACTGTAGGAAATAGGAAACGGTCCAAATAATTCAATTAATAAGTATCTAAAATGTATAAAGGAAGCTGAGAAATTGAGGAAAGGGCCTTCCCAAAACTGTTCGCTCAAAGTTGGAAGCTTACAATAATCAAAAATATCTTGGTATGTTGATCCATTTCCCTTCACTGAAATTGAGTGGCCTAGGCAAACCCTGAAAGACAACAACAATTCAGAAACCAAACCCAAACTTGCCCATCAGACTTCCAGACGGATACGTGTAATTCGTCACTGTGTAGAACACACTTTCACTGTTCCAGAGTCCTTTACAGAGTGAATTAACCACTCCAGTGCTTGACAGTGCTTGGTAATATGAGACTTGCATGCTGCTTTTTGGCTGTGGGAACCCACACGATGAAGTTCCCAGCACACAGTGTTTGGCGCTGATGTTAATGTCAGAGGAGGTTTGGAACTCTGCAGTTATTGAGTGAAGAGAGTGTGACTTTTATGTGCTATTGTCCTCAGCACTCTGTTACCCCACTTTGTAGTTTTATGTAGTCTGCCACTTCATAGCCAAGAAATCAGGCGATACCTTTTAGAGGCTAACTGAGTATATTTATAAGTAAGCTTTCAGGAGTGCTCGCTCCCTTCATCAGACATGGTGTGATGCAAGAACTGAAAATTAACAGATTTTTATACACATGGTTTTCAAAGCATTTTAGAGTCCTTAAAAAAAATTGCAATCTAAGTAGAGAAGTTATTTACAACAGGTCAAAAAAACAGTCTGGAAACCTGTGGTGCGTGACGGAGGGATCAGTAATTCTTGCTGTTATCTGTTTGCTATCAGGAGGCGATTTGTGTCCCTCACAGGTCATACATAGTGTGATTTGAAGCTGGCATGAATATTGAGTTCAGTTCATGGTTCAAACATAGTGTGACATGAAGCTGGCATGAATATTAAGTCCAAATTGCAGAGTTTGAAATTTTTGCATAAATTTGTACTCCATTTCTTTCCTTTTCTCCTGTGTCTTAAAATGTCCCATTAAAACCACAACCCGCAAATCTTCAATAGAGTGGTTTTCTCCGGAGAAATGTGCGGCCACTGGGAGATCTGTTCTGCTGTTATTAATGGTGGATCTGTGTGAGTTCATTCGTTGACTGAGTCTCTGCCCTGTTTCCCCCACATAGAGGCCTGTGGTGGGACATTGCACACACATTATGAGGTACACCACATTGGAAGACCTGCAGGAAAATGTCCCCCTAATTCTGTGCACCTGTTGTGACTGTGGGATAGGTACACTGTCAGCGGTGTGGATGTGCTTGCAGGTCATGCACCTTTTATGTAGGCAAGGTGAGGTGCCATTTTCAGTTGGGGCCTTCAGGGCACTCCGGACGATAATGCGCCTCAGGTTTGGTGGTTGTCGAAAGGAGAGGAGAGGGGGGACTGGAAATATGTCCTTGAGTCTGTTGTCCCTATGTAGCACAGGTTGGAGCTCCTTGGCAATCCTTCGTAGGATCTCCAGCTGTGGGTTGTAGGTGACAACTAGGGGCATTCGGGCATCTTTCTGGGTCTCTCTAATGTGTGTGCAATGTCCCACCACAGGCCTCTATGTGGGGGAAACAGGGCAGAGACTCAGTCAACGAATGAACTCACACAGATCCACCATTAATAACAGCAGAACAGATCTCCCAGTGGCCGCACATTTCTCTGGAGAAAACCACTCTATTGAAGATTTGCGGGTTGTGGTTTTAATGGGACATTTTAAGACACAGGAGAAAAGGAAAGAAATGGAGTACAAATTTATGCAAAAATTTCAAACTCTGCAATTTGGACTTAATATTCATGCCAGCTTCAAATCACACTATGTATGACCTGTGAGGGACACAAATCGCCTCCTGATATCAAACAGATAACAGCAAGAATTACTGATCCCTCTGTCACGCACCACAGGTTTCCAGACTGTTTTTTTGACCTGTTGTAAATAACTTCTCTACTTAGATTGCAATTTTTTTTAAGGACTCTAAAATGCTTTGAAAACCATGTGTATAAAAATCTGTTAATTTTCAGTTCTTGTATCACACCATGTCTGATAAAGGGAGCGAGTACTCCTGAAAGCTTACTTATAAATATACTCAGTTAGCCTCTAAAAGGTATCGCCTGATTTCTTCACTCTTCCACTACTTTCAATGGCTAACACGGTACAACATTATACTACTTCATAGCCAAGTTTTTGTGGATTCTAAACTGTTCCACTTTACAACAATATCACTCACAGTTGTTGATGGAATAGTTAAGATAGTTCATAAACTAACTTTTGCAATGGCGGCATCCTATTATAGTAAAACACTCAAGTTCAGTGAGCTTTTTAGAACGTCCCATTCTTTCACAAATGTTTATAGAGGATAGTTTAATCAGGTTTCAGATTCCTACCGATTAGCTTGTTGAAAAAGGCTGCAGCGTTCTTTACTGAATACCAGGCATAGCATCATATATTGCACAGGGACTGTGCTTGTTGTAGCAGGTTAACCCCTATTTACTGAAATGGGACTGAGGTGCTGCTGTACCATATGACCAATGAATCTGAATTATCGGCATAGTAAAGAAGCCACAACACTTGTCATTGTTGCAGCTTAGCTTATCAATATATAAATAATGGAAAAAACACTTTGAGGCTAAGGCCCCATGTTGCGGAAAAGCTGTTTTTTTTTTTGTTGCAGATTTTGCTGCGTTTTTTGGAGCCAAAATCATGAGTAGATTGAGCAAAAGGGAGAGGTATAAGTACTCTCTCTATATACAGTCATATGAAAAAGTTTGGGCACCCCTATTAATCTTAATCATTTTTAGTTCTAAATATTTGGGTGTTTGCAACAGCCATTTCAATTTGATATATCTAATAACTGATGGACACAGTAATATTTCAGGATTGAAATGAGGTTTATTGTACTAACAGAAAATGTGCAATATGCATTAAACCAAAATTTGACCGGGGCAAAAATTTGGGTACCCTTATCATTTTATTGATTTGAATACTCCTAACTACTTTTTACTGACTTACTGAAGCACAAAATTGGTTTTGTAACTTCACTGAGCTTTGAACTTCATAGCCAGGTGTATCCAATCATGAGAAAAGGTATTTAAGGTGGCCAATTGCAAGTTGTTCTCCTATTTGAATCTCCTCTGAAGAGTGGCATCATGGGCTCCTCAAAACAACTCTCAAATGATCTGAAAACAAAGATTGTTCAACATAGTTGTTCAGGGGAAGGATACAAAAAGTTGTCTCAGAGATTTAACCTGTCAGTTTCCACTGTGAGGAACATAGTAAGGAAATGGAAGACCACAGGGACAGTTCTTGTTAAGCCCAGAACTGGCAGGCCAAGAAAAATATCAGAAAGGCAGAGAAGAAGAATGGTGAGAACAGTTAAGGACAATCCACAGACCACCTCCAAAGAGCTGCAGCATCATCTTGCTGCAGATGGTGTCACTGTGCATCGGTCAACAATACAGCACACTTTGCACAAGGAGAAGCTGTATGGGAGAGTGATGCGAAAGAAGCCGTTTCTGAAAGCACGCCACAAACAGAGTCGCCTGAGGTATGCAAAAGCACATTTGGACAAGCCAGCTTCATTTTGGAAGAAGGTCCTGTGGACTGATGAAACAAAGATTGAGTTGTTTGGTCATACAAAAAGGCGTTATGCATGGCGTCAAAAAAACACAGCATTCCAAGAAAAACACTTGCTACCCACTGTAAAATTTGGTGGAGGTTCCATCATGCTTTGGGGCTGTGTGGCCAATGCCGGCAGCGGGAATCTTGTTAAAGTTGAGGGTCGCATGGATTCAACTCAGTATCAGCAGATTCTTGAGAATAATGTACAAGAATCAGTGAGGAATTTGAAGTTACGCCGGGGATGGATATTTCAGCAAGACAATGATCCAAAACACAGCTCCAAATCTACTCAGGCATTCATGCAGAGGAACAATTACAATGTTCTGGAATGGCCATCCCAGTCCCCAGACCTGAATATCATTGAACATCTGTGGGATAATTTGAAGCGGGCTGTCCATGCTCGGCGACCATCAAACTTAACTGACCTGGAATTGTTTTGTAAAGAGGAATGGTCAAAAATACCTTCATCCAGGATCCAGGAACTGATTAAAAGCTACAGGAAGCGACTAGAGGCTGTTATTTTTGCAAAAGGAGGATCTACTAAATATTAATGTCACTTTTCTGTTGAGGTGCCCATACTTTTGCACCGGTCAAATTTTGGTTTAATGCATATTGCACATTTTCTGTTAGTACAATAAACCTCATTTCAATCCTGAAATATTACTGTGTCCATCAGTTATTAGATATATCAAATTGAAATGGCTGTTGCAAACACCCAAATATTTAGAACTAAAAATGATTAAGATTAATAGGGGTGCCCAAACTTTTTCATATGACTGTATTTCCCATTCCTTTTGTAGCCACTCCTTGGTTTGGTTAAAAAAAAAAAAAAAAAAAAACACAGCAAAATCTGCAACAAAAAAAGCAGCTTATTTGCAACGTGGGGCCTCAGACTTAAGTTGATGGACATTTCATATACAGATATGCTAAGTTTAGGCCTAAGTGTCTCATTCAGGACATGTTCCCTTTTTATCCAAACAATACAACTTTATACATAACAACAATACTAAAACAGCATTACGTATTTTGAAGGGGTAATAAAACAACATAATATAAAAAATACAATTATTATTATTATTTCTTATCCTAAAAAAGACAGTTACTGTAGGTTGCTCCTGTCATTAAAACTGAGCAGTCCTAGTACTTGTGTTTCCATGAGAACTTTGGCTTCTCTCTGTAAACTGAAGGCCTAAATAAAGCGTATATGTATGCAAAATGGCCTTCGCTTAACTACATCCTGTGCTTGATTTGAATAAAGATTTTGAAGGGTATGGTAAGTGCAGCAGTCTTTTGTTTTATTACAATTGTGGATCTTCTATTGTGTTAACACTACTGAGAGCTGCGGAGTGGAGCAGTGAAGTCCGTGGATTGTGAGTAATGCCATGATGTTCTGTTCATAAATGCATCAAGTTGACATTGCCAGTCGTGAGCATTTCTTTTGCCATTGGAGTATAAGTTGGAATCTGGCTAGAGCATGTCTTATGAATAAACTGCTTTAATGAATATTAATATGAGTAATATGGAGGCTCTGGTTAATGATATACACTCTGCTGCTATTATAGCAGGTCGATTGGATGTGGAACAGTTTTTGCACAATGTAATTTGCAGGATGAAATTGCAAGTGATTGAGACGAAGTCCCTTGAGAATAGGATCATGACTTTCTGAAAAAAAAAGGTTAAACTATTCTGGACAGTTAATTCATTACTTTTGTATAAGGACAGTAAACATATGCTGCATGGTTTGCAAATATTCAAAAAAAATATCTCAATTTCAAAAGGATGCTTTATTTTTTGGAAGGTGGAAAGATCTACATATATAGAAGGTGCTGGTATTGGTGTGGTCTTGAAAGAAAAAAGGATATGTACAAATACAGGAAGATCTATTTTAAAGCTAAAAGTGAACTGAAAACAAGGTCTTAGTTATTTATGAAGCGGGAAGGCAAAAAGATTATTCCTGTGAATGCAGACATTAAAGACAGGAAGCTGTATAAGTTCTTACATAATAGACATTTTGAAACTAAGCATGTGTTTGACTGGAACCCAGGAAAAGTAAGCTGTGGAAGTCCTTTTGGGAAACAGCAACAAAAGTTTCAGGATTGTTGGACTGATTCCAGGTCTCACTCATGTTGTATTAAATACAACTGGACTACATATGGACACTCCCACCAGCTATGTGGCTTATACAGGTGAAGCCTCTTTAGGCATAAGACACAAAAGAGCTGTCAAAAGCGTAAAAGAAAAAAAAAGGCGATTTTTTTACACAGTTGTTGCAAAAGTGAATCCTATCCAGACATTGCGGAAAAATACGCACAGCGGACACACTGCGATTTCCAAAACTGTTGAGGTTTTTGAAATTGCAGCATGTCAGTTATACCTACGGAAACCCAGCGGTTTCCCTATAGGTATAATGGAAGCAGAAAAGCGCTGCCGCCGCGGTTTTTCCCACATCAGCTTTTTGTCTGCGGCCCAAAAATGGGGGGTCCTCTCCCCCGTTGTGCATAACACCTTTAATCCCAGGTTTAGAATTATTCAATTCATTTATGTGTTGAAAAAAATGGATGGTCTTCAGAATTGTGATGATTTTCCTGCTTGGTGGTGTTTTTAGCCTGTGGCAGAGGCGTAGCTAGGGGTTCAGCACAGGGGGGACGAGCATGTCCAAGTGGGCCCCCAACTTGGACATGTTCGTATACCGATACTATGAATATACGGTGAGCGTATAGTGGTATATAGCGGCTCTACACAGGGCTCTGCAGACGATTTAGGTGAATACAGTGCAGTAACATTTAGTGACTTACCGGTGACGTCTCTGACTAATCGTTCACATTCCCCGTTTATTTTATCTGGACGGCCATGACCACTTCTTCCAGTCTCTGTAAAGTTTGCTACACAGAATATCTTTGGCTCCTTACTTTTCCAGACACCTGTCCCACATTGTCCTCACCTACACAAAGCCCCCATCCTGCTGTTACCCTCAATTATAAAATATATAATATACCCCCCCATAATGAATAATACCCCCAAGTGCAACTTTTAATTAATAACTTCCCTGTGCACCCCTTTAAATAGTTCCCCTTATTAATAATGCCCCAGGTGTTCCCTAATTAAAAAGGAAAAAAAAAAAGGGGAAAAAATTATTGGGGTTCCAATACCCGGCACCCCGAGGATCAGCTGTTTGAATGAACCGTGGTACCTGTGTAAGTGCCGTCCGTGACACCTTCTCTGTTTACATAGTGTCATTCTTTTCATAGCGGCCATGTAATGTAACTACATCCTTGTCCTATACACATCTATGTGACAAGACTGGAATGACATCACACGGTCACTATAAACAGACAACGTATGATATAAGCAGGGGCAATAGCCCCTTCTTACAGCTGATCAGTGGGGAATCACTTATCTCTTATTGATGTTTTATTCTAAGGATAGGTCATCAATAAAAATGAGCTGGAAAACGCCTTAAGGCTAAGGCCCCACGTGGTGTCCCGCAGCAAAAAAGCGCTGTGGGAAAAACCGCGGCGGCGACGCATCACGGTTCTTCCTGCAGCACTTTGCACAGAATGTTTGCAGAGGTTTCCTGTGTGGACTTTCTGCTTCAATTATATCTATAGGGAAACCGCTGGCATTTCCATAGGTATAATTGACATGCTGAGATTTCCAAAACTGTGACTGTTTTGGAAATCGCAGCGTATCCGCTGCGTGTATTTTACTGCAAAGTGGGGATGGGATGGGGCCCCATGTGGCAAAATCCCACAGAAAAAAAAACATGGCATTCTAGCAAATCCCATCCACACATTGTGGAAAAATACGTGCAGCAGACGCACTGTGATTTCCAAAACCGTTGCAGTTTTGGAAATTGCAGCATGTCAGTTATACCTCTGAAAACACTGGCAGTTTCCATATAGGTGTATTGAAAACAGAAAGTCCACAGGGGAAACCCCTGCAGACCTTCTGTGAAAAGCGCTGCGGGAAAAACCACAATGTTACCAACATGGTTTTTCCTGCAGCACTTTTTTTGCTGCAGCCCGCTACGTGAGGCCATAGTCTCAGATTTGATCACACACCAGCTCCTCCCACCCTAGCATGTCCTTCAGCTCCCCCCACCACAATGACTTCTCCCCATGCGGCCACTTCCCAACAGACCAGTAAATCCAGGAATCCGTCTTTATCTGGCCACAGTCTGACCTTCACACGGGCCCAGGTGAGGAAGGAGATGAAAAAGATCAATGCGAGAAAAGCCGCAGGGCCAGATGACATCAGTGCAAGGCTAATTAAGACTTGTGGGGACCAGCTGTGTGGTATAATTACATATCTGTATAATATGAGCCTGAGGCAGGAAATAGTCCCTGAATTATGGAAATCTTCTTGTGTGGTACCAGTTCCAAAGAAACCCCACCCTATGGACCTCAATGACTACAGACCTGTAGCACTGACATCCCACCTGATGAAGATCTTGGAGAGATTGGTTCTCACACATCTCCGCCTCTAGTGAGCCCCGCTATGGACCCCCTCCAGTTTGCTTATCGGCCGGGCATTGGGGTAGATGATGCCATCATCCATCTTCTGCACAGGGCTCTGTCTCACCTGGAGAAACCAGGGAACACAGTGAGAATAATGTTCTTTGACTTCTCCAGTGCTTTTAACACCATACAGCCCAGGTTACTGAGAGACAAGCTGGGCCTTGCTGGAGTGGACCACCACCTCTCCAACTGGATCCTAGACTACCTCACAAATCGACCTCAATACGTGAGAGCCCAAGACTGTGTGTCAGGTACCGTGATCTGTAATACGGGGGCACCTCAGGGTACGGTTCTCGCCCCTTTCCTCTTCACACTGTACACTGCAGATTTTAGGTGCAACTCATCCAGCTGCTACCTACAGAAGTATTCTGATGACTCTGCAATAGTGGGTGTCATCACAGATGATGATGACAGGGAGTACAGAGAACTGAACCAGGATTTTGTGGACTGGTGCCACCGGAACCACCTGAAGATTAACGCGGGGAAGACGAAGGAGATGGTGGTGGACTTCCGTAAAGGCAGAAGCCCTCCTAAACCAGTGGACATCCTGGGGACGGGCATCGAGATTGTGAACACCTATAAGTACCTGGGTGTGCTCCTTAATAATAAGCTGGACTGGGCAGATCATATGGAGGCCCTGTACAGGAAGGGCCACAGCAGGCTCTACCTGCTTAGGAAGCTGAGAGCCTTTGGAATCCGGGGGGCACTTCTTAGAACTTTCTTCAACTCGGTAGTGGCATCAGCCATCTTCTTTGGAGTGGCCTGCTGGGGGAGCAGTATATCAACCAGGGATAGGAATAGACTCGACAAGCTGATTAGAAGGGCCAGCTCTGTCCTGGGGAGCCCACTGGACCCAGTGCAGGTGGTGGGTGACAAAAGGATACTGTCCATGGTGAGCTCCATGCAGAAGAAGAAGTCCCATCCCATGCATGAGACTGTGATCGCGCTGAGCAGTACTGTCAGTGACCGACTGCTCCACCCTAGGTGTGAGAAGGAGCGCTATCGGAAGTCTTTCCTCCCCACCGCGGTTAGGCTGTACAACTAACACCGACCTAAGCGGAGATCATTACACACAGAGAACTGAAATATCTTTCTGCCTGTTAAATCCCCCCCCCCCCCCGCTACTTCCTATCTGTCTGTCTGCTATCAAAGTAATGCCTCTTACCTTGGAACATTCCTGTACATGTTGTATTTGTATTTGTATCTGCTTATCTTGGCTGCTGTAACACACTGAATTTCCCCATTGTGGGACTATTAAAGGACTATTATTATTATTATTAATAAAGCCCAAGTGCCACTTTCATAAATTAATTGATGCTCATATTATGCCCCTGATTCCCTTTGACATAAATACTGCACCTCAAATGACCTCTTTTATCAATGACCACCCCCTTATGTTCATAATGCCTCCTAATATAAATGATGCCCCCTAATGGCTCTTTATATAAATAACCTCCTCCTTGTATTCATAATGCCCCCTAATAACCCTTATATAAATGACCCCCCCATCGTCATAATGCCCCCTAATGAATCCTCCCTTTATAGTTATAATTCCCCCTCCTATCCACCCCTTATACTATTAATATACCCACAACTGCAATGCTGATGAATGGAGCCACTGCCGCTTCCTCCCTGTCCACGCACAGAACGTCTGTGTCTGAACGCAGGCAGCGTGATGTTGTGACGTCATCTTGCCGCCTGTGTGAGAAGCAGACATCCGTCTGTGGTCTCGGGAACTTGTAAACCGCAAGCCTCATGCAGCTTACGGTTTACAATACTGTGAAGTTGCAGGATACGTTTTAACTAGATCGGTGTCTGCAGACACCGATCTAATTAGAAATAAAGGATGTATTAATGGTGGCCCTGGGTTGGGCCCCAAAAAGTCAGTGGGCACGGGGCAACCGCCCCCTCTGCCCCCCCCCCCGCTAGCTACGCCTCTGGCCTGTGGTGTTGCTTTTGGCAAATGCTGCATTTGGGAGAAATACAGGCGTGTCCTTCCTTACCTTTTCAATTGTTTTGAGATATTATAAGATAAATTTCACCCTTTGAAAAAATTGTTTTGTTCTGTCAACCATTGTAATGCAAGAGATTTTTTCAAAGAGGGTCATTTCTTGCCATATCTTGAAACAGGAAATAAGTAAGGACAATGTCATCTATAACTGCACGCTGCTCTCCCCACAACTACAATTTATGACAACAAATATATGAATATGTTACTGCTCATTGTTTATTTCTTTTTATCCCTATTAAAGAACCTCCATAGTGTCCACTAAGACTGCCAGTGCCCTTATTGTGCCAACTTTTTATCCACATTATGTGATGTGTTGAAGTCTTACAACTACCAAGCAATTGTTCTGATATTCTTTGCAGTGGCACACAATCCTGTCAAGCTATATTGCAATTGTAGAGCTTTTATCATCAACAAAAAAAAAGTTCATCTTGTCCTTGTGTAGTTGTGTGCAATACCAATGGAAAATACAGTGTTCAGCCTGTATCCTTCTCATCCTAATTCATTTATAGAAAAATCCTTTTTTTTTTCTTTGTTAACAGTATTTGGAATAAATGTAATTAGGGATACTAATTTCTTTGTTTGTGAGAGGCACTATACCAACTTGCTTATTCACGCAAATTTCATTTACCAGTTCTTGCATAGCTGGCAATTTTAGCAAGAGCTATTTGACTAGTAGCAGACTGAATGTCTTATAGAATATGTGGAAAATGCAAATGCGAATGGCTGTGAGAATGCTAAGAGATCTCGACTCCTTGTAAACCTTTATTCTTTGAAAAAAGTCAGGCAGGAATCAGCAACAACTTCACATCTTTTGAGACTTTGTCAGCACTAATTCTAGGAGTATTGGCATACATAAAACTTGTAATCTGCTTGTTTACTCAACTCTTTCTTTCTTTGCCAAAATATAGTCATGTTTTCTGAAGTCAGTATAAAAGTAAAGTAGTATAAAGTAGTTATACCATTAAAATGAACTTTCCTTAAGATAGGTCATCAATTGAAGATTGGCAGGGGTCACACCCAGACCCCTGCTGTTTGAAAGGACTGCAGTGTTCATAAGAACACTGCAGCCCCTTCACACAAAACCAAGCACAGCCCATACATTTTATAGTGGTGTTTGGTATTGCATCTCAGCCCCATTCACTTGAATGGGACTGAGCTGTAAACAGACTGATGAACATAACATCGCATGGCCTGTGAAGCAGAAGCAGTACTCATGGAGTGCCGCTGCTGCTCCAAACAACTGATCTGTTATCACGTCAAAAAATAGACCTGAAAGTAAGTATATTCGTAGCTGAGTAAGGCCCCTTTCGCATCATGTTTTTTTACATAAGCTTAACTGATCAGTTTAATGGATCCGTTATTTTAATCAAAAAACTGACGCAAACTGATGTCAATTCATGCATCAAAAAATGGATTCGTTAATGGATGTGCATCTGTTTGCATCAGTTTTTTGCTAAAAAAAAACGGATCAGTTTTTTAAGTTTACCTCTGCCTTCCCCCCCCACCTGTGCTTCAGGCTAGGTTCACATCTGTGCTCGGGTTTCCATTCGGTGGGTCCGCTTAGGAAACCTGCGAACCCCATAGACTCAAGGTCGGACTGACCCACTGGGAAACCGGTGAATCCCGCGGTGGGCCCCGCGCCCCAACTATTAGTTCACATTTTGCCAATGCAATTGCATTGGTCAGGGGCCCGATCGTGATGGTCAGGGACCCACTCGGGCCCCTGACCATCCCGATCATGCCCCTGTCCAATGCATTTGCATTGGCAAAATGTGAATTAGTAGTGGTCAGGGGCCGGACCTTACTACCATGAAGATGGCCGGCTGCCGGCAGAGCGCAGCAGTGGGAGACTGTCCCTATCTTGTTATGGGCCCACCTCCTGAAGCCTTCATCGTGATCGGCAGCTGCGGGAGCCAATCATATTGCAGCACATTGTTGCAAGTGTCACTGACGTCATGACACTGTGCGCGGCGGTGGGATTCAGCAGAGGAGCCCAGACCTACAGTGTGGAAGGTAAGTACTATTTACACACACACACAAAACAACTTTTTCCCCTATTTTGCCCCCAAATCTTTCAGCTTCACTGACCCCTCTGAGAACTACAATCCCAGCAGCTCCAGATGATCTGGATCTGTTGAGAGTTGTAGACCTCCACCCCCCAAAACAAATATCCCACTGTATTGTTATGCTGGTGCCTGCTCTAGGGCACGAGCAAAAGAATACCTAAGTTGCAGAAACCGCTGAGGATGTCTCTGTCCGTCACTTTCAGTTTGAAAATGGCGGACACCGGCGGACCTCATAATAGTCAGTGGGGTCTGCTGGTGTCCGTGTGTAACCACCATTTTAACAGTCCACCTCTCAGTCATTCGGATCCTGTGGCGGACCTGTATGACAGAGAGCTTGCCGCAGATGTGAACCTAGCATAGGGCTATGGCTACAGTACAACTTCCATCATGCAACCAAAGATCGCCGTATCGCCTTGGGACTCTTTCACACATTAGTGAATGTAGTCGCATTGGGACCTTCAGGTTGCAATGCGCCGCCATTCACTAACATGAGTGAAGGAATTACAAGGCGGCACGGCGATCCACATGACAGGAGTCACAGCTTATTCATCAAAAACAATGTTTTCCACCTGCCGGAGTTTTGCGCCTAATTTATAATGAGGTGCACACATAAATTAGTCGCTTCTTCCGGAGTCCGTGCACCTAAACAGAACTCCACACCAGCTTCTTGCTGATGTAGATCTCTGGCATCATTAACACTAGAAAACTGAAGTAAATGATGATAAAAATGACAGGGCCAGAAAAGTGGTGTGCAAAACTCAAAAAGTCACAATTTTTTTTGCAAAAATTTTCACTTGCACAAAATAATTGTTACTTTTTAATGGCTTGTACACCACTTTTTTTTAGCACACAAGCTGTGATAAATCAGCCCCATTTATTTATTTATTATGCTTACTTATATAGTGGCAGCATATTCCGCAATGCTTTAAAGACATTGACAGTCATATGTAGATTGTGAGCCCTATATGGGACAGTGACTGTCAATGTCTATAAAGCGCTGCGGAATATGATGGTGCTATATAAGTAAGAAAAATAAATAAATAGTATTTACACTGTACAAATAGGATGACAAAAAAAATGTCAAGCATCCTATTTAACGTCATGCATCCTATTCGTACAGTGTAAATACTATGGGGCTGACTTAACACGGCTTATTTATTTATATGGCAGATATAACCTTTTTAACCAACCCCCAATACAATATAATTTTGTCAATATGTTTTTTTTTTTTGTTTATGCCAGGGGAGGTGAAAAAAAACAAAAAAATACCCTACTCACCTGTCCCCGATGCTCCAGTGTCCTCCCAGTGCAGTCCGATCCTGCTACTCGGCTGTCTTCTGGCTGTGACGTCTCGGCTCCTTTCCGCTGAGGCCGACAATTGGCCTCGGCGGTCACGTGACTACTTAGGTCAATCAGCGGCCTACAGAAGGGACCCGGGGACGTCACAGGTAGTGAGTGTAATAAGGTGAGGATTGCACTCCTATAGTTCACAGTGGAAGTAGGGTCCCAATCCGTAGATCCAGTGCCTTGCGAAAGTATTCGGCCCCCTTGAACTTTCAACCTTTTGCCACATTTCAGGCTTCAAACATAAAGATATAAAATTTTAATTTTTTGGTGAAGAATCAATAACAAGTGGAACACAATTGTGAAGTGGAACGAAATTTATTGGTTATTTTAAACTTTTGTAAAAAATAAAAAACTGAAAAGTGGGGCGTGAAATATTATTCGGCCCCTTTACTTTCAGTGCAAACTCACTCCAGAAGTTCAGTGAGGATCTCTGAATGATCCAATGTTGTCCTAAATGATTGATGATGATAAATATAATCCACCTGTGTGTAATCAAGTCTCCGTATAAATGCACCTACTCTGTGATAGTCTCAGGGTTCTGTTTAAAGCGCAGAGAGCATCATGAAGACCAAGGAACACACCAGGCAGGTCCATGATACTGTTGTAGAGAAGCTTAAAGCCAGATTTGGATACAAAAAGATTTCCCGAACTTTAAACATCCCAAGGAGCACTGTGCAAGCGATCATATTGAAATGGAAGGAGTATCAGACCACTGCAAATCTACCAAGACCCAGCCGTCCCTCTAAACTTTCATCTCAAACAAGGAGAAGACTGATCAGAGATGCAGCCAAGAGGCCCATGATCACTCTGGATGAACTGCAGAGATCTACAGCTGAGGTGGGAGAGTCTGTCCATAGGACAACAATCAGTCGTACACTGCACAAATCTGGCCTTTATGGAAGAGTGGCAAGAAGAAAGCCATTTCTCAAAGATATCCATAAAAAGTCTCGTTTAAAGTTTGCCACAAGCCACCTGGGAGACACACCAAACATGTGGAAGAAGGTGCTCTGGTCAGATGAAACCAAAATCGAACTTTTTGGCCAAAATGCAAAACAATATGTTTGGCGTAAAAGCAACACAGCTCATCACCCTGAACACACCATCCCCACTGTCAAACATGGTGGTGGCAGCATCATGGTTTGGGCCTGCTTTTCTTCAGCAGGGACAGGGAAGATGGTTAAAATTGATGGGAAGATGGATGGAGCCAAATACAGGACCATTCTGGAAGAAAACCTGTTGGAGTTTGCAAAAGACCTGAGACTGGGACGGAGATTTATTTTCCAACAAGACAATGATCCCAAACATAAAGCAAAATCTACTATGGAATGGTTCACAAATAAACGTATCCAGGTGTTAGAATGGCCAAGTCAAAGTCCAGACCTGAATCCAACTTGCACTGTAATTGCAGCAAAAGGTGGCGCTACAAAGTATTAACTTAAGGGGGCTGAATAATTTGGCACGCCCCACTTTTCAGATTTTTATTTTTTACAAAAGTTTAAAATATCCAATAAATTTCGTTCCACTTTACGATTGTGTCCCACTTGTTGTTGATTCTTCACCAAAAAATGAAAATTTTATATCCTTATGTTTGAAGCCTGAAATGTGGCATAAGGTTGAAAAGTTCAAGGGGGCCGAATACTTTCGCAAGGCACTGTATATAAACAAAAGGATTTCCACTTCAATGAGTATCTTTCAAAGTGTTGAATTTTTATTTTCACATGTAGCAAAATTCATATAAATAGTAGTGAATCGTTTTTACACATGTTGTGAAATTCATGTAGAGTGGTGAGTGACTTTTCGGCCTTGTGGCCTTCATCAGACTCTACAAGATATATGACACATAATGAATATCATGGTATATATCAGACAATATAATCAGATCAAGTCAATATAACCAAACTGACAAAAATCAACATACACAAGACCTATACATTGTCTCAAAATAGAGTTAATACAACTGTTGCATAGCAGACGCCATCTTGTTTGACATTTGAGGTAGTATATATACCGATGTTAAAATTGTAAATCGTCTGTGTTACTATAGTGATATCTAGGCGAGGAAAACAATGTCTATAATGTAGTATGATGGAAAAACATCTGTGATCAAAAGGCCAACGTATAAGGTAGGTAATATAGGTAATATGTCGTATAATAATCAAACTCTAGTACCTACCAGGTAAGTAGAATAGGTTCACAACAGAGGATATTCTATACAGTAGGAGTATAGAAAAGTAATGCGCAGGCTGAAAAAGTAAATTGAGACATACTATGTAAGATATATAATATATAATATGTGGGGCATGTAGTAAAATAGGGGAACAGAAGAAAATAGAGGCAAAGGTACCTACCACTAATATGTGGTTAGTTCAATGGAAATCACTGAGGTAGTTGTAATCCTATCCAAGTGAGCTGTGGGGTAGTATAAGGTACAATATAAGAAGAGGGATACACCAAGAGTTAAAGTTTATAAGCAAAAGAGGGTGGACTACATACCAGCATATAGTGGCTCTATCAAAGGGTTTACTGTGAGTATGGAAGCACCCGATAACTTCGGGTTCACTGTGGGTTAAATATAAGTATGCAGTTATGGTGATGCTCAAAATAAAGGAGTTAGAAGTCGTTATCATAATAAATGCATGTGTCTTACCGTTGGTGAAGATTGGTCCTGTATAAATCGTTGCGTATAGAGAATAGGCACTGGTCTGCTGTGCCAGCGCCATCTTTTTAAATCTGATGTGGATAATGTGGGCGTTTCAAAAGGTGTGCTTGTGCAATGGAGAATCAGACTGTCGAATTACCGCGAGAATAGCAGTTCCCGCACATGCGTGGAGATCTGTACTATGTGTAAAGGGGAGTTACTGTCAAGCGGCATCATTGTATAAGAGTAAACATTAAAATGGATGTGTTAGAAAGCACCTGATTGGTACCACGGTTACCTATCAAAGCAAGGGGATGTGTTTGTTATGAGGGATGGCTAAGCTGTTACTCCAAAACGCGTGGGAACTGCTATTCTCGCGGTAATTCGACAGTCTGAATCTCCATTGCACAAGCACACCTTTTGAAACGCCCACATTATCCACACCAGATTTTAAAAAATGGCGCTGGCACAGCAGACCAGTGCCTATTATCTATACGCAAACAACGATTTATACAGCGCCAATCTTCACCAACGGTAAGACACATGCATTTATTATGATAACTGCTTCTAACTCCTTTATTTTGCGCATCACCATAACTGTATACTTATATTTAACCCACAGTGAACCCGAAGTTATCGGGTGCTTCCATACTCACAGTAAACTCTTTGATAGAGCCACTATATGCTGGTATGTAGTCCACCCTCTTTTGCTTATAAACTTTAACTCTTGGTGTATCCCTCTTCTTATATTGTACCTTATACTACCCCACAGCTCACTTGGATAGGATTACAACTACCTCAGTGATTTCCATTGAACTAACCACATATTAGTGGTAGGTACCTTTGCCTCTATTTTCTTCTGTTCCCCTATTTTACTACATGTCCCACATATTATATATTATATATCTTACATAGTATGTCTCAATTTACTTTTTCAGCCTGCGCATTACTTTTCTACACTCCTACTGTATAGAATATCCTCTGTTGTGAACCTATTCTACTTACCTGGTAGGTACTAGAGTTTGATTATTATACGACATATTACCTATATAACCTACCTTATACGTTGGCCTTTTGATCACAGATGTTTTTCCAACATACTATATTATAGACATTGTTTTCCTCAACTAGTCATCCCTAGATATCACTATAGTAACACAGACGATTTACAATTTTAACATCGGTATATACTACCTCGAATGTCAAACAAGATGGCGTCTGCTATGCAACAGTTGTATTAATTCTATTTTGAAACGATGTATAGGTCTTGTGTATGTTGATTTTTGTCAGTTTGGTTATATTGACTTGATCTGATTATATTTTCTGATATATACCATGATATTCATTATGTGTCATATATCTTGTAGAGTCTGATGAAGGCCACAAGGCCGAAACGTCACTCACCACTCTACATGAATTTCGCTACATGTGTAAAAACGATTCACTACTTTGCATGAATTTTGCTACATGTGAAAATAAAAATTCAACACTTTGAAAGATACTCATTGAAGTGGAAATCCTTTTGTTTATATGTCACAGGTAGTGACTTCCTGTGTGCTTCACCGTGGCTGCGGATTGGCCTTAGCAGTCATGTGTGGTGGGGACTTGAGCCGAAGGAAAACAACAGAGCTGCAGGACCAGGAGGACACACGAGCATGTGATTGTGTTTTGTTTTGTTTTTTTCATTTTTTTTCACCTCTCCCAGTCTAATTAAAAAATACATTTTAGCCTGGACAACCCCTTTAAAGGGATTATCCACATTCTAATATTAACCCCTTAAGGACCCAGCCCAAAAGTGTGTTAAGGACCAGGCCTCGTTTTTCAAAACTGACATGTGTCACTTTATATGGCAATCACTTTGAGACGTCTTAACTTACACAAGTGATTTTGAGATTGTTTGTTCGTGACACATTGTACTTCATGTTAGTGGTAAACACTAATGAATATTTTTGTATTTATTTATAGAAAAATAGGAAATTTGATGGAAATTTTGAAAAAAATCGCAATTTTCAAAATGTGAAATGCTCTGCTTTTCAGATAGATAGTCATACCACCCAAATACATTAATACATATTATCTACCATATCTCTGCTATATATCGGCATCATCTTTTAATCGTCCTGTAATTTATTTTGGATGTTAGAAGGCTTACAAGTGTAACAGCGATTTTGCAGATTTACAAGAAAATTTCCCAAACTAATTTTTTAGGGACCACTTCAGTTCTGAAGAGGATTATAAAGGCCTATATATTAGAAACCCCCATAAATCACCCCATTTTCAAAACTGCACCCCTCAAATAATTCAAAATAACATTTGGGAAGTTTGTTAACCCTTTAAGAATTTCACTGGAATTAAAACAATATGGAGGTGAAATTTAGACATTTAATTTTTTCCCACTAATTCCTTAATTTAGCCCTAAAATTAACACATTCACAAAGGGTTAAAGGAAAAAATGCATCTCACAGTTTGTTATGCAATTTCTCCCGAGCACGGAAATACCCCACAAGTGGGTGTAAACTGATGTTTGGGCGAATGGCAGCGCACGGAAGGGAAGGAGCGACACTGAGCGTCTGAAAAGCAGATTTTTCTGGAATAGTTTTCAGGTGCCATGTCTCATTTGCAAAGCCCCTAGAGTACCAATACAAAGGAAAACCCCAAAAAGTGACCCCATTTTGCAAACTACACCCCTCACAGAATTCATATAGGGGTATAGTGAGCATTTTGACCTTACATTCGTTTCACAGATTTTGCTAACACTGGGATGTATAAATGAAACATTACTAAAATGTCACTTTATCCCCAAAGTTTTCATTTTCACAATGGGTTAAAGGAGAAAAAGCACCCCACAGTTTGCTAAACACAGCAATACCCCATATGTGGTCGTAATCTGCTGTATGGGTACATGGCAGGGCTCAGAATGGAAAGAGCGCTATTTAGCTTTTGGAGAGCAGATTTTGCTGGAATAGTTTTCAGGTACCATGTCGCATTTGCAGAGCCCCCAAAGTACCAATACAGTGGAAACCCCCTAAAAGTGACCCCATTTTGGAAACTACACCCCTCACAGAACATATCAAGGGACATAATGAGCATTTTGACCCTACAGCTGTTTCACAGATTTTATTAACATTGGGACATTAAAATGAAAAATTACTTTTTTTTCCAATAAACCGTCAATTTAGCCCCAAATTTTTCATTTTCACAAGAGGACAAAGGAGAAAAAGCACCCCAAAGTTCGTTACACAATTTCTCCTGAACACAGAAATGCCCCATATGTGGTTGTAATCTGCTGCATGGGTACATGGCAGGGCTCAAAATGGAAAGAGCGCTATTTAGCTTTTGGAGGGCAGATTTTGCTGGAATAGTTTTCGGATGCCATGTCGCATTTGCAGAACCCCTAAAGTACCAATATAATACAAACCCCCAAAAAGTGACCCCATTTTGGAAACTACACCCCTTATAGAATTTATCTAGGGGTATGGTGAACATTTTGACCTCACAGCTGTTTCACAGATTTTATTAACATTGGGACATTAAAATGAAAAATTACTTTTTTTCCAATAAACCGTCAATTTAGCCCCAAATTTTTCATTTTCACAAGAGGACAAAGGAGAAAAAGCACCCCAAAGTTCGTTACACAATTTCTCCTGAACACAGAAATGCCCCATATGTGGTTGTAATCTGCTGCATGGGTACATGGCAGGGCTCAAAATGGAAAGAGCGCTATTTAGCTTTTGGAGGGCAGATTTTGCTGGAATAGTTTTTGGATGCCATGTCGCATTTGCAGAACCCCTAAAGTACCAATATAATGGAAACTTCTCAAAAGTGACCCCATTTTAGAAACTACACCCCTCAAGGAATGTATCAAGGGGTATTGTCATTTAGAGCCTAAAAATGCTTCCCAAAAATTAATGTACAAAGTGAAAATTAAAGTTTTTAAAGAAATATCCAATTTCAGTGCCTAATACGTTGCGGCCACTTTGTGGCATCAGAGACATGCACTCCTAAAACTATTAAGTGGGATATCCCGGGGACAAAAAAAATTATATATGTGGGTATAAACTGCTGCTTGGGCACGCAGCAGGGCTCAGAAGGGAAGGAGCACTGTGGGTTTTTTTAGCTTTTGGAGTACAGATTTAGAGGGACTTTCTGGTCGCCATGATATTTTTGCAAAGCCCTGGAGGTGCCAGTAAATTGGAATTCCCCAAGAAGTGACCCCCATTTTGTAGGGGCAATTTTAGGGTCTCTGCAAATGTGACATGGCGTCCAAAAAAACAACAATCTAAATATGCGCTCCAAAAGCACATAGCGCTCCTTCACATTTGCACCCTGCTGTGTGCCCAAATGACAGTTTATGCCCACATGTATGACACTGGTGTACCCAGGATAACGTACTTAATGCCATATGTGGGTATAAACTGCTGTTTGGGCACAGCCGGGCACAGAAGGGAAGGAGCGCTATTTTGGTTTTTAGAGCACAGTTTGCTTTTTGGACACCATGCCACTTTTGCAGAGACCATGAATTGTCAGTAAAGTGGAATCCGCAGACATGTCACCCCATTTTGGAAACTATACCCTTCAAGGGATTTATCAAGTGGGGTAGCGAGCATTATTAACCCTTAAGTGTTGCATTCTTTTAATTTCCAAAAATGAATGCGCAGCTGATAATGAAAAGTTAAAAATGAAATTTTTCTATAGATACGCCATTTCAGTGCCCGATATGTTGTGCCCAGCTTATGTCTGCACAGACACACACTCCAAAAACTGGTGATCGGGGATCCCGGGCACAACAGCTTTTGGAGCGTTCATCTCTGATACAAGCCGGGCACAACATATTACGCACAGAAATGTCGTATTCCTGGAATAATTGTCATTTTCACCTTTCATCATCAGCTGCCTATTCATTTACGGATAATAAATTATAGCAACACTTGGGGGTTAAAAATGCTCACTGTACCCCTGGATAAATTCCTTCAGGGGTGCAGTTTCCAAAATGGGGTGACATGTCAGGGGATTCCACTGTACTGGCATTTCAGCTCTGCAAAAGTGCAATGGCGTCCAAAAACCAAATAGCGCTCCTTCCCTTCTGTGCCCGGCTGTGCCCAAACAGGAGTTTATACCCACATATCACATTAAGTACCTTATCCTGGGTACACCAGTGTCATACATGTGGGTATAAACTGCGGTTTGGGCACACAGTAGGGCACAGAAGGGAAGGAGCGCTATATGGCTTTTGGAGCGCAGATTCAGATGTTTGGGATCTGGATGCCATGTCATGTTTGCAGAGCCTCTAAAGTACCAGTAAAGTGGAATCCCCTAGGGAATGACCCCATTTTGAAAACTGCACTCCTCAAAGAATTTATCAAGGGGTGTAGTGAGCATTAGTATCCCAGACGTGACTGCACAGCGGATGGGGAAAAGTGAATATGTAATCTGTGCGTAGTACATTGGGTACACTAAATTCCCTACTATTTCCCCAGTAGTTCCTATTATTGGGGGGTCACTCTGGGGGTCACTTCTGGTTTATTATCCCTCGTAAGCTCTACATCTGCTTTGTCCCCTGATATACGCTCGCACAGCTTATACATTCCCTTCCTGCCGCAGCCAGTTATGCTTTAATGATTTGGCGATTTTTGGGGTTTTTGTCTTCACATTGTACGAGTTATATTTTCTTTATTTCTCTGGTGATGTAGCCATATGAGGGCTTGTTGTTTTCAGGGTGAGATGTATTTTTTAATGACATCATTTTTAGGTGCTTACAATTTATTAAATAAATTTTATTAACTCTTTCTTGGTGGATTAAAAAACAACCCCATCAATTCTGGCACTGCGTTTTATCTTTTAAATTTTTCACCATGCAGCGTAGAGCATAAGTAACATGTTATCTTTATTCTGCGGGTCGGTACGATTACGGCGATACCTCATTTATAATGTTTTTTTATGCAATACCAATTTTGCAGAACAAAAACCCATTTGGGGACATAAATTAATTTTTTTTGCATCGCCATCTTCTAAGATGCGTAGCATTTTTATTTTTCAGTTTAGAGAGTTGGTTTAGGGCTTATTTTTTGCGGTACAACCTGTGCTTTTTATTGGTACTGTTTTGGGGTACATATGACTTTTTGATCACTTTTTATGGCATATTTTGTAAGGTGAGATGGCGAAAAATCGTTACTTTTGGCTGGTTTTCTCCGTTTTTTTTTCCCCGACTTTCACCGTGTACATTAAATATGGTTTCAGTTTTATTGTACAGGTTGTTACGGACGCAACGATACCAAATATGTATTGTTTTTATTAATTTTTAGGTTTATTTTTTATATAATTCATTTTATATAGGAAAAGGGAATTTTTGGGGCTTTATTCTTTTATTAATTTTTTTCACATACTTTATTATTTTTTTTTTCACTTTCTTTTACTTTTTCTTGTGTCCCATTAGGACACCTGAGCCAGCAATGCTTTGATTGCTGGCTCAGCACTATAGACTGCAAGACACGAGCATACTCGTGTCTTACAGCCTATACAGGAAGTCAGCGCTATGTAAACACAGCGCTGACTTCCTGATGTATCGGCAGGATCAACCAGGTACTGGGGGCTCCAGGCAGCCTGGGGTCACTTGGCAGACCCCGGGCTGCACATTAGAGATATCGGCACCCCCCCGCGGGGGGTGCCGGGGGGTCGGCAAGACGGCGGAACCCCTTGGATGCCGCGGTCATGTTTGACCGCGGCATCCAAGGGATTAAAACCGCCGATCGGAAGTTATGGCCGACCGGGGGTTATGGAGCAGGGTGTTAGCTGTCAGATACAGCTAACACCCGGTTCCGGCTACCGCCCGCTCAGATAGTGAGCGGGCGGCCGGCCTCGGGCGTAGTATTACGTCCTGGTGCGCGAGTACCTAGCGCCCAGGACGTAATAGTACGTCCAAGGTCGTTAAGGGGTTAATATACCACCTGCAGGGGTCCAACACACAGGACCCCCCGAAGATCAGCTGCATTGGAATAGCATGGCTCTCAGTAATGTTACCATACCAGGAGCCAAGCTGCTCACTAGCCGTATAAAGTGTAGTGGTGGCTTTAGGTACTGCAGCGCTGTCCCATTAAAGTCTATGAGGCAGTATTACAGTACCAGAAGCCGCAGCTGCACTTTGTACAGTGAGTGGGCAGTGTGGCTCCTGGTATGTAATCATTACTGGGAGTCACGCTGTCCTGGTGCAGCTGATCTGCAGGGATTCAGGTTGTCAGACTTCCACAGATCTAAGGGCTCATTCACACAACAGGATTACAAGACCATGTGCTGGCTGTTGTATTAACAGCACACAGTCTGATAGATTTTAATGGATCTATTCACACGACCATTGTTTTAACAGTCTGTGTGAATGATCCAAGAAAGAAATAGAACAGGCTATTTTTGGTGATTTTATGGATCCCTCAATAGACTCGTGTCAATGAGGGATCCTTGAAAACAGATTCTCCTCGAGTGTACACTGTGCTGGGCACTGTCGTGTGAATGTAGCCTAGAATATTAGAAGGTGGATAACCTTTTTAAAGGGGTTATGGCATGAAGAATGCCTCTCGTTGCTATGCCACAGTATTCAGCCACTACTGCGATCTTTTCTTTCTCTTTGAAATCCAAGTCATATGACTGCAGGATCGGACTACAAGTAGGGTTTATATGTAGTCTAACCATGGAGACAGATGCATCCTGTAAAGGTAAGGATCTTTAGTCAAGACTTCATTTAAAAATTGTTAGAGTGCACAGACAGAAGCTAGCACAGGATTAGAAATGACAGATTTCAGTAGGAAGAGCCACTCTTCTTCCTTGTAGAGCCAGATATCCTATGGAGGAATGCATCTGGTTGTTCAGCTTTCAGATTATCATAATGTACAGAGAGGTCTGAAAAACAGGACGTGAGCTTGGAACTGTACCAAAAAAGCCTTTACTGTCATACAGAACTGCAAACCAGCTATTGCAA
Organism: Leptodactylus fallax; assembly: GCA_947044405.1. NCBI lineage: Eukaryota > Metazoa > Chordata > Amphibia > Anura > Leptodactylidae > Leptodactylus > Leptodactylus fallax. Next base: position 154,375 of record CAMRHE010000011.1, on the reverse strand, counting down.
AGTTATTTGAGCTTTCACTATAATTTATTTGCTTCAGTTGTTTGGTATTTCATGGGCCAATTACTATTCAATCAGTCTTACTACAATAATATGGAATAGTGTTTTTACTTTAATGGCTTGTACTTCTTTAGATAACAAAGTACTAATGCCTATTATTGCACAATTAGCAGAGCATTCTGGAATATTATTATATTCATTGTTCTTTATGTTCTTTTGCTGAGTGCTAATAATACCGTAGAAGAAAATTGTACTGCATTATTAGTTACATTTCATACCTAGAATAATTCTTTCTTTTTGTCCATTTAGGTTACTACAGCACAATTAAACCTGCTGCATGCTAGTTTAGCATTCTGTGAAATCTGTGGGGAGGCATGTGAAGTTACTTGTATAATAGCATGCTACTTTTCAATGACGAGGCAGTTTATGTTGCAATGTATATTTTTATCTTCAAATCAAACATGCTACAATCTGATTCGCTCTGATAATATGAGAAACGAGAAAAACAATTATGATATTTGCTTAAAAACTGTACTCTAAGCTTGGTGAAAAATGAAAGTCAAAACAAGTAGCGAACAGCAAAGCTGAATTTATGATTAAAAAGAATTTTGGAATAACGACAGGGTTATGTTTCGAGGTCACAAAATGCGATGTGTTTTTCATCTTTTTTTCTTTTGTGTTTTTCTTTATTTTAATTGTTAATATAGAATATGTAGTCAAACTATGAACAGTATTTTTTTTTCTTTGCTGTTTTTGATATTGGAAATAACGCCTGAAATGATCCATGATGACATCATGATTACATTTTCTGTGATTCTGTATAGTAAAAAAAACACAAAATGCGCATTTAGGCACTATAGAAGGAATTAGCCACATGTTTTTTGAAATTCTAGCTACTGCAGTATACATTAAGGCCGGGGCCCCATGTTGCGAACAAAAAAATAAATAACATTGAGCAATACATACTTGCACCAAAATGGTGCAAAAAATACAATTCATTCAGCAAAACACAAGCCTCCATATGGGTATGTTGATGGAAAAATCTAAATATTTTTCTCCATAAATCTTGCTTTCATTCAGCAAAATTGCTAAAAGATATAAAAAGAATTAAATAAACCTAAAGCCCCATGTTGCTAAAACTCTGTGTTTTACAGTACCTGCAAAGTGGATGGGATTCTGGCTAATCCCAGCCACACATTGCTGAAAAAAATCTGCAGTGGAAATTCTGCGATTTCAAAAACGCGTTTTTAAAAATCGCAGCATGTCAATTATATCTACGGAAACACTGGCTTTTTCTGTATAGGTATAGGCAGAAAGTCTGCAGAGGAAAACTCTGTGGAAAAAAACGCAATGTGTTTCCACCACGATCTTTTCCACCACAATCTTTTCCACAGCATTTTTCGGCTGTGGCCCGCTACATGGGACCTTACCCTAAAGGTGTTTTCCAGGAATTTAGATATTGATGAACTGTCCTTAGGATAGGTTATCAATATCTGAACTCGGGGGTCTGTCAAACAGCATTGAGAGTGCTGTGGTCTCTTCAAACTGCTGTACATTGCCTAGAGGAAAGAAACCTAACTTGAAGTTCCTGGGCCCCAATTCAAAATGTGTAATGGGGCCCCCCAACTTCCATGTGTCATTTAGAATAATGTTATATTTTATGTGACAGATGCACCTTTGGGGCCCCCTTAAGGTCAAGGGCCCTGAGGCTGCACATGATCCCCACTGATCAGATATTGGTGATGTATCCTAAGGAAAGGTCATCTATATGTAACTCCTGAAAATAACTGTTTAAGGTCTGATTGGTGGAGGTCTAACTAACGTAAACCCCACCAATCACTAGTGACAGTGGAGCTAGGATATTAATGGCCAACTTTGTCTTATGTGGACTTTGCCTGCTCAACAACAACAAGCCTATCATATGGTTTCTATCAGAAGCAATGTGGAACTAGCAAATGATAAAGTTGTACATTATTTTCCAAATTAAAAAGATTTAACTCTTTGAACATTCACTAACAAAAACAAGAACTGCTGCATTTGTAACAATAATTAGCAACAAATATGATTAGTTAATTTAAAAAGAAAAAAACTGGTTGTAACAGAAGAAGCATATATTGCATTATTCATTGGGTTTCAGATCTGGCACAATTTCTCAATCCAAGGTAGTAAAAAAAAGAAATAAATATTTGTAAACACAATAATGTTCAGAAAAACAAAAGCAAATGAAAACTCATTCCGTACTTTATTTTTTAAAATGTTTCTCTATTTCGGAACCACTTTCTGGAACCCCCATTTGTAATCAGTAAATGTGTAGTTTCCCTGCCATACCACCACACACAAAATGTAACGTTACACTGTGTGCCCACCTGGGTTAGTGGACTCTTAGTTTAATCTTGTTATTATTATTATTATTATTATTATTATTATTATTATTGTTTATTTATATAGCACCATTAATTCCATGGTGCTTTACAGCTGAGGGTTTACATACGGTACACAAGATATACAAACAGATAATACTAACAGTGACCAACTGGCACAGTGGAATAGAGGGCCCTGCCTGCAAGGCCTTACAATCTAATGTTGGACAAGCCAGATCCAAAGCTGGACCCTACTGTTAACTTAGAATTCTCTAACAGGGTGTACAAAAAAAAAAAAGATTTCTAAGGAAAAGGTCATCAGGTAGCTCTTTAATACACAGATAAATACACTGAATGACCACTGCATTAGAGACACATGTCTCATGACTGGAGTTCCCTTGTATGGAAATTAATCACATCACCCTGAAACGCAACATAATATCAAATGAGCAGGTTTCTGTGAATTAATTTTTGTGGGAATCCACATTAGAATGGTTAAATAGAGAGATCCAAGCAATTTCAAACAAGGTATAGTCATAGGTGCTAGAGTAACTGGAGATAGTATTTCAAAGACTGACAACCTTGTGGGGTTTATTCAATAATAGTTTGATCAAGGAAAATCTTCCAGAGAATGGTATCCTGTAGACTTAACAACTTATCACTGAGAGGAGGTTGTCAAGAATCATTCAGGCAAACAGGTGGTGCAGAAACAATAAAAATGCAGAATAGCCTGTTTTTTTCAATTAAAGGGGTTTTCTCATCTCTCTGTCTCAGCAGCTTTGCCTGCTGTCTCTTCTTCTCACTTTCTGCATTCTTCCACAAGCTGGTGGGTGGGCTTTGACTGAATAGGACACTATGAAGAAACTCACTAGATATAGACATTCCCTTTACCATGAAAGATTATTTATTGTCATTACTAAAAATCTAATATAAATGCAGATCAAGTTATATGCACAGTAAATGTTGTGACAATTGGGGGTAGTTTAGCATCAAAGGTAGCAGCTTCCTGGACTTAACAGAGGTGTTTGTGTCGCTGGGTGCCAAATAAACAGCATATCAGGTAATGGCAATCCAAAAGAAATGGCTTTATTCAGCTAGTAAGTGATAGCAGGAACAAGAATAACAAAACAACCTAGCCCACACACAGGGCAATACCTCATTTCTTGAGCCCTGACTAACTTCTGGTGGCAAGAAGCTTTACTGAGGTTTCTCCTCCACAGTCTGGCTCACACTGAGCTTAACCAAGTCTGTTGTAGAATCCAGTCCTCTTGGGACAGACCACCTGTCTGTCTCTGACTAGTCCACCATCCACCTTCTCCCTGCAGGTCACCAGCAGCACTATCCTGCTGTGTGTGTGTACTCCCTCTAGAGTGAAGCCCCAGGTATGGGTGTGGTCGAGGACCTTTTCAATCCTGTTTTTAGGTCACTCTCCAGTGCCCTCTAGGTTCACACTTTCACAATGTATATTACATTACACAGGTTTGGAGAGAAAAACAAACTTACATGCTGCAGAGGAGAGAAAATAGAGATAACAGACACTGTACAAGCCTTTTTCACAAACTGCAATTAGCTGTACTAGTAGTCCTGCAGGCAGAGTTGTACATAACAGTGAGAGAACTCAGCCCCATGCCCAGAGAGCAGTGACTCATCCTCCTTCCTGTTTTATCAGATATAGGCTGGGTACCAAGGAAACGATGTATAAACAATGAGAGGAATAATCTCACATATCAGGCAAATGTAGCAGCATTGCTAAAGCGATGTATTTAGGAAAAGTCTTGAATTTACATAGGCTAGCAGTATAGATAGGATCCTTGAGATGGGAATACCCCTTTAACATGTCTAAATACACAACTTGTCATTCCTTAGCACAGATACGCTGTAACAGTAGACAACCAGTTTAAGTGCTATTGCTATCTAAGGTAACTAGAAAGGCAAAAGTGGGCAAAAGAGTGGAAAATGTAATCACTGAGCAGTGGAAAAAATTGACTGGTCAGCTGAATCCAGATTTCTGTTGCATCATGCTCCTGGGAGAGTTACAATTTGGCACAAGCAGCGTGAACGAACTCTTCATGTCAAGTGTCAACAATTTACGAACTGTAATTCTGTCCGGTGGATTGACTTTTTGCAACACCCTGGGTCCTCTGACACCTGTGGCTGACGTATACATATGTGCCACAATGAATTGTTGTGATTCTGAAAGTTAAAGGAGATCCAATGGTCGTTTAGTATGTGTATATGCATAATTTTGTAGAGAACTGATAACAAAAAAATGGGACCATTGCATGAATAATCCAGATTTTGAAACCCTTTTACTAAATACTTTACATAAAGTGATGATAGTAAACTATTCTGGACTATCACTATAAGACTGTGGAAAATGTAGAAAAAAATGCTCTTGAGATGTAATATAAATGATCATATTTTGAGCTCATATTTAGCCAGGCAATTACAATTAGCCCAAGGGTCTTTTCATCCAAAAATGGTATTATCTGATTAATAATTAAAGAAGTTGCATAGTAATATGCGCATCATGCAGGAATTCTGTTCTCTTCTGTATTTACAGTAAGGCTTATTAAAATAATTACTGTACCTTCAATCACATAATCTAAGTAGTGGAATTTTGAACTCTATTATGTGTAGTCTATGGATTATATAACAGACATATTGTTTTTTCATTAAAATAAATACAGGAATAAATAAATGAAAACACATATAAAACATAGTAACAATCCGGGATCTAAATTGTCAATATGGTATTTAAAGTTATTGAACCATTTATAGCAAAACAAGATATGTGGTTTTGCATTTTGAATGATTAGATTTGAATGATTGGATTAAAATTAAATTTAGAGAGGCATACCAGTTTGTTTAAATTGGTAAAGGGAAAATCTGCTAAAAGCCAAAGTTTGTCGTCATAATTATTCTTTACAAAGTCCTTCTGAATCTCTAATAAATATTTTCTATTTGTTTAGCACTGTGTAGATTCAGTATATTTGATCATTTTTTTTGGGCAGGATGTTACATTAGGTTCACATTAGTGTTCGGGTTTCTGTTCTTAGGGTCTGCTTGGGGACCCAAAAAACGGAAACCCAGTCCGCTTAAAAAGCGTTCACCCACGGAAACCCCAGACTATAATGGGGTCTGGTGGGTTTCCGCCTGAAAAATGTGGAGAGAAAAGTCCTACTTGCAGGACTTTTCTATCCACATTTTTCAAGCGGAATGGGGAACCGAATATTGAGCGCTAGTGTGAACCTAGCCTTAGACATTCATTGTGGGGGAAAAATGTATCTCGTTAAATTTACTTATTTTACAGTGGGGAAAAAAAGTATTTAGTCAGTCACCAATTCTGCAAGTTCTCCAACTTAAAAACATGAGAGAGGCCTGTAATTGTCATCATAGGTAGACCTCAACTATGAGAGACATAATGAGAAAACATATCTAGAAAATCACATTGTCTGATTTTTTAAGAATTTATTTGCAAATTAAGGTGGAAAATAAGTATTTGGTCACCTACAATCAAGCAAGATTTCTGGTTCTCACAGACCTGTAACTTCTTCTTTAAGAGGCTCCTCTGTCCTCCACTCATTACCTGTAGTAATGGCTCCTGTTTGAAATTGTTATCAATATAAAAGACACCTGTCCACAACCTCAAACAGTCACACTCCAAACTCCACTATGGTGAAGACCAAAGAACTGTGGAAGGACACCAGAAACAAAATTGTAGACCTGCACCAGGCTGGGAAGACTGAATCTGCAATAGGCAAGCAGCTTGGTGTGAAGAAATCAACTGTGGGAGCAATAATTAGAAAATGGAAGACATACAAGACCACTGATAATCTCCCTCGATTAGGGGCTCCATGCAAGATCTCACCCTGTGGGGTCAAAATGATCACAAGAACGGTGAGCAAAAATCCCAGAACCACACGGGGGGACATAGTGAATGAACTGCAGAAAGCTGGGACTAACGTAACAAAGGCTACCATCAGTAACACACTACACCGCCAGGGACTCAGATCCTGCAGTTCCAGACGTTCCCCTGCTTAAGCCAGTACATGTCTGGGTCCGTCTGATGTTTGCTAGAGAGCATTTGGATGTTCCAGAAGAGTATTGGGAGAATGTCATATGGTCAGATGAAACCAAAGTAGAACTGTTTGGTAGAAACACAACTCATCGTGTTTGGAGGAGAGTGAATGCTGAGTTGCATCCAAAGAACACCATACTTACTGTGAAGCATGGGGGTGGCAACATCATGCTTTGGGGCGGTTTCTCTGCAAAGGGACCAGGACGACTGATCCGTGTACATGAAAGAATGAATGGGGCCATATATCGTGAGATTTTGAGTGCAAACCTCCTTCCATCAGCAAGGGCATTGAAGATGAAACGTGGCTGGGTCTTTCAGCATGACAATGATCCCAAGCACACCGCCAGGGCAACGAAGGAGTGGCTTTGTAAGAAGCATTCCAAGGTCCTGGAGAGGCCTAGCCAGTCTCCAGATCTCAACCCCATAGAAAACCTTTGCATGGAGTTGAAAGTCCGTGTTGCCCAGCGGCAGCCCCAAAACATCACTGCTCTAGAGGAGATCTGCATGGAGGAATGGGCCAACATACCAGCAATAGTGTGTGCCAACCTTGTGAAGACTTACAGAAAACGTTTGAACTCTGTCATTGCCAACAAAGGATATATAACAAAGTATTGAGATTAACTTTTGTTATTGACCAAATACTTATTTCCCACCATAATTTGCAAATAAATTCTTTAAAAATCAGACAATGTGATTTTCTAGATATGTTTTCTCATTTTGTCTCTCATAGTTGAGGTCTACCTATGATGTCAATTACAGGCCGGCCTCATCTTTTTAAGTGGGTGAACTTGCACAATCGGTGGCTGACTAAATATTTGCAAAAAATAAAACAACCTTGATTTATCAGTTACATCATATTTCCTTTTCTTGTCAGAAATTTTGAGACCTTACTGCATGCCATGACTGACTGGAATGAAGTCGTAATGATTTAAGTATTGATACATTTATTAGAGATTATTAGAAGTTACCATGGTGTTGTAATGGCAGTATAATAAGTTTATATTACCTGATGCTTTGGCAGGCAACAGCACTAATTTTATATTGATTCGAGTATGTGTATTTAAAACAGCTGAACTAACACAAGAGTTTATCTTTTGGTTTGTTCATTTCATAAATCTGTTATTTTCTAACTACATTTTACACGTTTAAACTATAGAATTCATTGGGATCACCTGGCCGTTCATCTCTTGTTTTTATATCCAAGATATAGTTCTAGTAACAGCTGTTTGACAATTAAGCCTGTCTTAGATACTTTACAAAAAGGTTAAGATCAGATGATAAAGTGACTTGCACTTTCCTTTGTCATTAGGGTGTACTTTTTAACCAACGAACATATGGACAGTGCTGCAAACTGGAAGAGAATATAGGGTGGCAGCAATAATTAGTGCTCCACAAGATGCTCATTCAACTGAATCAAGGCTAAATAGCCATTCATTAAAAACTTGTCTTTCACATTATAGCGGATATATATGAAATCACGGGGGATAATATTAAATTAATTGCCATAATTTAACTGGTGTCTTGAGAGTAATGTCAAATACTATGGACATGTTATTCACCCTTTCATTTTTTTTTAACAATTACGCAAATTATGTAATTGTCCTTTTCACCTTCCCACCTCTTTTCTCCTTTCTTTTCACTTTCTTTTCCCCTTTTCCTCACTCTTATTTTACCTTTCCATCTTCTGTTTCTGTTTTTTTTCACTATTGCTTGGGTGGAATTTCCCTCCATTTCTCATACTGCTTTATACTTAAAGCCTTTCCTTTGAATACCCAATCACATCTTTTATAAATATTATGTTGGAATTCTCTTAGTATTTCTCTTTCTTGTTGCTAGCTGCAGTGGTCTACTTATTTTGATCTATTAATACTGTTTTAGTATGTTGACTATCTTAGTTTTAATGTTAATTGTCTTATTTTTATTACAAGTTATAGTTTTGAAAAACAACATTGCGGCCATCAACAGAAATGTTTCTGTAAGGCTACTTGGTTACTGCATTCAGGAGATCTGCTCTACCATTTGTCATTTTGCAATCAAAATGGAATCAAATCCTAAGGAGAAGGGAAACTTTCCTTAAGAAGTATTCTGCTTTACTGTATATATCTAATGTTTGATGAAAAATGTTCATTAATAAGATCTATTAAATGCATTAAGAATGCACCCTGAAAACAATGTGAAATGAGTTTCTATTATTTATTATGCTTACTTATATAGTGCCATCATATTCTGCAGCACTTTACAGACATTGTCAGTCACTGTCCCATATAGGGCTCACAATCTACATTCCCTATCAGTATGTTTTTGGAGTGTGGGAGGAATCCGGAGTACCCGGAGGAAACCCACGCAAACACGGGGAGAACATACAAACTCCTTGCAGATGTTGTCCTTGGCAGGATTCGAACCCAGGACTCCAGTGCTGCAAGGCTGCAGTGCTAACCGCTGAGCCACCATGCTGCCCTACACCCATATTTTGGCACAAATCAGAGTAAGTACTATTTTCTTATTGTCAGTGGCAAGTGTTCTACGAAGATGGTAAATGTTTCTTTAACTTCTAGGTCTTGCTTGTTCATGTAAACTATTGTCAAGACGTGTTACTGATATATTTAAATCACTGTTTTGATGAACATTTTAATATCTGATTAAAAATTCTGTGGACAAAAAAAGAAAAAAGAAATTAAAGGGATATTCCAGTCTTCAGGATCATATTTAAACTTTTGCCGTTTTCCATATACCCCTTGTTATGCGTTCTCAGTGTTTTCAGCTGGTTGCCTAGGTTTCAGACCATTTCTTTGGTCAGGCTGTAGGCTCAGTCTCTGATCTCTGCCACCTATATTTTATTCTCTTTCTCTGCAATGTGCTTTCATCTGCTGTACCTTAGCCCTGATAAGGGCTAAAACAGTGCCTTGATCAGTGCTTTTGTTATCTGTAGCTGTATAGCCAGAGATAACTGCAATTTAGAACAACCATCAAGTAAGTTGCTGGCCTTAGCTGAAAACCAAGAAGTGGAGGGGAGAGGAGACAGGAGGGCAGGTCAAGCACTGTCATGGGAAAACCCCTTTAAACAAAACCTGAACATACATGAAACATAATACATTGTTGTAATTATAAAAAGGATGTATCTCAACAAACTTGAAAACATATAAAATCTAATTGTCTAAACAATTAAGCAAAAAGAATCAGTTTATTTTTTCACAATTTCACAAATAATACAATAACTAGTGTGTAAAATTATGCCTACAAGGCGCTCCTACCTGCCTCAAAGTACAGTTTTGAGAAAAAGGCAGCTTATACCTGCATGGGTTTAAAAGGTGAATTGTATTTTATTTTTACTTAGAAACTTGGCACATACTTTAAAAAGGATAGTTAGTTCAAAACAAAAAAAAAAAGTAGTCTGTCCTGTGATTTGTGATACTTTGTACACTTTTGAATAGCATCATTGGAAATACACATGATTGCTGGAATGAATGTGACCTTCATGCAGTACTCAGCTCTTGTGCAGTAGATTGCCGTTGGCTGTCTGCTGTCCATGGCCGGTGAGTGATCATTGATGGACATAGCAGCTGTGTATAGTGTCTGTTGAGTTGTGGTAATCAAAGCAAAATATTCACAAATTGAAAACTCTTGAACTTTTTTATAGACTAGTTTCAAAGTCTGAGCCCTTTGATAAATAAAAGCCAAAGAAGTATCAAAGAAGTAAAATTCCATTGGGATTAATTTTCCATGATCTAGCTGATAATATATTTAAACCAAATTTTTTTCTTCACACACGCTAGCAAATATCTTTTAGTGTATAGATAGATGTTTTCTAGTTTATATAGTCATCTGTGAATTTGCTTTACTGTTCTCTAAGCAATAGTTTATGTAATGGACTTTTATAACGTGGCCATAATTTTGGAACAGAAACTTATATCTGTCATCTTAAAATATTTGTAGCCGACTGCTCTTCAATTGGAGTGCCTGATGCAACAAATCTATTATCAACAGTTACTAATGCATTCAAACAATCACTTACTGTATCAATAACTCCTCTACCTCTATCCTATTTATGAGTAAGCTGCCACTGTCATAAGACAGTGACCCTGTTAGAGTTCAGGGGGGTTTGAGTTAGTCAGAATCTTTCTTTAAAGGGGTGCAGATGTCTTTTCAGGAAAAGCGCCCTGTGCGTTAGAGACTGTCCTACACTTTGCTGGCATAAGAAGTTGACACCTACTGAATAGCACCTCAACAATGTTATACAGGTACTCTGCTCCTGCTGTTTAAACCATTTAGAAATGTGTATAGGTCTTATAGCAGACCTCCATTAGAATTAGCCCTGATTGTGACAACTGAAAGACAACTTCTATAACAATCAAGGGACAAATTGTAATGGGTGAAAAAAATAAAGCTAAACTTAAAAAAAAAACAAAATAAAAACAAGCTCTAATGTAATCCATTAACCAGGCCTTGTCATATATTAATATTGTTACTAAAATTAGAAATTGAAAGCATAGCAAAGCTACAAAAATCATCTAAAATAAAAAGTAAAATAGCTGTTTAATCAGCTAATGCATAAAATCATAAAAAAAATCCATTGAATTGGTATTTCATATCATATAGTAATGTCCTTCATTGATAAAATGTAAATAATTTTATTGAAGTATATTTGCACGTTTTGCTTTTATATGTTTACTAGTTGAAATTGTTATATATTGTAATTACTACATGTTTGCCCCATACTGTGTTTTCCCTGGTGGATAGCTCCTCTTAATAATCTTATTCCTATACACTTTTCAATATACAATCCATGGCATAGTTGGATTTACCATCATTTTGTCAAGATAAGATCTGTTGTCAGACTTGGTGAACTCTACTTAAGCATTTATTCTATCACGTCAAATCATGCTCGCAAATCCCGAGCACCAGGCCTAGACTTTCAGAAACAGCCGAGCAGTGCTGCTCCACTCTGTTTCTGTAACTCTCATAGGAGTAAATGGGAGCTATGGAAACAGCATAGCACAGCTGGGCTACATAGTTTTCGTAGCTCCACAGTTATTGAAACAGCATTGCTAAATGTGCTACGCTGGTTTGTAGTTTCCATTAACTTCTGTGGGAGATATGGAAACAGTATAGAGCAGCCTGGTGGCCGAGACTTTTGCGCAGTTATTCCCATTTCGGAAGCAATTTGCTAATATGGGAATAACCCTTTAAAGAACTGTGTTTGAACTCTACTGTAAGAGTTAATTACTTTTCTTGTCCTCCTCAAGTTTAAACAAATATCATAGCCACATTTGCTGTTTGGCAGGTTGAGATCACCAGGAGACATCTTATGTTCAGAAAAAGTTCTTAGAAGTTTAACAATGGCAATGAAATCCTTAATCAGCTTCATGGTTATTGATAGTAATTATCTTTTGTTCAGGTGCTGTGAGGCTTCTAGCATCCTTCTGAGGCTTGTAATGCTTTCTACCAGTAACTTTATTGACTAATTAAAATTTCTACTATTTAATATTGCATTACAATATAAACTCTTTATGCCATTTTAAAACTCCACTAGGCTCACACTTCAGTGAATTTAACACATTCTCACATTGCAATGACAAAGAATGACTAGATTGTTGGGATAAAAAACATGAAGACACATTTTCATTTGCAGAGCTTGATTTAATTTATAATGAATGATTAAAACTACCTATTTATATGTAATTTAGGAAATTAGTAAAAACAAACTGTACATTGCACTTATTTTAAGTAGGACCAGTAAGTGGTTTATAGTTTTCTCACTTTTCGGTGTCCTATCAGGGGCTATGGGTAAGCAAGGCAATATAATGTGTAGTGCCTAATGCCAGACCTACAGTTGTTTAACTTTAAGCAGAGGTGGATTAGAATTTGTGCACTGGCCTGTATGAGGCACACTATCTTTTTATTTGCATTTGCATTGGTATTGTAGTGTTCCAGTGGGATACATTTGTTTCTGTGATGTTTGATGTACTAGACCTGTTAAGTGAGTTATACCAATGAACATGGAGCAATGAACAAGTCAGTCCCTCTCTCCTTGGAAGAAGAGAGTAAAGATTAACTGGAGTTTTATGGTTAGGCTGACTGAGGCCTGTCTACTACAAGTCAGGACAAGTTTCGGTATTGCAGTCAAGATGGAAATGAGCTGACGGCTGTGCTCACTTTTTTAGGACTTGTGTGCGTGACAGAGATTGTCAGAGGAATCTTTGGATGGACCTCATAGCTACAACTAAAATTTATGAGCCTTAGGCCAGGGTTAGTAACTTTTAGGAATCTGCACCCTCCAGCTTGGGCAGGTGTTTTTGTGGAAGAGAAAAGAGCACACTTTTTGAGGACACTACCAAAATTAAAGAGACACTGACGGACACAAGATGGAATCTTCTCCATGCCTTAGTTCCCGGCCAGAGGTATTTTTATGAAAGATTGTTGTTTCTAATGTCCACTTGCTTTTTTGAAAGTTATAGTAAAACCAAGAGTTATGTGCACCACATTTCTTAATTTTCTCCTGAGTCTTCAATCCAAAGGCATCCAACCCACCCTCGGGTATGAGACTTACTAAACAGAATTCCCCAAAGAATTCACTACCACCAACATCCACATCACAGGCCCCCTCTTCACCATTGCACTAGCCTTTGTGGAGTACTGGAGGTTAAATGGAACCTACTAGAGACACTGTGAGCACAACTGTGACCAACTAATACTTCCAGGCTCCCTACATTTCTCCACTAGGATCCTGCAATATTTTATGTAAATGGTGGTTATGTCAAATTTGATGACTATGATAAGTTGAATAACACAATGGAAAGCAGTGTTTGTAGAATAGTGTGTGGCATAGCCTACTATGAATGTATCAGAGACAAAAGCGATAACAGGCATTGATGCAGAAAGGTTAGTCAATTTCTTACAGAAAAAAAAGACAGAAGAAAAAAAAAATACACTGATCTCTGATAGATACCGTGAATTTTATGTCATGATCTAAAAATGAAATTGCAAATCAAAATAGAAAAATATAAATCCTCTTTCTAAAGCCTGCGACCAACTTTTGTAATTTGGTTTTCAGAATAATTTTTCAATGACTACTTTTTACTACTTTTTTGAGTTCAGCTAAATTGTGCATTGAATCTGCTTCTCCTCCCACAGGATAAAAGCTATGTGTAGCCAATAGACATTTCTCTCTGTTTTATCACTGTTTCTTTGTCCAGCACTCTATTATTTGTGAAACTATGAGTTTATTTTTATTGTCATAAATTTAGTCGACAATATTGTATTCCCAGATCTGTAATTGCCAGGTAGACATAGCGCAACCTTTGGTCTTACAATTTAAAGGCCAAAGCAATATCTTTGATGGAATTACAGCTTTATTATGCTTGTGTGGAAATGCTTTAGGACCTATATTACATTTAAATTTTTAATGCCATGCTGTCAAGATGGATTCAACTGACACATGAGTTTATTGTTGAGTCTTTCTAGTGTAAACTCTGCTCTACAGTTCTATCATCAGTGCAAATGTGCATTTGTTTAAGCATACATAAAAATAAAATGCATCTTTGCTTCTTATCTTGTAACTATATTGTGTACTATTTTTAGAGCATCTTAATGCATATTTATGCTCCTGAGTTCTTTAGAATTTTAAGGCTTGTTCTTGTCATTGGAGCCAATTTAAAGAGCAGCTATAGTTCTACATATAGTGATATCCAAAGTGTAGAAATGTACGTCACTCCATTGTATTGATGGTGCATGAGTAGGGTTCCACCCCATCCAAATAGATTATACAAACTCTGGACTCCAAGGATACTTGATAATATGTACATTTATTAAATGATATAGGGGGTAGCAATCCAAAATCAATGTAATGTTTTGGTCTGTATTACAATAGACCTTCATCAGATGTGGATTGCACCAGTGTAGAGAGCTCAAGAAAAAAATGCCTTGTACAGGCCAGTCCAGCCAGGGAAAATGCAAGTCAGGAGCTTATGATATGTCACAATTGCCTATTTTTTATCAGTATTGACAAGTGATTATAGTATTTATTATAGTATTGCTATATTTTTTATTTACACTTTTCACACCTTATATTAAGTAGTCTGTTATAGTGTGATTCTATGGCACATACAACAGATCAAGTTTATCAAAAAGTGTATGCTTTGCTTCTAATGACAGTGTTTGTAGACAATATTACTGAAAAAGGACATCATATAAAATCATATCTCTGAAAAAAGGCCACATTTACCTTATACCAGATGATACCTGGCTCTGCCAGGATGCATGCAGGTCTGTGCCCATGCCCATGCCCAGTATATGATAGAATCTGCACACGTGCAAAATGCTAATAAAGCAACCACTTGCACACCTACAATCCATGAGGCGGGTGGATGGCAAAACTTCAAATGTACGTAAATGAAGCTTATACATGGCATTGTCACATGATAATGTGAGGTACACAGCACACAACCTATTAATCGTGCCCATACTATTACATTAGGCAGGCTAACAAGCGCCCCCATATATGCACCCTACTAGTACCAGCACCCCACAAAGATAACAGGGCCTGACTGCTTCCTGCAAAAAAGGTTGAATAACCATAATGTGTAAATTAATATTTAGGCTAAAATACACAAGCTTCCAAACCAACATCAAGGTTCCTCATACATTGTGAGTCCCTAGCTAAAAATCAAGAATTTATCACTGAAAAAGGACATCATATAAAACAGAACACTGAAAAGAGGCCACACTTACCTGATACCAGATGCAACACGGCTCTGTGTAGGATGCAGGCAGGCCCATACACTATATGATAGAAGCACCTGTGTTCCTGCATAGAGCCGTGTTTCATCTGGTATCAGGTAAGTGTGGCTGTCCCAAAATAGCAGGATTTTAAATTATCCTTTTTAATAATTCATTACCCTTGGTAAGTGGCAACTTTAATGGGAAATGAAGCTGGTGACATGTACTGTGTCTTAATATTGGAAATGAAAAGTATATCATCTTACTCCCTCATTGTTATGCACTGCAACAATAATGATATGGCTCCTTTTGCTAGATACAGACTTATCTTTTCTTTGTTGAATTAAGAATTGGATGATGAGGGACCTATGTTCACTTCATAACTGGCTTCATTTTTCACTTAAATGATATTTTCAATTAATGTGTATTCTGTGCCAATATCTTTATTACTAGAATGATAGATGAGGCCTTTGCATTATGCAGTGAAATAAATGATTGCATATTTGACTTAATCATTTTATAATATTATTTAGCTTGTATTTTATACAATAAATAATGATGTATTACAACAAAAAAGAGTTTTATTATACCCTGTGCTAATGGTCAATCGGAGCATAAAAAATAATAATTGTAATTCAGTCTAAAATAGTTTCATGCTGTACATTATAATGCTAGTCACATACAGTATAAGCCTATGAAGACATGACAGAGTTAATGTAGTATTTCAGATATGCCAAAGGTGGGATGTAGTTAGTAATTGAAGTTTGTATGTCAAGGTATAAGAGGCTTACAATATTTAATATTCTAACCTAAAGGGCCACACGTATTTGGGGCAAGGAGATTATCAGCTGCTAAAAATGAATTCAGATTGTTCTGTTAGTATTTCTTAAATTCTAGATTTGTTGAAGAGCAGTGTGTCTGTGTGCCTTGTGTTACTGTGCTGTACTGGCAATTGAAACATCATTAAAATGTCCAAATCAAAGTAACTACTCATGTATTCACACTATATACTGTGATATATGCATTTTATATGTAATACATATAAAAGAAAATATATATATATTGTCCTCATAAGGTTTGTAGGGTTATACTGCATGTTTCCATTTTTTCCTGTCTTTGCGCATTTGACGAGGTAGGACAAATCTCTGGTAATTTTTTGTCTATGAGTGTGACTTAGCGGGAACAAAAATAATGTCATTAAAGTTGGTGTGGGGCGAGGATGATACATTACCTAAATAAGTAATGATCAGAATAATGAGAATTACCCTTCTATAGCTCCATCTAACATATTCTGTGTGGTGGTTTACAGTTAGTAAAACATCAGACAAGTAAAATGAATTATTATTAAGAGAAGTGTTATCTTCTGTTCTAATCCTGTATGTAATATAAATGAGATTACTGCTACAAAGAAAACCTTTACAGAACTGGCAAGCATTACATTAGTATTTGGCTTGGTGGCCAGAATAAAAATAGCAGAATATAGTGCTTTAAAAAAATTTAAATAAAAAATAGATAGTGAAATGAAAAGTTAAAAATAAATTCATTCAAAATTCTTAAAAATATGTTTAACATAAAAATGGTTTAAAAATTTCCACTAGTAGGCCTAAAATAGTCTGACACTACCTATTTTTGGGGGATGGACCATGGGCCACAGGCACTTTAGACTTAAGAAGACTCCTTGAGGACTATTGGAGAATAATCCAGGCATGCTCTCTGACCTGTGCAAAGGTCGTTGTGCAGTAAAATGACCAATTGGATTTTGTGGGTTACCTACATATAAATGATCTAATCTGTAAACTGTGATCAGCAGTGTGCTGATACGTGAAGTGACTGCTGCAGAGAAATCTCCAATAGAACAGGATATTATTTGTCTTATTGACTAGCGTCAGAGCTGCAGGATTTTCGTGTTTTTTTTTTTATTTAGATAATAGCATGGAATATAAAAAAAAACTCAAAACAATTCTTTAAAAATATGTTTAACATAAAACTTAATTTTCTGGTCACACATTTTCTTCAGCACAAGTAATAATGTGTTATCCTTAAGGTGCCCTTACACAGTGTGGCTAGTGGCTTCCAGCACTTACTAATTGCCAGGGCTCACCTGTACTTTCTATTTGAAGCATAGGTGACAATACAGGTGCAGTTAGAAGCTGCATTCAATTACCGCTAATTCTTGGGCTGCACCTGTACTTGCTATTGCTTCAAGTGGAAAGTATCGGCACGACCCAGCAATCAGCTCATGCTTGATGCAGTCATATAAGGGCACCCTTAAGTACTAGTAATTGGGTACTTAGATGCTGGATTGATTGTTATAATATTGGTTCAATCAACACATTTCTTGGTTCACTAACAATGTAAAAGATCTTCTCATTGACACAAGTGTGCATAATTAAAACTTTGTTTTAATATAAATATTAAGAAGCCTCCTCTCCAAACCTAACCCTGATTTCCAGCATCTACAGCGAGCACAATATTCAAGCTCCTGAAATATACAACCTGATCCATATGTGCTGTAATATCCTTAATCAATACATAAAGTATGGATGTTTGGTTTTGGCTAGTTCCACAGGATCAGTGCTGTATTCTTTCATGTTATGATAAGTTACAAGGTCAGCTTCTGTAATGGAAGGGCTGGATATTACTTTCCCTAACATTACAGTGGTTGGACCATCATGATCAATAGTGTGCACCTCGAAGTTCTTTCAGTTACATGTATTTTCTTTCATGTACTTCAGCAGCTACTACCAACATTTGCCATAATGCTTAATTTAACATCACAATTCTTTTTATGCATTTTTTTGTCAAGATGTTTCTTCCCTTTAGCACTGACTGTGCACTCACTCAGACTCCTGAGAGCCTCTTTGTCCAAATATCGTTCAAAAAGATGTAATATTTCCAGTTCTGTTTGCTTTCCACTGCCTTTTCCCCCATGGATATGCAGGAAGTGATGAGGTTTATTTGATAAAGCTTTGATGGCGTCCCACTAGGATTTAAAAACCCATACTTTATTTTTAGCAGTGCTGGAGATATTTAGAAAAAAATCCTTCCAGCACGTAATACTTAAAACAGTTCATGGATATAGTTAATATTCAGTGCATTTCCAAAAATAAAAATTCATTTTCCAGATTCACAGTGAAATTTATATTCAGGTTCTTGCTCAGTTTTTACGTTGTTCCTTTATAAGGAGAAAATTCATGTTTACAGAAGAGCTTCAATGGCGTACAAACTAGACTCAATACAAAAAGCAGACGTGTATGACCCTCTGTTAAAACTGTAATTTGCCAAACTGTCTCTGTTTAGACACCTGTTCTGAAAATATGTCATTAGGCACCAGTTCAGGCATATTTACATATCCACATGGGATGGTGATGTTAAAATAGCAGACTATAGTCCAGTCACACCTGTTTACTGTTAGCAGTGTGGATGGATGGGTAAGATAATTGATGGGCTAAACACATAAATGCATGTAGCAGGATTTTACATGTGCCAACTATTATATTGAATATGGCAAATGAATGCTGATATGCCAGCCTGAAAACAAGTCCTATGACTGAACTCATGATATTAAAGGGATACATTATGTAAAAATATATATTTGTACAAATTATATTATGTGCCCTTTTCTTCTGATGATAAGCTTTCATGCATAGTATATTTGTGTTTATTTAGTACTGATTATCCTTTATTTTACATAAAGGAATTAAAATCATCAGAGAGTATATTTATACAGGACAGATGGCAAAAGTACATGACATCTATATGTATTTGCATACATACCTAATTGCTACCCTGTATATTCAAAAAGGGTGGTAATAGTGTATGTATGTACAGGAGTGTGCGTCTCTTGACTGCAATTTGAAATGTAGTTAGAAGGTAGAACCTATACAGTATGTCACACATGTCCTGAGCTCTCTTTGGCCATTGAGAAAGAAATATGTCTGTTTATGTCATTACAGTACAGCAACTTTTACTAGAACGTGAAGATACCTCTGTCTTGCCAGTAAAAAATACTATATACACCAATTTTAGAAAACAGTATTAGACATGTACAGTATGTTAAATGACACTAATCAGTGAAGTAAAGGCTCCTGTATTATCGTCTGAGAACACTGTCCCTTATGCTAAAAACTAAAGTGCTGTATTTTGTTTAGGTATTTAACCCCTACGCATATCAGGACGTACATGTATGGCATCCACTCTGAAGATGGGTCTGTGCTGTTTCAGAGATGACTCTGATCACGGGCATTTAACCACTCAGATGCCGTCAAATGCGACTACGGCATCTGAGTGGTTACTTTCATTTCATAATCACTTTCGGTAATGGGGCAGCATGACCATGGAAGCTGGGAGCCATAGTTACATAGCAAATGTGCCATAGACTGCAATACAGTCTATGGCACAAGCGATCTGAAGATAATCGCATAATCAAACCTCCCCCTAGGGAGGCTAACATTTTTTTTATAAAAAAGGTTTTTTAAAAAAATATATATAAAAAAACAAAAAAAACCCTAAAAGTTTAAATCACCCCACCTTTCCCTAGATCACATGTAAGTAGAAACAAATAAAACTAAACATAAGAAAATTAGGCATCCCTAAGTCTGAAAATGCCGAAACATTTGTCCCATACAATAAACACCGTAGCAAGAAAAAATATCAAAAATGACTGAATGCTGATTTGCCTCCCTAAAAAAAAATGGAATAAAAAGTGATTAAAATGTCATACATTCACCAACATGGTATCAATAAAAACTAGATATTGTCCCGCAAAAAAAGACACTTTATACAGCTTCATACACTGAAATATAAAAGAGTTACAGGTGTCAGAATATGGCGATACCAAGAATTTTTTTTTTCTTCCAAATTTAGAATTTTTGTAAAGTTATTCAAACATGAAGAAAACTATATAAATGTGATATCACCATGGTTGTATCAACATGAAAAATAAAGCTAACATCGCAGTTTTACTGTACAGTGGAAGCCATAACAAAATGGTGGTACTGCATTTTTTTCAATTCCATTATTCTGTATTTCCTGCTTCGCAGTACATTGTACAGTATAATAAATAGTACCATTTTGAAGTACAGCTTGTCACACAAAAATCAAGCCCTCATAGGATTACATAAACAGAAAAATTAAAAAGTTATAGTTTTTGGAATGAAGGGATTAAAAAACGAAAACGCAAAAGTGAAAAATGTGTGTGTCTCATAAGGGTTAAAGTGTAAAAAAAATGGGGAAGCGGCCAATTCCCTGAAAAGTATTTTACAACAATGCTTAAAATTACTTTCACTACACATGAAGCAAATTAAATGTCAGCTATACTTTTAAAGGAGTTGTCCGTTTCTTTTTTTTCTAATTTAATACTGCTGTTACTTGGATCATAAACATAATAAACCAGTACTTGCCCCTCCCTAGTCCTCTGCTTCCAGCAGAGCTTCCCAATTTCATTCATCTGTATTCCGGTCCTTAGACTGTTTGTGGTAGGGGACCTCTGCAGCCAATCACAAACCTCAGCAGTGACATCTTCACAGTCATGTTCTGTTTGTGAGGAGGTCACTGCTGTGACCTGTGATTGGTAGCAGTGATTTCCTTGTATAAACAGGACACAGGTGATGTCAGCCGAGAGATCTGTATACAGACAAATGGAGCTGTCACTGCCAGACATATGTCTAGGGAATGTGAGTACTGCTTTAAGTTTATGGCCCCACTAGGGGTTGTAATAAATGATTAAAAAATGAAATGGACAACCCCTTTAATTACTTTTCCGGTAAAAATACCTAATATAAGGACAGATTGTTCAGGTTACAGGGGTGCCATTTGTGATGTTGACCTCTCTCTGTTGTATGTGTAAAATGTATATTATCCAGAGGTATTGAATATCAAGAAACTATAGTTAAGATGGAAAGTCATTAATTTGTCATTGTTACATATGATTAGGGGGATGTGAGCTAGTGGTAACTTTTAGGGTGCTATTACACAAGCATCAATGGGTGCTGCTAATGCTCACAATTTACTGATAATTGTTGGGTTGTTTCTAAAAGTTCAATTGTTCTAAGTTACAGGGAAAGGGCAGCCCGCAAGAAGCACTTAGGTCACACCCCTTTTACAGTATGTGTGTTTGGCGGACCTCCCAAGATCCGTCTTGTGAGGTAACCCCGGTAGTTTTGTTTGGACCAAACACAGCCGAACTGGAACAGCTATTCTACTCAGGGGTACCTTCAGAGGCCCAGGGGGAGTTCATCAAACATAAAAAACAGTGTTACCTCTCCTAGGCTCCGGTGCAACTCCCTGATGTATTCGGCGCTTCTGACTGACGCAAGTCAGGTACCCCAGAGTATAATAGCAGTTCCAGTTTGGCTATGTTCAGTTCAAAAGAAACTGCAGGTAGCCTCATGAATATTGTAATAACCAAACCAAAATAACTGACGCAAACAAAATCATGTCGGTTATCCTGGTTGATGTTCGTTTTAGTTATTTTTTTGATTAATTGCCCAGCTCTACTACTTGTGTAATAGTACTTGCTGGATGCTACGAGACATTAAAAATTTTATATATGTAAAAAAACACAGCAGTCACGTGTTCTTTGATGTTGGTGGGGTTGCATGGAGTATGAAGGCATCAAAAGTTGGGTGCCCTGTATAGGGGTACACAGTGAGGATAGAGCTTCTGGAGCTGTGTATATTTGCTTGTGCCAAGAACATTTTGTAAATAAATCGATTGCCTTTGTGTAAAAATCAATCTGGCTGCAGAATAATAAAGTAATAAAATAGAGAATTTCGTTAGATCCCCTACCGATTCAACAATGATGCTCACTTGGGCCCTTGCCAGTCTTGGTTTACACGACAGAAGCAATAGATAGGTAACTGTTGTAGCCAAAGGCCCTATGGAACATGTCTGCAGCAGTCCTTTGTAAATAGGGCTTTTCATCACTGCTGCCTTGTAAACAAAGAAACAGTTAAAACACTGTTAACACCACTGTTTTGGTATTTCTACATCATTCTCTAGCCAATTTTGTTTTTTTGAACACCTGTGGCAGGTGATGCTGTTTGTATGGAAACAGGAGTCCCGATATATGCTGCTGCAGCTAGGAGCTCCAGTACGGTAGTAGACTGCACTCTGCTACTTAAACTCTGCAAACTCCTGGCCTGTCTGCTGCTCCCACTTCAACATCTACAAAGATAACTCTTAAGACATTCAGCATTATGTGCTAAAACATGAGAGAGAGGAGTGGGTGGGACTGGTGCTGAATTTGAACATAGAGAAAACATGGAGCTGGTGAGTTAACACTCACTAGTTTACATTGCACTCACTGTTTTTGCTGACTTTACCAGGGGATGGGGGCATGTAATGTTTGTCAAGCTGTGACTCCATTAGCACTTGAGTATTGTATGCAAACAAAAGATGCGAACAGATGGCCATCCATTTAAATAGAAATCAATGTTTACAAAAAAAAAAAAAAAACGGATTTGTTTCTGCCTGCGTGTTTAAAGGACACCAAAAACATAGCACACAGAAAATGGACAGAAATAGAATTTTTTTATATTGATGTCTACGTAAATGCATGACTTGTATCCGTTTGCACAATTTTTTTGCATCCATTTGGTTAAACAGATCTGCTAGACAAATGCAAAAAATGTGATGTGAGTGCACCCTTATTATTTCCAGGGGTGGAAAACTGCCTGTACAGCATGCATGGACAGCTTAACAGGGGCTCCGCATGGGAGGGGGCTTGGCTGCTGAACTCACTTGTCTAATGTGTAGAGCTTTTTAAATAAATGTGTTATGTAGTAATGAAGCTGTCACCACAGCAAGATGTGACAGGAAGCAGCAAAATGCTTCCTGGCTCACTACTTGCAGATTGGCGTGAGCAAGGGCCACCCACAGAGCCTGCAAGTGCTGTAAATGTATTATTTATGTCTGTCATGATCTATCTATCTATCTATCTATCTATCTATGTATCTATCTATCTATCTGTGTCTATCTATCTATCTAGGTTGCTATCTATAAATTAATATATCTGTATATCTTTTTGACAAATATAATGGAAGAGATTGAAAATCTGCATAGACATAAGCCTCCAACATATAACTCTGACATATACAAGTATACAGTGGCAGACAACTATATTGCGCCATTAACTCTATTGTAAAAAAAAAAAAAAAAAAAGTGTATACCTCGAGGTATCAATTTTTTACTGTATCCAACTGCAGAGAAAAGTTATGTTGTCTTGTACAGTAAAAAAGGACACTTTTTTGGAATATGCTAGGCACAGTTATCATGGATGCTAGGAGCTTTAGTTTTGGGGGTAATTAGACAAAATATCTTTGACTAAGGGGAATTTAGCTTAGAAAGGTTGAGAAATGTTGCTTTAAAATGCATATAAGTCAACATAGACACAATTTATTTACTGCATGGTCATGCTTTATATAAGTTATGTGCTTTATTAAATCAGAACAGAAAAAAAAAGTCCTGCATACATTACAGTGAATGCAGGCAAAGAAGGCTCTGTCTGCTTCAGTCATGCTATCAATGTTTACGTCTGATGGAGGAAAGCAATGAATTCTAAAGATGGTCATGTGAACTTAGCCTTAAACACCAAAACTGGTGCAATGAAATGTGCTTTATGGTTATCACATGACGATTACTAAGTAATAGCTAGGGATGAGCAAACTGAATCATTATGAACCGGGTTTGACCCAAATATTCCAAATTGTTTGATTTTTAACAAAACCGCACAAATGCCAATTAGCCTAGGATGAACTAAAATGGCCCCTGCCACATGTATTGCGCAGGAAAAATACAGAAGAGACACTTATCTTGTGAGCCAGTGTGACGATCTAGCACCACCTGACATCAGCAGACAGCCTCTCAGGCAATAGACTGTGCTGATGTCATATACACTATATAAGGCGCTGCGAGCTTGATCATGAGGTATTTGCAGTAATGGTGGAGATAGGGCAGTTTTGAAAAGCTTACAATGGCAAGCAATAGAGATCTTAAGAGTAGGATAGTTTAGTCAGATTTAAAGGGGCCATTCGATTTCTAACATTGGCCTATCCTTAGGATAGGCCATCAATATTAGATATGTGGCGGTCTGTACAAACTGTAGCGACAATTGTGGGTATTGCAGCACTGTCTCATAGCTATATGGTATGGTAATTACGGTATATGGTACTGTACGGCAATTGTACAGTGAATGAGCAGCGCGTCTGGTGGTATGTAAACAATACCGAGAGCCACAATATCAGGGTACCAGTGATCTGCGAGTGTCCCGGGTGTTGGACTGCCAGAGGTCTATGGCCTATCCTAAGGAAAGGCCATCAATGTTAGAAACTGGATAACCCCTTTAATCAATTACAGACAGGTTAATGATAGAATCCTAGATATTAGGATTGAGGGAGAAATGTGTGGTGCTGGTGTGACTGTGAGCCTGACAGCAGCATTGATGCACTAATGCACAAAGGACAGTTAACCCTTTTATTGCCAATAATCTGATTTTGTCTAAATCTGTTGCACAATAGAGCAGTTTCATCTGTACAGAGTATTTAAACATAATTTTTATTGACAGTTCATGAAAAATCTTTTGTTAAGGTTTTTTTGGGGGTAACAGTTTATTTTCATTAAATACATAGCAACTGCTGATCTAGCAGCAAAATCCTAATTTCACCTGTGCTAATCTGAAAAAATCTCTGATAGTTAAGCGTTTTTTTTGTTGTTCACCCAGTATACAATCTCACAGCCTACGCTAATCTGAACAAAACTCTGTTATTTAAGGTTTTTTTCTGCTCTGCTCACCCAATACACAGTGTGACAGAGTGTGCTATTCTGAAAAAAAATATTATTTTCTTAATCTTTTATTATTGTTGCTGCTCATATATTCAGTCTTTCAGCCTGTGCTAATCTAAAAAATAACTGTTGTATAAAGGTTTTTTTCTGCTTTGCTCACCTAGTACAGTGTGATGGAGCATGCACTATTTTTTTTTTCTCTGCTAGCCCAATATGGAGTGTGGTAAGCTCCAAAAATATTCTTAAGTGTTTTTTGTTTTTTTTTGTTGCTGCTCATATATACAGTCTTGCAGCCTGCTCTAATCTAAAAAATAACTGTTTATATAAGGGTTTTTTTCTGCTTGCTCATTAGTACACAGTGTGATGGAATGTGCACTAATAATCAGAAAAAATATGGTTTTCTTAAGTGTGTTTTTTTGATATATATATATATATATATATATATATATATATATATATATAATATATATATAGTCTCAATGTCTCTGGAGCAAATAGCAAATATCAGAAATTGCAGGAACCGACTGACAACAGAGAGCAGTAGAACTAACTGTTTAAACCTCATACAGCGCTGAGAAATAGATCCCACGCACCCAAATAGCTTCACTATCAGAAGGTGCGAAGCCAGATGGACAGGATTTGAAGCCCAAGTTTTCACCACAGAAACTGGTATAAGAAATAATAACTCCACAAGCTGAAGTCTAACCAGAACCCACGATAAACTTACAAAGCAGATCAAAACCAGGAGGATGAACCAGAAGAGTGAACTTGTCCAAACCAAAAATCAGTCTGAGAGGTAACATCAGAGCCAAAATCAGAAGACAAGAAACGTTCAGTAACAAGCCAAAGGTCAATATAGAACAGTCCAAAACAAAAAATTGGGATATGGAAGCCTCATTAAGTAGAACCAAATAGCAGGCTGCTGGATGACAGGAACAGGGATTAAATATCCCTCCTTAGATGCTAATTGGATCACCATGGGAGAGGCCTGAAGACTGCAGAAGCTTCACTGGTTGGCACGGTAACCTTAAATCAATAGCAGCTAAACTGAGATTCCTGACACGCAGCCTGTATTAAGCTAAAAAGAAAAACTTAGTTATTTAAAGCTAATTAACATAGTTGTAGTCTAATAGTCACTGATCAGGGCCTTTAGTGCTTTTCTAATTTTCTTAAAATATTTGTTTGTAAAAAAAAAAAAAAGGGCATGCACACAGTGTCAGAATTGTTGCCAGGTCACTATTATAATTAAGCAGTATGCAGTAAAAAATTTACTATCAAAGAAACAGCATGGGACAGGCAAAAGTGGGGCGGAGGAGAAATCATTTGTCAAAATACACACAATAAGAATGTGAGTGGCAAAGCAACACTACTTCTGGTTTTGTTGGCACCATCAGTAGCTGCAGGATTGTTGTAATTCCTCAGAATGAAGATGAAGTTTTTAATTACTTAGCTCACTTCCCTTAGAGGAGGATATTGCATCCAAGTCTGATGTGAACTTTAGTCAAGCTCCTATGTGTTTTTCCTTCTCCTCTATAACACATTTACCACAGGGACTTTCTGTACAGTCAAGCATATCTCTTTCATCTTCTTTACTGACAGATATTGACACAGTAGTAACGTGGCAACTGCTGAGAAATGTATTTCTTTTAGTCAGAGCAGTCTTCCTCCTCTTTTTGATGAGCTGGATGAGAACAGTCAGCATTGTGTGCAAGGGAAAGGAAGAAGACATGACTGTTGGTGGTGGAGGTAATAGTTGCAGGAGGTTTGGTGCTACTACTGGTAGTTGTTCCGTAGGGGGGCTAGGGGGAATCTGGAGGTGTAAATTATGAGGGTATGCAGGAATCCCATGGCCATGATGAGTCATAAAAAAAAAAGCAGGGAAGGTGATGACATTGTCGATGATGATGATTCTTTTTCAGATAGGACCTGGCAGCCTGGTGAGGGTGACAAGGTGACATCAGATGAAGAGAGTGGTGGCAGTGGTAATAGTAATGATTCCAGCCAATGCACAGGCCCAATATCCAAAAAATTTGCCTGGAACAGACCTAGTGGAAGTTTGTAGGGTGACAGTGCTGTGCACTGGTGGTGGTTTCCGCTGCTGCTGCTGTTGGTGGCGGCAACTACACATGGTCTTCTCCTGCGTGTGAATTGTTTGTACATTGCCAAATGATAAATCCGTGGCAATGTGCAAGATCTGCAAGCAGAAACTTAGCCGTGGCCATGCAGGAACTAATGTAGGAACACCATTTCTACTTACCCTCATGAAAAGGCATCCCCATCTTATTTGGCAAAATTGACTTGGTAGTGGCAGTGGCAGAGGAAGTGAGCAAGACTGTTCTACTCCTCCACTTGATCTTCCTTGTAGGTAGCACACATCTACACCTATCACATGGTCGTCGTTATTATCATTATCACCAGCTGTTTCTCCTACTCCTCCTCTTCCACGCTAACGTCAGTCATCCATAAGGGAATGTGTGTCCAGGAAACAGCAAAATGTGCCTAGTCATCTGGTGAGACTGCAACTTAACTCACACCTGGCTAAGCTGCTAGTGGTGTAGTTGCTACCATACTAGTTAGTGGATTCCACTGCATTTCGCCAACTAATGGCATGGGTTCAGCCTCGATGAAGGATACCTAGACACCATTATTTCTCTTGGAAAACCTGTCCCTGATTTATATTGCCATGTGTCGAAGAATGCAGGCCTTTCCTTGGACATGTCAGTCTTGGGAAATGTGCATGCCACCGTCGACATGTGGAGCAGCAATTATGGACAAGGACAATTTGTGGCTTTTACTGCCCACTGGGTCAGTGTTTTGAGTGGCAGTGGCCACCGTCCAGAAAAATAACATGGCCAGGCGCTAGTTCCACCCCATTTGTGTAGGCTCAGTTCCAAAAAATGTAAGGCCCATCCACCTCCTCTGGATCCTCCTCTCTGAATGGTTTCCTGCCACCATCTTCAAAAAGGTATTGCTCCCACTCCTCCTTCTCCCCCCACGTTTTATGTGTGGAAGGTGAAGTATTGCCATGTGGTTTTACAATTAATAATCATGGATCAGAGGAGACACACAGCAGAGGAACAGCAAGTGTCCCGCTGAATGGCTCCTCAGCAACTCCAACTGGGCAGCATTGCCAGCAACAATGGCATCAATATTGTTGTTGAGCTGCAGTTAAGTAACACTTTATCCGCAGATGGCACATGTTCTTAATCTGGTGATTTGCTGTTTTATTAAGATGTATAGTAGCTTAAAAAAGGTGCTCCTAATGACTGGAAAGGTCTCTGTGAAATTTCAGCTCTTCTTATGTTGCAAAAAATCACCCTGCTCGATTTGCAGCAACAAAAATGGCTGCATGATGAAGCGTCTGTGTGAGCAGCAGAAAGCAGTGAACAATTACTGTATGCAGCAGACCATCAATGTGTTACTCGAGATGCATCATTGGAAGCTCATGAGGGAGGTGGGCCACCTTCTCAAGCCTTTGATGTGGCCAACAGATTTTTTTGCAGGGATGGCAGTAGCATCAGTGATGTGATCCATTTATTGTATATATTACAGGAAAAACTTACACTTATGCAATGAGGGATGGAAGAGGAGGAACAGTTTCCACTTCTTAGTCAACATCATCATCCTGATTTGATGAAGGAGGATGAAGATTTGGGTCAGGGTCATTGTGGTGCAGGATCTGGAACTCTTAGACTGGAAGAGGAGAAGGAGGAAGATTCTCCTTTGGATGCAGAGGGGGCCCTTCAAATATCACAGGCACAGACAGAGGAGGAGGTTGACCCTTACTTCTTTTAAGATGATGCTGTTGAGGAAGACTATGACCACACTGGCCAAGAACACCAAACATGGCAGGCCCCTAGGTCTGTGTACACACTGGCAAGCATGGCAGGCTATATGTTCCACTGCTTGCACAGCAACAAGTGTGTTATCATGAAGCAGAGTGATGACTGCTTGATGGCAGTACTCTTAGGCCCTCGTTATAAAACCAAAATAGGGGAATTCTTCCCTGCTTCCCAAAGGGAAGAAAAAATGCAGTATTATCAGGATACCCAGCTTACTGTAGTGTTTATGGAGACCACTGCAACTGCCAGTAGCAGCACGCATACCCAGGTGGCATCTGCCCTTACCCAGTCCACCTCACTCAGCAAGCACTCAGCCACCTCTGCCAGTGCCAAAGCTACAAGCGTTAGGAGTAAAAGAGCAGTATCAGCAGCCAGTACAATATCTGGAAGATGATGAACCAAAAATTTTTCAGCTCGCAGAGCCAACCATAGATGCTACAGGTAGCTAACATTCACAGGCTGCACCAGCAGTTACAGTCGTACATAGAGTGCACCAATATTCCAGCAGATAATTCTGACCCCATGAATTAGGTTAGAGCAGTGGAAGGGGCTGGCCCAGTTTGTCATTGGAGTTTTATCTTGTCTGGCCTTAAGCATAATGGCCGAGAGGGTGTTCAGTGCTACTGGTAGCATTGTAACACCTAGAAGGATGATACTGACCACAGCTAGTGTGGAAAGAATTACTTTTGTCAAAATGAATTATGGATCTGTGATGATTTTCACACACCTCTGGCTTATGCCTCCGAATAGTGGTGCCACTCTCTCCATGTATCATCAGGTTCCATTTACAGCACTACTGATGCTGCCTGCTACTGCTAAACAGCTACCACCACTGGAACCACTCAGCCAAGCATGTACTTCCACTGCCAACACTGAGCCAGATATTTCCTGCGGCTTGGTTTATCATATCATTCCATGTCGTACTGCCATTCCATTTGCCCCAGCTACCACCACTCATCCAGACATATACTGCAGCCTGGTCCATCACTTTCTACTATAGCACACTGTTGGTGCCACAGTGCTGACATCATAAAAACCAAATCCATTTTGATTTCACATCTGCTCCCATAGAGGGATCATTTTTGGTGGCTTGTTTTTTTTTTTTTTTTTTTTGAAAAGCCAATTCTTTATCACTTTTCAAGTGGCTCACAGCCACAAATTTGTCTCACAATTAATAACAAGGCTATAGCACTTACAAGCTATCAAAACGGGCTACTTTTTCTACAACACCCTTGCCTTTTGCAATATAACAGCTATGTATGTCTAAAAAAAAGCACAGGCAAGCACCTTTTCCCCAAAAAAGGGTAATTTTTTGAGCATTTTAAATGTTGAAATGTGTAAAAGCGATTTTCAGTGCGGTGTATGGAGTTTGTATCCACTGCTTACCATCCGTTTTTCCTTAGACATACATGTCACTTTCACTTTCTAGAAATTGGATAGTTAGGTTCCTGGGAGCCCTGACAGTGTTATACACTATGTTTTAAGCCAATTTAAGTTGTAGTTCGTATAAAACTTATTTGCCGCTAAACAAGTCTGGAACCTGAACCAACTGAACCTGAAACGAATCTTGAGAGGTTTGCTCATCGTTAGTAATAGCCCTTGCCTGTTCTGTTGTCTGACATGGTTGAACCATAGAAGTGTTGGCGTTTCTTCCTTGTTGAAGGTCATCTATCATGAAAAGCCATATTTGCTATACAAGTTGCCTAGCCCAAGTATAGACAAGTATTACAGCACGGTTTTACTGAAAACAGAAGTTGTCAGGCTAACCTGATTTGTTTTTATGAAGAGGTGAGTAGAATTCTGGACAGAGGGGATGCTGTGAATATAGTGTTCTTGGACTTTGAAAAGGCGTTTGACACTGTCCCTCATAGATGTTTAATGGGTAAAATCAGGTCTATTGGCTTGGAAAATATAGTTTATAATTGGATGAAAACTGGTTAAAGAATGGTATCCAGAGAGTGGTGGTCTCAGACTGGTCCTCTGTTATAAGTGGTGTACCCCAGGGTTCAGTGCTGGGCCCGCTGTTAACTTATTTATTAATTATATAGAAGATGGGATTAATAGCACTGTCTCTATTTTTGCAGATGACACAAGCTATGCAGTACAATACAGTCTATAGAGGATGTACATAGGTTACAAGCAGACTTGGACAGACTAAGTGTTTGGGTATCCACATGGCAACTGAGGTTCAATGTGGATAAATGTAAAGTTATGGTTCTGGGTAAAATTAATCTGCATAACATATGTCCTAGGGGGAGTATAGCCGGGAGAGTCACTGGTAGAGAAGGACCTAG
This sequence comes from Leptodactylus fallax, assembly GCA_947044405.1. Classification (NCBI taxonomy): domain Eukaryota; kingdom Metazoa; phylum Chordata; class Amphibia; order Anura; family Leptodactylidae; genus Leptodactylus; species Leptodactylus fallax. Next base: position 123,303 of record CAMRHE010000011.1, on the reverse strand, counting down.
GAGTACTTGTAGATCATAGGTTAAATAACAGCTTGCAATGTCATTCAGCTGCTGTTAAGGCCAGCAGGATATTGTCATGTATTAAAAGTGGTATGGACTTGTGGAACAGGGATGTAATATTACCATTTTATAAATCATTGGTGCAGCCCCATCTGGAATATGCAGTTCATTTCTGGGCACCAGTTCATAGAATGGATGTTCTAGACTTGGAAAAGGTTCAACGGAGGGCCACAAAATTGATAAGGGGCATGGAGGACCTAAGTTATAAGTAGAGATTAAGGCTGAGGCCCCACATTGCGGAAATGTAGTTTTTTTTTTTGTTGCAAATTTTGCTGCGTTTTTTTGAGCCAAAGCTAAGAGTAGCTACAAAAGGAATGGGAAATATATAAGAAGTCCTTATACTACTACCTTCCGCTAAATATGCTCCTGGCTTTGGGTCAAAAAACCGCAGCAAAATCTGCAACAATAAAAGCTGCATTTTTGCAACGTTTGGCCTCAGTCTTAAGGAGTTAAAGTTGTTTAGTTTTGAGATAAGGCATTTAAGGGGAGACATGATAAACCTGTATAAATGACCCATACAAGAAATATGGGGAAAAACTGTTCAATGTAAAATCCCCACAAATGACAAGGAATAAAAGGTTCAATCTCCAGAGACAACAAGACTTCCTTTATTGTAAGGACTGTCAATTTGTGGAATAGCCTACCCCAGGAGCTGGTCACAGCAGCAACAGCTGACAGCTTCAAAAAAAGGCTTAGAGAAAAAAAGTATTGATGCTTAAGGAAATGTATAGAATACTTCAGCCATGCTCTTTCCCAACTTCTGGTTGAATTTGATGGACATATCTTTCTTTTCAACTGTACTAACTATGTACCGATATACTTACTGATCCAAGACATTTTAATACAGGAAATAAAAGTTAAAGGATGACTACCAGTTCCCCCAAGCATTTTCATCTTTGACCATCATGTTACAAAGCACATTAAAGTGATGAACGGTACACTTTTGGTGTGTCCCTTTTGTAGATTCAGAGAAAAACAACTTTGCAGTCTTATGGTAATGAGGCAGTTGATGCACTGGGGGCAGGCATTCAGCTTCCTGAAGCACTGTTCTTACCACTTACAAGCCTAATGTCTTCATCCAACCTCATCTACTATGTAACTATGTAGCTATGTAATATTTTCTGCCTGCACCTCCCCATGCATTTAGAGTTGATCCTTCCCTAGTTATGGCATCTCACATCCTAGTTGAACTGCAAGAGCAGTGCTCTCAGGGCTGAAGGCGTGCCCCCAGTGCACCATCTTCCTCATTTTTATAATACTTAAAAGTTCTTTCTCTTCAAATCTGCAAAAGTGACATAAATAACAAAGGTGTGCTGTTTATCACTGTAATGTGCCCTGTAACATAGTGGTGGCAGTTGAATATGCTTGTGGGAGGTGGTAGGTTCCCTGTAAGTGTTAACAAATTAGTTACATCACTTATCCCATCTTTCCATTTCCCTCCTTAGTGTTAGAGTATATACAATGTAATGTTGATCAATCATATGGAATACAATTACAAACTGTCACTAACTCTTCAACAAACATTTGATAAGTCATTACTGCAAGCTAATATAATAAACTTAGATTTATATTGTATCAGAATAACATACTTTCTCCAACTAATAGTCTCCCCCACTGGCTTTCACTCTGAAATCTCTGCCAAAAAGTTCACTGAAGTATCATATTATGTGTGCCTATAGAAGCCTACGGAGGGGGTAGAAACCAAGTTGGAGAAACAGAGACAAAGACATGCTACTGCAGCTAAGTAAGTTTTCTATCTCAACCTAAGAGCTTTATTCCTATCAGTTTTGTTTATTACTTCTTTATTAATGTCCTCCAGTGCTTCAGAGTGAGTGTGAGAGAGTTTTTTTTATGTGTATGGGAGACCTCATAGCAGTTAGTCTCCATCCACTAACTCAGGAAAGACTGAGTTACCCTGCAAGGGGTAAAACCGGTGAAAATGCAGGATATATATCATATTATGGCTAGAAATAGCATTATTCCTCATGGCAGTTTTTAGCCTAAAAAGTAATTTAAATGTTTAGGTACGCTCCAACCTACCGTAGTCCAAGTGTATCTCCACAGGTATGTGCTGTATATGAATACCAGTTATTGAGAAATATGGACTATTGGCTACAGGATTTCAGGGAATTTGCCTTATACAACTCTGAACACAAATAAAATGCCTTTTTACAGAATGTGATTTATATAAAATTTGTATATTCTACTAGAAACCAATTAAAGAACCTTAATATTAGATATGTTACTGTGAGAGATAAACATATTTTTGCCTATATGATTTTTCTCTGTATCACTTTTAATTTTCCTGTACTCTCCTTGATGTAAAACTGTCCAATGTGTCTTTTTCTGTCTTACTATCTTTTTTACAGGTCTTGGCAGCTCTTTCCCTTTGGGTTTTCTAATTAGAGTATATTTTTCACTATGTCTGTGATAACCGATTTGTTCAGCAGATCATCCGTAATAGCTTTCAGAAATGTGTTCATAGCTAAGGACGTCTCGAATGAATGTGCTTTATGATGAAAATACTGTATAATGTGCTCCACCTTAATTATCTATCTTGACATGGTTGCAAGTTGGCTGCTATTGTTTCATATAATTCATTTCAGTTCACATTGCATTTTAACATCATTCCTTATTATTCTAAACTCTTGATCCCAAAAAGATGTTATAATGTTGATAGAGAAGAGAGATTCTTAATCGCTACTCAATGACTCCAAGAAAATATTCCTAATGGAATCTAAATCAGAAATTACACATTTTTACCCTTATAAATCAAGTGTTAAATGACACACAGCTTTAAAAACCCACTTGGCAATACTGGAAAAAGGCTTTCTTCGGTATTTGTTAGGACTGCATTTCAGCAAATGCAGAGAATAAAGTGAACAATGTATCACACAAAAGGGATGATTCATTTTATAGATAGATGCATTAATCTGATAGAATTCTACACTTGTAAGGCTGCATTCACACTGTGTTTGAAGTATACATTTGCCATATGCTCCAGGAAAGCTCTCCACATATGTCAAATGTATCCAGAGCGTTCCAACCAGGCTGACATAGATTGGTATAGCTTTTTTCATAGAATGTGTTTATTAAAGATTTACTTTAAAAAATTAAATAAAAAGGACAATGAGAAAGTGTTCCAACATGTTAAATATTAACATTATAGCACTATAAACTTCTCAGGAGAGGGAGTCGTGCCATGGAGGCTTGCAGGGTATTCCATATGAAGAATGTCAGCACTCCATGCAGTGTAAAAGCTTTCTGTCTACTCACTGTTGTATACCTATAGATATAGATAATCTCACCCTCATACTAGGTAGTTAAAATAACAAAAGGAAGGCTGTAGTGAGATCCCGGCACCACTGCTATACTACTCTCAGACTGAGAGGTTGTTTATTTGTCCCCTGATGATCCAGCATCTTTGATGATGCCTGGTGAAACGCGTAGGGATTTGTTTGTTATTTTAACTACCTAGAGTGAGGGTGAGATTATCTATATATTTAGGTATCAGTGTGAGGCGCTATCTAGGAGAGTGTGCAGCGTGATTGACGTCCTTATAAGGGCGTACTCCACAGGGGAGACCTGTGCTTTCTGCCTTGTAGTCCTTATTATAAAGTGACATGCAGTACAACTGACTGCATGTCAAAGAATTCTTTCCGGACTGGCAGAAGTCACTTTTGGGTGAATTCAGAGCATTGGACTCAATAACGACCTTTATCTAGTCTATTATATATAGCTAGGTGCTATTTCAGCCATACTCTCCTGATCCTGCCTAGACTTAGCCTAATTTTCTGACAGCTGACCAGCTAAACATTGTGCAAGCTAAATTCTCTAAGTTTAGTTCAACACATATGCCCTCAACTCACATAGCGCACATATATCTAATCCCTGGTTTAGGTGATCTAATACGCTCTGGGCTTTGTATTTTTTGAGCTATTTTTTTTAGCTACATTTTTTCATGCGTTAATGCAGCTGGGTATATGTCAAATGGACCATTGACATATGTGACTGTGAGTAATATTGACACACGTGTTACACCTGATACCCATGATATATGTCCTTATCTCTGATCTCTACCCTCACAATTGAGATATATGTAGTGGTATGTACTGTGTCTCGATTTTCCTATACGATTTTATCTTATATAAAATAAAAGTGAAGTTTTATATTATTTTTGCAGTATCTTACCACTCTATCCTATTTCCTTATACTTTAATATTGATTAGATAGAGATTTGAGCAGGGTCTGAACTCCTGTACTCTTGACTAATTGTTCTCTGTATTATACTTTAATGTATGAGGGATCCATGAAAATGGGTGCCCATTGGGTGCAAAAAAGCCATCTTCACCCACAGCTGTGTGAATGAAGGATAAGGGATTTGTGTGAATCTCAGTAGTGAGCTGATCATAGGGTTGGTGATCCCTTGAGCGAGTCTGAAACTATGTTATTGAAAGCTGATATACTTTTTTTATACTCTATAAAGGATAAAAATGCTTTTCCTGCGCATCCCTAAGAAAGGTATCGTTTTTATTCAGCTAACCGCATCTACAGCACTATGGGATCAGTTTAAAGTAGCTGTGGGCAGTGATAGACTCCCTTTAAAATAGTATTGTTTTATCTATATGGAAATTCTAAGAAATTTACATTTTATTTACACTTTTTACACTGTGTTCCGTTTTACATTTGGCCTGCACAGCAGAGCTCAGTGACAGTAGGCTGTGCTAGAAACTGCAGCCAGACTAATTCACTTGAGGTTGACGTTGTGCTGTAGTTATCTGTTGAGGTTTCAGCAGCATCCCAGCAACATATGCAATCCAACAGGAATGCTAAGACTCAAATTAAGGTTGTAAATAAAGTGTAGTCTTTATTTCACATATATACTGTGCAACACAAATGCAATACACTTAGACTATAATCACATCTGTGCCGGAGTTTCCGTTGAAGACTCCATCACAGTGTGTACCTATAAATCGGCAGGAAAAAAGTCCTGCACGGAGGACTTTTTCCTCCTCCAGTTTCAAATTTAAAATGACGGACACTCAATGGACCCCATTATAGTCAATGGGGTCCGTCGGACTTCGTGCGTAACTATATTCTTTGTGGTTCGCCTATCCGTTGTTCTGTGCTAGTGTGAACCTAACGTAAGATCAGCACTATTACTGTGTTGGAACTAAAGGAAACACTATTACTTTCTGGAATCACTGAGAAAGTTACTATGACTGAGTAGAAGCATTATTACTGTGTGGGATGCAAAAGATGGCATTACTACATTGTAGGGCACAAAGGGGGTCTCTCTTACTGTGTGATTCAATATTACCATCTTGTCCACTACTATAGCCAGGAGTGAACTATATATAGTTTGGAAATATGTAGGGGAGGGTGCTGGAAATGCTAGCTAGCTTTGTCTGGACAGCAAACTGCAGTGTGTTGAAAGGTATGGCTGGACAAAGTCACCATTGCTGTATGGGTCAGATGGCAAAGACACTGTATGGTAGTATGGTAATATTATTGAGTCACTATGTAGTGGTAGTGGTCAGGAAATGGCAGTATTATTTGGGCATTGCAAAGTACTAACATTGGTTATATTAGTCTTTGTATAGTGCTTTAACTGTATGGAGGTAATATTTAATCCATATATGGTTGTAATATTTGGTCCTGCCTTGGTTGTATAATTTAATAACTATTTATTGATTTTCATGGTGACAGGTTCTCTTTAGAAACCTGTCACCACCCGTAGCAGTGTTATTGGTACCCCATTCTTAGTCTTGCCATATTTGGTCATAAAACTGTGTTGGATTCCTTACATGCCCAAGGTTCTGAATGTGCTCTTGGCAAATTAGAAGGACCAATTTTATTTTTTTTTTCATGACAGGTGAATGATTCATAAGATTTGGCATAAAATTTAGGATTGGGGCACAAGTGCATATATAGCCTTTAACATTACCCATACAAATATCTGTCTGCTTTCGGGGATTTTTAACAAGTCTGTCATGAAAAATAAAAATTGGGATATTTTGCTCCATGGGTGTAGCTCTATTTACTGTTGTTGCTCTTTTGGATTGGAATTAATGCTTGCTGTTCAGCAGGGAAGAACCCCACTGAGCTATACTATTGAACTCTGTTTTGCATCTGCAACTGGTTCAAATGCAACAGAATGGCCTCAAGACACAGCTGAGACTGAGATGGCAGCTTGATTTTATCACTTGTCAGAGGACACTTCACTGAGCGGTTTTACAGTTACATGAATGTTTGTTTCTTTATGATTTGTTGCAGATCCCAAGGTTTGATTTCTAGCTACCAATGCACTAAGTCTTCCAAAACCTCTTAAACCTTATCTAGCCACAGCTGAGCAAATCTGAAAATGGATTCCAAATATATAAGCTGTAAGAATAGCTTGGCCCATTAATTTTACCATGTTCTGAACCGTGGCTCATATTGCATGAAAAAGCTGAAAGCATTTTAATAATTTATATTATAAAATACATTATTATCTCATGCTGGGAAAATGTAGACTATGAGGAAGACAGGAATCAGTATTACAATTATTTATGTTCCTTTCAAGTTATGTTTTTCCATAAAACGAAGAATCTTCTTAAATCTAAGGCCCCATGTTGTGGAAAAGTTGCTTTTTTTGTTGTAGATTTTGCTGCTGTGAAATTGTCTTAGCCAGACTTACCGGCTTCAACTTCATGCTGAGAGCGGGACTCTTAGCAGTACAGTTATCTATGATGCTAGGAGTCCCTGCATCCCAATAACATACTGTCCTGCACTGTAATTGGCACAGGACAGTATGTTGCTGAGAGGCAGGGACTTCTACCATCAAAGGCAACTAGGATGCTAGGAGTCCCGATGCCAGCACGGGTGAAACTCGGTCGTGTGCAGCTGTTAGAATTTAATTAATTATCAATAATGGTCATCCATGGTCAGCTAAATCAGGAAGTTTATTTGCACATATGTATGTATATATACAGTACAGACCAAAAGTTTGGACACACCTTCTCATTCCAAGAGTTTTCTGTATTTTCATGACTATAAAAATTGTAGATTCACACTGAAGGCATCAAAACTATGAATTAACACATGTGGAATTATATACTTAACAAAAAAGTGTGAAACAACTGAAAATATGTCTTATATTCTAGGTTCTTCAAAGTAGCCACCTTTTGCTTTGATTACTGCTTTGCACACTCTTGGCATTCTCTTGATGAGCTTCAAGAGGTAGTCACCTGAAATGGTTTTCACTTCACAGGTGTGCCCTGTCAGGTTTAATAAGTGGGATTTCTTGCCTTATAAATGGGGTTGGGACCATCAGTTGTGTTGTTCAGAAGTCAGGTGGATACACAGCTGATAGTCCTACTGAATGGAGTGTTAGAATTTGTATTATGGCAAGAAAAAAGCAGCTAAGTAAAGAAAAACGAGTGGCCATCATTACTTTAAGAAATGAAGGTCAATCAGTCTAAAAAATTGGGAAAACTTTGAAAGTGTCCCCAAGTGCAGTGGCCAAAACCATCAAGCACTACAAAGAAACTGGCTCACATGAGGACCGCCCCAGGAAAGGAAGACCAAGAGTCACCTCTGCTGCGGAGGATAAGTTCATCCGAGTCACCAGCCTCAGAAATCGCAGGTTAACAGCAGCTCAGATTAGAGACCAGGTCGATGCCACACAGAGTTCTAGCAGCAGACACATCTCCACAACAACTGTTAAGAGGAGACTGTGTGCAGCAGGCCTTCATGGTAAAATAGCTGCTAGAAAACCACTGCTAAGGACAGGCAACAAGCAGAAGAGACTTGTTTGGGCTAAAGAACAGAAGGAATGTACATTAGACCTGTGAAAATCTGTGCTTTGGTCTGATGAGTCCAAATTTGAGATCTTTGGTTCCAACCACCGTGTCTTTGTGCGACGCAGAAAAGGTGAACGAATGGACTCTACATGCCTGGTTTCCACCGTGAAGCATGGAGGAGGAGGTGTGATGGTGTGGGGGTGCTTTGCTGGTGACACTGTTGGGGATTTATTCAAAATTGAAGGAATACTGAACCAGCATGGTTACCACAGCATCTTGCATCGGCATGCTATTACATCTGGTTTGCGTTTAGTTGGACCATCATTTATTTTTCAACAGGACAATGACCCCAAACACACCTCCAGACTGTGTAAGGGCTATTTGACCAAGAAAGAGAGTGATGGAGTGCTACGCCAGATGACCTGGCCTTCACAGTCACCAGACCTGAACCCAATCGAGATGGTTTGGGGTGAGCTGGACTGCAGAGTGAAGGCAAAAGGGCCAACAAGTGCTAAGCATCTCTGGGAACTCCTTCAAGACTGTTGGAAGACCATAATGTTCTTTGATTTCTCCAGTGCTTTTAACACCATACAGCCCAGGTTACTGAGAGACAAGCTGGGCCTTGCTGGAGTGGCCCACCACCTCTCCAACTGGATCCTAGACTACCTCACAAATCGACCTCAATACGTGAGAGCCCAAGACTGTGTGTCAGGTACCGTTATCTGTAATACGGGGGCACCTCAGGGTACGGTTCTCACCCCTTTCCTCTTCACACTGTACACTGCTGATTTTAGGTGCAACTCATCCAGCTGCTACCTACAGAAGTATTCTGACGACTCTGCAATAGTGGGTCTCATCACAGATGATGATGACAGGGAGTACAGAGAACTGAACCGGGATTTTGTGGACTGGTGCCACCGGAACCACCTGAAGATTAACGCGGGGAAGACCAAGGAGATGGTGGTAGACTTCCGTAAAGGCAGATGCCCTCCAAAACCAGTGGACATCCTGGGGACGGGCATCGAGATTGTGAACACCTATAAGTACCTGGGTTTGCTCCTTAATAATAAGCTGGACTGGGCAGATCATATGGAGGCCCTGTACAGGAAGGGCCACAGCAGGCTCTACCTGCTTAGGAAGCTGAGAGCCTTTGGAATCCGGGGGGCACTTCTTAGGACTTTCTTCAACTCGGTAGTGGCATCAGCCATCTTCTTTGGAGTGGCCTGCTGGGGGAGCAGTATATCAACCAGGGACAGAAATAAACTTGACAAGCTGTTTAGAAAGGCCAGCTCTGTCCTGGAGAGCCCACTGGACCCAGTGCAGGTGGTGGGTGACAGAAGGATACTGTCCGTGGTGAGCTCCATGCGGGAGAATAACTCCCATCCCATGCATGAGACTGTGATTGCGCTGGGCAGTACTGTCAGTGACTGACTGCTGCACCCTAGGTGTGAGAAGGAGCGCTATCGGAAGTCTTTCCTCCCCCACCGCGGTTAGGCTGTACAACCAACACCGACCTAAGAGGAGATCATTACATACAGAGAACTGAAATATCTCTCTGCCTGTTAAATCCCCCCCCTCCTCTGCTACGTCCTATCTGTCTGTCTGCTATTAATGTAATGCCTCTCACCTTGGAACATTCCTGTACATGTTGTATTTGTATTTGTATCTGCTTATCTTATCTTATCTTTGCTGCTGTAACACACTGAATTTCCCCATTGTGGGACTATTAAAGGACTATTATTATTATTATTATTATTATTATTATTATTTCAGGTGACTACCTCTTGAAGCTCATCAAGAAAATGCCAAGAGTGTGCAAAGCAGTAATCAAAGCAAAAGGTGGCTACTTTGAAGAACCTAGAATATAAGACATATTTTCAGTTGTTTCACACTTTTTTGTTAAGTATATAATTCTACATGTGTTAATTCATAGTTTTGATGCCTTCAGTGTGAATCTACAATTTTTATAGTCATGAAAATACAGAAAACTCTTTGAATGAGAAGATGTGTCCAAACTTTTGGTCTGTACTGTATATATGGAGACATCAATGTGCCTTTAATGTCTAAAGTCAAATGTCTGACAAACATATTTAAAACACAGCCTTATATCATAGTCGGTGGTTACACAGACATGAAGAAGATCATTACGATATATGAATTTATCAGTACAAACGTGGGTCATGAACTAGTGAGCTAAAGGTCAGGATGTTATCTGTGTTTTTTTTACACCAGCCAGACATCACTCAATACTTCCTTTAAGTTTTCCATTAAGCAAAACAATGACTATTAATATACTTATAAAACATATAGGCTTATAGGCATTTATATATGATTATCATATCAAGCTCAATAAAATTCATAACAGCAGCTACCCAAAGTCCTTCTTTTATATTTCCCATTCCTACTCTTGACTTGTCCATTCACAGTTTGTAGGGACATGCCCTATTGACAAGGGGAATGGAATAAACAAACTAAATTTATTCATACATCTCCATCAAAATATTGATGAACTATCCTAAGGATAGGTCATCAGTATCAGATGGGGGATATTCTGACATCCACTACCCCATTGATAAGCAGTTCTCAGCAACTGATAAACCGACAGTTCCATTCTTTGTACAGCTCTCATTCACTTGAATGTCCTCTAAGCTGTAGTGACTCAGTTCAGCCACTACACAGAGAACAAAGTTCTGATGGAGGTGCTGGGCATTGGACCGCCACCAATCTGATAACCTTCCTTAGGATATGTCATCAATATTTTGAGCCCAGGAAACCCCTTTAAGGCTAAAGCCCCATGTAGTGAGACACAAAAAAATAAAAAAAAAACTACAGAAAAAAAAATGCAGGGGAAACGCATCACGTTTTTTTTCAGCAGCGTTTTGTATAGAAAGTCCACAGAGTTTTCCTCTGTTGACTTTCTGTCCCTATTATACATATATGGAAAATGCCAGCATTTCCGTAAGTATAATTGACAATTTTCAAAAAACGCAAGTGTTTTTGAAAACACAGCTTTTCCACTGTGGATTTTTTTCGGCAATGTGTGAATGGGATTAGTCAGAATCCCGTCCACTTTGCAGATACTGTAAAATGCAGCGTTAGGCCCCGGTCTAATAGTGGAATTGTATGTTACACTATTTGTATTTATGGGAAATGCAAATATTTACCCCTTTAAGGGCGCAGGTTAGTTTGTACATTAATGCTCGGTGACTTTTTTCATATTGTCCTTCCCTGCCTTCCAAAATTCATAACTTTTTTATTTTTCTGTTGACATTGCTATGTGAGGGCTTATTCTTTGCGTGACAAGTTATACTTTCATTTTGCACCATTCCGGGGTTCATATAATGTTTTGATTAGCTTTTATTAATGTTTTTGGGGATTCCATGTGAAAAAACCCACAATTATATCATATTTTTTTGTATTTTGTTTATAAGGTGTTCATTCTGCAGGACTTATACGCACGTGGGGATACCTAACATGTTTATTTGGGGTTTTTTTGTTTACGTTATGTGTTTTAATAAAAATTTTATTGCAGCACATCAAGAGAATGCCAAGAGTGTGCAAAGCAGTAATCAAAGCAAAAGATGGCTACTTTGAAGAACCTAGAATATAAGACATATTTTCAGTTGTTTCACACTTTTTTGTTAAGTATATAATTCCACATGTGTTAATTCATAGTTTTGATTCCTTCAGTGTGAATCTACAATTTTTATAGTCATGAAAATACAGAAAACTCTTGGAATGAGAAGGTGTGTCCAAACTTTTGGCCTGTACTGTATATTATAGTCTCAAGTAAACTATTTAGGTTTTGGTATATGGTTTCACAGTGATATCAGGTACATGTTCATACAGCAAGACTTCTGGAGGTTGTAAGGTATACTCTGCTGTGATCCAAATGTAAATATAATACCGTAATGTGGAAGCTATCCAATAATTCTGGAATGGGCATGGTTGCATGTGTTTTCTTTTATTCTTCAGAATTTAGTACCTTTGTCCTTCTGAAAAGAAATTATATGCTGAGATCATTTCTACTTAGTGTCCAGTATTACAAAATATTCTTCTCATTGGTATATGTTGTTATCAACCGTCTAAGGAATTGCAGATCCTATATGATAGATTGTTGTGTTTTCTAGTTGGATTTGGAAATGAAGCCGGGACATAGATTGTTGTTTTGAGCTTCCCAGTGTGCTTGCTTTCTTTTAATGCCTGAATGCTGCTCTTGCTTTTATGATTTTGATAGCTGAACTCCTCTGGGGAGCATAACACTGCATTGCTTGTTCATTGGATTTGAGAGGTGTCATTATTTGTCTTGATAGTTTTGAGAATACATACAAGAAAGCGTTTGCCAACAAAGCTGTTTTTTTTTCTGCTGCTGCTTTAGGAAACAGCAGTACTGATCGTGGTGCATTGCTTGTAAAATGTAAATTAAAGGTATATATGCGGTATAAATTATCACTTTCTTACCAATAACACACCTTTAAGCCTAGTGTACTTTTTTTTTCTGTAGATGCAGGAGTGGAGCCTACAGGAAGAAAACTGTTTCCTAAAGGCATTATCGCATAAACATCCAGTTTCCCCTTCAGAGAACTAACTGTCTGTATAATGTAGTAAACCCAAAATGAGTGATCAGAAAGTCTCCTTTTGTTGTCATCATGATTACTTTTTGATTCTAGTGTTATAAACCTAAAATGCGGCTACTTTAAGGCTAAGGCCCCATGCAGAGAATTGCTGCAGAAAAGACTTTGGCGGAAACGCATCGCATTTTTTTTTCTGCAGCGTTTTTTCACAGAAAATCTGCAGCGTTTTTCTTGATGGACTTTCCGTAGGTATAATTGACATGCTGCGATTAGCCAGAATCCAATCCATTTAAAGGCAATGTAAAACGCAGCGTTTTTAGCTGCGAGCCCGGCCTGAGTATGGTTACCTGCTGAGGTTTCCGCTTCAATGGGTGATGTTGGGGTTGTACCAATTTTTGACGTTATTAACTATTGATAAGATAGAGGATAACTGCTGATCACAATAACGGGAGTCTGGTTCCCCTCTTCCCCTGTGCAGATGGAGCAGCAGGCTGAGCATGGGAATGCCGCAAACAGCCGTGCAATATATTCTATCTCTCCAGTGCTCCCATAGAGAATGAATGGAGAAGCAGGGTATACGATTGGCCTGCCTCTCCATTAGAGCCGAGGATATCAAACCCACGTTTTCAAGATTGGTGGCAGCCATGAAGTTATCCTGTAAAAAGAAGATGATTTGAAAAGTTGGTACAACACCTTTGCAGCAGTGGTACAATAACATTTGCTTGTTTCTTAAAGTGCATCTTATCTGACCCCCTCTTTTTATCCTCTGGTTTATTCTTGAATTATTATTATTATTATTTCAATAATGTAGTATATTTTATAATAATCCTACTGCCTGATACTTACCTTATTTGACATCTGTCCTGGTTGGAGAGTTGGGAGGCAGTTTAACACATGTTAGATGTGCAACCAGTCCTATTGAAATTGGTAGGTTTCTCCAAAACATATCTAATGTGTATGGCCAGTTTAAGATGGCATTTACCAGTGTGTAGAGGTCACATATGAAGCTTAGGTCTAGGATAATAACCTAACTTATTATCCTCGTATCAAGTGAGAAAGTGCATTTAATAGGATCTGAAAATGAATGAGTATAAGATCAATCTATCTATCTATCTATCTATCTATCTATCTACTATCTATCATATCCTATAAAAAAAATGAGTTTCTGTCTGTTCTTTATGCGCGACCAAACGACTGGACCGATCTTCACCAAATTTGGCACACAGGTAAATCAGGTGTCTGGGAAGATCAGCTCTCTAGGACGTACCGTGCCTGAGATACAGTATTCCCAAAAAATGACCAGCGTTAGTCAATACAAGCCTGCAAGTCTTTCACTCATATTCCAACTGCCATACACATGGTCAAATGTCCCTTATCAGCCAATAGAAGCTCAGCCAATAGAAGCTCCATAGCAACCAAGCTATATATGACCTGTATTAGTCAATAGCAGTTCGCAGGTCCTTAAATATTCAGTCATGTCACGTGTATCAGCCAATATATAAGTTCGCATTTCATTTACCAGGTTTCCATAACAACACAACCATAAATAGACTGTACCTATACTGGACTGCAATACTGGATGTGAAGTGCAAAACTGGCCAATTCTTATGGGGCCACTACGCAAACAAAAAATGAAATATACCTGGGCAAAGCCGGGTCCTTCTGCTAATATATATACAGACGTGGACAAAATTGTTAGTATTCATGTACCCACCAAATAATGATGCTGGCCCTCACCTCTTACACTGCTACTTAATCTATATATCTGTGAAGCATTTAAGTAGAACAGATATGTTTTTAGGAATATTTACCAACTTTGAGCTAACGTAATACTGGTCATACTTGATAATACATCCATTCTCAGGCTTTGCTATAAGAAAAGTTAGATCCATATAATCAGCTAAAGATATCTAGGGAAATTCCTAAGGATCATAATGTACACAAGGCTATATTACAACTATGTATTAGATGTATAGTACCTAAGGCTTTACTCAGATGTAGAAGATTTGTTACAGAAATTTCTGTTGCTGTCCCATTTATCTGAATTGGTTGTGCACAAACCATGCACATGCTGTAGAAACAATCCCATTCAGTTTTATGGAATGGAGTTTTTAGTTACTGAAATTTCTGCAACAAATCTGTTGAGTGCAAACATACCCTTATGACCTTGTGTAAAGTGTGTGGGGTCCTATTGTACCTACTGATACCTCAAGTTTCATACAGGAGCATAAGTAAGTATAATTGTTTGACCCTGTCAAATTCCATATAAATGAAAATTAAAATCTTATCAGGCTCAGTTTGACATGGCATTAAAGAGATATTCTCCTCTAGAAGTACCATTTATAATTCAGTGCTGTGTGAAGGCAACATATGGTAGTAGTGACTATGGTTTTGGAGTATTCACATTTAGGGGTTATGTATCCAGGATTGAAATCTGTATGGAGCAGGCATGGGAAATAGTGAGTTTTGCTGTGTTTGGTCAAACCCCTCACCACACCTTTAAATATATAAACTATACCATTAACACAAAAATGAGATTAAAAGTAGCACATAGAAACAGCTAACTATGCAAGTACATGTTTGGGTCAGGCATTACTCTTTCAATAAAGAAGGGGCTATATGTTCCCCAAGATATGGACTGTCTGTGCTCTTGTAAAGGAAGATCTTAGGTCACTTTTCTGAATGAAGGTTTCTTTATTAGGGTACAGAAGGCACAACGCATTTCGGGGAAGGACTCCCCTTTTTCAAGTGCAAATATAAACAACCTGAAAAATCAAAAATATATATATATCTCTTAGCTCAATCAAATCATAATCATAAAAACAATATAAAAGATTGAAGAAAAACGCTAGAGTAGGTAAAACAGATTTTAAAATTAGCTCAAAAGGTAAATATATACAGACCACATATGAAGGGACAATGAGAAAAAGGTGTAAGTTAATATATAAACAACATGAGTAAAAAGAATCGAAATTAACAAAAAAGGTGTATCCATATAACTTTATCCAATTCCATATGCGTCCAAATGTATCATTATAACTTATCCATATAAAATATATGTTTGAACATACCAAATCCTCTTAGTTAAGGTTATATAAACCTCAAAAAATTCTCAAAAAACCTTGCGCATATTAAAATCTATACTATATGCAAAATACCATACGGATAAACCCACTCTTAAATCTCCCCCCATCCCCCCCCCCCCGAATTATATTCCCATTAAGATAAGCTCTTAGAATAAAGTTTTCAAATACTCATGAAAGGTATACTATGGAGTCAGCAAATAATTGAACATACATTAATCCTAACAACTTTAGCTAGTATACACTTACCACCAAAATGGTGCTTGATTAGGACAGAGATAGCTAGAAGCGGGGATGAGGCTCATTAAATACCTATGTGGAAATAGGGAAGAAAAAAAACTGGGCGCTCAATAAAAGTCATTGCGCAGGTGCACTGATGGATGCGACCTGCGCGTGTTGAGAATATGTTAGGGTCTGGGCCACCTTAGTGCGCACGAGCGAAAAAAAAAAAAAAAACCCGACACGCACATGCGCCAAGGCCTCCGTTCTAAAGAACCAGATGCGCATGCGCGAAATTTCTAAACCCGCGCACGCGCAATACCCTATAGCTAGCTTGAACGAATAAAAGTAGTATTAAGCGGTATATTCAATGTAGTTGGTATACAGATTACTCCATCATTATGAAGAGCTGAGAACATAAAATAATACTGATAGAAAGTAAAAACACCCCAAAATAAAGTATTAATAATAATAATGCCTACAAAGTGTACAATAACAATAAAATATGATAAAAAGCCCCTAGTGTTAAACGGACGTTTTTTTTTTTTTTTTTTTTGTTTTTTTAATAAAATACAGTATTGGGGTATATAACAACCAAAGTTATTTAGTGATGTCTTTTCAAACCAGCCGGTATAAGGGTATCCATCTTAAAAATCCAATACATCTCACGTTTGTTAAGAACACCTGAGCGATTGGGTATCCCTGCTGGAATATGATCAATGGGCATTATCTTAAAGCCTTCGAAATTACAATTATGGTATTTTAAAGCGTGTCTAGAAACACTATGTTTGATATATCCATTAGAGACGTTGGAGCGGTGCTTATTGACACGCTCCCGTAAACTCATTGTTGTCCTGCCTATATATTGCAAACCACAGGGACACTGTAATAAATAAATTATAAAGGAAGAAAAACAATTTAAAAAATGTTTCATAGTAAATTTTTCGCCTGTGAAATGGCTGAAAAATTCTTGTGATCTAAGCATAATTGATTGACAGCATTTGCATTTAGGATGTCCACACTTGAAGCTACCATTCAATGCATTTTCCATCAGTCCCGGAGCTCGTTTTCGGATGGGTTTTAATCTACTAGGGGCTATATAGTTTTTCAGGGTTTTAGCCCGCCTGTAGGTAATTGCTGGAACTTGAGGTAAGACTTTCTTTAGAAAAGGATCATTTAACAAAATTGGCCAATGTTTGTTCAGAATGTCCCTAATGTACCTATTGGAGGAGCTATAAGAAGTGATAAAGTTAAACTGATAGGTTTTGTTCTTTGTGATATTACTGGGTTTCAGACAATCACCCTGTGTCAGTTTACCCGCTTTTTTTTTGGGCATCCAGAATGATATTCTTAGGGTAGTTTTTTTTCTTTGAATCTCCCAATTAGAACTTGACTTTGTGTAGTGTAATCTAAATCATTTGTGCAGTTTCGCCTGATCCTTCTGAATTGTCCGTATGGGATGTTGTTCTTCCATTTAATATAATGTGAACTTTTGTAATCGAGTAAACTATTACAATCTACGGACTTAAAAAAAGTTTTAGTATATACCTGTTTGTTCCTTCCTACAAGAAGGAGGTCTAGGTACTCAATGGTATCAGGTGAGGACTTCCCTGATAATTCAATCCCAAAAATATTCTTGTTAAGGTATTTAGTAAATTCAACAAATGAAATCTCGTCACCATCCCAGATGAATAATAAATCATCAATATAACGCTTATAATTCACGATGTTCTGGGCCCACGAATGTGTGTTGTAGATGTAATTTTTCTCAAAATTGCCCATAAATATATTGGCATAGCTGGGCGCAAATCTAGTGCCCATAGCTGTACCTTTTGTTTGCTTATATATTCTAGAATCAAAAGTAAAAAAATTATGTTTTAATATAAAATCAATACCCTTCAATATAAAGTTTTTCTGAACTGTCGGAAGAAGAGGATCCCTTTCCAATAAGGCGTCTACTGCTGTCAAACCTTGTTCATGCTGGATGTTACTATAAAGGGAGCTAACATCTAATGTAGCCCACCTGTAGGTGTCTTTCCATTCTATTGGTAATATGTTAGTAATCAAATCAGCGGAATCCTTGATGTATGATGGTAAATCTTTCACATATTTCTGGAGAAGTGTATCAATATATTGAGAAAGATTTCTAGTGAGTGAATTGATGCCAGATATAATCGGTCTACCAGGGGGAATAGTATTGTTCTTGTGTATTTTGGGTAAATGGTAAAAAATTGCTAGGGAGGAATTATTAATAGTAAGGAAGGCTCTTTCATGTTCTTTCATAGTCCCATTGGTAAAAGCCTCCTGTATCAGTTCATGATATTCAATATGATGTTCAATAGATGGATCTTTAGATACTAATTGATAATAATTAGTATCAGAAAGGATGCGTATTGCTTCATGCATATAGAAACTACGGTCCTGTATTACTACCCCTCCTCCTTTGTCTGCATTCCTGATAATTATCATTATCCATAAGGGATCTGAGTGCTAATCTTTCATTTTTATTTAAATTACTCTTCTTTGGGAATGGGTCAGGCGTCAAATGCCTTAGGTCTGCTGCCACCAGAGAATAGAAGACTTCTAAATTACTCCCTCTATGATATATAGGGTAAAAAGATGGACTTAGGTCGAAGGCCAGTGTCTATAGGAGGGGGTATAATAGTATCTCTACAGGTAGTACTATCTATAAAATTCTTTGGTATAGGCTTACGTGGTCCTGCTGCAAGGTCATTGGAACCAGACTTATTGTTTATTATATTAAAATGTCGTTTCAGTGTTAATTTTCGAATGTATTTATTTAAATCAACAAAAAGATCCACTTCATTGGATTTTTGTGTTGGACAGAAAGATAATCCTTTAGAAAGAAGGCTCACCTCTGATTTATTCAGGGTGTATTTTGAGAGATTGAAGATGTTAGTTTGCTGTTTACCTTTCTGTTGGGTTTCTGAAAAGGCTCCAGATCCAACTTTAGATTGGGTCTTTTTGCCCCTTGAACCTCTCTTTCTCCTTGTTGTAATGGAGGAGGAATTGTGATTGTCTCTAATTTCCTTTTTTGACCGATCGGTGTGTAGTAGTCGGATATTTTGTTGATGAGTGGTGATTCCCGAATGTGATACGTCGTAAGGGGGGTGATAGTTGAGGGTAGACCTAAAAAAGACACAGAGGTATTGTTACATGTGATATTGTTGGGGACAATTTCTCTTTTTACTCATATTGTTTATATATTAACTTACACCTTTTTCTCATTGTCCCTTCATATGTGGTCTGTATATATTTACCTTTTGAGCTAATTTTAAAATCTGTTTTACCTACTCTAGCGTTTTTCTTCAATCTTTTATATTGTTTTTATGATTATGATTTGATTGAGCTAAGAGATATATATATATTTTTGATTTTTAAGGTTGTTTATATTTGCACTTGAAAAGGGGGAGTCCTTCCCCGAAACGCGTTGTGCCTTCTGTACCCTAATAAAGAAACCTTCATTCAGAAAAGTGACCTAAGATCTTCCTTTACAAGAGCGCAGACAGTCCATATCTTGGGGAACATATACCCCCGTCTTTATTGCATACCTTAACGTCCGGGTCTCCGGCAACGCTAGACGGTATCTGCTGCCACCCTCACCACCTACAAGATTCTAAGCATTATTTGTGATACATTCACAATACTTAAAGGTGAGGGGCCATCTTGGTCATTTATTTTTGTCTTTTTATTATCACATTTGGATCATAGCCGGATCTACACTATTCTTGGCCGCTCGGTGTCTCCTTTTGTTTTTGTGAGCATTACTCTTTCAGTCATGGACAGGTGTATTCTACCACTATACAAGCACCTATATAATCAATAATACCATCATATGTGAACATATAGTGGTCATTTACCAGGTCTACGGAGGTGGTCTGCAAAGTATTACCAGACTGCAGAATATTCAAGAGAATTATGTGCTGATCAGATACAATCACAGGCAGAATACATAAACATTAAAGACAAAATGTCACCTCTTCTTATTTTAATAAATACTTGTATTACCCATGAAATAATGTTGGAGTATCTTTTCATATAACTCTCGATCTTGCTGTTGTTATGTTATTTCTAATGGCGATGTATTAATAAATTGAAAACTAGGTGTTAGACATATCTTATGGACAAGGGGAATAGTAACACCTAATTGTTAAAGAGGTTGTCTGGGGGAGTTAAATTTACCTTCCTTCCTCCAGTGGTTTCTTTGAGCTGGACCCAGGGGTTCCACGCTGGTTCCAACCCTGGGTCACGTGATCAGAACCAGCAGGGGTCACAATAACGCCTGTACAGGCATCAGTAAAAGCAATTTTACTCTTTGAAAAAAGTCTCATGCGTATTAATACTTTACCATACATTTGAAGTCTTTGATTTAACCTAAAGCCATCACTGCAGGGCACTACACGTAAGTACGGCCTTTCTGGTGCTTAAACACAACTGCGCACTGTCCTGGTACCTCTGCTCACAGGGAGACCGCCCGACCCTTCTCTGTCCCGGTGTTTGACTTGACTTTGTTGCAGCAAGAAACAATGGAGCCTGCAGGGAAGAGAATTAGGTATATTGCAGTTCCAGGCTGAGGTTCCCAAGTCTGATGTGAGAGCAGGCCTCGGGATGCTGCCACAGCCACACACTGCTATTTTCAATGACTTTAACTGATTATAACATCTGTTAACCTGTTCTCTGCCATTTGCTGTTATCGATTAAAGTAATGCAACACCGGCATGTAGAAGCTCTGTCTTTGACCCAGCTTATAGTGTCTGAGCAGGGGACAGAACTGCTACACACCGGTGTTAAATTACTTTAATCTATTACAACATCTGTTAACCTGTTCTCTGCCGCTGGGGAAGAACAAGTTAACAGATGCTGAAATCGATTAAATGCACTGAAAATAGGCATCCCCTAGTTGGCCACATTAATATATAACAGGATTTACTATAACAGATTTATCAGGAGAGCTGGCAAATCTTCTATAAATCGTGGAGTCACCAATGACAGTCCTCCATAATGACTTCTGATGACGGCAAATAATTTCAGATCCTAGACCAGACCAACAAATTAATTCAGACTCTAGGCTACACCCCTTCAGATCCAAGGTCTAAAAGCACAGCATAATCACAGTGCAAGTAACCTCTCTTGTACACAAACCAACAGGTTGAGTCAATTCAAGTACTTTCTGTCAGTAGCCTACTTACAACAAATTATCCTTTATATCTAACTGGCACCAAGATAGTCTGGTGGACTGTCTGTGCAGCGAAGGTGCAATCATATGCATGCATAGTGTATATACAAAGGTAAAGCCAGACATACCACATATATTAAGACTATCCCATGTGTCAGCTATTGATGATAGGGCTGTATAGCTGCTCTATAGTCCCTTTATCTGAGTTGGCAAAGTAAAGAATCTATGTGTTTTTTCCACTCTAGGGGAGACTGCAGCACACCTATCGTTTTTTCAGATGACATGTTTTACTGCTTCATGTTGGGTGGTAATAAAGTGATGTGAGATTTTAGCCCTTTGAGTTACTTCTTTATTTTTAGGCTGAAGCCTCACATTGCGGAAATGCAGCTTTTTTGTTGTTGCAGATTTTGCTGCGGTTTTTTGAGCCAAAGCCAGGAGTGGATTGAGCAGAACGTAGAAGTATAAGCACTTGCTATATTTTTCCCATGCCTTTGGTAGCCATTCTTGGCTTTGGCTTTAAAAAATGCAGCAAAATCTGCAACAATAAAAGCAGCATTTCTGCAACATGGGGCCTCATCCTTAAGATTAATAATAAAAGTGAAGTTTTATTCAATTAGTGTCTCCAATCTGAGGCTTCTGTGAGTCTATTTCTATGTGTGGCTTTCATATTTCATACAGAATAAATTGCAATATTTTGAATAGTTTGTTTCCATTTTTTAATCATTTTCATATTATTAACATTTCTTTTTATTCTGTGGTTTCCATAATTCTAAGACTTTTCCTTCTTGGTGTTGCAGGTTCAGTGTTAAGCAGTATATAAGGGTGTGACAGGCATAGTTCATATTAAAAGGTAAAACCAGACTTAAAGGTATAACCAAGCATATTATACCTATATAAAGATATGACTGGGCATAGTACATATATAAATATATGACCAAACAGATTACATATTAAGGTATGACTGTCCTATTATACTAGGCAAAGCATATGCATATGGCTCATTGCACACTTTGCTAAACTCATCCTGAAATCAATTTTTGAAAGTTGACAGCTGTGCCCATAAGAGATTTTTTTCATACTTCATACTTTGCATTGTTTCTGATAGTTCTTATAGTTGTGCCAAAGCATAGATATCTTGTATGCAGGGCATAGGGATTGTCCAGGGTAAGTTTTGTGGTCAAGTGGCAAAATCTGTATTTCAATTTTTTTCTTTTTTTTCAGTTTCCTTGCACAGTAGCAGTTGCACCGAAATCTTGTATGGGGGTCATCCAGACCTTAATACCAAACACATTAGCATTTTCAACAATATTTAATAGCAGTATTCATTATGCAGTATACACTCAATATTCAAGCACGATGCATCATGAGACACACCAATGAAAACCCAAACTGCATATTATGCGGCTTAAGGCTTTTGGACCTTTTGCTATGCCTTCCCTGGAGCCCTGGAAACAATGTCTGAAATTAATATTCCACATTGAAAATTGTTTAGTAAAATCAATATTCTAATAATAACAGCTGATTTGTAAATTCTCTACAGTGGCTTGGGGGGAAGTGATTGTCATGTGCATGCAACCATAAATTCACCAATGTTATGTGTCCCATCTCAAAACTCTGCACAGTTATTGTCCGCAAGTCTCAGTACCTCCTTTTAACCATTATGATTCTACCCTGGTTTTTGTCTGTTTGGGATCAAACTGTTGCACTTTGTCTGGCTGCTTTTAGATGATTGTAAAACCTGGATACTCATTGATTGTGATGTTAATCTGTTTTCCCTTAGTTCCAACAGCAGCACAATATGGGATATTTCTGCCCCTGTGTGTCGATAGGACAGGCGGAATTTTTAATTAGCATAATTTATGCATGACTATGGTATCCTATAAGAGGGCAAAAGAGACCTCCCCCCCCCCCCCCCGTGTGTTAGTTATAAAGAAAATAATCCTCTTAGGGAGGGAAGCTTGTGCTGCTGTTGGGACTAAGGGAAAACAGATTAACATCATAATCAACAATTCTCTTACCTCCCACAGCAGCACAATATGGGGATGTAGCAAGTAATTCCCTTAGGGAGGGTTTCCTCCCTTTACAGTACTTAGGACTGTCCAAAGGCAGTTGCCTCTGAACTCCAGATATTTAGTCGATAATGTTTTACAAAGGTCAGCTGAGATGACCAAGAAGCGGCTGCACAATTCTGACCCAAAAGGTCGACACAGCCCTAGTTGAGTGGGCTGTAAAGAATTCAGGTGGAGATAACCCCTGAGCAAAAGAGAAGTTTTAATTGCTTCTTTGATCCACCTAGATAAGGTAGGTTTAGAAGCTCTGAGACCTTTGTCCCTACCATACATGTTAACAAGGAGATTCTCAGATTTCCTAAAGGGGGTGGAGTGTGACTCGGTGGAGGTTATAATGGTGGCCCCCTTGATGAAGCCGTCTGGCGAAACGTTCGTTGGGGTGGAGTGTGACTAGGTGAGGTTATAATGGTGGCTTATTATGTTTATCTGTTTCTATTTTTCTAGTATTTACTAGATTTCTTTGGGCTATTATACTGTTTGTGGTATGTTTATGCATATATAGTGTTATATAGGTTGTTTTCAACCATCTTTATACATATTTATTTGTACCAGCGGTATATATCCCTTATTTATTATTATTGTGGCCCCCATTTCCCTCCCTATCGTTATTATGGTGTACCTTCATTATTTATCTCCCCATATATGTTTGTTTCATTATTTATGTTAATAAAATGATACTATTTTATTATTTTTTTGTGGTCATGTTATTATGCTGTTCTATAGTTTTACATGATCTTCAGAGTTTTTCATGCTTAGCTATTAGCCCTTTTTTGTGATGGAAAAAACACTAGCAAGGAGACCATTTAGTTGATGTTAGTACAAGACGGCACTTTAGGGTTAAAACCAGGGAGAAACCTGAGTTGGACCCTATTCGCAAAGAATGATGTACACACGTGGACAAAATTTGTTGGTACCCCTCATTTAATGAAAGAAAAACTCACAATGGTCACAGAAATAACTTGAATCTGACAAAACTGGAATTTGCCAAACTACATGTTGACAAGCCACAAAGCTTCTGGGAGAATGTCCTATGGACAGATGAGACAAAAATCGAAATTTTTGGCAAGGCACATCAGCTCTATGTTCACAGATGGAAAAATGAAGCATATCTTGAAAAGAACACTGTCCCTACTGTGAAACATGGAGGAAGCTCTGTTATGTTCTGGGGCTGCTTTGCTGCATCTGGCACAGGGTGTCTTGAATCTGTGCAGGGTACAATGAAAAATATCAAGGGATTCTAGAGAGAAATGTGCTGCCCAGTGTCAGAAAGCTTGGTCTCAGTCGCAGGTCATGGGTCTTGCAACAGGATAATGACCCAAAACACACAGCTAAAAACACCCAAGAATGTCTAAGAGGAAAACATTGGACTATTGTGAAGTGGCCTTCTATGAGCCCTGACCTAAATCCTATTGAGCATCTTTGGAAGGAGCTGAAACATGCTGTCTGGAAAAGGCATCATTCAAACCCGAGACAACTGGAGCAGTTTGCTCATGAGGAGTGGGCCAAAATACCTGTTGAGAGGTGCAGAAGTCTCATTGACAGTTACAGGCAGGGCTGTGGAGTCGGAGTCGGTGCCTATTTTGCTGGAGTCGGAGTCGGTATAAAATGGACCGACTCCAACTCCCAAAATATATAATAAATTGGTACAGTTAGTAGTACAATGTAGTATGTGCTGAATATATTTTCATAAGAATTTGGGAAAATGATGAAATGTTGAAAATGATGAAATGTCCTGTAAAGGTCTGTTCTATTCCTCATATAATGATGGGACTGAGTTCTGAGTGAACCTATAAGGTTTAGCAGTGCCAGGGCTGTGGAGTCGGAGTCGGAGTCGGTGCCTATTTTGGTGGAGTCGGAGTCGGAGTTGGAGTCGGAGTCAGGGGAAATTGAGGAGTCGGAGTCGAGGCTTTGGCGTACCGACTCCACAGCCCTGGTTACAGGAATAGTTTGATTGCAGTGATTGCCTCAAAAGGTTGTGCAACAAAATATTAAGTTAAGAGTACCATCATTTCTGTCTAGGTCTGTTTCATGAGTTTTCTTTTTTTTTAAATTCTGTTGAAGCATGGTTGAAAAGCAATGTCTGACTTTCATTTGTTCTTTTTCATAGAATTTTTTTATATTATTACTTTTGTCAGATTCAAGTTATTTCTGTGACCATTATGGGTTTTCCTATCTTTAAACGAGGGGTACCAACAATTTTGTCCACGTGTGTATAAGGCTCCTTGGAAGAAAAGGTCTGAAGCTCACCCACCCTTTTTGCTGAGGTTATGGCTAACAAAAAGGTGGTTTTAAAAGCTAGATATTTAAGATCTATGTCCTCTAAAGGTTCAAAAGGAGGTCCACAAAGACCGGAAAGAACAGTCACTAGATCCCACTGGGGAACCGGAGTTGAAACCACCGGTCTAAGTCTTATAGCTCCTTTAAGGAATCTAGCAATTAGAGGATCTTGAGACAGTCGTCTGCCTAAACAGGCGGATAAGGCTGAAATCTGTACCTTAAGTGTGGCAGGGGAAAGGCCCTTATCCAATCTGCCTTGAAGAAAGTCCAGAATCTCTCCTGTAGAAGGATTTGAACTATCAACTCCCCGACTGGAGCACCATTCTTTTACGATGTTATCTATTCTTAGGTAGCTCTTATTGGTAGACTCTGCTCTGGAGCAGGAAAGAGTCTTTAGGACTGCTTCTCACAGTCCTCTAGATCTTCATAGGGACTGGTCAACCTCCAGGCTGTCAGGTTGAATATCCACAGATCCTGGTACTTCTGAGTTCCTTGGGAAACCAGGTTCTGGGTGGGGGAAGCCTCCAATAGACCCCTTGACTCATGTACATGAGCTGGGAAAACCACGCTCTTTTTGGCCAGCATAGTAAATCACAGATAATTGGTCCTTTCAGACTTTCATCAATACCCTTGGTATCATGGAAAGTGGAGGGAGAATGTATACCAGCCTGAACCTCCAAGGGATGGACAGGGCATCCACTGCCAAGGGATAGTCCTCCTGATACAGTGAGCAGAACGTCTCTACCTTGGCGTTGAGTCTGGTCGTTATAAGGTCTACTTCTGGAAGATCCCACTTCACGGTAATCTGATGGACGATCTCTGGATTGAGAAACCAATCTCCTGATACGGTGAGACCCCGACTCAACTGATCTGCTACTATGTTCAAGGAGCCCCTGATGTGAACCGCGAGTAAGTGGGTCAGATTTTCCTCTGCCCAGGTAAAAATCAGAGCTGTCTCCCTGAGGAGAGATAGCGATCTGGTGCTTCCCTGTTTGTTCAGGTACATTACGGTTGTCATACTGTCAGACCGGATCTTGACCGCTCTTCCTCGAAGGAGAGGAAAAAATGAAGTAGTGCCAGATTAACTGCTCTGAGTTCCTTCCAGTTGGACAATGACCTCTTTCTAGCCTGCTCCAGACTCTTTAGACGGTCTTCTTGTACGGGTGGGCTCCCCATTCCCGAGAGGGATGCATCAGTAGTCAACAGGGTCCAATGAGGTTGGACCGTGGACATCTGTCTTTCAGGTGTATCCACCATCTGAGCTAAAGACGGGTACTGGGGGAAAGTCTGATCCTCTTGTTGAGACCGAGAGAAATACAATTCTAGGCCTTTAGAGCTTCCATCTGAAGAGTACGCATATGCCATAAAGCCCAAAGGACTGCCATGGCTGAGGATGACATTAGGCCTAGGACTCTCATAGTTGTCCTGATAGAGACCAGGCCTGTTCTTAGAGGATACCAGACCGCTGTGGTTAACCTTTCTTTCCTTACAGGAGTTAAGGAAATTTCATGCGGTCTGAGTCCAGGAGAAACTCCAGGAAATGTATTAGCCAACCTAGGAGTTGAAGGACATGGCTATCTGCAATTGCTGGAGCAGGATGGATTTTGACTGAGCTTTTATTTAGCCAGTCATCCAAATATGGCACTATGAATAGACCTTGAAGTCTGAGTGCGGCTGCTACTGGCGCCACCACCTTGGTGAAGGTGTGGGAAGCTAACGGGATGCCGAAAAGTGGAGCCGCAAACTGAATATGCTTCCTGTGGTTGGGAACTGAGACAGCGATTCTGAGATACCTTCTGTGCGGGGGATAAACTGGAATGAGTAGATAGGCATCCTTTAGCTTTAGGATGGCAAGGACCTTGTCCTGCTGTAGAAAGGATGTGATGGATTTCCATTCGAAAAATGTTTTATCCTTATGAAGAGATTCAGATATCTTAGATCTATAATCATCCTCCAGTCGCCTGATGATTTTAGCACCAAAAAAACTGGGGAGTAAACACTAAATCCTTCTTCAGAGGGGGGAACCTCTTCCATGACCCCCTTGCAGGAGTCTCTGCCACAGGAAGAAAAAAGTTAGGCTTCTTCTCGTCCCCTTCTTTGCGGAACTTCCGTCCAGAACCTCTAGACTGGTATCTAGGATGCCTCTTGAACTGAGGTCTAGACTGAGGCTGATAACCTCTGCTCCGGCCAGGAGGTCTCTTACCCTTCTTATCGGCTAGACCCTCCATGATTTCATCCAGGCCTCTGCTAAAAGGTTTACCCGGGTCAAAAGGCAGGGAACACAAGTTATACTTGGAGGCGTTATCAACTCTCCAGGGTTTTAATCTTAACGGCCTTCTAGCTGCCGTGGAGAGGGCCATAGATTTTGCAGCCAGCTTAAACTGATTTATTGGGAGCTAGAGACTGACCTCTAGAATGATAAGAGGTAATCGCTGGAGACTCCAGAGTCAAAGTCCCTCTCTAGTTGGGCTAGATCAGAGCGCAACTTGTTTGATACCTCATTAGAGGCAATGGTCACCGAGGTCTGAGCAGAGGCCACAGAATAAGCCTTTCTGAAGATGCTCTTCATGTGCCTATCCATAGGGTCCTGGAGGTTGGAGCCATCATCTGCCGGGACCACCATACCGCGGGACAATTTGGCTACTGCCATATCGACCTTAGGTGGAGGACCCCATCGGTCCAGCTGGGATTTCACAATAGGAAATAAGGCCTTAACCTTCTGGATAAAATAGTGGCTCTTTCAGGAAGTTTCCACTCCAATAGCATGAGCTTATCAGTGTTATAACCACTTGGAAGGCCCTAGGCCCCCTATTGGTGGAAGTGGAGGGCTTCCTTATCAACATCTCGGTCCCTTGACCAGCCTATTTATCTTCTCTAGAGGAAAGGTCTGCTGGAATTCTCCAAGCTATCTTCAGCTGATGAGAGCATCTCTTCAATCACTTGTAAGTCCTCTTAGATACTAGTGAAAGAGTATGTTTCATTTCATGCCCACAGTGTGTTACAATCCACACAAACTAGGCCTCCCTTTCTTTTTCTTCTAACTCCTTGCAGGATTTGAACCTAGGACTCTAGCGCTACAAGGCTGCAGTGCTATCCACTGAGCCACCATGCTGCTCAGAGCTGCAGCAGCAAGAACAGTAATCCAAGTGGAGTACAGAGGCCTTCCTTCCTGCCAAGCCATCTCCTGCACTGAGACGAAGGCTTCTATAGGAGGGGAGGAGGAATGAGCAAGTAGTGCACCACAAAAAAACCCTCCCTTCCACAATTTTGCAAACCTTAATTCCTTGTACACAGAATTAAGCTAAAAATATACAGACCAATGCCAGAAAAGAGGCTCAGCAAATATAACCTTGGAAAAAAGGAGGAAGGTCTGTCCGAGAATTCAGTCCCCAGAAAACAAAGAAAGGTTCCGGAGGGACAAAGTGACCCACGTCACTACTGGTGGTTGTGGAGCTTGTACCACATCAAAGCCGCACAAGTGGCCTGCACCACAGGTCTTTGAACATGCAGCATGCAACTACCGCTGCATGTACTACTGAAATTAGCCTTTTCAGAGCAAAGGTTGAAAGCTTGGCTAGGCACAAACTGCCTAAGTAAAACCCCCTTCTTTTCCACAGAAGTGTCCAGTGGAAGAAAAAAAGAGAAGAGAGGTGTAAAGATAACTCCCCAAAGGTAAGATAACAAACTTTAGGGGAAAAAACAAAATATGGGAGGAAAAAAGACCTCCCTCCACCTGTCCCACAAGGGGGGAAGTCTCTTTTGCCCTCTTATAGGGTACCATAGTCATGCATAAATTATGTTAATTAAAAATTCTGCCTGTACTATCGAGACATAGGGGCAGAAATATTGTGCTGCTGTGGGATGTAAGGGAATCTCCATTTTTACCTAATTCAGGATTGGCACTTTAATAGATCACTGAAATACTTTTTCAATAATTCCCTTGCCTCTAGTTCTATGTTATAGGATAAGGGCACACTTTCAGGTTTTTGATACAGCCTTGAAGCCAAACCCAGGTTATTGAAAAAAATAGAGAACTACCATCTGGCCTTTTATAGGTCTTCACTCTTTATGACCATACCTGAATATGTCAGAATGGTTTGTGTTTTCTGACACCTTAAACAAAACCTTATCAATAATGTCAGAATGGTTGGTGTTTTCTAAGGAAAACATGTATCTTAAATTTAAATTTTTTTTTTATAAAAATGTAAAGTGTGCTCAGCATTTCTGTCCGCAGCTTAGTTAAGATGCCAATGACAGTTCAGCATTTCATTTTACTTATTATATTCCTCCCATTGTCCTATTTCACAGTAATGTGTGATATGTATTGGCAGAGTGTCTTCTAAAGGTCTGTCAGGTTTCTTGCATGTTATGCTCGCTTGCACTGTGGAATATTTTTGCGTGATATAAATAAAGGATAATAAATTACAGAGCTTTCTATTTATCAAACATCATTGCTTTCATTATATTTTACTTGAAGGGTTGTTCAATCTAGTATAGGACGTCTTACTGATTTTGCTCAGTAGGTAAGAAGCGATGAATTAAAGTAAGTGGAATAAAATACAGCTAGAGGGTAGGATAAAAGGAACTGTATTAGATAATGCAACAGGCTATGTATAATTTACTTTACACATGTGGAGACAGTATTTGAAAATGTTTTGGGCAATATACATTGCAAAAGAACATTAAAGTCAGTGATAGTATGTTGACTTCAGGTATTTCTTGTGCTCCGAAATTCTGTATTGAAGTTCAGAAAACAACATGTGGCTGATTGTTGTTTCAAAGACTAATATCTTCATTTTAATCCACCAAAAGCTTATTCTAATTCCCATCTTGACATTTTTTTTCACCTTGTGTGAACTGGGGCTAAAAACACTAAAATATAATGTATACAGTAATGATTCACATTTAGCACCAAGTGTATAGATCCTCCCTCATGAATTTTCATTTGGACAAATGACAAGTTTACAAGCCAACAGCATGAACATATTAGCATTGTATTTCAGAAGGGGACAGTGAAAGTTTTACTAAAACATGAGGAGAGAAAGTTTTCTTCTCCACTTATTAGGCTTCGTCACTTCTTACACAGAACTTTATGGTGAGGGAACGGGGAAGCAGGAGGCAGCTGGAAAAAACACAAAAAACTACAGCTTCTACTACTACAGTTGTACTACACTGTAAGTGAGAACTCTTTTGACACACCTATAGCTTCATGATAAGGCTCTACCACTGCACAGAATGAAGCAATAAATCAATTGGCCTAAATTTTACAAATGTGCATAAAACAGCTTTATGAGCTCTTAAAAATCACAGGCAGTGATCAGTTTCAAGCAGAACAGTACTGCCCCCTTGTGTAATACAGATGGCTCCCCATTTTTCTGTGTGTTCCAGTCCCGAGATGCTGATTGATAGAGGGTTACTGTAACGACTCTGCCTGTTCGGGTCTCTGCGCCACCCTCTGCTCGCACACTGTGGCGAAGGAGGCGTGTTCAGTTTGATTCCTTGCATAGGTTTCTTGTTGCTCAGTCTGAACACTGTCCTAGACTATGCAATTGATTTTCTGCCACACCCGTATCCATCACCTTGGTTTTCCTCTGCTCCACTAATAGTTAATCTCAGCCTTGCCTGTGTGATTGACAGCCTGTCTACCAATCCAGTCTGGGGCTGGTCCAGACTTTCTATAAACAGGTTGTCAGCCCTCACATGGTTGCTGGTTATTGCTTCGTGTGTTCTGGCTATTACTCCTTGCTGTTTTTGTTACCTGTATTCCTATTCCTGACCTCTGGCCTTGAATTTTGACTATTCTCTTGGACTTTGATTTTGTACTGCATTGCTCGTCTGTTACCGACCCCTTGGCTTGCTGACCTACCTTTTTGTTGTTCATCCTGTCTGTGTTCTGTGTTGTCACCTATATTAGGTAGGGTCTGTCGACCAGTTGCTGCTGTTGCCTAGGACAGATAGGCAAGTTAGCCAGGGACAGTGGGGGAGGGGGGGTCAGCTTAGGGCTCACTGTCTTGTTGTGCCTCTCCCCCCAGGGTTCTGCAACGGCACTGGGGAATCACTCCTCTAGCGATTCCCTTGCAGTTACATGATCAGACCCATCCATCAGTGGCTTCCATAGGATAATGCTGTGAACATTATAAGTAACTATCATGTGCTATTCAATGTAGACTGTTGAACAGGTCAAGTCACATGCCCCTCCATTAGTGACCATGCTAGGTTAGGCACTCAGGGAAATCATTGGCCAACTAGTTTAACTGTCTGCATGGTTATAAGACTGTATTCAGATTATGTTTTAGCATTCATTTTGGTGTTCACGTTGTGCTCAAAGAATGCACCAGATGTATGAAAGTGTACACTATCCCTGTACTGCTGTATTGAAAACCGGAAATGCATTTTGTTTTTTCCCACAGTGCTTTTCACAGAAACTCCACAGAGTTTTCCTCTGCTGCCTTTGTGCTTCAATTATACCTATACAGAAAACGCCAGCGTTTCTGTAGGTATAACTGACATGCTACAATTTACAAAAACACAACGGTTTTTGAAATCGCAGTATGTCCGCTGCGGATATTTTTCTGCGATATGTGGATGGGATGAGCCAGAATCCCATCCACTTTGAAGGTACTGTAAAACGCTGTGGTATTTCCGCTACGCCTGGCCTTTTAAGGGGTTGTCTGGGATGAAATGGAATTCCTACACTAATCTAAACAACCTCCCCCCACTTACTTTCTAAATGATATACTTTAGCAAAAATGTATAGTTACCCATATCCCTAGGGCGGTCATATGACCGGCTCAGGCACATTTTCTGATTATCGGCTGACGTTCCGTTTCACTGTTTCCGGAAACGGAATGTCACCGATATTCCCCACCCCCTCCACCCCATCATACTTACATGCCTTCCTCTCCAGGCTTCCCTTCTGGGACGGCTCCTTCTCTTCTTTAACTCTGTGGTCTCGTGCGCAGGCCGGAGATGGCACCTTTGCCGGCGCAGATGGCAATCCATCTCTACTGTGCAGGTGTCAAGTCATTAACAATCAATGTGAAAGTGGCATTGAACAGCACACAATACTGTAGTCTAGTAATAAGTGAAGTTCTATTGAATATAATAAAAATGTTTGAAAGTCTGTTATGCGCTTTACTATGCTTAATCATGAGTACACATTTATGTTTTTGATTCTTAAAATGTAATTCAATATAGCTTGGCACATTGACAACATGTTCACTAAAAAACAATGCCAGGTACATTTACGTTAATTAGACTTGTTTGTCTCCAGGTCAAATTCTATTAACTTTTCTGAACTCCCTTTTCCAAAGCAAAATTGCCTTATGTTTCTCTTGAGGCAGCTTTAGCATATGATAAATGAACCCATGGCATGGACAACATTTGTTATTAGAAATGGATGTTTTTCTATGCAGTGATTTGTTGTGAAATATTTGCCTTGTATTTTGGAGTCAACTTTGCCATTGATTTAGCCTTCCCTCTCAAATTAACAAACATGCCACAACAGAACTTTGAAAATATAGAAATCCTGTTGAAATATTAATTCAGATTAGGGACTGCCAGACATTGTGATACCCCTGAGCTTAATAGAAAGAGATCAGCGTGCCCTAAAGAAATCATATACTGTGTAGCTGTGAATGCTGGAGCCAATTACTATAGACTTTAGGAGACATTTGGACCATTTCAAAAGCAAGTTTATTTTTTTTATTTTATGTGCTATTTCTACCCATCAAACCAACAGACTCTATGGCAGAATCCTTTAGACCAATTTATAAATCCGTAGAATAGGTCTATTGCCACCACTGTTCATTGTGTGATGTATTTGGCACTACATTGTGGTCATTGTTTATAACAGAAAATATAATGTAAATATGCACATGGCCTAACTCCTGCTGAAAATGAGGTCTGTTATTGTTACGTTGACAGAGAAAAAATCTTTATTTGCCCAAAGCCTTATAGGTCTGGTGAGCAACAGGTTACAATTTTGCTTGCTATACTGTATTTTTGAAAGGCTGTGGCTTTTTTCGGTATATTTATGTTTTATGTTTAGTGACATGTTTCCTATGCTACATTCTCTTGCTCTCATGTCATAGCCCCATCTTTTCTTCTTTGCTAGGTACAAATAAAACTGTCTATTACCTCTCTTATTTCACATTGGCTGTTGTTAGAGATGAGCAAATTTCTTAAAAGTTCGATTCGGCAGTTCGATTTGAAGTTCCAAAAAATTATTTGCATCGATCCGAATTACTTTGCGGCGAATAAACAGCTATTTCCGGGCTGCAGAGAGCCGGGGTGGGCGGCAAAATGGCGGAAGCCCTTGGATGCCGCGGTCATGTTTTCTCTCTCTCTCTCTCTCTCTCTCTCTCTCTCTCTTCAGCACGGACAACTTTTATTCATATGGAAGGATCTGCTAACAAGCAAAGACACGCCTACCAAATCACATCACTTACTAAATATTCATTACCACGAAACATCAGGAAATCCGGAATCGTGGAGAATCGAAGATTTCTTGAAATTTGGAGGGGGGGGAACAAAAACCAATTTGGTGGGGGGCTCTGTGGGGGGGGGGGGGCCCCGCCCCCCCCCCGGGTTTTTAAAGTGGGGGGCCTGTTCCCCTCCTTTTTGGGAATAATGTCAAGATCAGTGACGATTTGCGTTCGCCGGGGATGGATTTTCAGCAAGACAATATCCAAACACCTCCAAATCTGCCAGGCATTCTGCAGGGCTTCTGTCTGGTGGCCCCCAGTCCCCAGACCTGAATATCATTGACATCTGGGGTTGGCGGGCTGTCCTCCGCCATCAACTTACTGACTGGATTGTTTTGTGGGATGGTCTACCTTCATCCAGGCCAGGACTGATTAGGGGGGGGGGGGGGGTTGTTTTTTGAGGGGGGGTAAATTTTGCTTTTGGTGGGGGGCCCTTTTGCCCCGGGCAAATTTTGGTTTAATGCTTTTGCCTTTTCTGTTAGACAATACCTCTTTCTCCGATTTGCTCATCTCTAGCTGTTATTATATATATATATATATATGGGGTTGTGGCAACCCCCAAATTTTTGGGACTAAAAATGGTTAAGTTTAATGGGGGGCCCAACTTTTTCATATGACTATATATATATATATAATCAAATGGTTTGAAATTTTAATACTGAATTGCACCAAAAGTATTTAGTCAGCCAACAACTGTGCAAGTTCTCCCACTTAAAAAGATGAGGCCAGCCTGTAATTGACATCATAGGTAGACCTCAACTATGAGAGACAAAATGAGAAAACAAATCCAGAAAATCACATTGTCTGATTTTTTAAGAATTTATTTGCAAACTATGGTGGAAAATAAGTATTTGGTCATCTACAAACAAGCAAGATTTCGGGCTGTCACAGACCTGTAATTTCTTCTTTAAGAGGCTCCTCTGTCCTCCACTCATTACCTGTAGTAATGGCACCTGTTTGAAATTGTTATCAGTATAAAAGACACCTGTTCACAACTTCAAACAGTCACACTCCAAACTCCACTATGGTGAAGACCAAAGAGCTGTGGAAGGACACCAGAAACAAAATTGTAGACCTGCACTAGGCTGGGAAGACTGAATCTGCAATAGACAAGCAGCTTGTGTGAAGAAATCAACTGTGGGAGCAATAATTAGAAAATGGAAGACATACAAGACCACTGATACTCTCCCTCGATCAGAGGCTCCACGCAAGATTTCACCCCATGGGGTCAAAATGATCACAAGAACGGTGAGCAAAAATCCCAGAACCACACGGGGGGACCTAGTGAATGACCTGCAGAAAGCTGGGACTAACATAACAAAGGCTACCATCAGTAACACACTACTCTGCCAGGGACTCAGATCCTGCAGTGACAGACGTGTCCCCCTGCTTAAGCCAGTACATATCCGGGCCCGTCTGAAGTTTGCTATGCATTTGGATGTTCCAGAAGAGTATTGGGAGAATGTCATATGGTCATATGAAACCAAAGTAGAACTGTTTGGTAGAAACACAACTCGTTGTGTTTGGAGGAGAATTAATGCTGAGTTGCATCCAAAGAACACCATACCTACTGTGAAGCATGGGGGTGGCAACATCATGCTTTGGGGCTGTTTCTCTGCAAAGGGACCAGAACGACTGATCCGTGTACATAAAAGAATGAATGGGGCCATGTATCGCGAGATTTTGAGTGCAAACCTCCTTCCATCAGCAAGGGCATTGAAGATGAAAAGTGGCTGGGTCTTTTCTGCATGACAATGATCCTAAGCACACCGCCAGGGCATCAAAGGAGTGGCTTCATAAGAAGCATTTCAAGGTCCTGGAGTGGCCTAGCTAGTCTGCAGATCTCAATCCCATAGAAAACCTTTGGAGGGAGTTGAAAGTCCGTGTTGCTTAGCGACAGCCTCAAAACATCACTGCTCTAGAGGAGATCTGCATGGAGGAATGGGCCAACATACCAGCAATAGTGTGTGCCAACCTTGTGAAGACTTACAGAAAACGTTTGACTTCTGTCATTGCCAACAAAGGATATATAACAAAGTATTGAGATGAACTTTTGTTATTGACCAAATACTTATTTTCCACCATAATTTGCAAATAAATTCTTTAAAAATCAGACAATGTGATTTTCTGGATTTGTTTTCTCATTTTGTCTCTCATAGTTGAGGTCTACCTATGATGACAATTACAGGCCTCATCTTTTTAAGTGGGAGAACTTGCACAATTGGTGGCTGACTAAATACTTTTTTTTCCCCACTGTATATCAACTGCTTTATGTAAAATTGTTATGTAAAATAGTGAATTTTGTTTAATAAAGTAAATAGCATGTTACTTGTGACATCTTTAGTCATAAATTAAGTTCAAAGTAACAAACTGTGTGGGATGGTATGGAGCTTTCATTTTTATAAAAGACTAGCTTTCAGCATGACTGTGAGGTGAAGAATGGGACCATATCTATACGCATTGTATCAGTGTGACAATGCAACATTTTATTAAGAAGTGTGTCCTATTCATCATGAGAAAACAAAAGCTATTTTATGAAAGGAAAAGTATGTTTATTGAAAGTGAAAAATATGTAACTAAGCAGCAGGTTATATATATATATCAATCTTCTTGTTAAAGAAATTAGCAGTATGTAGATATTTAAGTATTTGACTTTATGCCTTGTGTTTGAACTTGGCTATGCTGGAATCATGGTTTACATTATTATAAGGGTCTCCAATGGATCCTTCAGGCTTCCTTATTGTGTTTTACTGTAGGGTGTTGTGTATAGGTAGACAGGACTAACCTGAGTCTTATATGTCCATCTTAGGAATAGGTGTCATTTGGACTGATACATTTTTACAGCAGTGACCATTTTTAAAGGGGTTGTCTGGATAAGCTAGCCCCTGTCCATACGCCAAATGTTTATATAATGTGAGGGGGAAAAATGGGAAAAAAATTGGGTACCAGGAGACACATGTCCCTAAAACATAACTTTTATTAAATCAATAAAAAGTCACCAATTATTATAAATGTTATGTAGCACCCATGTTTATGATAAACTCTATACAGTGTATCAGTCCCTTGTGGTGGTCAAAATTTGAGGTTTTCCTACCACAATCTCCAACATCAGTATAATATGTGGACCCGTGCCTTTTTAGACATTCTTAATGAAGCACTCCAGGCAAAACCCTTTATTCTTTCCCTGCACCCCTCATCGGATTGTCTGCCACTCTACATGCTTTTTTCATGCATATCCCTACAATTCAGCTTTTCCTCACTCCTGACCAGACTCCATCTTGACTTTTATATTACTCGATTTCTTTGCTCAGCTATCAATCCCATGATGGCTCAGCACAGCATCACATAGGCAGCTAGAGGACTGTTCTATAATTGCTGCTGAGGAATTATCCTTTTCTGTACATATTATCCCAAATAATAAAAGAAACTAAAAATATACAGTCAAGGACACGAGGTGTTTGACACGACCTGCCTTATATGAGCAGCAGCTAGTGATAGCAGCTTTTGCTCCCCCCTTCTATGGACAGCCTGTGTGGTATAATCCAAGGTGTTTGAATCATACAAAAAGGTTTGATGCCTGAGATGTTGACCCCGTTGAGAGAACAGAAAGCAATGCAGTGGCGTAAGTACCGGGTTAACAGCGGTAGCAGCTGCCATAGGTCCTGGGACCTTAGGGGGCCTGGTGGGCCCCTGATGCATTTTTTTTTTAAATAGGCCATTACTAGAGTAACCCCAGCAGGTAACAGGCCCTATTTACTTAATGATCTCTGCTTATGCTCTCGGCCGCCTCTGCTTCGTCTTCTGCATCCTATATCATGTCGCTGGTGCCCCCTGAAGGGCAGAAGGGGAAGCGGATGCAGTTGAGAGCAGGAGAGAGGATCGATAAGTGAGGCCGCGGGCCCACGGCAAAAGTATTTATTGGATGAACCCCAACAAATACTGCTATTATACTCTGGGGTCTTTTCAGTTTGATTCCCAGCACTCTTTCCCTCTTTAGTGATGTCCCAGACGTAACGTGGCCAGACCAGCGTCATTATGCTTCGCGACACCGGCCTGGTCCACGTGATGTCTGTGCCAACATTGAAGAGGGCCAAAAGCAGCAGGGAGTGCGCCGGAGCCCAGGATAGGTGAGTACCACTGGTTTTTATGTTTGTCACCTCCCCCTGGTTTCCGATCATTATATTCTGGGGTCTGAAAAGACCCTAGAGGATAATAATAGTTTGTGGGGGCATAATAATCCATGGAGAGGCCACTGTGGGACATAATACTGCTTGCAGGGGCCACTGTGGGGCATAATGTCGTGTGCAGGGGCCACTGTGGGACATAATACCATGTGCAGGGGACTCTGTGGAACATAATACGGTGTGGAGGGGCCGCTATGGGACATTATACCATGTGGAGGAGCTGCTTTGGGACAGTATACTGTGCGGAGAAGCCGTTAGGGGACAGTATACTGTGTGGAGAGGCCTCTATGGGACATTATACTGTGTGGATGGGCCGCTATGGGACATTATACTGTCTGGAGGCCTCTTTGGGACATTATAGTGTGTGTAAATGAGGCGTTATACTGTGTAGGGGCCAGAAAGGGGGCACTATGCTGTGGGGGGGCCCAAGTCAAAAGTTTGCTGGGGGGCCCAGTCTTTGCTAGTTACGCCCCTGAAGCCATGTTATTGTCAGTGGGGGGATGCCACATGACCCAAATAGATGAAAAAGGAATAACTAAATGAGGTAATACTCAGAGTACACACTGAGTTATATATTGGGGGTATAGGCAATGAATAACTAATAAAATTCTGGAGTGTTTCTTTAGTGATTGGTGAAATCTGTCATCTGATTATTTCAGTAACTGGTGTTGGAGATATTACGCTTGGTAATAGAGCATCGACCACTGTAGGGGAAATATATGGCCAGCTGCGACTTTCCCCAGCAATTTTCTAGACTGAGGTTTCAGAACATGTTTCAATATAGTTAGTATATAATGATTGTTAGCATACAGGTGAAATGTATAACGTGCTACAAATTAATGCAATGAAAAAACTTGTGCAATGCTTTAGAAAAAAATGCTGTGTAAACCCAGTAAACCTAGCTTATCATCCCACAGAATGATGCAGTAAATCTATTAACTAGCTAGCAGCAGCCTCCTCCTAACTCCTCCACTCTCCATAGACTTGTGTGTGCATGTTGAATATGGGTACTAATCTCAATGTAAAATCACAGCCTGAGTGAAGATAAGGAGAAGAACAGAGTAATAAGTAGAAAAGGAAACTGATTCCTTTAATAAGATATATTACAAAGTTTCTTACATTCACTTGTACTATTCATATATGAAAAGTTGCTTTACAACAAGCATACTGGAGGTATGCTTTAAAGGGAGTCTGTCACCAGGGTGAAGCATATTAAACCAGCATAACAGTTAGACAGGTCAGGCTCACCTGAATTTAATGCTTTTTCCCCATGAAAATTCATGCCTACATTGACGACATATTCCTTAATTTCAGAATATGTAAATGAGCAATCTGGAGCACCAAGGGCGTCTGTTTCTCCAAACTGCTATGCCCCACTCTGCTCTAATACTCCCACTGAAGGAACACACAAAAAGTGCCTAAACCCCTATCTTTTATTAGAGTCTCTAAGATAAAAAACGCTAACTGTACTTAAAATTCAGACCGATTTTCAAACTGCATAGGTCCAAAATAATAAATTTTTGCCAATATGGACTTCTATTAGAAATTTTACAGTGGGAATACTGAATAGGAGGGCTGTCACACTTAAGATTGTACCCCTCTCTTTTAGTTGGTAGTTAAAACATCCAGTCCTAACTTCCCTAGATTTGTGCCACAGTCTAGCAGGCACTCCACTGTCAAATAGCTGTAAGGGCGATCTCACTATCTACAGTGCTGGCCAAAAGTATTGGCACCCCTGCAATTCTGTCAGATAATACTCAGTTTCTTCCAGAAAATGATTGCAATCACAAATGCTTTGGTAATAATATCTTCATTTATTTTGCTTGCAATGAAAAAACACAAAAGAGAATGAAAAAAAAAGTCAAATCATTGATCATTTTACACAAAACTCCAAAAATGGGCCGGACAAAAGTATTGGCACCCTCAGCCTAATACTTGGTAGCACAACCTTTAGACAAAATAACTGCGAACAACCGCTTCCGGTAACCATCAATGAGTTTCTTACAATGCTCTGCTGGAATTTTAGACCATTCTTCTTTGGCAAATTTCTCCAGGTCCCTGAGATTTGAAGGGTGCCTTCTCCAAACTGCCATTTTGAGATCTCTCCACAGGTGTTCTATGGGATTCAGGTCTGGACTCATTGCTGGCCACTTTAGAAGTCTCCAGTGCTTTCTCTCAAACCATTTTCTAGTGCTTTTTGAAGTGTGTTTTGGGTCATTGTCCTGCTGGAAGACCCATGACCTCTGAGGGAGACCCAGCTTTCTCACACTGGGCCCTACATTATGCTGCAAAATTTGTTGGTAGTCTTCAGACTTCATAATGCCATGCACACGGTCAAGCAGTCCAGTGCCAGAGGCAGCAAAGCAACCCCAAAACATCAGGGAACCTCCGCCATGTTTGACTGTAGGGACTGTGTTCTTTTCTTTGAAGGCCTCTTTTTTTCCCTGTAAACTCTATGTTGATACCTTTTCCCAAAAAGCTCTACTTTTGTCTCATCTGACCAGAGAACATTCTTCCAAAAAGTTTTTGGCTTTCTCAGGTAAGTTTTGGCAAACTCCAGCCTGGCTTTTTTATGTCTCTGGGTCAGAAGTGGGGTCTTCCTGGGTATCCTACCATAGAGTCCCTTTTCATTCAGACGCCGACGGATAGTACGGGTTGACACTGTTGTACCCTCAGACCTCAGGGCAGCTAGAACTTGTTTGGATGTTAGTCGAGGTTCTTTAGCCACCATCCGCACAATCTTTCATTGAAATCTCTCGTCAATTTTTCTTTTCCGTCCACATCTAGGGAGGTTAGCCACAGTGCCATGGGCTTTAAAGTTCTTGATGACACTGCGCACGGTAGACACAGGAACATTCAGGTCTTTGGAGATGGACTTGTAGCCTTGAGATTGCTCATGCTTCCTCACAATTTTGCTTCTCAAGTCCTCAGACAGTTCTTTGGTCTTCTTTCTTTTCTCCATGCTCAATGTGGTACACACAAGGACACAGGACAGAGGTTGAGTCACCTTTAATCCATTTCAACTGGCTGCAAGTGTGATTTAGTTATTGCCACCACCTGTTATGTGCCACAGGTAAGTAACAGGTGCTGTTAATTACACAAATTAGAGAAGCATCACATGATTTTTCAAAGGGTGCCAATACTTTTGTCCACCCCCTTTTTTATGTTTGGTGTGGAATTATATCCAATTTGGCTTTTTGACAATTCTTTTTGTGGTTTTCCATTGACGACAAATTAAATGAAGATATTATTACCAAAGCATTTGTGATTGCAATCATTTTCTGGAAGAAATTGAGTATTATCTGACAGAATTGCAGGGGTGCCAATACTTTTGGCCAGCACTGTACATATCCACAGGACAGCATGCACTGTCTTCCAAATTCTCCACTTGCCAATATCATTCTGACTATGACTAATACTCCGACGTGATCGTGAGAGCACAGGCCAGGCGCAGTGAAATAAAGAGAAAAAGCAGGAAAGTTCTCCTTTACTTTCTGTGTGCAGTGTATGGGGAGAGTTATGACATCTAATATTCACCCATCAGCTCAGGGAGCATGCAGAGAGGAAAGGTGCTGAAAAATTGATGTAAAAAGACATATAGATGTAAAACTCATATACAGTAATACCTCGTACATTCGCGAGGTTAGGTTCCAGAGAGGGTCGCGGATCGCGAGGAATCGTGAATGTTTGGTACAAGCGCTTAGAAGCGCTTACAATGCCGGTTTCTAAAGTTTAACCCCTAAATACCAAAAAAACTTTACCCTAGAGTACTGTACAGTATACTAAAGTATACTGTACAGTATAGTATATTAATACATTAATTAATTAATTCATTCATTCATTCATTTGTCTTATAAACTCACAGTAAAATGAAACCAATTACCGGGTACGTAACAAATGGGACGCTACTACCCAATAGCAAAGGTTTTTTTTTTTTTTAAATTCACCAATATGTGAAAAACAGCAAAATCTATATATGTTAGGTTCCAATAAAAATATCACGAATCTGTGAATTCGCAAATTCGGAAACGCGAGTGTACGAGGTATTACTGTAATGGCCAGGCATATTAATTTAATGGACACAAATTGTACTGTTGATTGAGCATCGCAATCTCATCTGCACATTGAAATCTTGAAACATGTAAAACACTGTTGACCTGGCTTCTACTATTTACTAATTTAATATAAAGACTCTTTTTCCATAAAATCCTTTGTACTGCATGCACAGAGCATAACTATGACTATGTACCCAAGCCTTTACAGGTATAATGAAACTAAGTTTACATACAGGGTTCATTTACTGGTTTGGAGTGCTTTAGACATTCTTCGGGTATCAAATAATTTGTGCATTCTGGGCAAAAATGAATGGTACCGTGTGATACAATCAACTACAGAAAGGATTTACTGTTGACATAGGGTATAAACTTGCAATAAATTATGTACAGGATATAACTAAACTGATGAAAGCAGAATTCTTACCCTCTACTGTTCTCCAAAATAAGCATTTTAGGGGTATTAGTTGTACATTACCTTCCATCACTATGCTGTTGCAGAAAATCTGTGATTTCCAAATTCACTGCATTATAAATAACAATTCCAATATAAGAGATCTAAAATGCAGTATCCCACACATTCAATATTTCATCTTTATGATTAGACCCTATGTGCTTGTAAACACAATGGTAACTAGGCTTTCCTTCACCCAGGGCAAAGATTCCATTTGCTGCTTTAGCAGTGCACTAAAGACAAATAGACTTGTTGAGGCCCCTATGGCACCTAATAACTTGGCACATGTTCTAGCTACATTGTTGCCTGTGAAATTTTCTAGATGCATAAGGCAACATAAAGAACTAATGTTTGATAAAAATTCACCTAAACAATAATATGAAGTATTTTTTGTAATATCGTATCATGTTATCCTTCCACACTTCAACACTCTATAGGTGGACAACAGCACGCCCCTGATCTACTGGTGCAAGTCTCAAGTGCCCTACATACATGAATATATATATATATATATATATATATATATATATATATATATAACCGTATATGCCGGCGTATAAGACGACTGGGCGTATAAGACGACCCCCAACTTCTGCCCTAAAAATATAGAATTTGGTATATACTCACTGTATAAGACTACCCCTCTCCCAAATGAAAAAAAAGTCTGCTTTGATTTCAACATGTTAATTTTAATTCAAATGCATATGACATGCAGGTACTGTATATAGCAGCAAAACTCACTTATAAACATAAGGTTGTTTCAAACATGTACGGTAAAGCTAAAACTTTGCAAAACAAACAAGAGAGCAAGTGCCTGGTGATCATAACTGTAAGCTGCGATATTGTAACAGGTCTTGCTGGCATGACAGTTTCCCTTTAAAAGCCTTCAAAATCCTCCTGTTCGTCATCTGATATCATAAGTACATCAATGACATCTTGTGATACATTTGTAAGGCAATCATCGTATGGATCAAATTCCGTATCAGATGGTACGCTCTCAGCTCCAGCTTCTTCTACTTCCTCTTCATCTTGCCACAAGTAGTCGTCCTCCATGCCATCTAATGAATTTGATATGCCACACTTCTTGAAAGACTTGATGACGGTTTCTTCATCAATATCATTCCAGGCTTTTATGACAAACTGGCACAAAACATCCAGCTGTGGAGCACGCATGTTTCCTCCTTTTGTGAATGACTTTTCGCCGCTAACCATCCACTCATTCCATTGTTCTCGAATGCGATCTTTAAATGGCTTGTTTAGGCACACATCCAGCGGCTGTACCAGCGATGTTAATCCTCCAGGAATAACTGCGGCATGGGTGTTTAATCTTGCAAGCCTCTGCTTGGTGCTTGGAGTTAAATGAGCCCTGAACATATCCCACACCAGTAGACTAGATTTTTTAAGAAGTCCACCTGGTCGCCTGCTCCACACAATCTTAAGCCATAGCTTTACCCCTTCTTCATCCATCCAGCCTTTTTCATTCACATGCACAAAACAACCAGGAGGGAACTTGAGCTTTGGCATTGTTTTTCTTTTGAAAATGATCATTGGTCTCAGTTTGGCGCCATCAGCTGTGCATGCTAATACGACTGTGAAACTGGACTTCTCATGCCCTGTTGTTTTAATTAAAACAGTTTTTTCACCTTTCTGATGAACGGTTTTATTTCCAACCATGTCAAAATTCATTGGAGTTTCATCCATGTTTCCAATGCTACTTAACGGATAGCCGTGTTTAGTGCGCTGTTTTATTATGTAGCGATGAAAATTATTCACTTTGGCATCAAGA
This sequence comes from Leptodactylus fallax, assembly GCA_947044405.1. Classification (NCBI taxonomy): domain Eukaryota; kingdom Metazoa; phylum Chordata; class Amphibia; order Anura; family Leptodactylidae; genus Leptodactylus; species Leptodactylus fallax. The sequence continues at coordinate 79,078 of CAMRHE010000011.1, read as the reverse complement.
TCAGCAGGCAACTTTTGGGCAATTTTTGTCTTTTGCCTCAGTACCATATTATGTCTTGCCATGAATCTAGTACACCAGGATGCAGTGGCCTTAAATCTGTTGCTGTGATCTGGGTTAGATTTGGCCCACTGAAGTGCAAACAGGCGTATTTGATTGCGTGTCACTACATAACCGCTTTGGCGATGCTTATCCACCATATCGGCTACAATTTTTTTCAAGTTCTGGCCAGTGTGCGGTGCCTCTTCTTAATGCACACTTACCTCTTGGCATACTCTTTAAAGCTTTTTCATTTGCTTTCCAGTCCCGAACCATCTTTTCTGTAACTCCATACTGTCTTGCAGCAGCACAGTTATTATGCTCCCTGGCAAAATTTATAACTTTAAGTTTGAAACTGGCTTCATATTTCTTTCTTCTTGCTTGTGGAGCCATGATGGGGTTTTGACTGTTGGACATTTTTATACTGTACTGTGTGTACCGTACTGTTGCTACTGTGTGAACAGGTACAGATAATACTGCCACTGTAATATTACTGTATGCGGTACCCAGTGTTATTACAGTAATTACAGTTTAAGAAAGATGGCTGGGCAAGCAGGGAGAGCTGACCAATCCAAGCAGGATTTGTACAACAAGCAGCCAATCGCTGCAAGCTATGGTATGTACAGTGCTATACCAGTGATTGGCTGCTTGTTGTATAAATCCTGCTTGGATTGGTCAGCTCTCCCTGCTTGCCCAGCCATCTTTCTTAAACTGTAATTACTTAAAGGGATACTGACATGGCCAAATTGCTATATGGAGGGTTAAAAACAGCTTACTAAACGATAGTAATCTGTTGTTAACCCTCCATATAGCTTAGTAAAGTGATTTTTCAACTTTTATGTATGTGTATATGTATTTTTACATATTCTTTACATATTTTACATATTTTACATATTTTTACATATTCAGTATGCTAAGAGCAGGGAGCCGCACTGTGTGAGGTATAACCAATAGGATTAGTGCAGGGGCGGGGAGTCACCGGGAGGAGAAGGGGGGCGGGGTCGGCACTTATTGTAGCAATATGCACACTTACACCAGCATGTAAGCTCTTCATTAATATCACAGCATGGATGCGAGGGGAATCTGGCGTTACTGCACCGCCAGCTTTCCCCTCGCATCCATGCTGTGATATTAATGAAGATCCGACATGCTTCTGTAAGTGCCGCCTGTGACCCCCAGCTCTGTGACGCCGACCGCTGTGACGGGGCGGCTGCATTAGCATACAGCGCGCCGCCCCGTCAGCGCGTACTAAGCCTCTTCTAATGACTGTGAGAGGCGGATTGCCGCGCATGCGCGGCGGTCCCAGGAAGCGGCTCTCTACGCGCTGACGGGGAAAAAAACACCTCACACAGTGCGGCCCCCGTATATCCGGCGTATAAGACGACCCCCCCACTGTAGCCATTATTTTAAGGGGTTAAAAAGTCGTCTTATACGCCAGTATATACGGTATATATCTTTACATGCATGTGTTGGCGGGGGGTATATATATGTGTGTGCATGTATGTTTATGTATGTACAGTACAGACCAAAAGTTTGGACACACCTTCTCATTCCAAGCGTTTTCTGTATTTTCATGACTATAAAAATTGTAGATTCACACTGAAGGCATCAAAACTATGAATTAACACATGTGGAATTATATACTTAACAAAAAAGTGTGAAACAACTGAAAATATGTCTTATATTCTAGGTTCTTCAAAGTAGCCACCTTTTGCTTTGATTACTGCTTTGCACACTCTTGGCATTCTCTTGAGGAGCTTCAAGAGGTAGTCACCTGAAATGGTTTTCACTTCACAGGTGTGCCCTGTCAGGTTTAATAAGTGGGATTTCTTGCCTTATAAATGGGGTTGGGACCAACAGTTGTGTTGTTCAGAAGTCAGGTGGATACACAGCTGATAGTCCTACTGAATGGAGTGTTAGAATTTGTATTATGGCAAAAAAAAAAGCAGCTAAGTAAAGAAAAACGAGTGACCATCATTACTTTAAGAAATGAAGGTCAGTCAGTCCGAAAAATTGGGAAAACTTTGAAAGTGTCCCCAAGTGCAGTGGCCAAAACCATCGAGTGCTACAAAGAAACTGTCTCACATGAGGACCGCCCCAGGAAAGGAAGACCAAGAGTCACCTCTGCTGCGGAGGATAAGTTCATCTGAGTCACCAGCCTCAGAAATCGCAGGTTAACAGCAGCTCAGATTAGAGATCAGGTCAACGCCACACAGAGTTCTAGCAGCAGACACATCTCTACAACAACTGTTAAGAGGAGACTGTGTGCAGCAGGCCTTCATGGTAAAATAGCTGCTAGGAAACCACTGCTAAGGACAGGCAACAAGCAGAAGAGACTTGTTTGGGCTAAAGAACACAAGGAATGGACATTAGACCTGTGGAAATCTGTGCTTTGGTCTGATGAGTCCAAATTTGAGATCTTTGGTTCCAACCACCGTGTCTTTTTGCGACGCAGAAAAGGAGAACGAATGGACTCTACATGCCTGGTTCCCACCGTGAAGCATGGAGGAGGAGGTGTGATGGTGTGGAGGTGCTTTGCTGGTGACACTGTTGGGGATTTATTCAAAATTGAAGGAATACTGAACCAGCATGGTTACCACAGCATCTTGCAGCGGCATGCTATTCCATCCGGTTTGCGTTTAGTTGGACCATCATTTATTTTTCAACAGGACAATGACCCCAAATACACCTCCAGACTGTGTAAGGGATATTTGACCAAGAAGGAGAGTGATGGGGTGCTACGCCAGATGACCTGGCCTCCACAGTCACCAGACCTGAACCCAATCCAGATGGTTTGGGGTGAGCTGGACCGCAGAGTGAAGGCAAAAGGGCCAACAAGTGCTAAGCATCTCTGGGAACTCCTTCAAGACTGTTGGAAGACCATTTCAGGTGACTACCTCTTGAAGCTCATCAAGAGAATGCCAAGAGTGTGCAAAGTAGTAATCAAAGCAAAAGGTGGCTACTTTGAAGAACCTAGAATATAAGACATATTTTCAGTTGTTTCACACTTTTTTGTTAAGTATATAATTCCACATGTGTTAATTCATAGTTTTGATGCCTTCAGTTTGAATCTACAATTTTTATAGTCATGAAAATACAGAAAACTCTTGGAATGAGAAGGTGTGTCCAAACTTTTGGTCTGTACTGTATGTGTGTATATATATATATATACACACGTGGACAAAATTGTTGGTAACCCTCGTTTAATGAAAGAAAAACCCACAATGGTCACAGAAATAACTTGAATCTGACAAAAGTAATAATATATAAAAATTCTATGAAAATGAACAAATGAAAGTCAGACATTGCTTTTCAACCACGCTTCAACAGAATTTTTGGAAAAAGAAAACTCATGAAACAGGCCTGGACAGAAATGATGGTACTCTTAACTTAAAATTTTGTTGCACAACCTATTGAGGCAATCACTGCAATCAAACACTTCCTGTAACTGTCAATGAGACTTCTGCACCTCTCAACAGGTATTTTGGCCCACTCCTCATGAGCAAACTGCTCCAGTTGTCTCGGGTTTGAAGGGTGCCTTTTCCAGACAGCATGTTTCAGCTCCTTCCAAAGATGCTCAATAGAATTTAGGTCAGGGCTCATAGAAGGCCACTTCAGAATAGTCCAATGTTTTCCTCTTAGACATTCTTGGGTGTTTTTAGCTGTGTGTTTTGGGTCATTATCCTGTTGCAAGACCCATGACCTGCGACTGAGACCAAGCTTTCTGACACTGGGCAATACATTTCTCTCTAGAATCCCTTGCTAGTCTTGAGATTTCATTGTACCCTGCACAGATTCAAGACACCCTGTGCCAGATGCAGCAAAGCAGCCCCAGAACATAACAGAGCCTCCTCCATGTTTCACAGTAGGGACAGTGTTCTTTTCAAGATATGCTTCATTTTTCCATCTGTGAACATAGAGCTGATGTGCCTTGCCAGAAATTTCGATTTTTGTCTCATCTGTCCATAGGACATTCTCCCAGAAGCTTTATGACTTGTCAACATGTAGTTTGGCAAATTCCAGTCTGGCTTTTTTAAGTTATCTCTGTGACCATTGTGGGTTTTTCTTTCATTAAACGAGGGTACCAACAATTTTGTCCACGTGTGTATATATGTATGCATATGTGTATATGTACATATATGTGTTTATATGCATATTTGTGAATGTGTATGGTTATGCATTTCTATGTACTAATCTGTATCTCTATATATTCCCGCTGGCATGTTTCTTGAATTGACATTAATGTATGTGCTGCACGCTCCAATAGCCTTTTTCCTTAATGCTACCACACTGACCACTCAAGGAACTCCAACAAACTGGACTGAGCCATCCTCTAAGTATACACTTTTGGAGTTGTCATCATGAATTTTTGTATATACTTTAATTATTATTATGTGTTTCTTATTTGTATGTATTTACTTTTTTTGTAGAGTCTGATGAAGGTCAGTCTTGACCGAAAAATGTTTCATTACTCTACATTATGTAATACATCAATACCTTACAACGTCTGTGATATACTAGAACAACGTTGTTGGATTTATCTGCTTATCTTTACACCGGTCTGGTGATTAATAAACATATTGGAATACTGCACGTCTGTGTGAAGTCCATTGTAGATGATTTAAGACAGGTTGGGACCCTACTTCAACACGGCCATAGTGAGCCCACCACACCCTACTGACAAGGTCTCAAAGGGAAGTTCCCAATGTAGTTGTAAAAAAGTATTAGTGCTGTTTTTATTAGCTATAACATACTGTCAATGTATGAAGTGTACAGTAAATGGTCTGCATATCACCCTGCATATCATATTAGTAGGCAAGCTTGTAGTGGTAAAAACATGCTTAGGCTTCAAATGGTATGTTCTTACAGAGCAATTTGGAGAGGAGGAGAGGAATTTTAGGTGGTATTACTCCTCAGATTACTCTTGAAATTCCAACCATGTGGATCTTGTGGCGGAAATAAAGAAAATAATGGGAATGAGTTTGGTCTCTTTTCTACATTCCCCCATTCCGGCCATTCCCAATTGAAGTATGCATAATCCACTTTTGATTACTGCTTACAGAGTGTGTAGAGGCTTACATAAGAACCTGGGACTTAATGTACTGCAGTCTCAATGGGTTCAGCTAATACATAACCCTAATTTTCTGGAGGGTAGGATGTCTTATCCATTTGGACAACAGTATAGTTACGAGCTTAGAAACTTAAGGAACATTTGTAGGGATGACATTTTACATCCCTACAAATGCTTGCAGATTTGTGGGGCTCTTAGTTTGTGACCTTTCAGGCCCAACATTATATAACATATGTCAGAAGACTATTAGAAGATGAACCCATAGCGCATGATCTTCACAAAGGATTTTTGAGAAAAAAAGAAACAATGACCACATGGACAAGAGTTCCCTAGTCTGACTGAGGAGGGTATGTTGATGGCTCATTTTAAGGCAGTGTTTTCTATATGACTGTACATACTTAAAAATACAGTTTAAGCAATTTCAGAGATTATTTCTATCCCAAAACGCATTCAAAGAAAGTTTAACATTCAGTTTAGTTTTGTTTGATGCCAGAAAGGACTTTCTTTGGTATATTAACACAGAATGACACTCCATGTGTTCTAAAATATCATAAGTATGTACTTTTAATCATGACTGCAGGGGCTCGAAAAACTGTATTACATACACTGACTAACAAAAGGGTAACAATGTTTTGAACTTTTGACTTTCAGGCTCCATCTCTCACCGTCCACTACAGCTTTGAATATGAGTCTACCATCATTTTACAATCATCTTGGCTATCCCATACATAAATTTGACTTGCAATTATTTAGCATATAATTAGTTATGCAGATTCTTGCAATGTAACTGCATTGTTAATGTTTTGCTCCTAGTGGTGGAAAAATCTTTTTCTTTTTGTACACTACAAATTACAACCTGTTCTCACATTCCGTAATAGCTCAGTGTGTTATTAGGTTTATTCCCAAGGTCACTGGTTCAAAGTTTGAAGAAAATGAAATGAAGTCTGTCCATCCATTCAAAATCCAAGAGGTGGACGTCCAGGCAAAGTATCGGAGTCAACAAATCGGCTCATCTCACAAGGTCTAATAAGGCACAACAAACTCGGCAGTGGAGGTGGCTCGTACACTTCATAATAGTGAGATCACAGATCTCCATGCAAGCACTGTGCGATGCACGTTACACAAATCTGAAATGGTTGCCTGAAAAAAGGTATCAAAGCATCGATTTCAATATCGTCATTAGAAGCGTCAGCTTCTACTTTTGCAAAAAAGTACGAAAAGAAGACAGTGGAATATTAGAAATGGGTGAGTGATGATCAAAAGTCAATAGCTGGGCTCTGATGGGTGCAAATGAGTCTGGAAGAAACAAGGGAAAACGTGGCTAAGGGATTTGGTGGAGGAAGCCTGATGATATGGCGTTGTTTCACAGCCAAATACTTGACCAGGATCGATGGTGGTCTCAATGCTGAGCTATATGTGAGTATCCTACAAGATGAGATACTTTGTACACTTGAGTACTATGGGTATGAAAAGGATGACATGGTGTAACATCAGGACAAAGACTCATAACATATGTCGAGATTAGGGAAGAAATGGTTCAATGAAAATGAAGTAGAGGTGCTGGATTGGCCCCCACAGTCCCCAGACCTCAACCCAATCAAATACTTGTGGGTACAGTTGAAGAAAAAGCTGTATTCGTACCCAAGTGAGTAGACCAGTGTGCACCAACATTGGGAATTTGTAGAAGAGACCTGGGATCAGATTTCGGTCAAGACATGCTTGAATCTGATCGAGATCATGCCCAGAAGGATTCAGGCAGTGTTTGAAAGCCAAAGATGGATTTACAAAATACCTACAAAATAATAAAAATTTAAATTTAGATTTTTAGGAGCAAAACAGTAACAATGCAGTTACATGACAATAATCTGCATAACTAATCATGTGCTAAATAGTTGCAAGTCAAATTTTTGTATGAGATAGCCAAGATGCTTGTCTATAAAATGATGATAGTCTCACGTTTGAATTGTAGTGGATGGTGAGATATGGAGCCTGAAAGTCAAATGTTAATAACATTGTTACCCTTTTGCTTGTCAGTGTACCTGGATTTCTCCCAGGGCGCCCTTCATTGCTTTGTTCTTGGAAAAGATACATGAGGTATTTAATATGGATAGATTATATGCAATATTAAATACAGACTCACAGACTAAAAACTTCATAATTTGGGGAAATTTTTTTAGACAACCTCATTGGCAACAAAAATGGCTTTACATGACACTTTTAAATTTACGGACATGCATCTTAAACAACAACTGTTATTTAAGTGATTGACACATCTGGAGGAACCTAGGCAAGCTCTTTTGCGATTGGAGGGGACGGTCCTCAGGAAAACAAAATAATAGAAGGATGATACTTGAAGTTGACGTATGATGTTTGTATACTTTTGGTTATTTATATTCTCAAAAACACTGCTCTACAGTTGTTCTGACGAACACACCTGTTTCTTGTGGCCTGGGAAGATCCACTTTTGTAAGCAAATTGAACTATAGACATCTTGTGTCATTTGTTATTATAAAATAAATAAAAGTAAAAAAAGAAGTAGAATTTCTTCGCATGAATGGCCCTTTACTGTGCACTCTGTATATTGGCAGCATGTTATATCAAATATTGCTAATTGCATCCATATATCCTTTGAGTGCTATCTACAGCCAATGGTAGAGAGCTACATTGAAACATGTACATCTGAAAAGTAGATCAATGAGCCACATTGTTGTCCACCTTTGGCGTGTTGAGGATGTACAAATATAGCAATGTGATTTTCTGGGCTATGGGGTGGTTTTGCTATTGATGAGCTATCCTTAGCTTTTCCTAGACCTATTAGCTGTTCTGGGCAGTCTCTGGCATTGCAACAATACATTGTATAGAGTCAAAAGCAGAATGTTATGAATGGATCAGAGCTGCAGAATTCTGGCATGGCCACTATACAATGTACAGAGCCTTCTGCTTCTGGTTCCACACCCTATATAGTTTCAAAGGTTGTCATGAACAGCTGATCAAAGGTGGTGCCCAGTAACAAACCCCAAATGCTCTGATATTGATAACCTGTTGTAAGGATCCCCCAAAGCCTAGAAAAATCCTTTACCTTGACCCATTAACTACACTGTGCAACAGAACAGTGTACTTCTCTACAGACGTGAAACATTATTCAAACTCAATTATGCTAGGTTAACCTCTGCACTGGAGGTTCTGCCTACCACAAATCCTGGACAAAAATCCTGGATTCTACTTGCAGGACTTTTTCATCTGCCAAAACGATAGGCACCATAACAGATACACAATGGACCCCATTATAGTGAATGGGATCTCTCTTTGGCTCCTTTGGTGTTTGTCATTCGATAGATTCATATTTATTGTTCATTATGTTCTTCTGTTCCTCTAATTTAACAGAAGAACAGGATAAATATTGGTGTGAACCCAGCCTTACATACACACATGACATACATTGGTATATTATATGAAATGAAAGCATCACTAATTGCATCCTAAATTCTTCCATTGCTGTCAATACTTGTAAAGGCCTTTCATACTGATGCCTGTAGAAAATGTATATTCTTTTTTCTTAGGAAGATATGGGTCCCCATCTAAGAAGGCGGATTTCTTCACTACCAGTATGTAGCTCAATTGACTGTTATGATAGATGCCCCACATCATCACCTCTTGCTGTGGAGTGAAACATAGGGACAGACTACGTAGTTTTGGTCTCTTTGCAGCACACAATATGGAAGTACAAAGATAATGCTCATCTGAAAGAGGTTAATTAAATACATAATTGAAAATATTTGTACTCTATGTTTACAATTTAAATCAATGCTTAACTGTAGGAAGGGTTATTGAAAATCATTATTTTTGCTTCCATTGAGCAATTTTGCTGTAAGCAGCAGCCTAGCTTTCTGACTGCCAAGGGGGTTAGGTAATGAAAACACATATATGCTGAGAGAGCTAATGTTACATTACATGCAATAACATTACCTCACCTAGTTATTGTCTTGGAATACATTTACATTGCCCTGTGGCATTGGGAGAGATTGCATTTATCTGATTGTGTTTCAGAATAAGCGGTCGATCTGTACTTGTAGTTTTCAATATGCAAATAACTAAATTCTCTTGTAAAAAGAAATCATGCCTGCTTTGGTGATCATTTGTCTAAATGTATAGAAATGAAATGTTGCGTCTCTAGTGAGGCAGCATTCTCTTCCTGGCTTGCCTGCTTGAAAGCTGGATTCATTTATTGTTTAGATGAAATGGAATGACTGCAATTCAGTAAACAAATTGGGACTCTGTTAGCTGTTCTTTGTCATAAATAATCGCGGAGGAGATTGGATTCTCCAGATTTATTGCTGAATTAAATGATCGCTGAGCAATATGCACCTGTCCTTGTCCTCTTCCGTTATTGCTATCTTTATTTCCCAAAAGTTTATAGTTTTCCTCTTTCTTTGCCGCTTCTCTGTTTATATGATCCATGACCCTGTGAGTATAAAAATGGTCTTTATCTGCGTAAGAAAGTTATTTCTTGGTTTGGTTCAGGGCACTTCCTGTGGTCAGGTCAAACGGCTCTCATTTTTCATATTAACACTGACTGATGTCTTTTTAAAAGTTGTTTGCTATATAAATACCTTCACATATTTCAGCAGTTTCTCATAGAGCTCGGGGCTGAGTTCTGTATCCATAGCCCTGACATGTGAGTAACAGCCACCTCTGTATTTTGCTTCTCAGGCACAGAACTGGACTGAGGATGAGAGCAAAGTGCAATAAGAAAATGGGTCTTAAAACTAACAGTGGCATAGCTGTAGGGGATGTACTGTAACTGGGAACCTATGTCCATTGATGCTACATGTCCTGTAGTGCAGATGTAATTTCACAATTGCATCCTTTTTAATCTTGTACCTTTTATACTTTTAGCTAAACTCCAATTATTTACATAAAGTATGTCATGTTTGTGCTGAGCCAATATCCTCTGTTTCTTATTCTTAGCTGTTGCTCACCCAACTGTACCTATGTTTACATTCTGTAATTAGCAGGTGCCCATCTACTGTACATATTACATACAGGATATACAGGAATCATTCTTTAAGAACACTTTAAATGTTACAGGAATTTCTTTTTTTATGGCCTATCCTTGACCATATTTATGGGCTATCCAAGGCCATAAATATGTGATCAGTAAGGGACCAACAGCCAGCCCCCAAATCAGCTGGCTGTTCAGCTGTTCTGGGCCTGTCTAATGCCTTTATTATACACAGCATGGAGCCAGAAGCCTGTTGTGTAGACCCTGGACCCTGCACAGATTAACTGTTGCAGCATCTTCCAGGTGCTGGAAGCTGCTAGTGGGCTGGGAGCACAAGCAGCACCGCTCCTATTTAAGTAATAGGAGCTGAGCAGCAGCCCCATCCACTGCAAAGTGGTGCTTCCGGGGAACTGCAGCAGTGCTTCTATTTACAGGTGCATCTCAATAAATTAGAACATTTTTGAAGCGTTCATTCATTTCAGTAATTCAGTAATACAATTCATAATCAGCGTCTTCCATGATTGTGTGTCCTACTGAACCAGACTGAGGGACCATTTAAAGGCTTAGGAAACCTTGGCAGGTGACACACTGAATTTACAATACTTTACAATTTTTACAATATTCAAATTTTCTTAGATTTTGGTTTTCATTACCTGTAATCCATAATCAACATTTACAGAAATAAAACACTTGAAATAGAACACCCTGTGTGTAAAGAATCTAGAAAATATAGGAGGTCACTTTTTTATTTAATTACTGAAATAAATAAATGTTTAAAAAAATATTCAAATTTATTGAGATGCACCTGTACATGAATAGCAGTGGTGCTGCACATGCCCCCCGGTCTACCAGCAGCTTGCAGCACCTGGAGGCTGCTGCAACAGTTGATCTGTGTGGGGTCTGGTTGTCAGCCCCAGACAGCTCTCATACTGATGAACTATTATGTGGAGGATGTAATTCTGTAAATAGGTCATCAATATGGAAAAACAATTTGGTGCTGGAAAACCCCTTTAGGCTAAGGCCTTACATATGTCATTGCAGCTAAGAAAACACAGCGAAAATGCACAGCCTTATTTTTCGCAGCATTTTTTGTGCTTTTTTTTCTTCCCCCTATTCAAGATATAGGGAAACCGCTTGTGATTCTACAGCTAAAATTAACTTGGAGTATATTTAAAAAACTCAAGCATTTTTGAAAATGTGGTGTTTGCGCAACTCTTTTTTTTTCCGTAATATGTGAATGAGATTAACCAGAATCTCATTCTCTTTGCTGGTACTGTAAAACGCAGTGTTTTTTCCACTTCATTTCCACAATGTGAGACCTTAGCCTTCAGTAGAATATTAATAATTTTCTCAACTGTGCCAAAAATGCCCTAACATATCTGCTCTTCTGTACTCAATGCACTTTTTTTTTTTTTTTTTTTTTTTTTAAAGCAGAGCAGAGCATAGTTTGAGGTAAAATTAGTTGCCTTTCATGGCTCCATCCATTGGGGAGGAAGGAATGTAGTCTTGGAATATCAAACCTTACTTCAAAGGGAACACAGTGAGCACAAGAGACAGGAGTTGGTGTTTGAGTGAATGAAAGGAAAGTATGTAGTGTATATTTACATCTTTTTATACAGAAGCCTTTCTACCTACCGTATTAAATCTAAAATAGAATATGTTGTGTATGAATGGGATTTACCTGATTTAGGCTAAGGCCCTATGTAGTGAGTCGCAGCCAAAAAGTGCTGCGGAAAAAAAAGCTGGCGGAAACGCATCCCTTTTTTTTCTGTAGCGCTTTTCACAGAGAATCTGCAAAGTTTTCCTCTGTGCACTTTCTGGCCCTATTATATCTATATTGAAAACGCCAGCGTTTCCATAGGTATAATTGACATACTGTGATTTACAAAAACACAATGTTTTTAGAAATAGCAGCATTTCTGCTGCGGATATTTTTTTGCATTGTGTGGATGGGATGAGCTAGAATCCCATCCACTTTGCAGGTACTGTAAAACTCAGTGGTTTTGCAATATGGACACCGGCCTTAGAGTCCAAAATATTAAACAACATATGAGCTTTCTCAGTACTTATCACTTGTTACTTGTTATGTCTTATCATAGGGGAATATCACTTAGGGCAATGATACATATGATATCTTTATAACAGAATATTGTCTACTTACTATAATGTGTGATTTATCAATCAGCAGCTTGGTAATGAGGCAAGTCAAAGCCAGACTAGGTAATGTTAATCATAGTCCCTGTAAAGACATTCTTCCATTAATTTTCTCTTCCTGCTGCCCTGCTTCATTGATTGAAGGAACAGAAGCATATATATCAAGATTCCACCATATTAAAGAGTTAATTAGTAACTTAGTTAATTCTATAGATGACACAAACTGTGAGCCAACCGTGTCCTTCAAGTATCTAGGTGTTTTTATGGCAAAATATTCTTACTGTACACAATGCATTTTAATACATTTTAATAATTTAGCTTTATTTAATTAAAAGTTGCCTATTATATACAGTCATATGAAAAAGTTTGGGTACCCCTATTAATCTTAATCATTTTTAGTTCTAAATATTTGGGTGTTTGCAACAGCCATTTCAATTTGATATATCTAATAACTGATGGACACAGTAATATTTCAGGATTGAAATGAGGTTTATTGTACTAACAGAAAATGTGCAATATGCATTAAACCAAAATTTGACCGGTGCAAAAGTATGGGCACCTCAACAGAAAAGTGACATTAATATTTAGTAGATCCTCCTTTTGCAAAAATAACAGCCTCTAGTCGCTTCCTGTAGCTTTTAATCAGTTCCTGGATCCTGGATGAAGGTATTTTTGACCATTCCTCTTTACAAAACAATTCCAGTTCAGTTAAGTTTGATGGTCGCCGAGCATGGACAGCCCGCTTCAAATTATCCCACAGATGTTCAATGATATTCAGGTCTGGGGACTGGGATGGCCATTCCAGAACATTGTAATTGTTCCTCTGCATGAATGCCTGAGTAGATTTGGAGCTGTGTTTTGGATCATTGTCTTGCTGAAATATCCATCCCCGGCGTAACTTCAAATTCGTCACTGATTCTTGTACATTATTCTCAAGAATCTGCTGATACTGAGTTGAATCCATGCGACCCTCAACTTTAACAAGATTCCCGGTGCCGGCATTGGCCACACAGCCCCAAAGCATGATGGAACCTCCACCAAATTTTACAGTGGGTAGCAAGTGTTTTTCTTGGAATGCTGTGTTTTTTGGACGCCATGCATAACGCCTTTTTGTATGACCAAACAACTCAATCTTTGTTTCATCAGTCCACAGGACCTTCTTCCAAAATGAAGCTGGCTTGTCCAAATGTGCTTTTGCATACCTCAGGCGACTCTGTTTGTGGCGTGCTTTCAGAAACGGCTTCTTTCGCATCACTCTCCCATACAGCTTCTCCTTGTGCAAAGTGTGCTGTATTGTTGACCGATGCACAGTGACACCATCTGCAGCAAGATGATGCTGCAGCTCTTTGGAGGTGGTCTGTGGATTGTCCTTGACTGTTCTCACCATTCTTCTTCTCTGCCTTTCTGATATTTTTCTTGGCCTGCCACTTCTGGGCTTAACAAGAACTGTCCCTGTGGTCTTCCATTTCCTTACTATGTTCCTCACAGTGGAAACTGACAGGTTAAATCTCTGAGACAACTTTTTGTATCCTTCCCCTGAACAACTATGTTGAACAATCTTTGTTTTCAGATCATTTGAGAGTTGTTTTGAGGAGCCCATGATGCCACTCTTCAGAGGAGATTCAAATAGGAGAACAACTTGCAATTGGCCACCTTAAATACCTTTTCTCATGATTGGATACACCTGGCTATGAAGTTCAAAGCTCAGTGAGGTTACAAAACCAATTTTGTGCTTCAGTAAGTCAGTAAAAAGTAGTTAGGAGTATTCAAATCAATAAAATGATAAGGGTACCCAAATTTTTGCCCCGGTCAAATTTTGGTTTAATGCATAGTGCACATTTTCTGTTAGTACAATAAACCTCATTTCAATCCTGAAATATTACTGTGTCCATCAGTTATTAGATATACCAAATTGAAATGGCTGTTGCAAACACCCAAATATTTAGAACTAAAAATGATTAAGATTAATAGGGGTGCCCAAACTTTTTCATATGACTGTATATCTACATGCAGTGCAGTCTGAATGATACAAATTGTAATAAAAATATTGTATAACTTAGTTAAATATCTTGGGGCTTTTCAACAGTACAGTGCTTACAAATCAATATAGCCACTAGCTAGCTCCATTTCAATTAGACAGGAATTGCAGTTTTTTCATATTTGAACAATAAAATAAATACATAAAATCAAGCAATACATATTTACATCAAAATGGTGCAAAAAATACAACGCATTCTGCAAAACACAAGCTTCCATATGGCTATGTTGATGGAATAAATCAAAATATTTTTCCCCATAAATCTTGCTTTCATTCAGCAAAATTGCTAAAAGATACAAAAAAAAACAAACTATATAAGACTGAAGCCCCACTAGGCGAAAACACAGCGTTGCCGCGTCAGCAATAAACGCTGCATTTTACAGTACCTGCAAAGTGGATGGGATTCTGGCTAATCCCATTCACACATCGCAGAAAAACTCTGGTGTTTTCCGCATAGGTTTAATAGGGGAAGAAAGTCTGCAGAGAAAAAAAAGGCTGCAAACTTTCTGTGAAAATGCATTTCCGCTGCGGTTTATGTGTATACGTCTCATGATAGCATGGTAATTATCATGATATTTCAACTTCAAAGTCCATTATGTATAAAATATGCAAACTATTCAGAATTGCTATTTTTTCCATTTACCTTTCAATGACGACCTTCTAATAACTCCACCTTCCAGCTCATTTCATCCTTCAATAGATGCTGCTCCACTAATTCTGGCAGTGGGCAATTGTTCCAGAGCAATTGGTGCTGCTAGTTTCAGCACCTAATATGCTTATTAGGCACTTTACTGTCAATTAGGGAATTGCTCATAATAAATTTTGTGAATGTTATAGATATATATGTATATACATATATGTTTAGAAAGCTATGTAGGTCAACTTTATTTATCATGTGTGCATCATACATCTAGTACCACATTGAAAGTTGCTTTGCAGAGACATATACAATACCAATCAGCAGAACATATTCCCTTTTTATGATCACTATCATGACTACCTGTCTGTGGCCTCTATCTGTGACCTCTTTTCTAGGGCCATTGCAACTATTGAAGGCTAAGGGCCCCTCGTAGTTATGTAAAAAGCCATGGTTTTTGCTGTGGTATTTCGGCCGCGGCAAAATCGTGGCATTTACACTACGTGGTGCTCCAGCCTATAACCAGAAAATGTAAAAAAAAAAAATGTTTGATATGAATGTAGTGATATGCCCAGTAAATGTTAAACTAGTAATTTTGTGGTTGTAGTTAACTTTTACTTAATGAGAATGCAAACAGAAATAGACAAACGTTGCGGTGATCTAGTTTATCTTTTATTCAGTTATACATAGAAAATGGTTTGGGACACTCTTAGCCTGGTCCTATAGTATATCTTCTGAATCATTTCATTAAGGTTTGCACTTTTTGTTTTCTCTTGTTTTTGTTTCAATAGGTTTTTGTTTGTTAGATTTTTATTCTGTTGTGGATTTGACCTGCCAGCACTATGGTCCTGGTGAAGTATAGTGTATTGTCAAGGCTCATTAGTGTATTCTTAATTATCTTTAAATGCACCTAGAAACCTTCCTTCCCATCTAATTGTTTTTATACAGATGATGAAATGTGTTATTTACTTCTATAAAGTATGTAAAGTTCAGTTCTACATTAAAAATGGGCAAAATAAAATCGTTTTGTCAAGAAACACCATGAATCTCAAAAAATAAAGTAATTTACTGTGTTGAAAAAAGAGGCTAAAATAGATATAACCAAGAAAGGGATTTTTTTTTTTTTTTTAGAAGATAGGCGCATAAGCTTAGAAATCTTTGTTCCTAGTACCTGTACAGAGCACAAGTCCCTCTAGAAGACTTTTTCAGACAAAGTAGCACAAGTTTTAACTGAGGATTTTAGTGGACACTTGTAATAGTGCATTTCCATTGAAAATGATCTTCAGGGGTTTTAGCGCCCAAACCTCCGACATAAAGGGAATCTGCTTACAAAAAGGAAGCAGATTTAATGGGGCCGCCAATTTAAATACATTCCAAATATGAGTGGTAAAAATAAATAAAAAACAATAAACCAATAATATTCAGTTATTAAAAATAAAATGTTAAAATCGGCATAAGCACCCTGACCCTGGACGGTTCATGTACATGACTGGAAAAGAGTATTATCTAGGCATAAATCCTTTGAGATGTTCCGATCAAAGAAGAGATGTAGAGTACATGAAAGGATGTTGGAGGAGTGTTTGCTGCTATCTGTAAGGCATGAAGGTGGGAAATTTCTTTTTATACTGATTCACAGAGGAGTAATGGATCAGAAAGATAACCATTTTAATTTTGCAGTATCTTGTCATAGTGTAGTCTGATGTTAATATATAATATAATCCTACTGTTATTGCATACTAGAATTCCAGCATAGATGATAGTTATGTCCTACCTGTAAGTGAAAACCACAATTTCCTTTCTCATCAGAGCAAAGTTTGTCGACTCATATAAAGTTACCAATGCTTTCGTGATAAGGGAGGTGATTGCAAACACAGAGCAAGTAGGTTCTAAGACAAGATAAAGAATAAAAAAGTCTTACTACTGGCAAAAACCTTTTTATATTCTTTCAGACTGCTACTTGTGGCGAAAATGTATCTAACCTGAATAGGGTTAATAAGAAGATACTAAACTGCCTTCTTCTTTGCTGCTGGAGAAGGTTAAGATTCACTTTGGAATCAGCAGCAGTGCAGCACTACTGTACAACACAACAACAGTTTGGTAGCTAAGAAGCCCCTGAGCAGTTTATGGAGGAAAACCACTGATCAGCTATGACATTAAGGCTATATTTACACCTTTTTTGACAGTCCGTTTTTCATGGATGTAAAAAAAAAAAAAAATCTGACATGCTCTATTTTTGTTCTTTTTCATGGACACTCTGACCTAGTAGAAATCAATAGATCCATTTTTAATGTAAAATGGACCAACGTCCGTTTTATGTCCATTAAAAACGGATCAGTGAGTTGGGTTAAAAAAGAAAGGTTTCTTGGTGAAAAGAATATTCATCCGTTTTTTTTCAAAAAACTGATGCAAAACGGTTGACACTCAGCCATCAAAAACTGAAAAACAGAATGAAATGGATGCAAAATGACCGTTAAAAACGGAAATGTACATCCATTTTTAACAGCTGTTAGATCTGTCAGAATATCACTGTTGTGTACATAAGGCCTAAGAGATGAAGTGAATAACATTATCTGATTTCATTGGCACCTGTCAAGAAGCATGATATATTATGTAGCAAGTAAACAGTCAGTTTGAAGCAGGAAAAAGAGGCAAGCATCAGGATTGTACTGTCTTTGATAGTAGCCAAATTGTGTTGGTTTTACGATTCATTTACAAAAGACAGCTTTTGTGGGTTGTTCACTGTATGCAGTGGTTACTATCTACCAAAAATTGTCCATGTAGGAAAAATGGGTGAATTGGCACCAGGATCATGGCTACCACTCAAGACTTACTGATCTACTTGAGGAGCAAAAACTGTATCGTTTTATCCAATGCCACAGACAAGATCATGTAAAAGTTAATGTATGGTACAATAGTTGCCAGAACTCATAGATCATCTCAACTTATTGCATATACGGCTATGCACTTACAGACTGGTTAGGAGTGCCCAGGCTGACCCCTGTCTGCTACTTAAAACACTTACAATAGGCATGTGAGAATCAGAAATGAATCCTGGAAGGTGGTTGCTCTGTCTGATGAACTATAGTTACTTTTACATCACATTTATGGCCCAGTGTGTACGTGCATTGCTTACCTGGGAATGAGATGACACCAAAATGCACTGTAAGTAGGCAGTGTAATGCTCTGGGCATTGGCCTGCTGGGAAATCTTGGGTCCTGGCATTATCGTGGATGTTATTTTATATAAGTGCCATGTACCTAAACAATGTTGCAGTCCAAGTACACAGCTAAATGGCAACCGTTTTCCCTAATTTTTCTTCTTGCAAAGAATTTAAGGTGGTTTCCTAATTCCCCTGTAATGAATTGAGAATTGCTGAAGGTTCATTCCGTTCATACAATTTAAGTTTATAGGTTCCTGTTTATGTGCAAATGAAAAATTTGCAAACTAATGTTTTGTCATGTTTCTGCAGAAATAAGTCAAATATGAAGAAATATACGTGCTAAGTTATGGAACAGGTAGAATGTAACATTTCTAGCATAAAATTTGCTTAGCTCACATCCCTGTTCTTGTTTCCGACAGTAATCATTTTGTACATCTAGAGTATGTGTGCCAGCGGCATTGTTTCTGGGATGCATCAACCTTTAAAACCCTGTGCCACTCATTGTGTTAGAAAATGTCTTAGATGGCGCAGGCTTAAAAGCTTGTAATTAACTTGATTTTTCGATGCGTGTATTTAAAGTTTCTCTGACACTAGGTAATGTTTTAGTGCTTTAGATATAATTAGAAACTCTTGGTTGGGTGTTATCTTTATTATGTAGAAAGAAAAGGACTGTAGAAGTAGATTGCAATGCTAGGCACCCTACATGTTACATTTATGAAGTAGGGAGATTAGGGGCTTTGTCTAACCAAGACAAACGAAACAAGTGAACACGTTTGTCTTGCAGCCAGACTAGCAGGTGAGCATGTAATACATGACTGTCCATGTGAGTCGCATATACTGTATTTTGCAGCTTTACACCTTAGCTCATAGTCCCAAGTATTTAACCCAAAAGGCTGTTTGAACATGAGTTTTTTGTAAGATGAGTATTTTAACACTAGAAGTCCCAGAGAGGGGTCATTTAACATTTCTACCTTTGGAACCCAGAGACCTGAAGGATTTAAGCAAACAACCTATAATTACCGCTTTTGTTCTGTAATTAAGGCCATTACTGTCACACCACAGGATTTACAATAGGCTGCTGTGGGGGGCTGCGTGTGTGTGTGTGTGTGTGTGTGTGTGTGTGTGTGTGTGTGTGTGTGTGTGTGTGTGTGAGTGGCATGTCCTTCTTGTGTGACTCACTCAGTAACTGCGATTTTTTTGCGATTTTTTTTTTTCTGCACCCATTGACTTGAATCTAAATATACAAAAATGTAAATATACAAAAGAACAACTGTTATTTGTTTCCATGCTTTTTATTTTTGTTATGAAAATAAAAAAAATACAAGGAATAAAAAAATTCCACACATATTTACAATAGGCTGCTGTGGGGGGCTGCGTGTGTGTGTGTGTGTGTGTGTGTGTGTGTGGGCATGTCCTTCTTGTGTGACTCACTCAGTAACTGCGATTTTTTTGCGATTTTTTTTTTTTTCTGCACCCATTGACTTGAATCTAAATATACAAAAATGTAAATATACAAAAGAACAACTGTTATTTGTTTCCATGCTTTTTATTTTTGTTATGAAAATAATAAAAAAAATACAAGGAATAAAACAATTCCACACATATTTACAATAGGCTGCTGTGGGGGGCTGCGTGTGTGTGTGTGTGAGTGGCATGTCCTTCTTGTGTGACTAGCATTTCAGCACTTACTCAGCAGTCTGTCTGCACTGTCGGAACATACCTGGCACTGCCTGGGTATGTCCCTGGTACATTTGCCACACGTGTATTTGTAGCAGTCAACACATCTCTCAGTTGCACAATTGTTCGTGCATCAATGGTTGACCTGACACTTTGCCCTTTTGCCAGGGCTGGGTGTGGAAGGTTGTTGCCGAAGGAGTTTCTCCTTGCATGCCTTCTTTTCAGTCACATGAGAGCCACCTAACTCTTTTGCAAGCTCAACCAGGAAGTCCACCCGTCTCTCCTGCACCCCAGTGCATGCCTGATAAAGAACATGAGCATTCAGTGCTGCCATGTCAATCATGTTGTAGAACACGGCGAATGGCCATCTCCGTGTTCCTGCACGCACGCTGTACTCCCGCACCATTTGGTCCATTACATCCACACCGCACTTTGTGTGGTTGTATTGTGTGACCGTGTTTGGCTTCCTTTTGTTGGTATCCTCAGTCTCAACCACGCTGTGCATGCTGCTGAGAATGTAGACGGCCTTCTTTCGTTTGGGTGCATACACTGTCAGTGTGGCACCAGTGGTTGAAAACACCTGAGTGGTGAATTCAGTGCGGTCCATCTGTCTAGCGGATTGAGGAATTTCCCGGCGACTCTTGTTGACTGTGCCGAGGATAGTGGTTTTCCGGCTAAGCAGTCGTTGTGCAAGTGACAATGATGTAAAGAAATTGTCCGTGGTTACAGTTCTGCCCTTGTCCATGAATAGTTCCATCAGCCTCATCACTACAGTTTCGGACAGTCTCTCCCCGCTGGGACGACTGGGGTCCTTGCCAAGATATGGGAGGACAATACAGATGTACTTTGATTTCAAGTCGCAAGCCACCCAAAACTTGATGCCAAACTTGTCTGGTTTTGTTGCAATGTATTGCAGAAAACAGCAGCGAGTCTTTGACGGGAAAAGCTGTTCATCAATAGTGATGTGTCGACCAGGGTTGTAGGATGCGATGCAGTTGGTGACAAACGATCTCCACACATCGGAGATTGCAGCAAACTTATCGGTCTCCACTCGCTCACTGCGTGTGAACATGTTATCAAAGCGTAGGTGTTGCATGATGTCTTGGAAGCGGTTTCAGGTCATAGTTGCAATGATCCTTGGGTTTGCAAGGTTTGCTGACCAGCTGTCATGTAGTGATGGAACCTTGGTCACCCCCCCGCAAGATAATGACTGAAATAAATGCCATTAGTTCCGGGAGACCCATGAACCAATCCACCTGCTCCGTGTGACGTGCATGTTGAGTAGTCCATTCTTGAATGCTACGAAGCATGTCAAGAGTGATAAAACAGAGGAAGCTCTGAAGGCGACTCCGGACACTTCGTCTGGCCTTAGCACTTGGCTCTCCATCTGTAGGGTACGGTTCTATTGGGGTGAAATGGAGACGTTTCCCCACTTCTACTTCACGCCACACTGTGCCATCTTTTGCGGTCTCTGTCGGCTCACTCGCCAACCGAGCTCTCTTTTTTGGTAGAGGAGGAGTCTCCTCATCTGCAAGATAAATAATTTCAAATTAACATTTTGTTTTGGTTCTAAATAAAAAAGATAGTCAGGAAATAAAAATCGGTAATTTGAAAAAATCTAACCTGAAGACAGCTCAGAGTCCGAATCCAGTTGAAGGACTATGTCTTCTCCATCTGAGTCAGAAGGGTTGGTGTTGCTCAGGATCAGTTCCAATGCCTGTTGAATGGTGTGCCTTCTCTGCATTTTGTTTCTTGTGAACAAAATAAGTGAAGCAGTCCCTTCACATCCCCCACAGCACAAAAGGCTGCATGCAAATTTGCTAAGGTGTTAGCAACCTTATGCATATTCCCAGCACAACAATGCAGCTGGGGGATGGGCAGACACACTCAAGAGCATCTTACATTCTTTTGTTTACACTCTCTTACAAGACCTGAGGTGGATCAACACAATTGCCCCCTGCAGAGTCCTCAGACAATGGCCACATTTACAAATGAAAGGATGCTAATTGGAGCCATCAGAGTTGTCTGTTTGGACTAAGGGTCATTTGACCCTCTTTCAGGACTTCAAGGGGGAGCTCGAAATTTCTGGGACTTCTAGTGTTAATGATAGGCTGTCCTTTTTTTGCAAGATATAATATGAAATTTCCAAAGTCAAGATTGCTCTTATTGCTAGAGGTAATGTACAGTATAAGACTCTTCACATTTGCATTGTTATTTCCATAAACGGAAACCGCAGCAATGCAGTGCCAGATCCATTACACATTGTTACTTTGTCTGTTGTTTAGGAAAAACAGCTCTGCATGCTTTGCTGTTCTCCACAACAGATACACTATATGGAGAAAAGTATTGAGACACACCTCACAGTCACCAAATTCAGGTGTTTCATTCACTCCCATTGCCACAAGTGTATAAAACCCAGCACCTAGCCATACTGTCAGGGGCATACATAGAAACCAAGGGTCAGAATTGGACCCCCTTCCAAAAAAAAGTGGTAGGGTAAAGAAGGACAGTGGTTGCAGAAATAATGTATTTCCTCTTGATATTTTTAAGTACATGCATTTGAAAAATAAAAAAAGAGCCCGCAAATCCAGGTGACATGCAGTAACCCTTTCAGATTAAATTTTCTCCATAGCCTCTCTTATTTGACTATATACAGACCTGCTACTTTTTAATATGAAGGTTAATTATCTCCCGATAGAGTAGATGGCATGTCTGAAGAACTGTGTCATAACTCTCAATAAACAGAACAAAGGGAAGGATTCATGATACTTGAACTGCCAGACATCAGAAGAGAGCAAAGTGTTGTGAGAAGGACCTGGGGGCCCCTTCCCTCCACAGGCCCTATAGTAATTGCCTATCCTGCCTGCATAGTAGATACTCCATTGCATGTTGTCTGCCTTTACGAACATTAGTGAAAGAATGGCTTCTTCTAAAGAGCTCACTGAACTCCAGTGTAGTACTGTAGCACTATGTGCCGAGAGTTTCATGGCATGGGTTTCCATAGTCAAGAACTTACATGCAAGCCTTACATCATCAACCACAATGCCAAGAATTAAATGGTGTTATGTAAAGGATGTTGTCACTGGTCTCTGGCGCAGTGGAAATGTGTTCTATGGAGTGACAAATCACGCTTCTGTATCTGGCAGTCTGATGGATGAGTCTGGATTTGGTAAACGCTAGGAGACTATTACTTGCCTGCCTGCATTCTGGCAAATGTAATGTTTGGTGGAGGAGGGATAATAATATGGGCCTAGGCCCCTTAGTTCCAGCGTAGGGAAGTCTTAATGCTTCGGCATACCAAGACATTTTGGACAACTCTAGGCTTTCAACTTTGTGCAAAAAGATTGGGGAAGGCCCTTTTCTGCCCCAGTGCAAGGCCCATAAATCAAGGTCCATAAAGGCATGATTTTGGTGTGGAAGAACTTAACTGGCCTGCACTTAACTGGGATGGGATTCCCATCCAACACCTTTGGGATGAACTAGAATGGAAATTGTTAGCCTGGCCCTCTTGTCCAACATCAGTGCTTGACTGCACAAATGTCCTTCTGGATGAATGGGCAAAAACATAAACCATCATCTTCTAGAAAGCCTTCCCAAAAGACTGGAAGCTGTTTTAGCTGCAAGAGGCGGGGGGAACTCCATATTACTGCCAATGGATTTCAACTGGGATGTCATAAAAGCTCCTGAAGATATAATATTCAGGTGTTCTAATACTCTTGTCCATATAATGTATGACTCTGTGATGGAGACTCCTAACAGAAGCTTCCATACCAGCATTAATACAGCCTTCCATTAGTGTTTAGTGAAAAATTATACTATTCATTGTACTTAGAAGCAAGGCATTATTTGTCTTTCATATTCTGTAAATGAGCATTATTGGTTTAAAGTCAACTCAACCAGAAGATTTAGAAAACATATAGCATTTCAACTAATGCTTCCCTCCAGCCAAAACTGAAAACTTGACTGTGCTTCTAAATCCTTTCAGCAGTAATGGTGTATAGTCTTTCTCTTGTAAAATTAGCAATTTTTGCTTGCTCAAAAAATATTTAATTTAATATATTCAAATGCAAATTAGGGTCTATTAGCCAAGAGGGCGGTTACACTGTGGTATCTCTCAGGTCGGTGTTTCTGTGTGCGATATTTCATGCAGTGTTGCCACCCACTTGTCTTATAGACCATAATTAGCATAAACGCTAAACTGGGTTATGCCTTTAGAACAGATTTGGATAAACATACAGATATGGCGCCTGTAAAGATAAAATGTTGTCAAAGGATTGCTTTAGTCATTGTCCCTCTTTCTAATTAATGTCCATATGTCTTAATAAGGCATATTTATATACAATAATTTGTGTGAGTACAAACTAAATAACAGGCATGAGTTGATAATGATGGCGATGTCATCAGAAATGACCAACATTTTTAATCTATATTAAAATATAAAATTAGTGATCGTTATGTGAGCCTAGCCCGAAAGTAGTATCACTGGTGCATGTCATAAAATATAAACGTGCTGAGCTAGGATTACTACAATGAAAGTAATAACGGAAGTTTCTCAAAGCAGGCAATCTTGAATCTAATCTTTGTGCTCCTGGAAGTACCGATTTACAAAAACAATTCTTGGGGAAGTGTTTAGAAAAGCAATTACTAAAGTTAACCTTTAAGAAAAAGAATTGGTGTAGAGGAACACTTTACATTTTTCTAATGTGAAAAGCACCAGCATCAGCTTTTTTGCCGCGCTTTCATTAATTTGCCCATTACCTAAGTTTTCGGCTGTTAAAGAAAATGGATGTTCTGGAGCTTTCATTGGTGTGTAAGTAGAACAGCATATCATTTGTTGTTTATTCTATGAATGTGTTTGTACTGAGCAAACAGTCGAAACCACAGAAAAAATAATTGCAATAGGTGATCAACCGATGGAGGTTTTCTTTATATTATCTGAATGCCATTTATGTGAATGGATTGTTACTATATAGGACAACAAACAGTGTATGTCAGCAAAGAGCAGCTCAAGTGTTTCAGATAAAAGTCATTTTTGTGAGTTTATTATAGCTCGGTACAATTGGAAAATAATAGGTATGCTGTAAAGAGTGCTTGGTTTCATCAGGTTCTCTCTTTGCGAGGTGAATTTTCTGTGAGAAAGTCCATACTGAACTGAGAATGCCCCATATTTATGCACATTCATTTTGTGTGGATGGATTTAAAGAGGACCTGTCACCACGTACATGCTAAATGCCATAGATCATTTCATTGGCGCTGTGCCCCTGAACAGTTTGGGGTTTTTTAAATCTATCCACCTGTTACATCTACTAACTATGTATAACAGATATGGCCCCTGGTAGCCTTTTTATTTTCTCAGAGAACCTTCCGGGGTCATATCTTTTTGAATGTACAGCTGGATTAAAAAAACAACAAAATCCACACTGATCAGAGGCACAGTGGTAATGAAATGATATACAGTATGTCATGTAGCCTTTTGTACATGGTGACAGGCCTTCTTTTAAGAAAACTTTTCATGTAACCCAAAAAGTATAATTAAAGAAGGCCTGTGATCTCTCCTGAGATGACTGTTTTAGTGAATGGTTGTATTCCCCATAATATAATAATTGTGGAGCCTCTTTTCTTATAACACTGTGTTGTCCAGTTCCTTTGGTATTAATAGTATAATTTGGTATAATTTGATAACTGGGTACAACCAACTATTGGGAAAAGATTAACTCTATAAATGCCATTATGAAGGTGGACCTGCCCTCTCGTCCACCGTTTTTGGTTGTCACTTCAGCGGATGATGGGCCAACTGGTACCTCTAACATAACCTGTTTTCCCCCCAGGTTTAAGATATGCCCCTTATAAACTGTTCCGGTATATATCCTGATGTCCACTAGAATTCAGGTAGCATCCAAATGGTGGACACAACTCTTCTGATATCGAAAGGTCATTCGTCGAGTTGACACCATCATGCTGCTTGAAAAGATTAATGCCACCATAATAGATACACAAATACATTTTGATAAGGTGTGGTACCCCTGCATAAATACATGATCCTGGTCTGTCACAATGTCTACAGTTATAACTCTCGGGTTAGGGTTAAGAAATCTTGACTTTGCATTCCCTCCTCAGAGTATGACCTATACCGTTGGAGGCAGTGCTTGCCTGATTATTCTTATCCCTTCATTTTTTTCTGTTTCAACCCCCCACTACACACACACACACCGTCTTGTTTATGTTTTATTTTTACTGGTTTGTATCTATATGTTCTGTATTTGACTTTTGTTTGTACATTTTCCACTATTTCAGCTATAATGTAGAGTGCATTATCGTGTGAAGTTTATAACCTTGTGTGCTTCTGTCGTCCTTACTTTGCATTTGACAACATTTCTTCTACTGTTGTACAATGTTTTTGATCTATGTTTTCATTCAATAAATACCTATGAAACTAAATACCATTATCAACAACAGTTGAAGCATTCAGTGGGTGGATCTCCCATGGATTGTGTCACAAGGAATCCCTGTAAAGCAGTCAGGCATTGACATTCAACCTATGGTCCATAGAAGGACCTTAGTCCAAAGTCACAAAACAAAATCAGTAGAAATAAACTTTTTAACAAAATATTTTAACAAAAAATAAACTTTATTAAATATAAATCATAGGACTTAATATAAAATGTACATATTTTGTGTCATGATGAATGGAACAATCTGTATGATAAATTTATTGATTGAATGCCATCAAAACTGCCGCTGATGGGTTTTTTTCTGCTTTGCTACCAAAATAAAAATTAATATAAATTAAATGCTAATTTGTATGTACCAAACCATGGCCTCATAATAAAGTATTATGTATCTCAACCCACATAATAGAAAGCCTCATATATTTATGCCAAATGGAAAATAAAAAAGTAATGACTGCCAGAATGTAAAGATCATGTCCTCAAGGCCAAATTTAGCCTGGTCCTCAAGGGATTCATTTTGGAAGAGATTTGTTGGACACTGAAAATCAGTTCCATATATCTGAAGGGATTGTTTCTGCAAACCTCATTTAGATGTAAGGAATAGCCTCAGAAATTTCTGCAACAAATCTTATTTGGACTTAAGAGTACATGAAAGTCAAGTCTGTTTGTGGCACTCGATCTTGTTTCCTTTGGGTGACACTTTGACTGCTCCTTTGTTTTAGTGAAGTTAAACACCTTAAGTCACAAGCTGACCTTCTCATGCTGCATAACACTGTGTGCCATAACTAAATACACTCCAACTGTGTTTTTACTTGGCCGTTTTTTTTTATTACTTTAGATTCTGAATGTCTGTACACCTAGGTTAAGAAGCAGCTTTTCAGAGCACATTTCAAGTCTATATGGACAGATAAATAGTAAGCCTTGTGTTTCTACATGATTACTGGCCACTTACAGTTGTTGAATTTCTCCTGTCGTCGTGCCCTTGGACCTGTTAAGTGGGTCCAGATAATGGCATCATGCAATATAAAAGCAATGATGATGTGTATCATGGTTCATCTGTCATGGTACAGTGACATAAATGGGCATTGCCTAAAGGTACTTTAGTGAAAGCTGACAGAAACAGAGCTTATTGCAGTAATATATGGAGCTTGTGGAAGCATGCAAAGCCATTTTAACATTAGCTATAAATCTAGACTGCTTTTACTAATAAGACTTTTACCTTGTTCTGTTCAGTATGCGTTCTCGGATTTTAGATAAACAATAGTTTTACTGTAAGACCTGACACTGGCACTATGTGACTGGAGAGGGGAAACTGGATTTATAGGGCTCAGTCTTTTAATCTTTGTGTTGTATGGTTTTTTTTTTTTTAAGTAATAATGAAATTAATAAAAACTCATGGCAATGTGTAGCATGCTTATTTGTCATCTGTCATGTAGCGGAGATAAGTTTGCCAATTGATACAACCCACTGTAATAGGAGTGTTAATAGCATAAAATTGCAGGAAAAAAAAACTACCACATCCTCTTAGACCTTATTTACACAAACATGGCTGATTTTATTCAGTAAAAATGACCATTTTAATACATATGTAAGTCTGTGATCGTACTTTGATGTAGGGGTTTTTTTACATCCTATTGTCATCTGTTTTTCTTGAATGCATTTGCTGGTTTCACAGCATCACTTATCAATGGATGTGTAAAAAATTATTTAGACATGGATCATCAGATAGACATCTATCTTTTCATGCACTCATGGACTTGAATGGGTGAATCTGGGATGAATAACTGTCCAGAATAGGGTATGCAGTCAGGTTCTCGCAACAGACACGAGGACTATTGAAAAACAGATGCTTGAATAGCCCTATTTTGGAAGAGAAAAGATCCAGGTAACCTGATATCTGTTGATCTGATGAAGGGGAAAATCTCCCTGAAGCACGCTGTTTACTTTTATTTTTGTTAAAAAAACATAACTACATAAAAAAAAAATAATCTGTGACCAACCAAAGGGACACAGCACCAGCATGGTTGGCTGGGCCTTCTCCCCTTTTAATTGGCTAAAGACCAGTTATTGTTCCTTGCACACCAGGGTGGGGCATCAGGTTTTGAAGTATCCCTATGACATACACCTTACTAAGGTTGTAAGTACTTGACCTCCTTGTATCCATCACGCAGCTTTTCAGCCAAGCTCTTGAGGTTACTTCAACCTATTTGAAATATATCACATGAGGTGCCACCCTGTTTGTATTTCACTTACTTCTAGCCTCATTGCATAGGTCCTTCTACTGTCCATTCAAAAACTGGATAGCAAATGAGTGAGAAAAATATTTGTCTGAATAAAGCCTTAAAGGGAGTCTGTCACCAGGAAAAATGACATTAATCTACTCACATCACCGTGTAGGGCTTCTGATACTGTTTCCAAATGTCAATGTCTGTGCTATTTTGGACTGCTGCTCGATTGCTGAGAATATCTGTGTTTTATAATGATGCTAATGAGTTGAAAAGGGCTTCAGGGGCATTTACTCTACAGTGTGGGCTTCTGTAAGTGATGTAAATGCCCCTAACTGCCACCTAGCTCCGCCCCCTGCCCACAGTTTGAATGGAAGCTCTCTGTTTGGTAAACACAGTACTGACTCACTTACTAGCAATACCCCGCTACACATGCCTACATTCTTGTGTCATGGTGTCGTTACATGGTATCACCTGCAATTCTGCAACAGCAATGTGAACACTTTTCCTCATTGTTATGTGAACCAAAAAATACTGAATGCCTATACTGTATACATTGTATGTTAAACATCTTGTTCTGAAATTATGGCGTTCGCACCATTTCTACTCCTATAACAATCTTTATTTTTCTGTAAGGACTTTCCACTAAATTGTAACATAAGGCCTCCTTCACACGAGTTTTGATCCACAATTGCAGATCTACAGTTATGGATCAAAGTAAAGACACATGCATTTCCATGGGCAGCATAGAGTAAAGAAATAAATAGGCTTAAAGATTTGTGGTATAGTTAAAAACCTTTACATTATCCGACTGGAGGAAAGCAATAGACTGCTTGACAAGTTCTACATTGTTTATGAAGCATCCTCTGTCTATCTATCTATCTATCTATCTATCTATCTATCTATCTATCTTTCTATCTCTGTATCTGTGTCTAGTTATCTCTCTATTCTATTATGTTGTCCAAAATCTGAATTCTGTTTATGGTGGTTTATGGTTTCCTTCCTAATTTCAGTACTTAGAAGATTAGAAGATGGAGCTGATAAAAAAGCCTAATTCTTCCAAATTAATATGAAGAAAAAAAATCTGATCAGTGCACAGGAGAAGAATTAGCTGCAGGGCCACTACAAAATAGCACAGTATTGAGCATTAGGGACTGACATTTAATCCGGATAATTGGTTATCACCCAGTGGGCTAAAACAATGCGCGGCATAATTATGACTTAAAAGGAGAGCAAAACTGTGTTAATACTGTGCTTGACTGGGAAACTGCTTGTAAGCCAACACTGCTTTGCTTTGTGCTTGTACAGTAACACCATATTTTTGCACAAATGCAGTGGTAAACTAGACCTTACAGATCAATCTTACTATGTCTTATTTGTTGTTCATTGCACTTATTTTATTGTAGATTTATACTGGACTTTTTTCTTTTAAAATTCAATTAGGATTTTTTGAATCTTAGAAGTCTGATAATTTTGAACCATGGAAATTTGACACAGGCAGAGCTCCAGAATTAGGGTGTATATACAAAAAGCTTTGTGATAGCTTCTAGCAAGATATGACAGATATCTAAATGTGGCCATACATCTGCAATAGCTGCCATTTAACTGACAACTTTTCCTTCCTACTTACCCATACACATGGGTGCTGTGCTTGTCTGAGCATACATGTTAACCCCTTATTTTCCCAACATCTGCTGTCAGGGTACAGTTGGGAGGCGCCCATACATATGAAATGGTTGAAAACTTGTGTAGACTTCAGCACTGATAACATTAAATTCCAGTCATTATAATAACTTTGTATTAAAAGGATTTGGATGTGCATGGGCAGGTTCTGCCAGCATTCATCTAATGTGTATCGCCATCTTCATGTGTTTGTACACTTGCAAATTCTGCTTGCAACTTCAGCCGAAGGTTTAACACGCAGTGTAGTGTGTAATCTCACTCTATCAGACCCTTAGGGAGTGTTCACACGCAGGATTTCTGAATTCCTCTTCATTTTCCGCTATGTGAACAGCCCCTCAGGCTTGGGCCCCACGTTGCGAACATGCCACGATTTACAATATCTGCAAAGTGGATGGGATTTTAGCTAAACCTATCCACACATTGCAGAAAAATATTCTCAGTGGAAATGCTGCAGTTTCAAAAACCGTTGTGTTTTTATAAATCGCAGCATGCCAATTATACCTATGGAAATGCTGGTGTTTTCTGTATAGGTATAATAGGGATAGAAAGTCCGCAGAGGAAAATTCCGCAGACTTTCTGTAAAAAGCGCTGTGGAAAAAAAACATTTACGCGGTGCCTTAGCCTTAAAGTAAAATCGTTCCCTTCCACCTGTGCTTGGTTATCAACCTTTGTGATGAACTTCCAACACAAACTAGTGTGACTTAGTCTTGCTTCTGTCTGTCCCTAATCTGATACACTGCTGCCAATATAACTGCTGCCACCTGGCTGGGAACAAGAATCCAGGTACACTTGTAGACTTGAATATATTAAGTGGTTGAAATCTTGTGTAGGCACTGCTAACATTAAATTACAGTCATTATAGCAGCTTTGTATTACAAGCATTTGGATGAGCATGAACAGGTTCTGCCAGCATTCATCCAATGTGTATGGCCACCTTAATGTGTTTGTACACTTGTAAATTCATATATATAGATATATATATCTATAGATATAGATATATTGATGCTTATATATTCGTTGACATGCTTTATCTTGATTAGGTTTTTGCCTATTTTTCTTATTTATTTAATCTTATTTTAGGATGACATTTTTAGGGCACCATGAGCAATAACTAGTTTTCCATATGGTTATGGTCTCAAAAATATGATGTTTTACAGTAGTCTCAACTTATTGTAATTTATGGGACCACTGTAAGTAATTATTGGGTAACCCCAACAGTAGACTAGTCAAATTCTAAAGTAAGGTGTCAGTCAGGTATTTATTTCACAGTAAAGGTTTTGTGGCAGAGTCTGGTAGTTGACTTAAGGTATCAGAATTTGGTGCCATTGAGAGGCATTAGTCTAAGTATTTGCTCAATATGATATCTGGAACACTGATGTATGTGAAAACTATAAGGCTAAGGCCCCAATGTATTGAGCCAGGCCAGAAAGTGCTGTGAAAAAAAATGCAGCGGAAAAACAACACAATGGAAAAACACATCACGTTTTTTTCAGAAGCGCTTTTCACAGAAAGTCCTCACAGTTTTCTCTGCAGACTTTCTGTCCCTATTATACCTATACACGTTTTTAAAATCGCAGCGTTTCCGCATTTTTCTGCAATGTGTGGATGGGATTAGGGGGAGTTACCGTTACACTACCGTTACTAAAGTCCGTTGCTGTCTTCCATCATAGGAACGACATGCACGACTTTATCTTCCGTTACAAAAGTAAACAAACATGACTTAAGCTAGCGTCCGTCATGTTCTTTACATTAGTGTCAATGGGAACGGACACAGAATCAATCTGTGACCGTTCTCTGTGGCAGCTAAAGTGTGTTGTTGTCATCCTATTACGGAAGATAGCAACAGACTTTAGTAACAGTAGTGTGAACTCCACCTTAGCCAGAATTCCATCCACTTTGCAGGTACTGTAAAACGCTAGGTTTTTTTTGCTTCAGCATTTCTTCCACAGCTAAAACGCTGCATTTTCACAACGTGGGGCCCCAGCAAAAAGCGGGCCTTTTGAATATGACAATTTCCAGTTCCAAGGAAGATTTCCAGAACAGGGTTTATCAGTGTATTACTAGATGGGCAGATTGTTCTCAATGTTCTAAATCCACTATGATTGTTAACTGCATTCCAACCCATTACTCTTTTATTTGTTACCCCATGCCTGCACCCCTATTTGTTTGGTGGAGGAGAGTTAGTTGTTGATATGTCCATATATATATTTTTTTTTCTGTATGAAACTAACCTGAATTGTTTTTTAGTACTATTTATGTTTGTATAAACTGAATTAGGATTTCCCCTACAGGTTAGTGTTATTGATCCCTAAACAGAAGGTTTATTATTATGAAGGGTCATCACAAGAAGATTCACTCACCGCCTTATTAGTATTCTTGGTTGTCATAAAATTTCCGTCTCTGTAACTTCAGTTTCTCTACTCAGTATGAGTTATGCTGCAGCTGCTGTTGTTTTGAAATGTTAAGTGCTACTGGATGGTACATCGATTGTGATAGAAAAAGAAAGAAAATGAACAGAAATATAAAAATTCCAAACATACAGCCTGCCTATTGCCTGTGAAAGTTTCTCTTTACTTGGGTGACTTTTAAGCGCAGCTTGACATAACTCCTTATCATTCCTTCATACATATTACAGCATATGTTGAAGAGCTGATTTACAGATCTGTTTACAAACAGAATGATAAAGCATTGTTTTAGGAAACACTCCAAGCTTAATATATGTGTGACTTGTAGAACACTATATACTTGTTTGTTTGAGCAAACCTTGCCTCAAGCTTTACTTGTCTACCCTCAAGCTGCATTTAATATTTATGCCTAACTGAATGCGTTGCTCCAAAAGTCCCAAACTGAGAAGAGTTTGATTGGAACTTTTGATCTCTGTTAGATGTGAAGCTTTTATGTTTACAGTAAAATTCACTGGTTTTGAATTAAAAATAAACTAAGATCCGCTAGCTTTCTTAGTTTGGTAATTACATGGAGTTATCCAAGGGAGCACTTCTACATTATAGAACACAATGTCCTCCCCAGTGTGTAGGGACAGTTTGGAAAGATATATTTTTTTCTATATATAAAATGCATACTGTGAGGTGAAGTTTAATTTAATATATTTCCTTGACAGTAATTTGCAAGTAATTAAACTGTCTTCCTTCATGACTTATTTTTCTGGTCTTTAAAGATAATTTGTAAGCTCTCCTGACATGTCTGCTTTAGTAACTAATGCATTTTTCAGACTGACTACAGGATATGCTTAGGTTTAGAAAACAGAAAAATAATAGTAAAATAATGTATACTATTTAAAACTTCTCTGCTGGGAATGAAGAGGTTAAAGAGATGTGTAGGTATAGGGAACCCAAGCCTACTTGCAAGAGGTCAAATTCAGGAATATATTAAACAAACTAAAGGTACATGAAAAAACACACATTCCCTAAAATAAAACAATCTTTATTTAATAGAAGATATAGGAACAACACACAACAAAACATATTTAAACACTGTGGAGCCACACTAAACAATATTAGGTGGTCACAACCCTGCAGCCAAGCCAAATAAGTCCCAAGGTTACACCTGGTGAAGCTGCCACTGGGAGCGGTGATAGCCCCCCTGGTATTGAGTTTTTGGACTAGCTATGGATTTTTCTTTCACTTTCTTATTATGGTATTATAGAATCTGACTATATTCTCTATTTATTTCACATTGATCCTTTTATATATATAATACTTTTTTTTATATGTACTGTGAGTATGTGAGCCTAGAGGGCGCTAGGGAGCGACCCAGGCCAGCCCTGAAAAGGCCCTCAGCCACACCTTTGGGTGGGGCGTGTAACTCCAGAAGGCTGGAGTATCCTGCAGGGAGCAGGAGATGGTGGACCAGTCAAGGACAGAGAGAGACGGTCTGTCCCAGGAGGGCTGGGGTCCACAGGGGACTGTTGCTGGAGCTGAGCAATAGTCAGGACAGTTAGGGGTTCAAGGAGTCAGTTAGTGCCCTAACTGTGGCCTAGGTGTTTGTTGTTTTGTTATGTTGCAGTTAAGCTGAATAAAGCCAGTTTTATTTTACAGTTGGACCGTCTGAACGCTATCTTTCCGGCACCCAGTACCACGAACCACCTCTGTCCGGACCAGGAGTCTGCCGCCATTTTGAGTCTAATTCCCCAAGTTGTCACAGTACTTATGTGGTATTACTTTCATATGGACTGTGCTAATTTATAAGTAGGGATCCCCTCTCAAGTAGGGGTCTCTGTATTGATTTATTTGTTTGAGATTTTGCACTTGGATAAATAGTATCATTCTTTGAGGGGCTCATGTTTTTATATGTAAATGTGAATTAGGGCTAGTGCATGGGTTCGATTTTGGGACTTATTTTGGCTGCAGGATTGTGACCACCTAATATTGTTTAGTATTTAGTTGTTTTCCACAATTTTTGACCCTTTAATGCTCTGCACCGTACCTTTACATTGCGCTGAGCGTATAATAATAGTACAGCGTTGTAATGCCGGGACCAGCTGCCGGAGTCGGAAGTTACTCAATCAATAGCGATCATGGCATCCAGAGGCAAGATCGCCCCTCAGACCCAACGCGATAATATCGAGGGTTCTGATTTGTTGCCATGACAGCCAGGAGCTAGGCCATGGCCATCTCACTGTCTATACATAGTTCCCATAGGAACTACTGCGCGATGTTCTGCAATACTATGTATTGTAGTATATTGCAAAGGGAATCTGAGATCCCAGCTTCAAGTCCTCTTGTGGGACATGTAAAAAGTGAAAAAACACACACACATAGTAAAAATGCACAAAAATAAAACAAAAACACCTTTATATTTAAAATATATATAATTTAAACAAAAATAAACAAGCATATTAGGCATCCACATGTCGTAATAAGTCCCCACTATCCAAAAATACAGTTAATTATCCTTTATGGTGAACGCCGTAAAAAAAAAAAAAAAAAAAAAAAAATTGCTGCAATGTGCAAATTAACGTATTTTGGTCATTTTACTTGCCCAAAAAATAGCAATAAAAAGTGATCAGAAAGTCATACATACATTGATAGCAATAAAAAGTGCAACTTGCATAGGAGGCTGTATTCCTCTTGTAACTCTTACAGGAGAAATTATCAAAAAAAGATAGTTAAAAGAGCACAATGTGTAAAAAAAAAAAATATATATAAAAATAA
Source organism: Leptodactylus fallax (assembly GCA_947044405.1). Taxonomy (NCBI): domain Eukaryota; kingdom Metazoa; phylum Chordata; class Amphibia; order Anura; family Leptodactylidae; genus Leptodactylus; species Leptodactylus fallax. The sequence goes on along the minus strand of CAMRHE010000011.1, from coordinate 43,775 downwards.
TAATAGAACAAAAAAAAAAAAAAGTGAACCCCGCCCCTGCCACTACCATGCCCCTGTCACAGGTTCTAACCTTGCCACAATAAGTGACATCAAAGTAAAAATGACCATAATGGAGAGGGAAAACTATTTATTTTTGAGTAGAACTTCATGCTTTTAAAAAACAAGACAAACAAAAAAGACTTTTCCCCTCCTTTTTTGTTTACATTTTCTCAAATATTAAAATAAAGAAAAAAAACATGAAAAATAAAAACAACATAAAAATAAAGCATTATTTAAAGACAGAAACATTATTGAATATCCCAAAGGAAAAAAAATGTTATAGTTTTCAAAACCACATGTATAAAAAAAAACAAAAATGTGTCCAGTCCTGAACCAGGGAAAATAACCCGCTACTGAAGTGGTTAATTAGTTCTGGTTGCTGCATGACACTCATTGGGCTCTTGTGTTGGGGTGAGCCCATAGCCAAGATCTCAGTCAGCAGAAGAATATGGTGATGGGGTAGACTGTAGAGCAAATCATCTTGTTAGTCACTGCTATACCATATAGCCCTAATACAGCAAATTCACTCTGCCCAATTATTATGGGAATGGGCAGAAGGGTCTGTCACTGCTGAATCCCCCTGACTGTTACTACTGTTTAAGATGCAGGGATTTAATTTTACTAAAAAGTAGGTCTGTAGTTTGAATATTATGGCACTTGTATGTTACTTGACATAACAAAGCTTGCACACATTTTCATAGAACTCCACACTGTGCCATTCCTTTGTTATTCCTTCTGAAATGTAGGAAAAATTGACAACTAGATGCTATCATTTCTCTTGTCAATTAAAGTGTTCCCCTACAGAGTCTGACACGGACTGTGTAGTTATGCACCCCATTGGAAAATTGAAAGGTTGCACCCAGTTGTTAATGTATTCATACATTGCCAGAAGGAATAACAGAGATGCAGCACAACACAGAATTCTTAGAAAACCAGACATGTCAGGAGAAGCGACAAGTATTCTTTTCTGTTTTTATAGGCAGGGTTAGCTTGGGATGAGATTTTTTTTTACAGATTTCAATCATGGATGCTTCTATGGACAAATACTGTAGATGTTCTGAGGCAGTTTGACTGTTTTATGGACAAGCAGTAAAAACTTTTGAAAATGTTAGAAAGTACAGAATGCATCAGTAAAAAATTTAGGTGCATTGACTGAATCTGAATCTTGAGATTTGCTTAAGCCTGCATCAGGACTGTAGCAAAAAGCTTGTCGTTTTAGTTGACATTAATACATACAATAATTCAGATATCAATATAAAATCTATGTTAGGCTAAAACCCCACATAGCGAGCTACACCCAAAAAACTCTGCGGAAAAGACGGTGGCGGAAAGGCATAGCGTTTTTTTTTCCACAGCACTTTTCATAGAATGTCTATAGAGTTTTCCTCTGTGGACTTTCTGTCCCTATTATACCTATATGGAAAACGCCAGCGATTGTTTTTTGAAATTTTTCTGCAATGTGTGGATGGGATTAGCCAGAATCCCATCCACTTTGTAGGTAATATAAAACTCTGTGTTTTTGCAACATGGTGCCCCAGCCTTTAAAGGGTTTTCCAAGCTAAAAATATTGATTCGGCAGCTTCGCCGAATTTCCCAAAACGATTCGTTTCAATCCGAATGAATTTGCAGCGAATCGCATTAAAAAACAGCTATTTTCCTGGCTGCAGAGAGCTTGGGGATATGCATTTTAAACTAAGGACACATTGGAATAGCCTTTAGAAAGGCTATTCTACTCCTACCTTTGCCGTTGCATCACACCCCCTGCGATGTCCTGGTCCTCCTAGCTCGTGTAGGAAAAGAATAAAGATGGCCGTCATGCATGCGCAGAGCCGCTCGTGTAGGACTAGAAAAAAGATGGCCACCGGACATGTGCAGAGCCGCTCGTGCAGAAATAGAATTCCTACACAAGCGGCTCTATGCATGCCCGGTGGCCATCTTTATTCTTTTCCTACACAAGCTAGGAGGACCAGGACATCGCAAGGGGCGTGATGCAATGGCAAAGGTAGGAGTAGAATAGCCTTTCTAAAGGCTATTCCGACGTGTCCTAGGTTTAAAATGCGATTTGATACCACGAAGCGTGAGGAAATCCGGATTGGATGCAAATCGAAGATTTCCTGCAATTCGAATCGAATTCCACTTCGTCACCTTCGATTAGCTCATCTCTAATTATAGTGGTCAGACCAGGTTACAGCAGATCAGCTGTCCTTCACATTCAGTAATGCACAGAGAACAGAACTGTCTGGCTTCATCTTCTGTTTATCAGCTGCTGGGAACAGCTAATTGGTAGGGGGAATTGGTGTCAGATGCCGCCGGTCTGATATTGAGGACCTTTCCTTAGGATAAGATTCGGATGCATAAAATGTAGTCTGCAGAAATTTATGCAACAAAAATATAAAATAGAAATAGCTAAATTTTCGTTATATAGCGACAACATATTCAGAAGCACTTTATAAATCATAGGTTTTAAGTACAGACAAAATGAGACATTACAGTGAAAGAAATCAATTCACACAATAGGAGAGTCCTGCTTGCAAGAGCTTACAATCTGTGAGGTGGAGGGGGTGATGTAAGAGGTAGCAGGGGCAACATAGGAGGTAGCATTGCTTTGTGATAAAGGTTACTTTAATTTCACAAACAAAGCTGTATCATCCGTCACCAGCCAGTGTCCTTGTATGTGCAGATGGTACCTGGGCATACAGGGTTAAAGTCCAATACAGGCATCATGTCCTGTGGGATAATGGGGGAGGCTCTGATAATAGAAATAAATAGAGATAAAAGTGCTGCATATAAATTTACTCTAACCTACTTCATGCGCTGAAATCTGCACTGATATTTTCCCCATTGCATGCAAATTTAGTTTAGTTAAACCCCCATCAGATTCATTAAATTGTTTGTTGCTGGAGGATTTTAGCACAAAAACTGTAAAATCCACAATCACATACGTCACATGTGAACATGGCCTATGCGTAAGCTTGTTGATAAAATAACAATGAAGAGGAGCCACCTCTGTGAAATCTATAGAGATGTGCTGGCATATCATTACTGAAGCTTAATTAAAAATCACAGCATGATAGAAGAAACCGGAGAAAAACAAAATCACATCTGAGCTGCACAAGCTTTCACAAATGTTGCTACCCATTTTCAATTCTTTATATATAATGGATATATATTTAATATGATGTCAGCTTTATCTCTTACACCTTGGTCAATATTTAGGAAGATTTCCTTTTAATCTATAATTACTATGCAATATATTTTACATTTGAGAAAAAAAGTAAGAAAAATACATATTGTTTGTAAAGAATTCCCCACTGAAAACGCTTTTATTTTTCAGTAAATGACATAGTAGGCATACAGACTGTACCCAAATCACCAAGGCGATGAATGTTTAAAGCATTTTTACATCCAGCTGCCTCTCTTGGTAATTAGATGAGTATAATGGCACTTGCTTAGAGATAGCTAATTACAAAAAATCTATGGCTCCCAAGACTAATTATTTGAGTAATGATAACGTATTAGCCATTTCTAAATTTCAGTCTCAGTGAACCATGCAGCATGCCAACATATAAGCAATATATGTCAAGAAGTGCATAAATTAGAATAAATCAAACACCTTCCCAGAATAAGGCTTTGTAATATCATTTTATTTCAATGTACATTCATTTGTGCTTTGTCTTAGCAATTTCAGTATTTCAGATAATGAACATGTGGTCACAAAATACAGATTTCCAGCACAGAAAAATTTCTACAAAATGAAACTTTCTACATCCTTTCAGTAAAGACGTCATTTAGGTTCATAACAGACTTTGCAATCCATTGTTGAGAATATCATATTCTCTGAATGCCTGTTTGTTTTATTATAGCAAATGTAGCAAAGAATGTACTTCCATCATGATTCAGAACAGAATGACCTCACTGCCATAAACCTTCAGCATATCTGACTAGTAGAAAGGCCTTGGAAATTCACACACAAAGCAGGAGTTCATATTACCATTTGGTGGTTGCAGATGTCGCCATGGACATCATAGTAAGACACTACATAGCCAGATACCCCTTCTGATGCCTCCTTCATCTCAGCTGTAAAAGAGGCTCTCCTGGATGTTATCATAGAAGGTCTATCCTGTGGGCGCAAATCCTTTTCATCATTTTGTGTTATAGCTGTTTACACTGTCAAAACGTGTAATTGTTAGAATTGGAAAGACTTAACAAAAGTGTTGTAAGATGTAAGAACTTATCAAATGCAATGGTGCAACATTTTATACATATGAGATACATTGTAAGTATAACTTTGTAAAAACACATTAAGGCTAAGGCCCCACATAGTGTCCCGAAGCAAAAAAGTGATGTGGGAAAAATTGCGGCGGCAAAGCATCACAGTTTTTCCCGCAGCACTTTTCACAGAAAGTCCTCTGCGGGCTTTCTGTTTCAATTATACCTATAGGGAAACCGCCAGCATTTCCATAGGTATAATTGACATGCTGTGATTTCCAAAACCGCAATGGTTTTGGAAATCGCAGCATGTCCACAGCATGTATTTTTTCGCAACATGTGGATGGGATTCACTAGAATCCCATCCACCTTACTGTGACTGTAAAACGCCACAGTTTTGCTGCAGTTTTTTGAGCCATAGCCAAGAGTTGCTACAATAGGAATGGGAAATATATAGGAAGTTCTTATACTTCTTCCTTCTGCTCAATCCACTCCTGGCTTTGGCTCAAAAAACGGCAGCAAAATCTGTATTAAAAAAAAAGCTGCTTTTCAGTCATGTGGGGCCTCTGCCTAAAGGGGTTATCCAGTTTTAACTATTGATGAGCTGAGATTAGCCCATCAATATTAGATCTGTGGGGACTTCAACAACTGGGACCCCGACAGATCAGCTGTACCAAGACAGCGCTATTCTCAGGAATGTTTACATACCGCGAACCGTGCTGCTCACTAGCCATACAAACTGTAGCGGTGAGTGTAGGTATTGTAGTGCTACCCCATTGAAGTCTACTAAAGGTTTTATTTTGAATCTTAGTTAAACTTTACTGTTGGTGCCCCAAAAAGCAGTATGTATTATGTATGTTTTCTGACAAATGCATATTTGTCATTTGTGCAAATTATGACACAGGATTCACTTAGTTTCATTACCTTAGACAGTGTTTCTCTCGTTATGGATCTCAGGCCTCTTAAATGTGGATCCCTTGCTAAACATGCCACTGATAATGTCCCATGTAAACAAATAGTGAAAGCGTTTGGTTTTTTTTGGGGCTATGACATTGATGACCTCTCTCTAATATTAAATTGTAGGAATGTCACTTCTACTTTTCAGGCCAGTAACATCATATACATTGTATCTCACAGAAAATAAATGGTTTCAAACGATAAAACTTAACTTTTAATATTTTAAAAAATATTAAAAGTTAAGTTTTATCGTTTGAAACCATTTATTTTCTGTGAGATATGAAGTAATAGGGAATGGTGTAGAACCCGCTGTGAGATCATATACATTGGTCACATTCCCTTTTCACCACTCATTACCTCAAGTAAATGGGATTGAGCTGGAATGCAATATTAAGTACAGCCACAGCACAATGGAAGGAGCTGTGCTTGGTAAGTAGTGAAGAGGCCGCAACACTCGTCTGAGCACTATAGTCTCCAACCAGGGGCGTAACTACCGGGGTAGCAGTGGTAGCAACTGCCACAGGGCCCGGAACATTACGGGGCCCGGAGCCCTGTGGCAGTCGCTACCGCGAACCCCACAATCACTGCTATCGTTATACTCTGGGGTCTTTTGAGACCCCGGAGTATAACGATCGGGGGCCCAGGGGAGGTGAGCGAACATAAAAAACACTGTAACTCACCTCTCCGCCGCTCCGCAGGCTTCGGGCCTGTTTGGTCACGTCCCAGACGTCAGCCGACGTCATTATGCGTCGCGACGCCGGCCTGGATTGCGCGAGATCCGGTCCGACATTGATGATGACCGAAGTAGCGCACGGGAGTGCACCGGAGCGAGGAAGAGGTAAGTTGCAGTGTTTTCTATGTTTCTATCCTCCCCTGGGTCTCCGATCATTATACTCTGGGGTCTGAAAAGACCCCAGAGTATAATAATCGTTCATGGGTGGTCCACTATGGGGCATAATACTGTGTGCAGGGGCCACTATGGGGCAAACTACTGTGTGCAGGGGCCACTATGGGGCAAACTACTGTGTGCAGGGGCCACTATGGGGCAAACTACTGTGTGCAGGGGCTACTATGGGGCAAACTACTGTGTGCAGGGGCCACTATGGGGCAAACTACTGTGTGCAGGGGCCACTATGGGGCAAACTACTGTGTGTCAGGGCCACTATGGGGCAAACTACTGTGTGCTGGGGCCACTATGGGGCAAACTACTGTGTGCAGGGGCCACTATGGGGCATAATATTGTGTGCAGGGGCCACTATGCTGCATAATACCGTGTCCAGGGGCCACTATGGGGCATAATACCGTGTGCAGGGGCCACTATGGGGCATAATACCGTGTGCAGGGGTCACTATGGGACATAATACCGTGTGCAGGGGCCACTATGGGACATAATAGTGTGCGCAGGAATGCGGTTTGTGTGTGGGGGGTTGGGGGCGGCGGCTTGGGGGGGTTGGGGGCGGCGGCTTGGGGGGGGGGCCCCATGTCAAATGTTCGCCTTGGGGCCCAGCCATTCCTAGTTACGCCACTGTCTCCAACCGCTGATCAGCGATGGATACAAGTGTCATATCCCCACTGATTTGATTCTAGCAGCCTATCCAAGGGACAAGTTATCTACATCATGGTCCTGGAAAACCATTTTAACTGTCTATCATGACTTTTCCATATACATTTGTGGCACTGTGTTCAGGAGTCACGATACACCTACACTTCTCTTTCTAACATAACTATGAAATTAAAACAGAGTTGATTTCAGTTGTTAACTTAAAGTACCAGAAAATGCACACGTCACAAAAAACAGTATAAGCTAAATTTACACAGCATGCAGAAGCTACATACTGTATAGACAACAATAAAAAGGAACAGGTAAGGTCAGCAATGCCTGACCTGGGGAGGAGGGTTACACCTGACGGGAAGATATCCCGATTTTGGCTCTAACTGTTTGGCTCCTACATAGAGTTGTACTATGATTGTAACACTACAGATAGTCACTAGGTTTTTATATTTAGGTGTCAATGGACTCTCAGTGGGAAAACAAAAATAATTCAAAGTGCCCTGCATGAGCATGCAGGAAATGATTCTGTTGTGCTTTTAATGCTTTCTATGGTCTCTTTATAATTCTAATTAAAAGTCCATTAGAGACTTCACCTATTCATGAAGATTGTGTAAGTGATTTTCTATGGATAATCCCAGTAAGAAAGTGTCATCTGTACATAAACCTATACATTTCTTCCTGAAAGGGGCTGTTGAAAGTGAAATTAGGGATGGGTCTCGTATTTTACAAAATATAATTTGAGATAATTTTTGGAATATATTAATAAAACAGAAATGTGTGCAGCAGCCATACTTGACAATTATGTATCATTTACCTTCAGAGCTGTTAGTAATTTTCAGTTTTGTTGCCTACAGAAAGTGCAGCCATATTGAATGTCAAGTTAGAAACTGAGAAACTGATTGTACAGTCATGGCCAAAAGTTTTGAGAATGACACAAATATTATATTTTCACATGATCTGCTGCCCTCTGGTTTTTATGTGTGTTTGTCAGATGTTTTTATCACATACAGAAATATAATTGCATTCATATTATGAGTAACAGAAGCTTATATTGACAGTTAGAATGAGTTAATGCAGCAAGTCAATATTTGCAGTGTTGACCCTTCTTCTTTAGGACCTCTGCAATTCTTCCTGGCATGCTCTCAATCAACTTCTGGACCAAATCCTGACTGATAGCAGTCCATTCTTGCAGAATCAATGCTTTAATTTTGTCTGAATTTGTTGGTTTTTGTTTGTCCACCCGTCTCTTGATGATTGACCACAAGTTCTCAATGGGATTAAGATCTGGGGAGTTTCCAGGCCATGGAACCAAAATCTCTATGTTTTGTTCCCTGAGCCATTTAGTTATCACCTTTGCTTTATGGCAAGGTGCTCCATCATGCTGGAAAAGGCATTGTTGAGCGCCAAACTGCTCTTGGACGGTTGGGAGAAGTTGCTCTTGGAGGACATTCTGGTACCATTCTTTATTCATGGCTGTGTTTTTAGGCAAGACTGTGAGAGAGCCAATTCCCTTGGCTGAGAAGCAACCCCACACATGAATGGTTTCAGGATGCTTTACAGTTGGCATGAGACAAGACTGGTGGTAGCGCTCACCTCTTCTTCTCCGAATAAGCTGTTTTCCAGATGTTCCAAACAATCGAAAAGGGGATTCATCAGAGAAAATGACTTTACCCCAGTCCTCAGCAGTCCACTCCCTGTACCTTTTGCAGAATATCAGTCTGTCCCTGATGTTTTTTCTGGAGAGAAGTGGCTTCTTTGCTGCCCTCCTTGAGACCAGGCCTTGCTCCAAGAGTCTCCGCCTCACAGTGCGTGCAGATGCACTCACACCTGCCTGCTGCCATTCCTCAGCAAGCTCTGCACTGCTGGTAGCCCGATCCCGCAGCTGAAACACTTTTAAGAGACGGTTCTGCCGCTTGCTGGTCTTTCTTGGGCGCCCTGGAGCCTTTTTGGCACCAATGGAACCTCTCTCCTTGCAGTTCTTGATGATGCGATAGATTGTTGACTGAGGTGCAATCTTTCTAGCTGCAATATTCTTCCCAGTTAGGCCATTTTTGTGCAGTGCAATGATGACTGCACGTGTTTCTTTAGAGATAACCATGGTTAACAGAAGAGAAACAATGATGGCAAGCACCAGCCTTCTTTTAAAGTGTCCAGTGGTGTCATTCTTACTTAATCATGACAGATTGATCTCCAGCCCTGTCCTCATCAACACCCACACCTGTGTTAATGGAGCAATCACTGAAACAATGTTAGGTGGTCCTTTTAAGGCAGGGCTGCAATGATGTTGAAATGTGTTTTGGGGGATAAAGTTCATTTTCTAGGCAAATATTGACTTTGCAAGTAATTGCTGTTAAGCTGATCACTCTTTATAACATTCTGGAGTATATGCAAATTGCCATTAGAAAAACTGAAGCAGTAGACTTTGTAAAAATTAATATTTGTATCATTCTCAAAACTTTTGGCCATGACTGTAAATTGTCAACATGTTCAGTCAATAAAAAGTGACAGTTTCGCAGTCATTTCCTGGGATTACACCTTAGCCTATAGTTTGCAGTGGCAAAATGGCACATGTGAGATTAACCTGTTTGAGCCCATCTCACATAATATTGCTGGTCAATTTTGAAGTTCTTTGCTATGAGCCTGATATTTGAGCCTGATATATGAGCCTGAGCCCTAGTTAAAGCGCTTGCCTTGTACACAGGATATGCCGGTGACATTTTTCAATTTTCATTTTTGACTCTCCAAGAGGGGTATAGATCAAAGGGCCATCACAGACACCCATAACTTTTTTATATTTCCGTGTACAGGGATACATAGGGCGTCTTTTTTGCGAGGCCAGGTGTACTTTTCACTAGAGCCCCTCAACGCGTTTTCCCCTACGGGTTCATCAGGAGGGTGTAAATTAAAAAAAAAAAAAAAAAGCCGGTTTGTATTCTGCTAACAACCGCAGTTAAATAGCATGCCAGTACTGATCTGCAATAGAAGCTGTAGTCTAGCCAATGCCCTGATGGTGGACAGTGGCGTATGATCAACCGCTATGCTGATATGTACTGGACAATAACAGCCACGGTTAGTTAATGTGCCAATACACAAATGCAGTGAAAACTGCAGTTGAGCTGGTGCCCTGATGGTGGACATAGCCAGAAGCCAAGCTCATATAGCACTAACCCCACCCCTTTAGCACACCCCTATCTATGACGTCAATAGACCCAACCACTGACCTGGTGAGTCCCTCCCACCAAGGCCGGAGGCTCGTACTAATGGGTGTGTCCGTTGGTATGAAGACGGGAAACACTGTGCTGGTGACATCGAATACAAAAGAAAGGTTAAAGGAGGAGGTCCAAACTCTACAGACTGCTGTTAATGGGGTGGGTTCACAATAGGATGGTCTTGACTAAACAGGCAGACTGTTGTTGGTATATTCTAGGGTACAGTACTGCTGTTGTAGGCTACTATATAATCACTTTATTAATTTAAAAAAATTATTAAACCAACTAATGCTGGGCAATTATGATCTAAATCAAAATTGAGGCATTTTACCTTGATTATGATTAATTGAGATTATTTAGGTAACACCCCTTTTAAATTATGAGTATGTTTTGAGTGAACCTAGTGAGATTCATCTTGCGAGGTTGACCCAGTGGTTTTTGTGCAAAACTACTATTATACTCTGGGGTCTCTTTAGACTCCAGAGTATAATATGCGTAGGCCCAGGGGTGGTGATCAAACATAAAAAAACAGTGTTACTCACTTTCCCTGGGCTTCGGGGCAGCTCCCTGTTCTTTTCGGGCCTTCTTCCTAATGTCAGAAACCGCTGTGTCTGTGATTGGACCTCAGCAGTCATGTGGCATTGTGATGCATAGACGCAACTGTCACAACACTGTGTGACCCACGTGACCGCTGAAGCCCAAATACAGGCCTCAGCAGTCCCTGAAGATCGAAAGAGGAGTGGGAGACGCACCAGAGCCCATGTGAGGTGAGTACAACAGTATTTTATATGTGTGATTACCTCCCCAGGGCCTCTTCTTAGTATACTCCGGATTTTTAATATGGACATGTTTGGTCCAGTCGAAACTGGAGATGGAACCTCGCGAATATTATAATAACCGTAACGAAGTAACTGACATGAACAAAAAAATTTTGGTAGTTGTTCCATTTTCAGGAGTGCTTACAGACTTTAACAATCTTTTACACTTGACTTATTTAAAGAAATAATTTTCCCAACAACAGAGCTATCAAATAATACTAAAACATGGTACTGGATTTTCCTGACTGAAATTCAGCAGTATGTCTGTCCTATGTGTCCCCAACCTGAAGAAAGAAATCCAAGATGTTGGTTGTTCCCAGACAATTTAGTGTAATATTTGGTAGAAGTTTAAACAAAATAGGTAGTTTATAGAAGAAAAACATATGGCTAGACCATGGAAAAGGTCACAGCATCATGGTGAACTTAATGCAATATGCTAAGAAAACAGAAAATGCAAAGCAAACCAAATGAAAACAACTGTACAGACAGGGCACCAAAATATATACCAGCAATGACTTACTGGGAAATGTTCCTGAAAATTCCACATAAAGGCTATATCTCCCTCCTGGGAAATTTCCACATGCGGAATGTACAGACTCCAATTTGTTCCAGATGTAGGGTGGAGGTCGTTGTATCTCTCTCTATGGTTATGCCCGGTGACTTAATAGTTTTGGAACAGAGTCCCACTCTTTCTTCTCTCACATTGGATTCCATTGACCCCCTGGCAGGCCCACTTAATTAGCCCAGCTGAACTATTTACAGTAAATGACTCATTTCATTTTCATTTCTGAAGCCATTTGTAAAACCATTTTTTTCTCTCCCTCTCTAATCAATCTTGCTTTCGTAAGACAACCAGGGTGTTCTTGGTCTCCACATTCTCTTTCCCCAACCAAACCTCTGTGATCCCTTCCATTCCTATTCCCTATCCTTTTCCTCCAAACTATTAGGCCTTGACCCAACCATCTTGACATTTAATCTATTGAAGGTGGATAGGCTCCCCTTGGGCAACAACAATAAAATGGACACACATGCCCTGCAGTACTCAAATACTGCTTTTCATACATTCTCAGGGGTAACTTGAACCTCTCTGGAATGTCCTTAATAACTCTGTGTCCTGCTCCCCTCCAAATCCCCCCTTCCTCCAACCAGCCTCCTCTCTTTCCCTCTTGTTACACTTTAGTTGGCTGTGGACAACTAAACAGGAGTCAATTAATAATCCCTGCACTGCTAGAGTGTGCGCTTCATTTATGACAAAGTGCATGCCTCATCCTAAATCCTCCACCAGGTCACTGTGCCCGAAGTTAACTCTACAGCAGAAAATGGCTTAATGAAATTAGATTTTCACTACAGTATTTTTATGAAAAAGTCAAATGGAATCCAGCAGTATTATACAAACATAAGAAAACACGGTTGTAGTGGGTTAAAGAAAAGCAATCTTGGAGTGTGGATGATTGGATGAAAGTGATATTCACTGATGAATCACCAATCTGCATTGGCCACGGAGATGATGCTGGAACTTTTGCCTGGTGCTATTCTAATGAAACAACTAATGATGACTGCCTGAACAAAATATTACTGAAGTCAGACTGCCATAAAAGCCTGAGTAGAAATAACAAAGTACTTATTGGGATTTTTTTGTTGATGGTTACATATTTTTTCTCCTGAAGAAGTGATTTCATAGGCCCTTTTGGTTGGTCTGAAAAAAATGTCAATCATTAAAATTATTAACTGAAATAAGGAATGTGTCCTGAAGTCAGAATGTTCAACTATTAACCATTGCTTTGTGTCATAGATGTTATTACTGTTACCTTCTATGGAGTCAAAAGGCTTGATGAACATCCTCTAAATGTGGGATTGTGCCAAGGCTCTATACTTCTCTAAAAGCCACATTTCAATATTTCTTTTTGTGGATATAAATACCAGTTTGATTCCACATTTGAATAGACTACACTGCTGTTCCCTAGTTCCAATATAAGTTAGTAGGAATGGACATATGGGGGTTAACTAGGATTTGTGTAATAAGAAATAAAGAGTACACATTCCTTGAATGGGGTTTTCCCATCTCTCTCTCAGCTTTGACTGCTGTCTCTTCTTCTCACTTCCTGTATTCTTTTACAAGCTGGTAATCGGGCTTTGACTGTTTTATTGACAGGACACTATGAAGTACCACAGTAGATATAGACATTGCCTTTATCATGAGTGATTATTTATTATCATTACTAGAAATGTAATATAAATGCAGATCAAATAATATGCACAGTAAATGTATATTACATTACACAGATTTGGAGAGAAAAAAAACTTGCTGCAGAGGAGTAAACAGACACAGTAAACTCAATGTTATCTTTCTGTTTACAAAGACTTCTGAGCCTTTATCAGAAAACTGCAATTAGCTGAACTGATTGTCCTGACTAGAGAGCAGTCAGAGAACACAGCCCCCTCAGAGAGCAGTGAGTAATCCTTTGACCTGAGTTAACAGATACAGGACCGGGACCAAGGAAATGATGTGTAAACAATGGGAGGAATAATCTCACATATCAGGCAGACAAAGCACCATTGTTAAAGCAAATTCAGGAAAACTCTTGAATTTACATAAGCTAGCAGTATAGATAGAATCCTTGAGATGGGAGTATCACTTTAACCTCTTTATTCCTACCAGAGGGAATGAAGATCCTATTATCAGGACTGTTTCCCTTGTACTCTCTCTGTATACATAGCCCTGAACACAAATAGCTCAGTATCCCTATCTTATGAATACAAGTGCTTATATGTTTATGAAGGGGTCCTTTTTGATGTTTTATTAGTATTTAGTATAGTATCAGTTATGCTTTGAATTAGGAAAAGATTGCTGTCTGGCATCAGCAACTGGACAAAGATTAGTTAAGGCGCCATATGGAGAAATTTATTAATGGCATTTGGGGCTAATTAAAGTTACTTACAAAACATGTGTATAAGCAATTGCATTTCAGATATTGAAATGTTGTACTGTTCCTTTTTTTCTTATTAATCAAGTACAACTCATTTTTATCAGTTACGGTTCAGTGATATTCTTCTGGTGCAGCTATAAACTGCTTGCTTCATGTTCATTTTGCAGCCTAATTTGCAAGAAAAACTGTCTTATTAAGAAAATGAATATCATTTTTGTTCGTTTAATTTGGCCAGTACTAGGTAAGTTTATGTTTCATATTGATGTAAATGGAAAAAGTGGCTCTCTTGAGGATATCTTGAGAATGCTATCTTTCAGTTCTGTAATCGAAAGACCCAATGGAGGACTATATTTTACAGAGACAATATAATTAAGAATTGCCCAAACTAAACAAAAATTCAGATGATCAGTTTTCAATTACTGTTAATCCTGTTTGACATTTGTTTTTCTATGACAATTTCACCTTGAAGATTTCTGTGTCAAAGTAATTTAAACGTGGTTTTGGGTAACTGAACAGTAAGTTATTTTGTAATTTACGTCTAAGTCCCTGTAAATTAATGTTAGCAGTGTACACCTTAAAATGATGGTTGGTAAAACTGACCAATTAGGTTGTGGAAGTAACCAAATAGGGTCATATATTTTTTAGTTTTTGTTCCTCAGATGTACACTAAAGGACTCCAACACTGCAGGAGGCACCATCATGACTGCAATGTAGAATTTGTCCAAATGAAATCTCCATTTCCAAAATCACTCAGTGCTCTATAGCTATTGTTGTGTTCAGGCAGAGGCATAAAATGAAGTTACTGAGCCTCAATGCAAAATATGTAACAAGACCCCCGCTTATCATATGTTATCTATGAAACTGGTGTCTTTTTATGTTGCAGACAGGCAGTGGTCTCCCCGAGGCTCCTGAGACCAGTAGCGATTACTACATCTGTACCCCCTATAACTACACCCCTGTATCCAGTACCTATAAAGTACAGAGCATCATCTGTTTTTAGAGACCAGAGTTGAAGTAGTAACACCCTTGGTCTGATAAATGTCTTAAATTTCCCTATCAATGGAATGTGTTTTAGATCCTCCACTTTTATTTTGTGAAAACATATTGTAATCGGTAATTTCCACATTGATCTAGAATACTGAGACCTCCTTATACTAAAATAATGTTATACAGAAATAATTTTTTTTGCTGCATCCACATAAAAAAATGTTAACAGTATCCATTGGATGTGTATATTAGATCAAGTTTTACCATAAATGCAGTGTTTTAGAACTATGTAAGGGAATTGCCAGTTGAGCAATTCCCCAGTGCTGCTGCAGAAACCTGAGAGCAGAGGCATAGCTAGCGGGGGGGGGGGGGGGGGGGGGAGGGGGCGGCTGCCCCGGGCCCACTGAATTTTTGGGGCCCACCCCAGGGCCGCCATTAATACAACCTTTATTTCTAACTAGATCGGTGTCTGCAGACATCGATCTAGTTACAATGCTTCCTGGTGCTTAACTGTCTTGTAAACCGCAAGCCACTTCAGGCCTGCGTTTTACAAGACCCCGAGACCACAGACCGATGTCTGCTTCTCAGCACGGGTGGCGCGATTACGTCACAACATCGCGCCGCCCGCGCTCAGACACAGACGTCATGCGCGTGGACTGGGAGGAAGCGGCGGAGGCGGCGGCTCCATTCATCATCATCGCAGGTGAGTATGACTTTTTTTTTGTGGGTATATTAATAGAATAAGGGGTGGTTAGGAGGGGGAATATAACTATAAAGGGAGGATTAATTAGGGGGCATTATGATGATGGGGGGTCATTTATATAATGGTTATTAGGGGGTATTATGAATACAAGGGGGGAGGTTATTTATATAAGGAGCCATTAGGGGGCATCATTTATATTAGGAGGCATTATGAACATAAGGGGGTGGTCATTAATATAAGTGGTCATTAGAGGTGCAGTATGTATGTCAGGGGGAATCAGGGGCATAATATAGTATGAGGCTCAATTAATTTAATTAATGTTGCACTTGCACCTTATTAAGACTAAGGCCCCACGTAGCGGGCTGCAGCAAAAAAAGCGCTGCAGGAAAAACCGCGGCGGTAACGTGTTTTTTCCCCGCAGCGCTTTTCACAGAAGGTCCGCAGAGGTTTCCCCTGTGGACTTTGTTTTCAATACACCTATATGGAAACCGCCAGTGTTTCTGTAGGTATAACTGACATGCTGCAATTTCCAAAACCGCAACGGTTTTGGAAATCGCAATGTGTCTGCTGCATGTATTTTTCCGCAGTGTGTGGATGGGATTTGCTAGAATGTTGCGGTTTTTTTCAGTGGGTTTTCTCCACATGGAGCCCCCAACCCTACTTTGCAGTATAATATGCACAGCGGATAATCTGCGATTTCCAAAACAGTCGGTGTTTTGGAAATCGCAGCATGTCAATTATACCTACAGAAATGTGGGCGGTTTCCCTATAGATATAATTGAAGCAGAAAGTCTGCAGAGGAAACCTCTGCGAACTTTCTGTGCAAAGTGCTGCTGGAAGAACCGCGATGCATCGCCGCCGCGGTTTTTCCCGCAGCTCTTTTTTGCTGCGGTACGCCACGTGGGGCCTTAGCCTTAAGGCGTTTTCCAGCTCATTTTTATTGATGATCTATCCTCAGAATAAAACATCAATAAGAGATAAGTGATTCCCCACTGATCAGCTGTATGAAGGGGCTATGGCATCTGTTTATATCACACGCTGTCTGTTTATAGTGACCGTGTGATGTAATTCCAGTCTTGTCACATAGATGTGTATAGGACGAGGCTGTAGTTACATTACATGGCTGCTATGAGATGAATAACGCTGTGTAAACAGAGAAGGGGTCACGGAGCTTACACAGGTACCACGGGTCATTCAAACAGTTGTTCCTTGGGGGTCCCGGGTATTGGACCCCCAAAATTTTTTTTTCCCTTTTTTTTTCCTTTTTAATTAGGAAACACCTGGGGCATTATTAATAAGGTGCAAATTATTTAAAGAGGACCTTTCACGTCCTCATGTATATGCGGTTTTACATACCGCTAGAAAGCCGACAGCGCACTGAATTCAGCACACTGCCGACTTTCCCGTTATATGCCCCGGGGCTGGAGATATCGGGGGTCTAAATTTCACCGTTCACTGTCAGAAGGGCATTCCTGACAGTATAGCTATGCTGTGAGGAACGCCCTCCCTGACTGTGCTCATCCATAGACTTGTACTAGGAGGGGCGTTCCTCGCAACTCAGCGTCATCACTGGGCTGAGTACACCCCAGTACAATTACTGGCAGTGTGTTGAATTCAGCGCACTGTCGGCTTTCTAGCGGTATGTAAAACCGCATATACATGAGGACATGAAAGGTCCTCTTAAAGGGGTGCAAAGGGAAGTTATTAGTTTAAAGATGCACTTGGGGGTATTATTCATTATGGGGGGTTATATTATATATTTTATAATTGGGGGTAGCAGCAGGATGGGTGTGTAGGTGAGGACAATGTGGGTCAGGTGCCTGGAAAAGTGAGGAACCAAAGATGTCTGTGTTGCAAACTTTACAGAGACTGGAAGAAGTGGTCATGGCCGTCCAGATGAAAGAGATGCGGAATGTGAACGATTAGTCAGAGACGTCACCGGTAAGTCACTAAATGCTACTGCCCTGTATTCACCTAAATCGTCTGCAGAGCCCGCTATATACCACTATATGCTCACCGTATACTAATAGTATCGGTATACAAACATGTCCAAGTAGGGGGCCCACTTGGACATGTTCGCCCCCCATGTGCTAAACCCCTAGCTACGCCTCTGCCTAGAGGAAGGGAATGACAGAGACAGTGTGCCCTAAACTCACCCAGCCCCCATCCCTGCCTACTTGCCACACTGTCCTAATGACAGGGGCAACTGGGTGGCAAAACCATTCCTAGAAATAAGTGTCACATACAGTGCCTTGCGAAAGTATTCGGCCCCCTTGAACTTTTCAACCTTTTGCCACATTTCAGGCTTCAAACATAAAGATATAAAATTTAAATTTTTTGGTGAAGAATCAGCAACAAGTGGGACACAATTGTGAAGTGGAACGAAATTTATTGGTTATTTTAAACTTTTGTAAAAAATAAAAAACTGAAAAGTGGGGCGTGCAATATTATTCGGCCCCCTTAAGTTAATACTTTGTAGCGCCACCTTTTGCTGCGATTACAGCTGCAAGTCGCTTGGGGTATGTCTCTATCAGTTTTGCACATCGAGAGACTGAAATTCTTGCCCATTCTTCCTTGGAAAACAGCTCGAGCTCAGTGAGGTTGGATGGAGAGCATTTGTGAACAGCAGTTTTCAGCTCTTTCCACAGATTCTTGATTGGATTCAGGTCTGGACTTTGACTTGGCCATTCTAACACCTGGATACATTTATTTGTGAACCATTCCATTGTAGATTTTGCTTTATGTTTGGGATCATTGTCTTGTTGGAAGATAAATCTTCGTCCCAGTCTCAGGTCTTTTGCAGACTCCAACAGGTTTTCTTCCAGAATGGTCCTGTATTTGGCTCCATCCATCTTTCCATCAATTTTAACCATCTTCCCTGTCCCTGCTGAAGAAAAGCAGGCCCAAACCATGATGCTGCCACCACCATGTTTGACAGTGGTGTGTTCAGGGAGATGAGCGGTGTTGCTTTTACGCCAAACATATCGTTTTGCATTGTGGCCAAAAAGTTGGATTTTGGTTTCATCTGACCAGAGCACCTTCTGCCACATGTTTGGTGTGTCTCCCAGGTGGCTTGTGGCAAACTTTAAACGAGACTTTTTATGGATATCTTTGAGAAATAGCTTTCTTCTTGCCACTCTTCCATAAAGGCCAGATTTGTGCAGTGTACGACTGATTGTTGTCCTATGGACAGACTCTCCCACCTCAGCTGTAGATCTCTGCAGTTCATCCTGAGTGATCATGGGCCTCTTGGCTGCATCTCTGATCAGTCTTCTCCTTGTTTGAGATGAAAGTTTAGAGGGACGGCCGGGTCTTGGTAGATTTGCAGTGGCCTGATACTCCTTCCATTTCAATATGATCGCTTGCACAGTGCTCCTTGGGATGTTTAAAGTTTGGGAAATCTTTTTGTATCCAATCCGGCTTTAAACTTCTCCACAACAGTATCACGGACCTGACTGGTGTGTTCCTTGGTCTTCATGATGCTCTCTGCGCTTTAAACAGAATCCTGAGACTATCACAGAGCAGGTGCATTTATACGGAGACTTGATTACACACAGGTGGATTATATTTATCATCATCAGTCATTTAGGACAACATTGTATCATTCAGAGATCCTCACTGAACTTCTGGAGTGGACATCCCCACTGTCAAACATGGTGGTGGCAGCATCATGGTTTGGGCCTGCTTTTCTTCAGCAGGGACAGGGAAGATGGTTAAAATTGATGGAAAGATGGATGGAGCCAAATACAGGACCATTCTGGAAGAAAACCTGTTGGAGTCTGCAAAAGACCTGAGACTGGGACGAAGATTTATCTTCCAACAAGACAATGATCCCAAACATAAAGCAAAATCTACAATGGAATGGTTCACAAATAAATGTATCCAGGTGTTAGAATGGCCAAGTCAAAGTCCAGACCTGAATCCAATCGAGAATCTGTGGAAAGAGCTGAAAACTGCTGTTCACAAATGCTCTCCATCCAACCTCACTGAGCTCGAGCTGTTTTCCAAGGAAGAATGGGCAAGAATTTCAGTCTCTCGATGTGCAAAACTGATAGAGACATACCCCAAGCGACTTGCAGCTGTAATCGCAGCAAAAGGTGGCGCTACAAAGTATTAACTTAAGGGGGCCGAATAATATTGCACGCCCCACTTTTCAGATTTTTATTTTTTACAAAAGTTTAAAATAACCAATAAATTTCGTTCCACTTCACAATTGTGTCCCACTTGTTGTTGATTCTTCACCAAAAAATTAAAATTTTATATCTTTATGTTTGAAGCCTGAAATGTGGCAAAAGGTTGAAAAGTTCAAGGGGGCCGAATACTTTCGCAAGGCACTGTAGAACAGGACAAGACAAAACAACACAGAAGCAGAGTCAGCAAGCCAAGAGTTAAGTAACAGTCGAGCAACACAGTACAGAATCAAAATTCAAGAGAGTAGTCAAGGGAAGCCAAAGGTCAGAGGAAGTAATACAATACACTGTGTGCAGAATTATTAGGCAAATGAGTATTTTGATCACCTCATCCTTTTTATACATGTCCTACTCCAAGCTGTATAGGCTTGAAAGCCAACTACCAATTAAGTAAATCTGGTGATGTGCATCTCTGTAAGGAGGAGGGGTGTGGTTTAATGACATCAACACCCTATATAAGGTGTGCTTAATTATTAGGCAACTTCCTTTCCTTTGGCAAAATGGGTCAGAAGAGAGATTTGGCAGACTCTGAAAAGTCAAAAATTGTGAGATGTCTTGCAGAGAGATGCAGCAGTCTTGAAATTGCCAAAATTTTGAAGCGTGGTCACCGAACAATCAAGCGTTTCATGGCAAATAGCCAACAGGGTCGCAAGAAGCGTGTTGAAAAAAAAAGGAGCAAAATAACTGCTAATGAATTGAGGAAAATCAAGCGTGAAGCTGCCAAGATGCCATTAGCCACCAGTTTAGCCATACTTCAGAGCTGCAACGTTACTGGAGTATCATAAAGCACAAGGTGTGCGATACTCAGGGACATGGCCAAGGTAAGGAAGGCTGAAAAACGACCACCTTTGAACAAGAAACATAAGATAAAATGTCAAGACTGGGGCAAGAAATATTTTAAGACTGATTTTTCAAAGGTGTTATGGACTGATGAAATGAGAGTGACTCTTGATGGGCCAGATGGATGGGCCCGAGGCTGGATCAGTAAAGGGCAGAGAGCTCCACTCCGACTCAGACACCAGCAAGGTGGAGGTGGGGTACTGGTATGGGCTGGTATCATCAAAGATGAACTTGTGGGACCTTTTCAGATGGAGGATGGAGTGAAGCTAAACTCCCAGACCTACTGCCAATTTCTGGAAGACACCTTCTTCAAGCAGTGGTACAGGAAGAAGTCGGTATCGTTCAAGAAAAACATGATTTTCATGCAGGACAATGCTCCATCACATGCATCCAAATACTCCACAGCGTGGCTGGCCAGTAAAGGTATAAAAGAAGAAAAAAATAATGACATGGCCCCCTTGTTCACCTGATCTGAACTCCATAGAGAACCTGTGGTCCCTCATAAACTGTGAGATCTACAGGGAGGGAAACCAGTAAGCACACCTCTCTGAACAGTGTCTGGGAGGCTGTGGTGGCTGCTGCACGCAATGTTGATCGTAAACAGATCAAGCAACTGACAGAATGGATGGAAGGCTTTTGAGTGTCATCGTAAAGAAAGGTGGCTGTATTGGTCACTGATTTGTTTTTGGTTTTGTTTTTGAATGTCAGAAATGTTTATTTCTAAATTTTCTGTTGTTATATTGGTTTACCTGGTGAAAATAAACAAGTGAGATGGGTATATATTTGGTTTTTATTAAGTTGCCTAAGAATTCTGCACAGTAATAGTTACCTTCACAAACAGATATCCTCCTAAGATAGCCAAATCTAAAAAAAAACCCACTCCAACTTCCAAAAATATTAAGCTTTGATATTTATGAGTCTTTTGGGTTGATTGAGAACATAGTTGTTGTTCAATAATAAAAATAATCATCTCAAATACAACTTGCCTAATAATTCTGCACACAGTGTACAGTAGAAAGGAACAGCTTAGCAAGGACAAGGTCACAGGACAGAGTCTCAATAGCCAGCGACCATGAGTGAGCTGATGACCTGTTTATAGCAAGTCCAGGACCTGCCCCAGACTTGATTGGTAGACAGGCTGTCAATCACACAGGCAAGGCTGAGATTAACTATTTCAGGAGCAGAAAGAAACAAGGTGCAGGAAACGGGTGTGGCTGAAATTCAATTACATAGTAGTAAAACTAGGACAGTGTTCAGACTGAGCAACAAGAACCTTACGCAAGGACTCAAATTGAACATGTCTCCTGTGCCGCAGCATGCGAGCGGAGAGTGGCCCAGGGACCCGAACAGGCAGAGACATTACAAACTATTAGGGGAAAACTTGGGCTAAGATACAGTTTTGTTTTTTTTATTAATAATAATACAATGAGAGGTACATAGTCTTACCCTATTTTGTGAAGGAAAATTTCCCATGAAAAATTGGAATAACCCATTTTACATAATGAGAATGCCAATACCTTATCACCAATGTTGAGATGCTTGACGTCTAACTAGAGTTTATTTAGATTACATAATCGCCACCTTTATGCTTGCTGTTCCCTGTTATTATTATTGTCTCCTTCAGGGACTAGCCTGTCAGAATACGAGAGGATCCTATTGTGGGACCAGGCTCTAACACAGTAATAGGACCCATTTGGAGGGGACTTTAGAACCATTATGGGGTTTATTCTCTGAGTTACATATAACCTGAAGTGTAATTCATGATCATGGGACCCCATTGCAAATTTGGAATGGAACCCGATATTAGCATCTCTTATTTGTAGTGTCGTCTTTGAGAAATACACAGATGTAGCACTGCTTAACTTGACTTTCTGACATTGTACAGGGAGCATGAAATGTGAGAAATACAACTACCAACATTTCCTTGGTCATAAATTCTCATCCTAGAGGAGGACACTACTGGCTTCATATTCTCCTATTCCCTAATCCAAACAAAGCAAACAACACATAAGCTCCTCCCCTCACAGGTCCTTCAGCTACCACTTCTCTTCTCCACTGCTTTTCTCCACAAATTCACAGGTCCTTCAGCCTCCACTTCTCCTCTCCACGTCATAGCTCTACTTTCTTATTGTTGCATCATCACAGATCCTTCTTCTGCTCTTCTCTCCACTGTTGAGCTCCCTTTTGTTGAGCAGTGGAGTTAATGTTTAGGTCACATGATGTACAACAGCGGGGCTTAATGTAGCTGCACTGTTGGCCTATGATGAAAGCAGACTCCCAGACACCGCAGGCCCTGTAGCAGGTGCTAGATATGCTACTGTGGTAGTTACACCCCTGCATACAACCCATTAGACCTTATTAATGCTAGGTTCTAGATAGATAGATGATAGATAGTAGACCCCTAGGAACCCTAGTCTGTGCCCCTTCTTTTGTCAGGGCCAACAATAATCAAGTGTCATTCCACTGAATACAGAATAGTCTTGCTGTTTGATTGTGTAATGAACACCTGTAAGGGAATGTTCACATGGCAGAAAATGAAGAGGAATTTTCTTCATTTTCCGCCGCCAGCATTTTCGCGCCGTCTAGCCGCGGCGGGATTCCGATGCAGTGCATCAGCATTCCGTCGTGGCGAATTCCACCCCCAAATCCCCGGCAAATTCATGGCATCCACACCATACTGGTCAATTTTTATTAAGTGCTATAGATATCTCTGTGTTCTGTACTTGGAAACAGCACAAAGTATATTGTGACCATAGTAACATGTCTTTTATACCACATATAACACCACTTGCTCGAGTGCTACTATTACTATAGTACATGAAATAATCAAAGTGTTGGTTATGGAACTTCTCGGGCCGTACTACTTTTAAATTAGACCAGATATTTATCACCTGTCTAGTGGATAATGATACAGTATATTGTTTTTGTGGGAAAATGCCTTTAACCACTTGCTCATCGCCCATTGACTATAAACTTGTGGGGAGGCCAGTGGTGAACCTAGCCTCTTTGCTGTCTGAGGCGGACTATAGAAAGACGCCCCCCCCCCCCCCAAAAAAAAAAAAAACTGAGTTTCCATGCTACTAGTTTAACACACTGTTATCGTCGCACAATATACACAATACACAAAGTTATAAAACAGTTTTTAAGAATTCTTCTTCCTGTATTACTTCAGTATCAGATCAACAACACGGCATTAACAATGAAAGTAACTTCACACATCTTCTGCTTGGTGGATGGACGAGCCCACGTGGCACCCATTCTCTATATTAGGAGCCCCGCAGATAGCTGAGTACTGGACTTCGGGTATCTTTGGCACTCCCATTGAAGTGAATGAGAGCTACGCGGGTTCGTCCATCCACCAAGTGACACACCTATATATATGGCTGCGGTCAGGCTGGATTCCCACCTAGTGGGGGGAAAAACCCAATTCTCAGGCTCAGTGGGGGTCTCAGAAGACAGACCCCCATCAATCAGGTATTTATCCTCTATCATTTAGGTGAATACAGTGCAGTAACATTCTGTGACTTACAGGTGACGTCTCTGACTAATCCTTCACATTTCCCTTCTCTTCCCTCTGGACCGCCATGACCACTTCTTCCAGCTGTGACTTGTCTCTGTAAAGTTTGCAACACAGACATCTTTGGCTCCTCACTTTTCCAGGCATCCAACCCACATTGTCCTCACCTACACAAAGCCCCCATCCTGCTGCTACCCCCAATTATAAAATATATGATATAACCCCCCATAATGAATAATACCCCCAAGTGCATCTTTATATTAATAATGTCCGTGTGTACCCTGTATAAATAGTGCCCCTTATTAATAATGACCCAGGTGTTAACTAATTAAAAGGTTTTCCAGGTCATTAATAAACTAATCAGTGGGGTTCAAAAACCCAGGACCCCCACTGATCAGCTGTTTGAATGGTACCTGTGTAAGCGCCGTGACCGCTTCTCTGTTTACATAGTGTAATTCATCTCATAGCGGCCATGTAATGTAACTACAGCCTCGTCCTGTACATGTCTACAGTATGTGACAAGGCTACAATTACATCACACGGTCACTATAAACAGACAGCGTATAATATAAACAGGTGCCATAGCCCCTGTTTATAGCGCCCCATTTACACACACTATAAAGTTCCACAGCAGCCCCTGCACACAGTATTACACAGTGTTATGGCCCGCAGCGGCCCCTGCACACTGGATTATGCCTCTCAGCGGCCCCTGCACACGGTATTATGCTCCATAGTGGCCCCTGCTCACGGTATTATGCCCTGCATTGGCCACTGCACACGGTATTATGTTCTGCAGCAACTACTGCACACAATTTTATGCCCCATATTGGCCCTTGCACTGGTATTATGCTCCATAGTGGCCCCTACACTTGTATTATGCTCTATAGTGGCCCTTGCACTGGTATTATGCTCCATAGTGGCCCCTGCACTGGTATTATGCTCCATAGTGGCCCCTGCACTGGTATTATCCTCCATAGTGACCCCTGCACCCGGTATTATGCTCTATAGTGGCCCCTGCACTTGTATTATGCTCCAGAGTGGCCCCTGCACAGGGTATTATGCTCTACAGTGGTCCCTGCACAGGGTATTATGCCCCATAGTGGCCCACCCATGAACTATTATTATACTCTGGGGTCTTTTCAGACCCCAGAGTACAATGATTGGAGACCCAGGGGAGAATACAAACATAAAAACCAGAGTTACTTACCTATCCTTGACACCGGTGCACTCCTTGCAGCTTTCGGCCCTGTTTAATTGCGCACACACGTCACGTGATCAGGCCGGCGACGCGACCTGATGACGTCACCAGAGGCCCCAAGCCTGCTCGGAGTTACATCGGATCGCAGGAGGTGAGTAACACTGGTTTTTATGTTCCCTCACCAACCCTAGGCCTCCGATTATTATACTCCGGGGTCTGAATAGGCCCCGGAGTATAATAATAGTAGTATTTGCGGCCCGCAGCCTCACTTACCGATACCCGCGGCCGCTCACAACGGCATCCACTTCCCTTTCTGCGGCCCATAGCAGAAGGGGAAGCGGGGGAGGCCACGAGCAGACGCGGGGTAGGTAAATAAATAGGCCGTTACCTGCCGGGGATGCTCCAACAGGTTACGGCCTATTTATATATATAAAAAAAAGTTATACTCACCTGCCGCCGCCTCCTCTTCTTGTCCGCGACGTCTGTGTCTCAGCGTAGGCGGCGTGATGACGTCATTGTATCGCCGCCTGCGCTGAGATGCGACGTCTTGTAAACCAGCCCAGGACAGGCCCCGCTCAGCTCTGTTTTTTTTTTTTTTTTTTTAAAGCGGCCTGTCCTGGGCTGGTTTACATGAAATAGTAAAAATGCCGCCCCCCGGACAGTGCCGCCCGAGGCGGCCACCTCACGTCGCCTCATTAGCGGTGCGCCCCTGGGAGAGGCCATTAACTTTGCAAGTATGTACTGGTACATTGTTACGGAGTCATAAACTGCACAAGATTGTGCACCTGCAGGACTGGGAAGCTAGCTGATTACCAGACTCCTCAAAGAGAAGACAAGGATGGTTTATTACCATCTTCGCCTTTCCAAACGCTGTATAAACAGCAGTGTCTTCCCGGCCTGGCAGTCATGTGATCCATCAGGCACCAGGGAACTGCAGGAGACACTAGACCAGGATCAGCTCTGCAGTGAGGAGGCTGTATTCCTCCTATAACCAGGGTTAGAGGAATCAGCCCTAGTTACTGTACATCTGAATCAGCAGATTCTGCACCCAGCAACACAAAACCATGTTTATTGTGTCACCTACATAAAAATGTGATGAAAAAAAATTTGTGACACTTTGAAAAAAGAAAAAAAAAAAAAGAGAAAAACCACACATATTCCTCCTATATGTAAAACATTTTCATGGCTATTAAAAAAAAAATGCTAAAACAAAAATGACCTAAAAATAAACCTTGTGTATCACTGAACAAAGACACAAAAACTATTTGAATTACTAGAAAAAAAAATTCAGCGCACGGTCTGCCAGTTCTTTACATGACTCATAAGAGCAGTTTGGTTGCTAATCTGCTTTTTTCAGGGACAATAGAACAAAGTAATAACTGAAACAAAATGAGGACTGTTATATGTGGGAAAAGTAGCTAAATATCTATCATTCAGAATCTTCTTTTTTTAGACTATGCAATTCTTTTTGACACAAAAATGTTTTGCTCAAATGTAGTGGAGCTGAATCTGACTAGTGCTTTATCATGGTAGACTGGTAAACGATAAGACATCCAAGAGTTAAGCAACAAATTCAATATGGCTACATCTGTTTATGTGAGGATTTTTCTGACTTTCCAAACAATCACAACAAGGTTACACACTGCCATCACTTTGTGATAGAAAGCATGCACTGCTTGTAAAATGATTTCTATTTGCTGCATAAATTCCTTTGCTAAGAGACGTTTCAATTTCACGTTTCCTGTCACCTTAAACAATGCCATACTCTATACTAGACCGATGAGAGACAAGACCCTGAAAGCAAGGCTTAAGTTAGAAGGAGCTCCACAATAGACATGTCAAAAAAATTTTGCTGCTTAAAATTCTAAATTCACCAGGAATAAAGGAATTCGTTTCACAAATGTAAATATGAAGTGCATGCCTGTTTGGTGTCAGGGTGTCAATAGCAATAAAATTTCACTGTATTTTCTTATTGCACTTCATATCTGCCAATGGCAGCATTGTAAATGTGTTCTTCTGGCCACAAAATATCTATGAAATTTATAGAATATTTATATATAGTATTTGCATTTTGGATTTCTTCCTTATTACCATACTGCATCAGCTCATAACTGATATCTCACATGATTATGAAGTATAATTCCTAAATTTCTAAATATGTGTTTGTTTCCCTTGTGCATTTCACAATTGCTAAACCTCTTCTCCTTATGTTGCTATGGAGACTGGTGTAGGAAGTACTGCAGAATTGACTACTGTACAGGTACTGACTCACTAAGATGGTTTTAAACACATTACAGTACATCACAAATGAGGGATGCATATGGTTAAGTAGAATTTTGTAGCTGATCTGCAGTAAATTCTCAAAATTAAGCCTAATAGATGCAAAACTATATGGCTGACTGCTATACCTGTTTGTAATAGAATTTTTAAGTGCTCTAAAATTACAAATTATGGCAGTTTTTGACCCAGGAAGGTAATCTTTTTGCTCAAATTATTATATATGGACCAGGGAGTACACATATAGCATAGGGCCCCATAGCGAAATGTGGTAAGGTGATATTTTTATAAAGTTGAGGAAGACGGAAGTGTGGTGCTGGGTAAATGTAGGAATTTTATTGCCATGCAACAAAAATTGCTACTTTTGATATGTCTTATATGACTCAGCCCTCCATATTTTTCCCATGTTCTGTATTTACACCAGACAGCTGGTATAAATACATTGATAAACATTCTCTAACAGTTCACTCAGTTATAATGTAAGAATTGCCATTTGCTGCCATCACTAGGGGTCCCATAGCAGTCGCATATTCTGCCTACCCTGATAATGACTGATACACCCCCTACTGTAATTTAGAGGTGACCCAAGTGTTCTGTGATCAAATTAAAACATGAAGCCATAATGTGAACACATATATGACATAATTTTGAGGAGCTAGCCATTTGACATTTGATGTTCTGGAACTGTATGATATTTCTATACATATACATACATATAATCAGTCGCATATTTCAGCCCTGATAAGTTAATGCATCCCCTTCAAAAAGGGGTCCTGTTACCAGGTCTGAAATGTCCACTGTAGTATAATGTTGTACCGTGTTAGCCATTGAAAGTAGTGGAAGAGTGAAGAAATCAGGCGATACCTTTTAGAGGCTAACTGAGTATATTTATAAGTAAGCTTTCAGGAGTACTAGCTCCCTTCATCAGACATGGTGTGATACAAGAACTGAAAATTCACAGATTTTTATACACATGGTTTTCAAAGCATTTTAGAGTCCTTAAAAAAATGCAATCTAAGTAGAGAAGTTATTTACAACAGGTCAAAAAAACAGTCTGGAAACTTGTGGTGCGTGACGGAGGGATCAGTAATTCTTGCTGTTATCTGTTTGCTATCAGGAGGTGATTTGTGTCCCTCACAGTTCATACATAGTGTGACTTGAAGCTGGCATGAATATTGAGTTCAGTTCATGGTTCATACATAGTGTGACATGAAGCTGGCATGAATATTAAGTCCAAATTGCAGAGTTTGAAATTTTTGCATAAATTTGTACTCCGATTCTTTCCTTTTCTCCTGTGTCTTAAAATGTCCCATTAAAACCACAACCCGCAAATCTTCAATAGAGTGGTTTTCTCCGGAGAAATGTGCGGCCACTGGGAGATCGGTTCTGTTGTTATTAATATTGGATCTGGGTGAGTTCATTCGTTGACTGAGTCTCTGCCCTGTTTCCCCCACATAGAGGCCTGTGGTGGGACATTGCACACACATTATGAGGTACACCACATTGGAAGACCTGCAGGAAAATGTCCCCCCTAATTCTGTGCACCTGTTGTGACTGTGGGATAGGTACACTGTCAGTGGTGTGGATGTGCTTGCAGGTCATGCACCTTTTATGTAGGCAAGGTGAGGTGCCATTTTCAGTTGGGGCCTTCAGGGCACTCCGGACGATAATACGCCTCAGGTTTGGTGGTTGTCGAAAGGAAAGGAGAGGGGGGACTGGAAATATGTCCTTGAGTCTGTTGTCCCTATGTAGCACAGGTTGGAGCTCCTTGGCAATCCTTCGTAGGATCTCCAGCTGTGGGTTGTAGGTGACTACTAGGGGCACTCGGGCATCTTTCTGGGTCTCTCTATATGTGAGCAGACTGTCTCTGTTAATGGCTGCCGCTTTGTTTAATTGGTTGTCTGTTACTTTTGGTTTGTATCCCAATCTGAGAAATTTCATCCTCAGATCCAGGAGGTGCTTGTCCAGGTCTGTTTTGTCGGAGCAAATACGATTGTATCATATAGCCTGGCTGTAGATTATAGATTGTCTTGTGTGCTTGGGGTGGAAGCTGTCGTTTCTCAGGTAGGCTGTTCTGTCTGTGCGTTTGTGGTATATTGATGTGAGTAGCCGGTGGTCTTTAATGTATATTGTGGTATCCAGAAAGTGAATTTCACTCCCTGAATAGCTAAGTTTAAGGTTGATGGTCGGGTGAAAGTCATTGAAGTCATTATGGAATTGAAGTAGGGCCTCCTCACCTGCAGTCCAGATGACAAGGATATCATTGATATAACGAAGGTAAATCATAGGTTTGGTGGCACATGTTGATAAATATGTTCCTTCCATTTCTGCCATAAAGAGATTTGCATATTGGGGTGCACATCTGGTCCCCATTGAAGTTCCCATTCGCTGTAGATATAGATCCTCTCCAAAGGTAAAATGGTTGTGGCTAAGGATGAATTGTATGAGCTGCGTTACTGGTTCTGTTGGGAGGTTTTGTTTTGCCAGGTGTACCCGACATGCTGCAACTCCATCCTTGTGGGGAATGTTGGTATACAGGGATTCCACATCCATGGTGGCCAAAATGGTACCCTCAGGTAGAGGGCCCAGGGCATTCAGTTTGTTAAGAAGGTCAGTGGTGTCCTGGATATAGCTTGGAGTATCCCTGACAAGGGGTTTTAGGAGATTTTCCACCCAACCTGAGATGTTTTCTGTCAGTGTCCCAATGCCAGAAATGATAGGCCTCCCAGGGTTGCCATCTTTGTGTATATTTGGGAGCATATAGAAGCAGCCCGGTCTGGGATCTTGTGGGATAAGTCCTTTTACCTGATTCTGGATCTGGATTGGAAACTTCTTGATCATACTCTTTAGTTCTTTCATATAGGCCTCTGTGGGATCACTTCCAAGTTTGGAGTAATGGATGGGATTTGACAGTTGCCTGTTTGCTTCCTGGATATAATCTGAGGTGTTCATTATGACTATTGCGCCCCCTTTGTCAGCCGGTTTTATTATTATATGTATGTCCATTGACATACATCATCTGATAGGCACTCGCAGAATTTTGGTGTTGTTGCTTATGTAAATGCATTCAGCCTGTCACAGACAGTGGTTTGTGGACCCGTTGTGCTACCAAACCGATTTGGCTTGGGGCCACCTCTATGGGCATTATCCCAGCAGACTCCATGGCTTATACCCTTTAACATTCATACGGGAAACTGGTCTTCACTTCAGGGACTCCACCTGCCCACTACCTCCTGAGGTGGTCCCGGCAACTGACCAGGCAGACAGAACTATAGTGCAGAGCACTGCAGAAACCGGATAAAATGCATAATGTATGTACAAACTAAAACCAGGACAGACAAGTAAACAAGCTAAAATCAGACAAGGAAAAAGGGCAGGACAAACAGGTAGCAGGAGGCACATGGCCACAGGTAGCAGGGTGTGCTCGTTGTCATACTTTTCTAGCAAACGCAGCCGTTGGCTTGCCTGTGGTTCATACTATGTTGTTTCTGACTCTCCATGCTGCTGTGTTACCTACTGTTGTTGCATCTGGTCCAGCCCATAGAACAGGACACCCTTCCTCCATGCAACCTGAAGGCCTAACAATCTCTCCTGTGGGCCTTTCCTCAGCCAGTATCTGTTTAGTCTCGGCCTATTTATTCCTCAGTGGTGAGGCTCAAGCATTACTGTATTTTATCTGCTAAAGTGTCAGTATAAATTAGTTAATTATAATATACACACTTGCTTCATACATACTGTATATGCACACTTGCTATATATATGTACACACTAACACAATTAATTTACTACATACATTTTCATGTATGCATACAGTATCAGTCAACTTTTGAACATACGTATTTATACAAGGGATTTTAAGTTTTCTATCTTTAAATTTTTAAACATAATTGTGAATTCATAAATGGAGCTATACGGTGTCCAGTAACGTTAATACCACTCAAAACTACCTTGTATATTCGATTTATGTTATATTAGAATATTAGAGTATTCTCCATTTACCTTGATAATAACTTTGGACATTGTTGGCATTCCACCAGAGTTGCTTTCCCAGTCTAAAGGGACTTCCGTTTATATACTGAGCACTTGGCAGATGGTTGTTCTTGACTCTGCAGTCCAACTCATCCCAAGTCATCCCTTTTGGAGTAAGTTTAGGGGTCTGTGGCAGCTAAGTCATATGACATAACACAGCATCACATAGCACAGGATTTCACTCTGCTGTCCTGTCCAAATGATAGTCCAACTAAGTGCAGAAAAGATAGACTGGCAAGTTGCTGCAGAATAATGTGGTGGCCATGCTGATTCTGTATAACATACCTGTAAAATACTCGGGTGAATTCTTACATGTTGATCCATAATTTAACATTATTGGAGGACTCATCTTCTTGTAAAAAAAGGGAAATTTATTAACATCTTCATGGAAAAATAGATACAGGAAAAACTTCCAGAATAACAGAAATATCAGTCAATGTCTTATTAGCTTACATCATGGGAGAAGCAAATAGTTACCGGTCTTTAAGCTGGATCTCTTGCAGTTCCATCTTGGCTCATGTTTGTTCATCTGTGTAAGCTGATTATATGTGGGATGGTCACAACATCTCTTAAGGTGTCAGAGAAAGATAGACAGACAGACAGACCCAGACATGTGTGTCTGTCAATCATTTATATTCATGAGAAGGAGCGTTCCCCAGCATCCTCAAACTTTTTGCAACTGTATTTGAAAAACACTAAAATAAGTATATACTCTGAACACACCCATGTATTCTAAGATAGAAGTGTGTTGTCAGCAGAATTAACCCTTACATGTCTTGAATATTGTAATCTAATAATATTTAACAATGCCACCTTCTAAATGCTTTACTGTGGGAGTCACATATCCAGATATCCATTCACTTCTGGGTCTACTAAACACATGGCGGTTGGAGGCAAAAATATCAAAAAGTCAGTCACACTAGTGAGACCAGATAAATCAGCATGTAGGTGAAGCATTTCTTTTAGACCACCAAGAAAGAGGTGCATCTTACTCTTGAAAAATCTGTTGTTGGGCTGCAAGGGACCAACATATTAGTCCGGAACAGTGGCCCTCTTCTGCCTATTTGTCACATACCCCCATTATGCATGGAGATACGTTGGGCAGGGGCTTTTAAAATGTACCTCCAGTTATAAACAACTTTTATATTACTTTGTAATCTATCTTATTAAGGAGATCTGTTTTCTTCACCACTTATTAAAATTTTTTTCCTCCTCATTGTTTTCAATCTTATTGCTTGTTTACATTATTTATGTCTCCATATTCACCTCACACACAGAACTCTATGGAGAAGGGAGGGGAGCATAGAATTCTCCTGATGGCTAATTAATTCATTGCCTCATTTTGTGCACTAGTAGCCTCTTATCTACAAGCCTATCAGTGTTCACAGAATAGCAGACTATAACAGTGGACATATTTTGAGTGTTTTTTCTACCCCTCCCCTCTTTATAGAATGATATGAAGAAAGTAACTCTGCCTGAAAACTGTGCAAGAAAACATATTTCTTTAATAAGAAATATTACAGTGTTATAAGTTTCATATATTAACCTGTACTATTCATTTATGAAAAGCTGTTTATAACTGAATGTACACTTTAACCTTTTTATGCTTTCTACTGAACTGGAAAGTGTTGATGAGGGAATAGCCATTGTTTTAGACTTCTACAACCATAATCTGATCTAAAAATAATCTGTCATTGTATTAGCAACTTGTTAAAACAACAACAGTTTCATGCTTATTCATAATGATAGAAAATGCTAATGAAAAAGCTGTAATTTATTTTCACCCAACCCTTCTGAAATTCATCCACAAACCCTAAGAAAAGAACCTTTGGAATAGAAATGCTTATTTGAGATAGCCATATTTAAATTTGTAAACAATTAAAATTTAAACATTTTTGTAATTTACTCAATATTTTGCAGAGTTTTCGGCTAAGAGCCCCTGTTGCAGAAAAGCTTCTTTTTTGTTGCAGATTTTGCTGCCATTTTTTTTAGCTACAGCTGGAGGGAATTTAGCAGAAGGGAGATATATGAGAGCTTCTTTTTATGTTTCCCATTCTTGTTGAAGCCACTCTAGATTTTGGCTCAAAAAACCTGAGCAGAATCTGCAAAAAGGAAAAAAAAAAGCAGCATTTCCGCAATGTGGGGCGTTAACCTTACAGATTTTCTAAAATCATCATAGAGGTGTCAGTCTTTTGGCTTGATAGGTTGCTGATGGATGCAACCATGAATGCAGGAACTTTCTATGGTCTGGTATTTCTCAAAAAAACAGCAATGATTTCCTTTTTGAGACCAGGTTTTCTTCATATGCATAGAGAGTCCCTGATAACCTGTCCAAAAAAAATAAATTTCAAGCTTTTTTGCTGTTGTGTCAGGAGGTGTTGGTGCACATTTTTGTAATATACTTAGAGGACCTTTCACCACCTCCTCTCTAGCCCCCATCGTTCTCTAGCAATCCATGCTGTTAGTTTTGGTGTCTGAGTAGCTATTTAGGCTCTGTACTGTCAGGTAGGAGCAGGCAAGGGGTGTGATTCTGAGCTCCGACACTGGCTGCCTCTGATTGGAGCTCTGAATTACGCCCCCTGTCTGACACTGCCCTTCTGACAGTACAGAGCTTAAATATCACATCAGGCACCAACATTAAGGGCCTTGATTGCTCAGGAATGGTGGAGGCTAGAGAAAAAAATTCCAACTGCACTGGAATCAGTGGAGCAGAGCCTATTAACAGATGCTAAGAACTTGAGCTAGTGAAAGGTCCTATTTAGTCAACCTATCTAACTTCCTTTTAATAGAAAACAGGATGTAAAGTGCCCAATATCATTGCTCTAAGCATTGCCAGGGAGAGTCTGTCTCATACACCTGTACTCAATGCACTATGTAGAGCTGTAGCATTTGCCAAGGAGGAAGGGGGGTCACTTCAAATGGCTGTATCTCTGTGTTTATGCAGCCTAGAAAAATGTTTCTGGTATCGCATGAAAGCTGAGATTAAGCTATAATAAAAACAGAGATATCACTAGTTAAAAACATAGTCAGGAATGGGGATTTTATATGCAGCATGAACTAGTTAAAAAAAATTAGTGATATCTCTGGTTATTTTATAGCTAATACGGCAGAGAATCTCAGTTTTCATGTGATACCAGAATCATTTTTCTATGTTGTACAAAACCAGATATACATTTGAAGTTCAGCACATGCTACAGCTCTACATCCTGGCAAAACAAATGTGTACACATTTCCTTGGTAACAGCTCAGTTAAAGGGTGGCTCAGGAGAATTTTAGAGGGTTTTTAGAGAGTTTTCTATTAACAATAGCAAACAAAAAAATGGGAGTTACACTTTAAATATAAAAAAGCTTGAAACCTTTTTAATTACTTGTATTTGCAAAAATGTTTAACTTAATTGTTTAAAAATCGAAATATGGTTATGTTGATGGGAAAAGCCCTTTAAAGGGGTATTCCCATCTCAAGGTTCCTATCTATTTTTCCTGCTATGTAAATAGCAAGAGTTTTCCGGAATACATTGCTTTAGCAATGCTAACTATGTGATATGCAGGACGGATGATAAGAGTCACTGCTCTCTGGGGGGGGGGGGGGTTGAGTACTTTCACGGTTATGTACAGCTCTACCTGCAGGATAATCAGTTCAGCTAGTTACAGTTTGCTGATAAAGGTCCAGATGCTGTATCTGTTATCTCTCTATGTAAACACAAAGATAACACTTCTCTAACTGCTTGGTAAGTGTTATATACAAACCTATGTAATGTAATATACATTTACTGTGCATATTATTTGATCTGCATATATATTAGATTTCTAGTAATCATAATGAATAATCTCTCATGGTAAAGGAAAGTCTACATTGTGATACATAGTGACCTTTTCAACAAACAGTCAAAGCCCTCCCAACAGACAGCAGGCAAAGCTGCTGAAACAGGGAGATGGGAAACCCCTTTAAGTATAGCATGAAGAGTTCTGTTAAGTTCTGTTTACAATACATATGATATATATAACCAACATTTCCACTGGACATATAGTCCCAGAGGCATGCAGCTGTATTCCTATACAGTTGCATACATTTGTCATAGACTCCTATTACAAACACATTATAGGCTATTTATTGTCTCTGCTCAGTGCATACAGTTAAGTACAAACAACATAACTTTAGGCTAGATTCACACATAGTGTTTTTGTGCAGTGTTTTTTATTTCTGTAGAGACCAGATCTTTGCTGATCATCTTGTTATGGTCTTATGGACCTGGTGAAAATTTTCCAATACACATCATGCTCTAGATGTGGCAGTTTTCTATTATAGACCTCATTTTTTTACAAAGATTGCAACTTTCCGTGTGCCCTGTGTTAGAATGATTAGAGCTCTCTTATAGCATTACATATTGGGCACTATTCATGTGCACCACTACAAAGTCCTGAAGGAACTATTTTTTTACTGCAAGTGTGTTGTAAATATAGATATTACCTATTGCATTGGGGAATTGATTCTTACGCTAGGTTCACACTAACGTTTGGGTCTGCATGAGGACCCGAAAGACAGAGATCCTGTCCACTTATAAAGCAGTTACCTATGGACATCCGCAGACCCCATAGACTATAATGGGTTCCACTGGGTTTCCACCGGTTTTATACTGAAACTGGCGGAGAGAAAAGTCTTCCTTACAGGACTTTTCTCTCTGCCGACTTTAGGGGAATCTGCGGCGGAGACTCCTATGGAGACTCCAACACAGGT
This sequence comes from Leptodactylus fallax, assembly GCA_947044405.1. Classification (NCBI taxonomy): domain Eukaryota; kingdom Metazoa; phylum Chordata; class Amphibia; order Anura; family Leptodactylidae; genus Leptodactylus; species Leptodactylus fallax. Next base: position 7,588 of record CAMRHE010000011.1, on the reverse strand, counting down.
GTGAACCTAGCCTTAGTAGTAGTGATTATTGTCTTGTTGATTGTTTCAATTATTTGGTGTGTTAACAGTGTTAGCCTGTGACAGCCGAACTGCATAATGGATAGTTCAGCACAGAATTTTACTGACAGCATATGCTTACACGCAGACACATTTCAGTATATACTGCTTACAAGAAAATATGTAAAATGTAATTCTTGCTTTTCTAATGTACAAACATAGTTATTATAGTATCTACTGCATTACTCTTCCCTTGCTGAAGAGCCAGCCAGGAAGTGACTTAGGATATGCTATATTCTACTAGGTACACAATTACCATAAAGTGTGTAGGGTATGACATTAGATAGTTTCTAAAATTCTGCTTTGCTGGCTAAATCCGACCTTTGCGTTTGACTGGTATTCAATAAACCGATAAACGGTTCATGTGGAAATGATACACTCGTGACTGCAAATCTATAGGAATTAACTGTAAGTATACCAATATACCATTAAATAAGCTTTTCCTGTAGCTATAGTATAGTATTATAAATAGTAACATTCTATTTTTGTCATTGTGAACCGAGAGCAAGGCAGGTGGTTTGGTCCCCACCCAAAAAAAAAAAAAAACCAGGGGGGGTAAAAAAAAAAAATTTTTTTTTTTTTTAAATTAATAAAAGCTATTTGAAGGTAAAATGACAGGGCGAAAAAAAAGAAAAAAAAACAATATAGCATGAACAATTTCAAGGCAAATTCTGCAATGGTTTCTACTTTTACTCTGTCCAATTCTGCAGTATGGACACTGAATGAACAATATACTCAAAACTATCCCTAACTGACCCTGACATCACATTTGGGTGCACCCCCTTTTCCCCAGTGGTCCAGGTGGACCGCTTACAGTCTGTAGAAGCGCGCGGTGGGGCCCAAAGTCGTTCCTTTCTTTTATAGCGAAACGTCCTCTCCTCACGGTTATCAGGATCTTGGGAGAAATGAAGTCCTCTTTAACAGGGAAACCCAATGAATGCAATGTAATCCAACAGCAGATTCCACTCAGCACACTGACAGTCCTGCCGAATCCATACACTGAGCTGGGATGTAAGCCGGGGTTTAGCAGGTGCTGTCCAGTACATCAACAGCACTGCGAGTCTCTATCTGTGGTATCCATATACACAGTCACAATGTCAGTCTCACTGATCAGCCACTGAGCACAGTTCCTTTCACGTGGACTCACTAGTCCTGTTGTCTCTTTACACTCTGTTTGTCTCTGGACCAAGATACAGCTTAGCTGTACAGAAAAATCTCCACACCAGTTCAATACAACACTTGCTAAGATGGCTGCTGCTCTCTGTCTCGTCACTTCCTGCTTCTCTGCTCACATTCTGTCTGCAGAACAGGCAGGCTGACATAAAAGGGGGGGGGAGTCACTCCAGCATCATGTCACAATTACAATGGCTGCTGTCTTAAAGGAACAGAATCACAGAAATACATTCAACATTAACAGTTTATACAGACAAATAAAGCTTAGGACAACATTGGCTGTCTCTTACATATTCCCCCCCACTTTAAGATTGGCAGTCCCTGCCTATGACTGTATATCCAGAGGGTTGTACTTTTATGCACAGGGTGGTAGTATACCGATGTATGGCAGGCCAAACAAACTCATCCTGCGCATACCGAACAGGGGGAATACCAGCATTTGGCCTAGTGGTCCGTCTGAGGACCGGTGGTATATTATGGGGTGCTGCAGCTATGGGCTGAGAAGGACCAGCGGATTCCGCACCAGAGGGGGCACAGGCCGGAGATACAGTAGTCACAGGTGGAACATCCCCAGGAGCAGGGATCGGCCAACAATCATCCTCCTCGTCTGAGGCCCATTCCGCACCTCCATTCTCTGACTGTGGGAGCTCATTCACATTGGCAAGCCCATCATGATTTGTCCCTTCAGAATGACACAGGCGCAACATATTTCGGTGAAGTACTCGAACACAATCAGTTCCTTCTTTCTGGACCTGGTACACTGGCCCATTCGCATACTTGCGGCCAACAACACGATACGGCAAAGCCTCCCATCGGCTTTCCAATTTCCCTTGGGGTTTCTTGACACGAACTAGCACCAGGTCGCCTGGTTGCAATGGTGCTTCTTGCACTGGGGTCTTATCAGGATGGGGATGTTCTTGCAGGCGCTGCCGCACCAATCGATGGATCGTCTCAAGTCTCTGCCGGTGCGCCCGCACCCAAGAGGTTGGATCCCTCGGAGGGAACCCATCCACATCATCCAACTGTAATTCTCCTACACTTCGCCCAGACCGCCCAAAGAGAAGTGTATAAGGAGAGTACCCCGTTGTAGAATGGACCTGATTGTTATAGGCCCACACCATTTCAGACAAGAACTGAGGCCACTGTAACTTCTTGTCTTCCTCCAGAGTCCGCAGCATCTGTAGCAGAGTTCTGTTGAATCTTTCACAGGCCCCATTTCCCTGAGGGTGGTATGGAGTCGTGTGCGACTTCTTTATCCCGTAGATACGTTGAACTTCTTTCATTACGTGTCCCTCAAAGCAGGCACCCTGGTCGGAGTGGATGCGTTTAGGGCACCCATATACTCGAATGAAATCTTGGCACAGAGCACGAGCTGCTGACTCAGCTGTCTGGTCCTTGGTGGCGGTTACCACCGCAAATTTGGTGAAGTGATCCACCATTACGAGGCAATACTGGTGTCCGCTATTGGATGGGCCCACCATTAGATAGTCTATCATGACGATTTCTAAAGGTTCCTGGGTCACGATGGTTTGCAGGGGAGCTCTCTGTTCTATTGCCTTATGGATCTCACAAGTTCGACAGCTGCGGCATACTTCTTCGACCATTTGACGAAGACCAGGGCAGTAAATCAGTCGCTGTAACCAACGAAAGGTCTTCTCATGACCAAAATGTCCATTCTTATTATGAGCCTCAACTGCCAACGAGCGAGCCAGTTCACTAGGCACCACAATTTGGTATCGAATGTCGATCTCAGAAGGTAAATAGACCTTTCGGCATAGCACTCCATTTTTCATCTCCAACTTTTCCCACTGACTCAGAACAGATAATATCTCACGTGTCAGTCGTTCTCTTTCCTCTCTACAGGGCTTCTGGCCTTTCTCAACACACTTGATCATCTGTGCCAGCCCCTCATGGGTCTGTTGTATCTGTGCCCATTCCTGTCGTGAGGGACCAAAGAAAGGAGCCATTTCAGTCCCCTCCATCTCAAACTGATTAGTGGCGGTCAAGGCCTGTGAAAATCTGCTGAAGTCGGGCACCTCCACATGCTCCAACTCATGATCCACGTCTACTGTGGGGGTCTGGGCGGTTACCCTAGAAAGCCCGTCAGCATTCTGGTTCTCTGTCTTGGACCGATACTTAATGCGGTAATTGAACTTAGTCATTCGGGCTATCCACCTCTGCTCTAACGCCCCGAGCTTGGCATTTTCCAGGTGAGCTAGTGGGTTGTTGTCAGTCAGTACTAAAACTTCAGCACCGGTCAAATATTCAGAGAATTTCTCGGTCATGGCCCATACCAGTGCCAACAGCTCCAACTTAAATGAACTATAATTCTCGGGGTTTCTTTCAGAATCTCTCAAAGACCGGCTGCCGTACGCTATGACCCTCTCCTGGCCATCCTGAAGCTGGGAAAGCACTGCTCCAAGACCATACAGGCTTGCATCCGTATACAGCTGGAACGGCAAGTGGTAATCAGCATATGCCAAGATTGGGGCTGTTGTCAGTGCATCCTTTAATGCCTGGAAGGCTTGTTCCTGTTCAGGTCCCCACTTCACGGACCGGTTCTTTGGACCACCGGATGTGCCTCGTAGGAGAGCATTAAGTGGTGCTGCTACCTTGGCGAAATCCTTAATAAACCGTCGATAGTAACCGGCTACTCCAAGGAACGCCCTCACTTCTCGCAGGGTAGTCGGTATTGGCCAATCTTGAACAGCCGCTATCTTGTCTCTTGATGGTCTCACCCCTTCTCCTGATACGCGGTGACCCAAGTAATCAATTTCAGATTGGAACAACCGACATTTACTGGGTTTCAATTTGAGCCCATGTTCCCGCAATCTTCGAAATACTTGCCCCAACTGGTGGAGATGGTCTTCAAAGGTCGCAGAATACACTATAATGTCATCCAAGTAGATGAGAGTGAACTCAAAGTTGAAGTCACCGAGACATTTCTCCATCAACCGCTGAAACGTTCCGGGTGCATTTGTCAACCCGAAGGGCATCCGGTTAAATTTGTATAGTCCCATGGGCAAGATGAATGCCGTCTTCTCCTTGTCTTTTGTGGCCATCGGCACCTGCCAATACCCACTAGCCAGATCTAGTGAGGAGAAGTACCGGGCTCTCCCCAGCGCTGAGAGGGACTCCTCAATCCGTGGCAAGGGGTAGGAATCTCGTACGGTGCAAGCGTTTAACTTCCGATAGTCTACGCAAAATCGGATGGACCCATCTTTTTTTCTTACTAACACCACAGGAGCTGCCCAGGGACTCTGGCTTTCTTGGATGATCCCACCCTGTAGCATCTTAGCTAACAGTTCTTTTACTTCCTGATACAACTGTGGAGGAATTTGTCGGTAGCGCTCTCTAATTGGAGGGGTGTCTCCTGTGGGAATCTCATGGTAGATCCCTGTGGTACATCCAAAATCTTCAGCATACCGTGAAAAGGCGGCTCGGTTCTCCCACAACAGTTCATCTACCTTCTGCACACATTCCAGAGAACATGAACTTGCATCCATCTTCATCTGTTCTCGAATTGCACGGCCATTCCATTCAGAGGTGGGTTCCTCATCTTCTCCCATGGACACAGTTACGGTCCACTCATCCCTTTCAGTCGGCTTCAGCTGCATTGGAGTTACTTTCCTTACTTCCTCCGGAGTCACATAGATGTTAGCCAGCTGCCTCCCTGGGGTCAGGTCCACACTCTGGTCCTGAGTGTTTACACATCGAAGTGGTACTCTTCCATTGCGAACTATTGCCAAGGAACGGGCCACTAGCGGATCAACACCTCCTTCGGCTGCCTGCAGTGGTTCTACCAACACAGCTATGCCCTCTAGTTTCCGACAGGTGCCTACGGGCATAGACACTATTGTCTCCCGACTGGGTGGCAGTGTAACTTTTGTATGCAAAGGAACTGAAATTCGAGCCAGAGGACGCTGCGCATCCGAACTTTTCTGTAAGCCACATGTCCGGATCAGCCGCTGGAAAGCTGTTTGAGTAGGCCGATGGGTGGTGGTTTCTTTCCAATAACCGTGACCTTTCTTTTCAAAGAGGATCTGATCTAATTCTTTTAACACATTCATCCCCAAAATGACAGGGACCTTTACTTCATGTGACTCCTGTACCACCACAATGCCTTTCCTACCCAGATCTTGGCCACATACCCGGACATTCATCCAGGCCACTCCCACGACTGGAACTGGTAACTGGTTAGCTGCGACCACTCGTACGAATGTATGGGGATCATATTTCACATGTTGCTGGAAGTACCGTTCATAACAGTCTCTACTCAAGGTCGTTACTTGGGAACCCGTGTCAATCATCCCGGTAACCGGAATACCCTCCATTTCCACCTGTATAACAGGACTTGCAGCGATCAGGTCATCATTAGGGCATTCTCCCCACATAGTCTCCTTGTCAGTCTCCCCTACTACACGCCCTACAGCAGCAGGGGACTTCAGTTTAACGGCGGTCTCTCATAAGTTTGTCGCTGCTCTGGACATCTAGCAGCAACGTGGCCCATCCGTCCACACTCCCAGCAGCGTATCTCCCGTCGTTCTGGCCATCTGTTTGGGCCCCTTCGGTAAGCCCCTTCGATTTCTCCTGAGCACTGCATTAACTGATTTGGACCCCTTCGGTAGGTCCTATCCTCATCCCTCCAGCGGGGTGGTGGGTGATTCTGATTTTCTGGGTATGGACGGCTCACCCTTTCACCTCCAGTTTTCTGGAAGTCTGCAATTTTCATAGAATGTTCATCACAACGGGTGTGCAAGTGTTCCATTTGCTCTTGCAGTTTCTGCATTACTGTGAGAATTTCTTTAACCGTCCCCTTTTCTACTGTCTCTGAGCCAGAACTAGCCCCCTGTGACAAAGTAACTCCAACTGCGGTCTGGGGCTTCGGGAACATACTATTGGCACGGGAGATGGCCTCTACCTGTACATCATGGAATTTAGCATCAGTCTCTCGTCGTATAAAATCCTGCATAGTCACAGTTAAACTGCCGTCACGTATCCCCAGGACAAACTGGTCACGGAGAGTCCGATCAGGGTTACAGAAGGCTGGCGAGCCCCCTCTTTCCTTCACTTGAATATCTCAGAGCAGTTCTTGTAGGGCATTTGCATATTGGGGAAGGCTTTCATTCTCCTGTTGTACCCTCTGGAAGAACCGAGCCTGCAGAGACCCCAGCAATGCAGTTTCTCCATAAATGGTTTCTAGAATCTGGACTACTTGCTCAAATGTCTGCCTTTGTTCAAATCGCCTCAATATCACCGTGGTCTTAGCATCCCCTTGTAATGTCAATATTGCTAGCTCTACTAGTACTTCTGGTGCGGTCTGGTACATTCGCTGTATCATTCGTATCTGTTCCACCCACATACTCACTGACATATTATTGCCATCAAATTTAGCTAACTGACTCATTATAGCCCCTGCTGGCATTCTTCCTCCAGCACCATTCTCCCGAACGGGTGCGTCACCGTCCATTCTGGTAAGCGGATCCTGCCGACTACGCCAATTTGTGAACCGAGAGCAAGGCAGGTGGTTTGGTCTCCGCAACCAGAAATGAACGCACACGCGGTAGTTCAAGAAAAGAATATATATTTACTATAAGTTAATAAAGGCTATTTGAAGGTAAAATGACAGGGCTAAAGACAAGCAAAATATACAATATAGCATGAACAATTTCAAGGCAAATTCTGCAATGGTTTCTACTTTTACTCTGTCCAATTCTGCAGTATGGACACTGAATGAACAATATACTCAAAACTATCCCTAACTGACCCTGACATCACATTTGGGTGCACCCCCTTTTCCCCAGTGGTCCAGGTGGACCGCTTACAGTCTGTAGAAGCGCGCGGTGGGGCCCAAAGTCGTTCCTTTCTTTTATAGCGAAACGTCCTCTCCTCACGGTTATCAGGATCTTGGGAGAAATGAAGTCCTCTTTAACAGGGAAACCCAATGAATGCAATGTAATCCAACAGCAGATTCCACTCAGCACACTGACAGTCCTGCCGAATCCATACACTGAGCTGGGATGTAAGCCGGGGTTTAGCAGGTGCTGTCCAGTACATCAACAGCACTGCGAGTCTCTATCTGTGGTATCCATATACACAGTCACAATGTCAGTCTCACTGATCAGCCACTGAGCACAGTTCCTTTCACGTGGACTCACTAGTCCTGTTGTCTCTTTACACTCTGTTTGTCTCTGGACCAAGATACAGCTTAGCTGTACAGAAAAATCTCCACACCAGTTCAATACAACACTTGCTAAGATGGCTGCTGCTCTCTGTCTCGTCACTTCCTGCTTCTCTGCTCACATTCTGTCTGCAGAACAGGCAGGCTGACATAAAAGGGGGGGGGAGTCACTCCAGC